>CM074718.1:175243535-176462285 GCA_037306005.1 Rhinophrynus dorsalis
AATTTTCCCCACCACATGAACATTTTCTCTACTTTTCTACAGACATATAAAAGGGTGTTAGGCTCTCAAAGTACACTGTTCTGTGTTTGTGAGAGGAGAAAGCAGCAGGTTTTTGAGTTTGAGAACATAGGCAAATAAAGGGGACTTGAAGCTTTAGGGAGTCTTTTAGGTAGGACATTTATATTTTGCATTAGAGAAGTCTGGGAGTACTCTGGTGGAGAAAAAAAAAGGGAGGAAGGAGGTGGACTTCAAATACCTCAAAATTTTGTGTGACTGGCAAGACACTGGCAGCTGGGGTCCAATTAGCTTGCTGATTGTGCTTTTATTGTCTTTGTACTAAGGAAGGCTGGGGAAATAAGTTGTTGATTTTGTTTTTTTAGTTATAATTTTTTTTGTACTGTGATAATATTTGGTGGACAACTTAAAAAAAATAAAAAAAGTAAAAATAAAAAATAAAAAAACATGAATACATAAATAATTAATCAAATAAATATTTTAGGTGACAGACAGCTGACTGGGAGCCTGATGTGAGCTCTGTAACTGAGGAACATTTGATAGACAGCAGACGACATTGAGAATTTTGTTCAGGGCTAAGGCAAGACATCACACTCCATCAATTGTGTACTATAGAGAGTTTGAGTAATGTCCAGCAAATGCACAAGGGGGAGGGGTAATGGTGGAGCAGTGAAGGGAAGTAGGAGTAATGTGGTAGTTCAAAAACTGACTGCAGTAATGGTTGCTGCAGTGTGTGCAATAAATCATGATGATTCCTCTCCTCTCAGGGTGAATGCAGTTTGTCAAGGTCCCATCAATTACACCATGCCAGTCCCCCATGACACTACCATACACATATGCCACATTGTAGGTTGTACGTTATTATTTTTTTATCACTTTACATCATCATGAATATATGCCAGTGTCACTTAAGCAGGAAGTTAGTGTTGTGGGCAAAGGACAACTGCACTCTGCATGCTAACAAATTGTTCAAAGCATATGTTGCTGTAGGAAGCACGACTTTGAATTTCGGCTACTTATTTCTCTTCTACAGCCCAGAACTAATATTGTCCTGGGAAATGTTACACCATAGGAAACATTGACAAAATATGTATTGGAATAGGAGAAAATGTGTTGAATAGGAGAAAAATGTGTTAGAATAGGATACAAATGTTTTGGAATAGGTGAAAAATTTGCTGGAATAAGTGAAAAGGAGGAAAATTTTGCATTGAAGAAAAGGAGAAAGCTTTCATGAAAAAAAAAGAAAAATCAGCCGTTTTCCTTGAAAAGTCATACGGTAAGTTGTTCTCATCTTAAACGCATACACAATAAACTCTCTGATCATCTTCTATTAGACTCCTAAAGGTCTCTCAATCCTTAGACAAGAGATTATAAGTTTGTTTCAGCCACGCAGTAATCTTACAGTAGTATATATTATCTATTTGTTTCCCAATATCTTCTAAATTTTATTAGCTCATCGAGTATTGTCCCAATCACTTGGTTGGACCACTCTCCAGTTTCTTTTACATTATTTCCTCCTAAATCCTACATTCTCTCCCTCATTTGAAGGCTGAATGAGACCCTCTTGAGATCTATCTATCTGCGGCACCCTACAGAAGAATATTTCTCCCTTAACATGAAACGTCTGATCTGATCATATGGGAGGCAAATAAGAATGTTTTAAGGCAACTCCTCATTAAACTCAACTCAACGAAGAAATGGAAACATATTGAGTCTATGTTATACAAAATTTATATACTTGAATCTTCACACAAAGTTCCGGTTTCATGCAAACTTTAACCAAACTCTATCGACATAGATCTGACCTTGTAACTTTTCTCAACAGAGATACTACTAAGTAACATATCTGGATGCAATGTCATCACTATACATCTAAAAATAAGTGTGGCATACTGAATACTAGAGCACACCTGAGCAAAAGACAGTGAGAAAAAATATATATGTCACCTTGAAAATATATAAAGTCAATGACTGGAAGGCACCAGTTACGTTTCAAAGTACCAAAAATGAAGGATGAATAATGGAGATGAAGAATTTGTTTTATTCCGTTTTAATTTGTATCAATTTTATTGAATGTGTTGCGATATAACTCTATTGCGCTATTATTGTAGGTTGCTACAATGTTCTCAAACAGTATAAATAGATGTAATAATGTAAAACTTTCTGTAACACCCCTGATGAAGTGGAGTTGTATCTCCACGATACGCGTTGGGTAGAGATAGCACTCAGACGTAGCGAGATCCCGCCCACACCCCCTGTGAGAACCCGCCTCCTGCTCCCGGTTTTCGGTCCCAACACCTAGCCGACAGCGTCGGCCTACACACGTGTAACGTGGCATGTCACTGTGGATACTCAACCTGTGAACTTGGATAACTTTGAACGAACTCGATCTGCCTGTACCAAGGGGACCAAAATAAGAAACATTAATCCACCTTGTTGCCGGTTGTAGCGGGAGAGCAGACGGACACAGTACGTTGGTTAGAGGGGCGGGAGCCCTGATATGCATCAAGCCCAAGATGGGCATCATGTGAGTGCATTATATTATTGCTTTTAATATTTGTCTTATTAAACTTACTATGCTTAGATATTACTGTTTTTTGCTTCTCTTTTATGTTTTTGCGCTCAGATTTTATGAAATTTATTTGACTCCTTCTGGTGAACAAGGCCACTGGTCATCTGTAGCAGCAATTTCATCTTGGAGACTTTTGCATCACCCATTTCATTTCATCATCATTCACCATCATCTCATTCTTCATCTCCATTATTCATCCTTCATTTTTGGTACTTTGAAACGTAACTGGTGCCTTCCAGTCATTGACTTTATATATTTTCAAGGTGACATATATATTTTTTCTCACTGTCTTTTGTGCAGGTGTGCTCTAGTATTCAGTACGTTTTTTTTTTTTTTGTCTTGTTACATTTTGCAGCATCCAGTGGAATAGTAGTGCTTTGATCATGTCTGATTCCAGGTTTTCGGATATCAGACGTAACCGAAGACGGTCCCTTGATCTTTCTAATGCCTCCGATCTTTCAGCCTCTAGAGAGGACCCACTCAGTCTTCTTAGACAGTTAGAAAAATTACACACCAAGGAAACCAAGGATTGGTTTGACTTAATTTCATTGGACAACTATCTAAAACACAAAATCATACCGAGAGGTTTGAGAATTTCCAAACCTCCAGCGATTGACTTAGAGGAAGTAGAATTTCTAACTGAGTGGGATTCCACCCTGGAGGACTGTTCATTCAAGTTAATATCATTGCTTGTCAAATATAGAGAGAATAGGATTGATACTACTAAGATGGAGATTGAGACTTTGGAAACCAAATTGAACAAGGTCAATTTGAATAAGGAACAAGTTAAACTTCGAGACAATATGAATAAAAGGCCGATTACCTTAGAAAAAAATATTATTTTCACCAAACAAAAGAAATTCAATAGGGATAAAAAGATTATGAACAGAGAAATAAATATATCAATTATGGTTCAACCAACTATTCATACTACAACAGGCATAAGGCATATAACTCATCACAATTTAGAGTCAACAAACAATATTATTCATCCCAGGTTGGCAGTACATCTATACATGACCCTCAGGAGTCATCTCCTAATATAACGCATATCACTGATCAATTTCAACACCAAGGAGCAAGACCCAAACATAGACAAAATAGATATCCCAATTCCACATATTCCAATAGATATCAACAACCTCATTTTTTAGGCTATCCACCATATCGAAACAAGAAACACAAACAACATACAATACAACAACAGAGGAACAACTCAAACAACAAACAACATGTAGACAGGATACCCAATGCTATCACTCAGAATCAAACAAATACATTAACCCAAAACCTCCATTTACCACAGAATCATCCTTCCCCAGCAATTCACAAGATAGAACCCTCCCCAATAAATCAGGAATTAGGAACACAGGTGGAACATCAGAAAGGAATAAAAAGACTTTTGTTTACAGAAGAGGTTGCAGAGGAAAAGGAAGGGGCTCTGGCAAAAATAGCCAAAATCGACTTACCAACATCCAACCATCAACCATCTACAATTTAAGTGATCATACCCTCACGTCCTCTGAAACCACCCTTCTGTCCAAAGGTCTGTCTTTTGCACCTACAAAAGGACCCAATAAATTTGACACATATATTGATTTACAGAAGTATATTAGAGGGATCACCATCAAACGTTTTTTTGCCACTAGACATACTCAAGATTTACCTAAGGCTCCCTCATATACAATGTCAGATAAATATGCCCTAAGGAGGTTAGAATTATTAGAAAAAGACTGTGGAGATTTGGAGTCATGTGAAGTTATTCATGGAAACAAGAAACCTGGGTCTATGTTTTGTCCTATGGGGTCCCAGAATGAGAATATCAAAGTTTTTAGTCAATTGGTCAATGGTGATTTGGAAAAGCTGTTTAAGAGACCGCAAACTCATTGTAACAATCTCACTTATCATGAAAACATGGCACTCAAGTCTCTCCAAAACAACAAGGATATTGTTATAAGGAATGCGGATAAGGGTGGCGCAATATGTATCCAAAACACCACAGACTATGTTCAGGAGGCCCTTAGACTCTTAAATGACAAAACTAGTTACACCATACTAATGAAAGACCCCACTATAGAATTCATATCAGAATTAAAGAATCTTCTCAAACCAGCACTTGATTCAGAGATAATCTCCAGATCAGAATACGATTACCTGCTTAGAGAATCTCCAACCATTCCCATATTCTATCATTTGCCCAAACTCCACAAATCCCTCTCATGTCCTCCGGGTCGACCCATTATTTCAGGGATCGACTCTTTGACCAGTGGATTATCGGAATTTGTGGATGAATTCCTGCAACCCTTAGTGAAAACACATAAGTCATATCTTAAGGACACTATTCACTTACTTCAAGATATGCAGGACATTCAGTGGGAGGAGGATTATATGTGGGCCACTTGTGATGTAAGTAGCCTTTACACCAGCATTCCCCATCTGCGGGGTATGCAAGCCATCAAGAATTCTTTGGAATCACAGCACATTATGCCTTGTAAACAAATAGATTTTTTGGTGGGATGTGTGAATTTTGTGCTACACCACAATTATTTTCTTTTTCAAAATACGTATTACCTCCAAACATCTGGTGTGGCTATGGGTTCCACATTCGCACCTTCATATGCAAACATTTATATGAATTATTGGGAGGATCAATATATGTACCATAACAATCCATTTCTGCAACAGATCATCTACTATAAACGATATATAGATGATCTGGTGTTCATTTGGAGAGGAACACTGGAGGATTTTACCCAGTTCCTTCTCCATATGAACACCAACCCAATGAATCTGAAATTTACCAGTAATACACATTTTGAACAAATAGAATTTTTGGATGTCATTCTTTATCATGAGGGCAGCAAGGTACTATCAAAGAATTTTAGAAAGAAATGTGAAGGCAATAGTTATCTCCATGCGAAAAGTGGTCACCATAAAAGGTGGATTAATAACATACCTTTGAGTCAATTTCAAAGAATCAGGAGAAATTGCTCTAAGGATGAAGATTATGTTATGGAATCACAGGTGATCACACAAAAGTTTTTGGATAAATCATATAATAAAGAATTAGTAGAAAAGGCTAGAGACAAATGTCTCAATTACTCAAGGAAAGATCTCTTATTATATAAAGATAAAAGCCAGAATATTCAGGAAAACAAACAGGTCCTGTATTTTGTTACTAAGTACAATTATCAAGCACCCCAAATTAAACAAATTCTAGAGAAACATTGGCACATACTAATGCAAGATCCGATTTTACATGCAGAACTTGGGGATAAACCCAAAGTTGTTTTTAAAAAGAATCATAACCTAAAAAACAGACTTGCCCCGAGTGACATTCATAACAAAGTAAAGCCTTCCAATACTAATAGTTCATTTTTACAAATCAAAGGAATGTTTAGGTGTGGCAAAACCAATTGTACCACATGTACACACATCCCTAAAAAGAGTCAGCAGACATTTAAATCCACTGTTACTGGAAAGGAATATGAGATCAAAGAATTTATTAATTGTCACAGTACTTATTCAGTTTATCTAATCACGTGCGGCTGTGGACTCCAATACGTAGGTAGAACCAAGAGAAAGATTAAAATTAGATTCTCTGAACATCTTAGAAATATTTCCTGCGGTTTGGAGTCTCACAGCCTATCAGAACATTGCAGAATTACTCATTCATGCCAACATTCAGAACTCAAAATATTGGGTATAGAACAGGTAAAACTTTCACATAGAGGTGGAGACCTTTTTAAGAAACTTAGACAAAGAGAATCCTTTTGGATATATGAATTGAAAACCATGTGTCCTCAGGGGTTAAATGTTGATTTTGATCTTATGGCTTTTAAGTAAAATGTTCTATTTTAACTCTATTTTAATCATAATTCTAATTTCTATTATAGCATATGTACATGTCTCAAGATGGGGGCCCATTTTCTTCTTCTTTTTCTTTTCCTTTTATCTTTTATTATCTCTCCTTTACCATAAGGTTTTATCTTTTCCGTACTATTTTTCACCATTCACGCCTCTCTATTTGATTATGCCTCTGTGGTCCCCATGCTTAGCATACACATAAGCTAATATTGGTATATGTTTATATGGAGAGGACATTCTTTTCATTATATGTGTGGGTTTTAAAATATGAGCCTACACATACACATATATAGGGAGTTGCGATTCTGGCTTTTAGTACCTGCGTATTCAGTACATTTTATAATTCCCTAATGATTCATTTAGAGTCTCTATATCAACCTCATACACCACTATGAGTAGTCTTTTATTACCAACTAGTTGAACAGCCCGTTACACGGGCCACAGTGCCTCTGGCAGCCGGTCGCGGGGCAGTCACGCGCAACAGAGACTGCCCGCGGCGCGGCTGATACAGAGCGCCCAGCTCTGTATCAGCCGCGGCGTGGGCAGTCTCTGCTGCGCGTGACTGCCGCACGCGCAGCAGTGTCTACTGCGCATGTCGGACGTTACACACAACTTGGCGAATTATTATATAGGATATGAGACTATGCGACTTCATTCACATGTTTTGTATAGATCATTATATAAATATAAATACAATACAGTTTGTCATTAACAATATCCAAACAGATTGTAGCGAGATTTTACATATCAATCATTGGATTATTTGGATTATTTGTTCCCTTATATGAAGGGGTTATTATCAGTCCCTCATTTATTGATATTTTTGGACACCAAATATTTATTTTTACATTCATATATTTTTTATATTTCATCACATACACCTTTTTCATCTATGTCACCGTTAAGTATTATGGACTAGTACTTATTTTATTTTATTTTATTTTATTTCATTTCATTTCTATTTGTTTTATTCCGTTTTAATTTGTATCAATTTTATTGAATGTGTTGCGATATAACTCTATTGCGCTATTATTGTAGGTTGCTACAATGTTCTCAAACAGTATAAATAGATGTAATAATGTAACACTTTCTGTAACACCCCTGATGAAGTGGAGTTGTATCTCCACTATACGCGTTGGGTAGAGATAGCACTCAGACGTAGCGGGATCCCGCCCACACCCCCTGTGAGAACCCGCCTCCTGCTCCCGGTTTTCGGTCCCAACACCTAGCCGACAGCGTCGGCCTACACACGTGTAACGTGGCATGTCACTGTGGATACTCAACCTGTGAACTTGGATAACTTTGAACGAACTCTATCTGCCTGTACCAAGGGGACCAAAATAAGAAACATTAATCCACCTTGTTGCCGGTTGTAGCGGGAGAGCAGACGGACACAGTACGTTGGTTGGAGGGGCGGGAGCCCTGATATGCATCAAGCCCAAGATGGGCATCATGTGAGTGCATTATATTATTGCTTTTAATATTTGTCTTATTAAACTTACTACGCTTAGATATTACTGTTTTTTGCTTCTCTTTTATGTTTTTGCGCTCAGATTTTATGAAATTTAAGTGTGGCATACCCCTGGCCCATCTAATAATACCACAACCATCCTTAATAAGATCCAGCTCTGGATCCACACTCAAAACATACTCTAAGATTGTCAGTCCATTTAAAGACTTCTATACTAAACTATAAAATCTTAATAAAGAAGGCTTACTGACTATAAACAATTGTAAAGAAAGGCTTCAGTCCTTTCTCAATGAAGCTAAATTACCATCCTTATCCCTACAGGACAGACAGACATTGGATTCTCCAATTGTGGACTTACAGATTATTAACAAATTCATGGTTCTTGAGAAAAAAGCACAGGGCCCAGTGTTTTTTTCTTAATATGCTACCATACATTCATAGACAAACTTCTTTCTCATTTTAAACTTGCCTTCAATGCAGCCCTTAATGGACATCCCTTCCCTCAGCATTCCTTGGAAGCACACATCATAGTTCCCCCTAAACCTAACCAAGATACAACAACATGCCGTAAATATTTCCCCATTTTGCCTCTAAATGTTGATCTAAATATGTTTGCAATAATTTTGGATCACCAGATATGGCAGTTCCTGAATACTTAAATCCATCCAGACCAAGGAAACTTTGTTCCAGGCAGGGAAACCTATCACAATACCTCCACCAGGGCTCAAAATTTCCACTCGCCACTAGCCAATGGCGAGTGAAAATTTAGCCCTGGCGAGTAGAAATTCAGCCCTGGTGGGTATACTATGGCTTGCAGTTGCAAGTAACTTTTCAGGTCTGGTTAGTAGCAAAGGACTTCAAATTTTAAGCCATGTCTCCACGCTATCTTCTTGACTCATTTAGCTTTAAACAAATGGATTCCTATAATCTTCTTTTGGAAAGATGTCAAAAAGGCACTTGATAGGGTCAACTGAAATTATATTTATGAAATACTTAGAGACATAGGTCTTGGACCCCTAATGCTGTCTGGAATAATGATCCTATACTCTAATCGCTCCAGTAAAATTCTCACCAACGTTACAGTATCTGAACCCTTCCCTATTTGTAATAGAACCCCACAAGGATGCCCTCTATCACCACTCATTTTTATCCTCTCTCTCGAACATTATAAAACGCGGTACAAAATTACACCTCCATCATGGGTCTTAGCTCAGTTATCCATATATATATATAAAGTAGCTGCTTACTCAGATTATGTACTTTACTTTCTTACCAAACCAAAGAGATCTATCCCTTCCTTAATAAATGAATACTGCCTTATTTCACAAGCCTAGATGAATTACGCAAAATCCAAAAACCTAAACATAGGAGTCCCTCCTGCTAGTGTATCAACTCAAAGGAATCATTCTAAATTTAAATGGGCCTTGTCTCATATCACATACTTAGAGATCCACATCTGCACAGATATTACCCATTTACCACCCTCAGCCTTACACCACTTATACAAACCATCTCAAATGACCTATTCAAATGGCAATCCCTATTTTTGTCATGGATGGGGAAAGTCAATATCACTATGATGATGACTCTCCTCAGAATATTATATAAATTTATTGCTCTTCCATGCATATTCCCAAACATTTCATTGACTCTTTTCAATCCTTTGTTTGGAACTTCATATGGGCCAACAAGACACCTAGGATATGGCTTTCTATACTGTCCCTAAAGAGGGACAGGGAAGACTGTGTCTCCCAGACTTCCAGCAATATTATACAGCTTCAGCATTGCAAAACGTTTCAACTTCCTTCCCTCCACGCCTAAAAGATGTACAGGCATTCTGCCCCAATTGCTAGAACATCTAGACACACAACAGTTATTTCTATCAGATGACTCTCACATCACCCCTACATATCTGTAGCACCCAATCCTGGGCTTTCTCAAAACAACCTGAAAAGAAATAAATCAATTAATTCACCTGGCTCCCTATCCTTCTCATTTAAATCCTTAATAGGCAGTCCAGACTTCCTGAGTCATACCTACTTCGCAGAATGGAAATAAAAATCTATGGTCACTCTGCACTCTCTAACGCACCTGGGGGTATTTATCCCTCTTCTATTTCTTACAGAAAAGGTAGGCATGGATCAGATTCTTAGTGGTGGTCCCTCCTGCAAGTTCAACAATTTTACAGAACTTTAACTCAACATATATCTTCTCTTAGAAATCTTACTCTTTTGGAGAAATATATATTGAACCCTCCCACTGCATAACAACCTCTATCCTTTTGCTACTTCCTTCTATCTTCCCCATCTAACGTGAAACCATACTTGTGAAGACAAGCTGAATATGTCCTTAGATGTTGACCAATGGTACTCATACCCTAATATACATTAGGGTATGCCAGAGACATTAAAACTTGTGAACTTAACTACAAAATATTATCCCATTGATACTTGACTCCAGTGAAAATAGCCTCAATTAACATCAATGCATCCATCTTACCCTGGAGATGCCTAAAGCACCAGGTACCATGCTACACATTTGGAACTCCTGCCCACTGATCTCACCCTTTTGGGAAAATATCATTAAACACATAAAAACATCCCATGAGATAACTATACCCCAAGACTCACTCTTAAGCTTACTTCAATACTCCCATTATATTCCTTCTAATCATAAACTCATGTCTTGGCAGTGCCTCCCTATACTGTTCAATGGATCAAAAACACTTACTCCTTTCAACTGGAGGTCACAAGACCTACCGTCTGTCTCTCACTGGCTTTTATTTGTAAGTACGGATTTACAAATGTTGAAATTCTGGGTCCTGTCTACCAATTAATTGACACAATTCGACTCACGATGGGACACTTGGATCAAACTGAATCCTATAAGCACTTAACTTGCTCAGCATCTACACCCTATTGCCTTTCCATGACTCCTGAATGTTGTAATCATATTTGACCCTTCATTGAGTGTGATATTACATGAAGTCTTGCTCAGGTGGCTTAAATACTGTTAATATCAAATCGATATATCATCTTCCACTTTGGGTGTGGTACTCAGTGTTTGGTGATGATGGTGACCCTCTTTTCCCCCTTCCCTCCACCTTTTTCTTTCTCTCCCTCTCCACCTTTAAACTTGTACCACCTGTGGGATCTTTATTAAACTAATCTTATATTGAGCCTTAAACTTACCTACTCAGATTTAAGTTTATAATGTTTATATAATCAAGTATCTTAATAATGTATCATTATTGCTTGACATTTTGATTAGACTATCCACTTTATTGTCACCTGTACCAAGAATTTCTCCCTTATGTACTCTCCTTTATGCACTTGCTGTAAATGTTCTTAATGTATTCTTAAATTTCAATAAAACTTTTAAAATAAAATATAAACTTTTGTGTCAGGTGCCCATGTGCATGATATAAAAAATATAAAGAAAATATACACACATGTGGTTTATATGAAAATATATTAAGATATGTTGCAGATGAATAAATAAGTATGCTGGGATAATTCTTAGTGACAAAAAATCTACCACCAATAATCAATGTCAATGCCAAAATATTGCTCTAATATTAACAAAGCTGTGAGCAGTTAATTACTATGCCTGTTACAGCATATATATTGATGTTACTAAATATTCAATACCAAATATATATTACATCATACAATACAACCCAGTATCTCAGATTCATCTGCCATCTAAAAATATAAAAAAAAAAAAGATAAAAATATAAATAATAAATAACCAATATATAAAATATCCTAAATAGGATAATGAGTTGGAGGTACAGATGACCTTGAATAGTATCGACCTATTCTAACCTACTCTAACCTCCCCAACTATTAAATAATCCTATCTACACTAAATACCGGTATATAAAAAAAAATGAAAGATATATATTCCGAGAATAAAAAAGAAAAAAACGATCAATTGTAAATAAATCCACAAAAAAAGATTTAGTTCTTGTTCCACAAACTGAGCCGATTAGTCAAAATCTTTTAATCCAACAATGTAACAAGATATGGAATATAAGAAAGTGTAACTGCACTTGTGTTAAAATGGAAACAATAACCTTTATAGGTAACAACATGGATGGCTGGGAGAGCTTAGAGTGTCCAGCTAGTATCATTGACATCCAAAGTTCTATGCATTAGGAACATCCACATATTCTGTCATAACATCAAGACAAATGTCTATTACATAAACTGTCAATCTCACCCTTTATCAGTACATAGAACTCGCTGTTATGGAAACTGGTCTTGCTCACTGCAATTCAAAAACACTACCACCACCTTCTCCTGCTTCCATACACACAAGACAAGGGTACAATGTTTCTGTTACCTGTTACCTGGAAATGCAGTTGAAAGGAACCCAACCAGCAAATTTGCCAGAGTCTTACACAAAATACATGCCCTTCTATGAGGAGAACTGTGCTTTTCTTCCTCTCATCCTGCCTAATTATTAATGAAATAACCTGTTGAGCGATGCGGGGCTCACCATTTGGTATTACTTTCTTACTTAAAGGGATAGTAATACTTAAAATGTAAAAAAAAATATGTTGTAGGGTTTATCCCACTGAGTAAAACAAGAGTACTCCCACTGCTGAAAGGTGTTTCATTCAAAAGTTATTAATTTTCAAAGTTGAATTTTTTTAGGTGCAATATCACAATGGCCTGAAATTGTACAGTGGCGCTGTTGCTACACGATCCTATGGACAGCTCTGGTCAATTGACCATAAATCTCCATAGGATCGTGTAGCAACAGCGCCACTGTACAATTTCAGGCCACTGTGATATTGCACCTAAAAAATTCAACTTTGAAAATTAATAACTTTTGAATGAAACACCTTTCAGCAGTGGGAGTACTCTTGTTTTACTCAGGGGGATAAACCCTACAACATATTTTTTTTTACATTTTAAGTATTACTATCCCTTTAAGTGTCTTGCACATCTCTTCTTTCTGTTTCTTGGTTTGTGGTGGAGGAAGTGAAAGTAGGAGGACCCAGCAGGTCAGGTAAGAAATGTGTATGATTCTCTGTATTTTCTAATAGTGTACATTATTGATATAAGAAAAACTTTATGCAGATTTGCATATATTTTCTGTGTGCTTTACTTTACATTATCAGTTAATCATTTATGTTTGCTAATATAATCAATCCTGATGACTGTGTGTATCTGTGTTCTATTATTTGCTCTATGTTTAGCGGCCCTTGTTGCAATCTCTCTCTAGACTCTCATCAAAGAAGAGGAGTTATGATAAACGTAGTATCTATTCTGATATGTCAATGTTCTTCTCTAATTCTTTTTTACCTAATTTATGGAGTATCCTCAGTAATTCATATCAAGGAGCGGATGTCTGTTGTCATGAATTTTTTTCTTTTCAGTCAGCAGTCTCATAATCTGTAAAACAGTATAACTTCATATGGGAATTAAGATTATGAGACATTTTAAATAGGCTATAGATCACTTTGGGTAAAGGAAATGTCATATTTATAATTTTCGTCCTTCCTGCCCCTTTCTTACATGGGACAAATTAATTCAATTAAAATTAGACTTCTCCCAAATTTCTTTATTTCTTTTAACCTTTCAAAATCCAACATTTCATATACAGAAAAGATTATTTCATTTTATTTGGGTTAATAAATTCCCAAGGGTGAAAAGGGACATCTTGTATAGAAGTAAAGCTGAATATGATTTATTGGTTCCAAATCTGTTTAAACCCTTAAGGACCAGAGCGCATGCGAGTGGCTGGCACTTAAGGACCACGGAGCACTTTTTTACCATCCATTTCAGGGCTCCCTGAATGCCATGCAGCCATGCAAGAAGCCCTGAAATCCATGACATACATGTACATGCCTAATCACACATTGGACCCATGATGTACATGTACATCCTTGGACCTTAAGGGATTAAGTATTTTGTTGCGGCTAGACTTCACCAATTGTTATACTTACTGTTGAAACATCCTGAACCAGTGCTACAACAAAAATGGGTGTACCAAGATGGAACGTACTGTACATTGACACTCCAGCTTTTATAAATTACTTTTGGGTAACAAATCCAAAGAAAATTAATCCAAAACACTATGCTTGACAGTACAATTATCATTCTAAAACTATGGGTTAGGGTCAAAGGTCCTATGAATCTTATTGAATTTAGATCGAAGATGCTTCCTATTTTTGATAAAAATTTAATTCAATTGAATTAACTAGTCTTACAAATAATTCATAATTAGTTGATAAAGGAATCATATATAAGCACAATCTGATTTTAAAGGAGATCTCCTTGACTGGTACAAGGATTGACCAATTTGGATGACCCTAAAAAATATATATGAATTTTTAGTAACTAAGATTAATCACTACTTATGACAATATATTAAGATCTCCATATCTAAGATTGAATTTTATGTATCCCATTGCTCAAAGATTATCACTTTTGTATATAGAATTATAATTTCAGATGATTCATGAAAGAATCCATGAGAGGCTTTGGATGTTAAAAAGTTTGATAATTGTGAATGGTCAAATATATTTCTTAGGATAGCTAAGTGCAGAAGGAACCTGAACCCTTGTGAGCAAGCTTTTTGGATGTTACACATGACGTACCTAGAGCCTGAAGAGATTGCCAAAATGTATGATGATGCCTCAGACTTCTGTTTTTGTAACTGTGGCCAAGTTGGCTCATTTACACACATTTGATGGTATTGCTCCAGGATTAAATATATATTATATGAAATCTTTAAATTATTATATAAAATATTCCATAAAATAATTATTTTAGATAAATGGGAAGCCTTGTTAGGATAGAGATCAAAACTTTTAACAAAATCCAAAGATAAATTAACCTTATTAATTTGTTTAGATACAAGAATGTATGTCACTTCCCAATGGAAGTTTCATAGAAAGGGATCTTAGGCAAAAATCATTTTAATTGCATCAAGGAATACTTAAAATCTATTGAGAATTATTCTTATCAAAGTTTCCAAAAATATGGTCACCCTTTTGCAATACTAATACCTTCTTAACCCTTTTAGTGCAATGCATTGCAATGAAATGTGTTGGAAACCTCTCTGAGCTCCTGGTTTTAAAGCCTGTATACACAGGCCATCTCTGGTGGCACTGCAGTCATGCACAGTACTGACTGCCCAAATGTGCCGCAGCTGAGGTACCAGGAAGATGCGCAGAGAGGACTCTGGTCTGAATTCGGAGTGCCCCGCTCCATATTAGCCACGGCGTGGGCAGTCAGTACTGGGCATGACGGCTTCTGACAAACATCCTTTGCAAATTATAATACAGGATTTCTTAACTCTATAATTTTTTCTTTTTTGCCTACAACTGTTTTAAATACAAACGTTGTGTGTGTATCTGCAACTGTCCCTATTTCAAAGGAAAATGCATGATTTAAACATTTCAAGCCAACATTCTGTTTGCTTATCATTTCACCCTTTGAGTGCCAGAGGGAGTACACAATGAATTGCAAAGCAAAGTGTTGCATGCCACTCTGGCATTCACAGGGTTAAAAGTTAATATGTTCTGAGCCTCCTCACTAGGGATGGAATTTCCCGCCAAACAGGAATTTTTTTATGAAAAGTACACGTTCTGTTTTTCCCACCTAGCTCATTGCATTAAAATAAATGGAAAGACTGTATTTACCTCACCACGTGGCAAGTTTCCCTTCTTTTCTTGCAGACATTGATTAAAAGGGGTGACAGGTTTCCCCAGTAAGTCATTCTGTATTTGTTAGCAAGAGAGAGAAAGCATCAACATTTTGCAGATAGTTTGGTTTGGCAAATAAAGTAAAATTGGAGTGTTGGAGTGAGGGACACTGGGGGATGGTTAAAGGAGAAAGGAGGTGGACCAGAATACTCCAAAATCTAGGTTGAAACTGGCAGCTGGTATCCAAGGTCCTTTCTGATCTGTCAGTTATCTGTGAGGAGATTTACCCCAAATACCCCAAAATGCCATGTGACTGACTGTGAAGGAGTAGGGATAGGCAAAAAGTTTTCACCTCAAAGGATAAACTGGAGAAAAATAGCAGCAGCAGCAGCACTTTGTTTCTGGTGGGATAATTCTACATTAGGACTTTTATTGTCATGGTGTTTAGTTAGAATTGAGCCAGGCATTTGATGTGAGTGCAGATGTGCCCTTTGTTCCCAGTCTTTCCCTTTTTTACTATACACACTGTACACTTTGAAGTTGTTGATCAGTGGCACAGTTCCTGCTTTCAACAAGGAAAACATTTTATTCCAATAATACACCCATGATTTTGGAGGAGGACAGGAGGAGAAGCATTATCGGCCAACTTCTTTTCTCCACCCCGATGAAGTAAGCAGTGATGCTCGTGAAGATGCGTTAGGTGTTTGTTGCACTCCACTGGGTCCCACCCCACGCCCCCTGTGGTTTCCTTGATCTCCTTGATCTCAACTTGATTGAGCGTCACACAGGATAACTACTTGAAGCGTGTGTCAAGCTGGAATGCTGACATGTCCATATTGGTTTGAAGACTGTAAGAACTATTGGCAGTGTTACACGGTGACTAGGTCTATATCATCCCCCAGAAGAAGAGGGGAACATCTGGATGCATCTCATCTATAGAATCCGATGATTTACAAGGATGCAGTTTTCATGGCTAAGAGGGGGCTGGGACCCCAATATGGTTCACCTCAAGGTGGGAAACAAGTGAGTGCATTATTGTATATACTTTTTATATGATTGTGTTAAATAAATACTACACTTAGATCTGCACCCATTCTTGTCCGCCTTGTACACTCTCTTTTTCTCTTTTGCTAGTCTCATTGTCGGTGGTTAGCAGAACCACTTTGGGAGAAGCAGCACTGGTAACAGAGGAGTGTGCACTAGACAATATTCAGTGACATACTATCATCATTGAGTCATCTCATCAATTTCATCTACTTCGTCCTCACTGGGAACACTTCACAGGTATATGCAGTGTGACACAGTCCAAAATGTACACCATATGTGAGGTATCTAAAATCTATAACATTTAATGTATAAAATAAATTAAACAAAACTGAAATAATAAAGAGACAAATCTTCAATCTATAGATACATAAATGATGGCTGTATGAAATATAGTAATGGATGTAATATGTTTAAATGGAGAAATTGTATAATTGATATGCATTTATTTTGAACATCTGAGAGGTTGAATGCACCACAAACTTGATACTTGATACTTGTTAAGCTGTGGATCTCTAGTAAGCATGTTATAAACTACAGAAAATGTATAAGAATACACATATTCATACATTATTATTCTGGTAAGCAGCCACTCTGCCCCCTTTCCCCATAGTTTGAGGATTGACTGTCTTCTATCACTGCCTCCACTCGTCTCAAGTCCCACTCTCTCTATCTCATGGGACAGATTTATTCCCTTGCTAGGGACTAGAGTCCCCACTTTAGTATATTTTTAAATATATATATATATATATATATATTCAGTTTCTTCTTATTTTTTGTTTTTACATTTTTTTTTACTACATTTACAATAAATTGTACATTTAACAATACGTATATAGGAATATCTACCTTCCTTACCTTTTAGTTGATGACATATTTTGCTGCCTTTATTTGTTAATTCAATAACAATATACACATATGTTCTTGTATCTGACATCTGCTATTTCCAATTTTGCATCTTCTATGCACCCCCACTTTCTCTCCCTAACAGATCATCAGTATTACCCTACATGCTAGTGATTGAACTGTCTCCTCCTCCCATCTCATAATTAATTTTTAGTACATTTGGTAAAGTGTGTCATATACTCCATGGTCAAGTGACTGCCACAGGTCACCATACACATTGCTCAATTGCATTGTACCTTAGTGCATCTCCCCTCTGGAGTAGTTCGCAGGCGAACCAGCTGCACCATAAAAGTTATACAAAAATTTCTTAGATTTACTAAGGCAATTTAATCCCCTGATTTGTAGAAAGGTTTCCAAAACATTGCTTTTTAAGGACTTAGATCCTTCTCTAACATTGAAGAGTTAAAACTCCCCCATTAAGTCTGGAATTGTTTTTTTTTTTTTATATTCATATTAAATCAGCCTCAAATAGTTTTTTTTAAATGAATGACTTCTATTCATGTGGTCAGAATTTCACAGTAGTTACCTTAATTTCTTACAAAAATTATAAACATTAATCAACCTCCTCTTTCGTTTCTAGAACAAATATTAAACACACCTCTTTATTGTATCTAACTAGTTGATATTAGGAGACAGATAATTTTTCTTTGATATAACTCATCCCAAAATAGTTAACAATTTTCTCTTGTATTTTTTTTGTTCATGCGTAAGCTCTTATTTTTCTATCTTACACTTCACCAGCAGACATATACTACCCCACCTATTATACAAAGTATTGATGATCTATAAACTATTGTTGTTGCACTCATGCCATTATTGTAGACAGTCCTCATCTATTCTCCAAAAATAAAAAAATTAAAACATTTAATTTGGCAAAATATTAATGTTGAAAAACAGTAGCTATGATCTCATAAACCCAACAAAACATTCTGTATGTGGTCAAACAGCAAAATCTGTTTCTCACTAGGATTTATCAAGTTTTCAAATTACATCCAAAGCTTAAATTATTTTAAAAAGGTAGAAAAAAATTGTACAGAACACGGACCTCTTACTGTAACTCTAGAATACTCTATCAATGAGGGATATGTAATGCATAATTATTACTCTGTGTTCTGTGGGTGGTGACTCTGGAGTATCTGGCTGCTTATTTACTTATCTATTTATATGTTGTACCTGCTAACTGGAGCCTATGCTGTTTTCTGTCACATTCGGTGACGTTTGATGTGGGGGTGTTGTGCTTGTCTCCTGGGGAGTGAGGGACGGTGAGAGGGCTCAGTTTTGTTAGAGATGTGGTTAGGATAAAGAGATGGGAGGGGGACGGTTTGTTTTTTGTTTGGTTTGGTTTAGTTTTTTTCAAAAAAACCTGTACAGAACACAATGTAAACTGAGAAAATAGAGAACGAGAGGTCTGGAGTAATTCTTGAACAAACCAATAGTGCCATGGAGGAAATATAAACAGTCTAAAAATTCCAATGCATCACAATACATTGGAAAGTTCTCTAGCATTCATGAGGTTAAAGCACATTTAAATAAACGGGTTTTTTTGTTTTTACTTTTTTTACCTATCCCCTATGGTACAGTTAGTTTGTCTAAGAATGACACTAGTTTTCTTTTAAACATATGACTTATATATCTAAGGCCTAGGTGACTCATACTGTGCATCTGTATTCACTCATTAGAGAGGGAAACAGTGTGAATTATAAACATGACAGTACAATAGCTGCCATATGGTTTATGACAGGCTAAATGTTTTATAATATTTTATAAAAATGAGGTTAGTCATGGTAATCGTGATGTTGTGGGCAATGGAGTGTTGGATATAATACAACTCTGTTAACATGTTATGTGTATTCTGAGTTTGTAATTAGTTTAAACAATTTGGGATAGCAATACAAAAAGTTTGGGAAAATTATCACAATCTATGCATTGTATATTGTAGAGATACTGGAAGAATTGTTTCATCAAGTAAGTTAAAAAAGTAAGAGTTGCATTATTAAGCAAATAATTATTCAACTTTTGACAGCAACAACAAAAATTACTAATCTGTAATGTTTAACTTAGTGGGACAAAGACAAACTGCCAAGATGTTGTTAGGGATAGGTGACATTTGTCACATCCACCTAAAACTGGTCAAAAGTGCTAGTTTTCCATTTTTTCCTGCCTAGCTCAATGCATTGAGATCAAGAGTAAGACTGAATTTCCCACCACATGGCAAGTTTCCTTCATTTTCTTGCAGGGATAGTATAAAAGGGGCGTAATATTTCAAGTGCTGCTGTTACTGTGGCTTTTGTCCACCCCTCTAATGACATGTGATGTCAAGATGGAAGACAATAAAAATAATGAATCCTCCCTACCACCAGCTTATCATATTCAGCGGGATAATCAGAGCATCATACATTATGAAATAGATGGACATGAAATTCCGGATCCTGACTTCTACTGAAATGCTATTAGCTGGTCATTGAGGTAATGAAGGAAAAGTTGGAATGCCAGAGGAGGAGAAAGAGAATTTTGAGGGTGTCGGGGCTAGAACAGTGGGTACATTTCACTAAACCAGGACCCTAGCCCAAGAAGATGATGACAGCAGTTACACTCACTATTGAACTTTCTGGCTGGGTTTTGATGTCTTCCTCTTGGATTTTCTCCCCAATTCTTCCTGCCTTTGGAGAGGGACAGGGGACACAGTTACAGTGGCTTTTGGTTTCTTTTTGGGGGTTGGCGTTCACATGCTTAACATGCATTGAAAGGCGACATCAGAATGTTGTCCACTTAAAGGTCAACCTGCCATGTAGAAGCTCTGTCAGCAGGAAAATAATAAATGTGGCATTTGACTGATTGAGCTGTAACTGGTAACTGGTAATCTTTTGCATGAAACATATCATAGAGACGAGATAGCCCAATTACAACATGGCTCGTTGCTACTGATGGCTGGACACAGTGGCTTTCACCAATTTACCTTAGGTGACTCCTAAGCTCTAGACTATCACAGCTGGGGGTATTACCTTGCATCGGCATTAGTGAGTGCCATTTGAGTTATAGAGGTACTTCACTATAACTGTTATAGAATTTTATACCCATATATCATACTAGTTGAAGAGCCCGTTACACGGGCCATAGTGCCACTGCCAGCCAGTCGCGGGGCAGTAATGCGCAGTAGAGACTGCCCGCACCACGGCTGATACAGAGCTGGACGCTCCTTTGGAACGTCCAGCTCTGTATCAGCTGTGGTGCAGGCAGTCTCTATTGCGCATGACTTTGTCATTACACACGTTTTAGTGAATTACTTATTATATAGCAGGGCTTACAATTTTAAGTCCTTTGCTACTAGCCAGACCTGAAAAGTTACTCACCACTGCAATTTATAACATACCCACCAGGGCTGAATTTCTACTCACCAGGGCTAAATTTTCACTCGCCATTGGATAGTGGCAAATGGAAATTTTGAGCCCTGTTATATAGGATACTACATCTAAGTGGAGTTCCTCATGTCTTCTCACTGTAACGGATTATTATCCATTATATTCAACTCATACTTTTGGGATTAATTGTATCCTACATGGATTAAGAATTATATACCATATTTCTTCACTGGCATTTATTCATTGGCATTTTAGTCTTGTATATTATTAAAATGTCTTTGTGATATATATTTTTTGCTATTCCCTTGTTTTATTCTGTGCTTTGGGAGGCTAGTAGCAAGGGATCTTAGGTCCTTTTGCAATATAGTTTTTTTATCTTCTATTTGTGACTTATCACTACAGATACTAACCCCTTGAGGATCTGAGATCCTTACGATGGACACTAACACATTTCAGAGCATTGTGTTTGCAACCTTGCTATCATCCAAGGAATTAAAATTGCACACATTCAGTTTTCTTTTGATGAAGTGGATGGGCACATTAATTAAAAGCATAAAAACAGTGGAAACTTTGCATTTTATGAATCTGTAATGCTTTATAAATGTTTCTTAGTATACACGGTTGTTTTAGTCTTTGAATCTACTAGTGTAAAAGTCCATGTACATGGGCCAAAGTCTGTGCTTTTGGGCAGTGTCTGCTGCGCATGACTGCATCGGACAAAGCCAGCGTTCGGACAGACTCTACTGCTCATGATTGCGTTCAGGCATTCGGGCATTCTCTACTGCACCTGACTGCATTTGGGCAGTCTCTGCTGCGCATGATTGCATCGAACAAACATACATCTGCCTTTTATTATTAGTGATTAATGGACGCTGGTTTGCTAACACTGAGGTATGTGGAAGAACTTGGAGTTAAAACTAATAATACAGAATGCAGACAGGAATCAGCTGTGAGTAATGATAATGTGTTATTAGTCTCTACTTAGCTACCTCAATTAGAGAGTGTTCTTACAACTGGGAAGAATTTTACATACACTTCATATGTGACAATTCTGAACTATAGAATGCATTACTTTTTCACAGTTTAACCCTTTGAGTGTCAGAGGTTATGCAACACATTGGTTTGCAATTCATTGTGTACCCCTCTGCCACTCAAAGGGTTTAGTTGATAAATGTATCAATGCATTGCACACTCCTCTGCCACTCAGGGTTAAAGATACAAATGAAATTCCAAGGCATACTTGAGTCCAAGAGGGTTAAGCAATGCGTTATTCATCCATCTGGCACTCAAGGGGTTACAGTAAGCTCAATCAGTCAAATGCTTCTTTTGCTGCTGACAGAGCACCTACTTAGCAGTGCGCCTAAATGCAGTGCGACCTTTAAGTGGGAGACATTCTTTTGATAGCGGCAACATTCTGATGTCACCCATTTGAGGGTCACCATATAAGTGATGACATTTCTATAGTTAACCTTCTTTACTGCTGGTGCTGCTGACTTCCTCATCCAACTCAGCAACATCATGATCCATCAGGGTATCCTACTGCTGGTCATAGTGCTAGGCAGCAATCTTAATAACTTTATTTTCATTTTAACTTCTCTCTCTCTCTGCCTACATTCACTGTCTTTGTCTGCTAAATGACACCATGCTGCATGTCAGGAAAATAGGACTTTCCCCCATAGGCAACAAATAGAGAAAATAAAATCCCAACATTGATTTAAATGTTTATTTTAACTCCTTGCACAGAAAAAAGGTTTCGCTTGCATTTAAAACCAATCTGAACATATATCTGTGAGAGTATGTATCTTTATTTATATGGAGCCAATCATGTATACAGCGCTTTAACGAAATTGTACAGTACAAAAATACTAAAGTGTGATCATTGCGTTATTGGGAGAAGGGAGTAGTGCAGCGTTAGGAAATGAACCCTGCCCCAAACAGCTTAAAATATAATTAGTAATCATAACTAGGGATGGGTGAAAATTTTCACCTTAAACCAAAATTGAAAAATTTCCCGTGAAAAGTGCTATTTTTCCAATTTTTTTTTGCTTAACTCATTCCATTGAAAACAATGGCAACATTAAATTTGCACACAACACACAGCAAATGTTATTTTATTTCCCAAAGGCATAGTATAAAAGGGACATGAGGGTGCCTGTGTTGGTGGAATGTGGGGAAAGAATCAGTTGAACAGGGAATGTTTTTTGGGGGGTTGTTTACTGGGATTGGGGGGGGAGTTAATAAAAAATAAATCCTAAATACAATTAACCCCCCCAAAAAAAGACATGGTATTAAAGGGGTCTGAGGAGGGTGCCTGTGTTGGTGGGTGGAGTCTGGGGAGAGAATTAGTTGAATGAGGAATTTGTTTAGGGGGTTTTCTGACTGGTATTGGGGGGGACAGTTAATAAAAAAATAAATAAAATAAGAAATTTGTATGAAACATGTTAAAGACTTGACTTAAGCTGCAAGTGGTGTAGATTGATACTTGATGTGATGGAGTATTTTGTAGATGATGATTTGTAAGATCTGTTGTTAGAGGCCCAAGCCCTGAGGAAACATTGATTTATAGGAATTAGACTTATTAGAGACACAAGCTGTGAGGAAACATTGATTTGTAGGACATGGACTTCTTTATCACAAGCCCTAAGAAATCTAATGTTTCAGTTCTCCTCTGGGACTTTCGTCAGGGATAACTGTGTTACAGACCAACTTGTTGATCAACTTTATATACACTACACAGTCAAATTTGACACCAGTGTAGCATGTTGTCATAGCAACCACACAGACACTAAGCTGACTAAAATTCCTCACAAGAATATTCTACATGACACTCATCATCAACAAAGAAATAATGTGTAAATTTAGTGCTCAGACATCAAAAATAATATCATCATCAAATATAATGTATCAAGATACATTGCTCATTGACTCCCCATGGCGATAGAGTGTGGAGTGTGTAGAACCAGAACATCTCTCGTTTCACTGGACTCCCTATTAGGGATGGGTGAAAATTTCCAAAATGGCACTTTCTGCATGGTGAACAATTTCCTACAAAAAGTGCAGATTTTCCGCTTTTTTCACCTAGTTCTTTCCAATGAAATCAATGGGAAAATCGAAGTTACAAAATAAAACAAATATTATTTAATTTCACAAAGGCATAGTATAAAAGGGGCATGAGGGTGCCAGTGTTGGCAGGGTGTGAGGAAATAATCAATTGAACAGGGAATGATTTTTGGTGGGTTGTTTTACTAAATACAATTGAAAAACAATCCATAAGACATAGTATAAAAGGGGTCTGAACCACAAACACATTATTGTTGAGTAATCAGCAACAGGGGTCATCAAAATACACAACCCTAACCATGATGAGTGTTGAAATGCAGCACCTTAGACACATAGTAGTACAATTGCAACATCTAACCCCAGTAGTAGCAGTAGCTACTCAGGAACCCCTGAAGGTATAAAGTCTAGACTAGGGAGATACTTTACTCATGATGCAAAAGCTAAAAATTTTGCTATCTGTTTTCTGTGTAAGAATAGGGGTGGGGGAAAATCCCAGTTTTGTTCACATAGGACTTTCTGTGAAAAAAACATGATTTTCTGCTTTTCCTTTGGGTATTTCAATGCATAGAGAAACCCATGGATTTTCCAACATTTCGCTTACACCACAGAATTTCATGTAAGGATGGTTCCATTTCAGGCCTATATTTTTCAACTGAGGTGAAACTTCCCACCTTCATACTATAAGATAGGCTAATAAAGTGGAGTTAAAGCTTAATTTCCGGTTGCTATTGCACCGGAAGAGAGATTGCTTTTCCCAGTACGCGGGTACTGGTTCGCTCCACGTACACCGGTTGCTGTTGCACCGTAAGAGAGATTGGGTTTCTCCAGTGTGCGGGTATTGGTTCGCTCCACTAACACCGGTTGCTGTTGCACTGGAAGAGAGATTGGTTTTCCCAGTACATGGGTACTGGTTCGCTCCACTACAACCGGCTGCTGTTGCACAGGTAGAGAGATTAGTTTCCCCAGTACATGGGTACTGGTTCGCTCCATTACACCCGGCTGCTGTTGCACTGGTAGAGAGATTGGTTTCCCCAGTATGCGGTTACTGGTTTGCTCCACTACAACTGGCTGCTGTTGAACCGGCAGAGAGATTAGTTTCCCCAGTATGCGGGTACTGGTTTGCTCCATTACACCCAGCTGCTGTTGCACCGGTAGAGAGACTGGTTTCCCCAGTCGTGGGTACTGGTTCGTTCCACTACAACCAGCTGCTGTTGCACCGGCAGAGAGATTGGTTTCCCCAGTACGCGGGTACTGGTTCGCTACACTAATAACCGGCTGCTGTTGCACCGGTAAAGAGATTGGTTTTACCAGTCGCGGGTACTGGTTTGCTCCATGACTTACTGAATGCTGTCATGTCCTAGACAGCTCCGGTGGTCTGTTGGTTCCCCAGTTCTTCTCGCTGGCTATGCCACATTTAATATCTATTTGCCTCCGCATTCATCCTAAGTGACTGGTTGTTCCACCTAGCCAGTCTCCGAGGCTTTAGTGGTTGCCACCCTGCTCTGTGTCTAGGCTGCCTTGCCCGGTAAATTGGTAAGGCCGGTAGAACCTACTCCTCTCTTTACCATCTTGGGTTGCTTTACCCGGTATTGGCAAGGCCGGTAAAGCCTCTGTACCTGTTGTCTAAGCCTCAAGGCTGCCTTGCCCGGTATATTGGCAGGGCCGGTAGAGCCTACACTATTTCGTTATACCAGTCTCCAGGCTGCCTTGCCCGGTATATTGCAAGGCCGGTAGAGCCAATCTATTCCTTGTACCAGTCTCCTGGCTGCCTTGCCCGGTATATTGGCAGGGCCGATAGAGCCTTATTCTTTTGATTACCATTGCTTATGCGCTAAGTCATTGCAGTATATGTGTACGTGTATGTTACCCTATAGGGTTGTCTTAAACTTTTCAGTAAAGTTGTGTTTTTACCTAACTCCATGTCTGAGAGTCTTAACAAACTGTGACAGTACAAAAGGGCCATGACCTCAGATAATAAGAGTGATGGTAATACACAGAACATCCATTGGAGGATGGATGTACATGAGCAAAGCCTGGATCAGCTAGCGGTAGCGATCCAAACTATTCTTGAACGCACAGTACTCTCAGACAAGTCTGTTCCTAGTCCGGTGGTCTCCCCAGGTCAGACACCGGAGAACGATACTATGCCCTCAGGGGCTGCAGTTAAGGGGTTAACCGCCTCCGCACCTTTGCCACTCAGATATGATTGTTGGCAGCCTTCGCTCAAGGTTTGAGCGACCAGATTAAAGATGAAATTGCAGCTAAAGAACTGCCTACGGACCTAGATGATTATATTGAGTATGTTATCCTAATTAATACTCAGATCCGTGAAAGAGTGATGGCTAAAGATCGAAGACTAAGGTAAAAAAATAATGGATCTAGCAGTACAGTTTGCCCACCCATCCCTCCCTTGGCATCTAAACTCAATGAACAGTTACGGGAATCAGGTGAACCTATGCAATTGGGTTTCACCAGACTAACCAGGGAGGAGTGAACGTATCGCAGAAGGCAAGGATTGTGTTTATACTTTGGCAAGAGTGGGCAGCTGCTAAGATCCTGTCCCGTGCGTGCTGGAAACGAGCACACCTAGGGTCCCTTGGGGGACAGGCTCTAGGTGGTGTTCAATCGTCCCCAGGTTTGGACACACTGAAACCCACCATACAGGTAGTACTTTCATGGGCAAAAAGCTCAGTGGAGGTTTTGGCCCTGGTTGATTCCGGCGCAGCTGGGTATTTTATGGATAATACCTTTGCTGAATTGCATGGTGTTCCACGGATTGAGAGAGAATCCCCTCTCGCTATTGAAGCTATTGACAGCAGACCCTTAGAACCTGCACAAGTCACCTTTGAAACAATGCCATTATCTATGACTATTGGGGAACTTCACAAGGAGGAACAGCAGTTCCAACTTAGCAGTTCTCCACATTACGCAGTAATTTGGGGATTTCCTTGGTTACAGCTTCATAATCCACAGTTTGATTGGCAAAAGTGTGAAATCTCTGCTTGGTCTCAGTTTTGTATGGAGCATTGCGTATCCCACCCGATTAAGATCTTGTGTACCTCTCATTCACTTCCAGATGAGTACCAACAGTTCAGTGATGTATTCAGTAAGGGAGAAGCTGGCACCCTACCCCAGCACAGATCTTACGACTGTACCATTGAATTGTCTCCAGGGGTGGTGCCCCCTAGGTGACGCACTTATCCATTGTCTTGTGATGAGAATCAAGCTATGGAGGAATATATTTCTGATGCCCTTAAGTGAGGGATCATAAGGAAATCCACCTGGATTTTTTTTGTAAAAAAGAAAGATGGCGAACTGAGACCATGCATTGATTACCGTGGCCTAAACAAGCTAATGTCCAAAAATGCTTATCCAATACCACTCATCACCGAGCTGTTTGACAGGCTTAAAGGTTCTTCAATCCTTACTAAATTGGACTTGCGTGCTGCTTATAACTTGATTCAGATCAGAGCTGGTGATGAGTGGAAAACTGCCTTTAACACTAGATCTGGGCACTACGAATATCTAGTCATGCCATTTGGTCTCTGTAACGCACCCGCAGTATTTCAAGAATTAATCAATGATATCCTCAGGGATATGTTGCAGTCTTGTGTGGTTGTCTACCTGGATGACATACTCATTCATTCTATAAATATGTCACAACACATTAAAGATGTGTCTGAAGTGTTGCTCCGCCTACATAAAAACAAATTATACTGCAAATTGGAAAAATACGAGTTTCACAAAACCAGTGTGCCATTCTTGGGTTTTGTAATTGGCAAAGAAGGCATTGCCATGGATAAAGAGAAACAAGCGGCAGTTCTGCAATGGCCATGGCCCAAGGGCCTAAAAGCTATCCAGCGATTTTTGGGCTTCGCTAATTATTATAGGAAGTTTATTAAGAACTTCTCTATTATTGTTAAACCATTGTCTGACCTTGCGCACAAGGGTGCTAACCCATCTCAATGGTCGGTGGCTGCGGAAGATGCTTTGAGAAATTTAAATCTGCTTTTGTTAATGCTCCTGTGTTATCCCACCCCAACCCAGCTGTTCCGTTTACATTGGAGGTTGATGCCTCAGACATTGGGGTTGAGGCAGTACTTTCTTAACGACCTATTAAAGGAGGAATTCTCAGACCTTGTGGGTTTTTCTCTAAAAAATTGACTGGGGCTCAAAGCATTACGAGATAGGTGACAGATAATTACTGGCCATTATCCTTGCCCTGAAGTAATGACGTCACCTATTAGAGGGCACTAAAAACCCAGTCTTAATTCTGACTGATCACAAAAACTTGACCTATCTCTCTGAGGCTAAAAGATTGTCCTCACACCCGACCAGGTGGGCACTGTTCCTGTCTCGATTCAATTTCATTGTATCTTACTTGCTGGGGTCTAAGAATGTTAGGGCTGATGCACTGTCAAGACAATTTGAGTCCGAAATTGACAGAGACGAGGTGCCAGCACCTATTATTCAGCCTGACCGTATATTGGCTACACTACGTACTAGTATCACTTCACCACTGGGGGAAGATATTTTGGCCTCCCAGGCTTCTTCCCCTCCAGAAACCCCAGTGGGCAAGTGTTTTGTTGATGAGCCATTCCGCACTCGATTGCTTGAGACATATCATTCCTCTAAAGCTGCAGGACATATTGGCAGAGAACAATTATTATGGTCCTTCTCTCAAGTCTTTTGGTGGCCTTCCATGAGGGCAGATTGTGCTGATTTTACGAATGCCTGTGCCACTTGTGCCCCTGTCAAGACCCCTAGACACCTCCCGGTGGGCCTACTTCAGCCGGTACCTAATGGTGAACGTCCCTGGTCCCACGTTTCCATTAATTTCATGGAAGAATTGCCAGTGTCTAGAGGGTATTCCTTTATACTGATGGTGGTGGACAGGTTTTCTAAAATGGCTCACTTCGTGCCCCTCTGTGACCTTTCCTCTGCTAAAGAATTAGAGGTGGTTTTCACTAAAGAAGTATTTGGGTTGCATGGAGTAACCAGAGTGCTGGTGTCTGACTGGGGGAGCCAGTTTGTATCCAGATTTTGGAGGGCATTTTGTGCACAGATGGGCATACAATTGTCCTTTTCCTCCACCTACCATCCCCAGACCAATGGGGCCGCTGAGCGTGCCAATCAAGGATTGGAACAGTTCTTGCGCTGTTTCATTACTGACCATCATGACAATTGGGCCGACCTGTTGCCCTGGGCAGAGTTTGCTAGGAACTGTGTGGTTAGCTCTTCATCTGGGAGCTCCCCGTTTCTTAATTATGGGTTCCAGCCTTGCTCCTGGATTCCTTTCAGTCACAACAGATTCCAGCTCTGGATGAGCATATCGAGCAACTCTGCTCCACATGGGCACAGGTTCAGAGGGCACTTGGTCAGTCCTTCCAGCGCCATTAGCACCAAGCTAATCGCAGAAGACCGCCAGCGGTTTCCTTTCAGGTTGGGGACAGACTGTGGCTTTCCTCCAGAAATCTGAAACTTCAATTCCCATCTAATAAGTTGGCTCCTCGATTCATTGGTCCTTATAGGGTGATTCGCAAGATCAACCCCGTCTCGTATGCTTTGGACATTCCTGCTTCCATGCGTATGCATAATGTCTTCCATGTCTCTCTCCTCAATCCTCTTGTATGCAACCGTTATACTACCAACCCTGTGGTGCCAGGGCCTATAGAGGTCGAAGGTCAGGAGGAGTATGAAGTTCGGAGTATCATTGACTCCCGCAGGCTTAGAGGAACAGTGCAGTATTTGGTGCATTGGAAGGGTTATGGTCCTGAAGAATGATCCTGGGTAGATAGTAAGGACCTTCATGCTCCCAAATTACTGTGAATCTTCCTTTCTAAATACATTCAGAAACCAAGACCCTCTTCTAGGAGAGGGGGTCTTTGAGAGGGGGGGTACTATCACGGTGCCCGTGATTGCTGCCTTTCTTTGTCAGTTACCTGTAGGGGGCTCTCCATTGGCTGTCTGCCTTCAGCCCGCCCTGCATTGCCTATTTAGACTGAGCTTGGGCACCCTTTGGTTGCCCTTTCGTGTTGTCTCTATGCTGCTCGCACTTACATGGAGTTCCTGCGCTTCTTGGGCCTTGGCTATGTTCCTGCTTGTCTGAGATCGTCTAGTTCCTGCTCACCAGTCACGCTGGTTCCTGTGTCCATTCCTGATCCGGTTGAGATTGCTGTCTTGTCGTTGTTTCCTGCTGCAGTTCCTGCTGCCGTTCCTGATCCGGTTGACTGTCCGGTGTGCTGGTTCCTGTCCTCCTCAAGATGTGTTCCTGATCCTGGATTGCCTGCAGTACGCTAGTTCTCCATAGTCGCTCCAGGGACATTTGTATTCCTCGGTTGGTTTCTCCAGTACGCGGGTATTGGTTTGCTCCATTACACCGGTTGCTATTGCACCGGAAGAGAGATTGCTTTTCCCAGTACACGGGTACTGGTTCGCTCCACTACAACCGGCTGCTGTTGCACCGGTAGAGAGATTAGTTTCCCCAGTACGCGGGTACTGGTTCATTCCATTACACCCGGCTGCTGTTGTACCGGTAGAGAGATTGGTTTCCTCAGTATGCGGGTACTGGTTCGCTCCACTACAACTGGCTTTTGTTGCACCGGTAGAGAGATTAGTTTTCCCAGTACGCGGGTACTGGTTCGCTCCACTACAACCGGCTGCTGTTTCACCGGCAGAGAGATTGGTTTTCCCAGTATGCGGGTACTGGTTCGCTACACTAATAACCGGCTGCTGTGGCACCAGTAAAGAGATTGGTTTTCCCAGTCGTGTGTACTGGTTTGCTCCATGACTTACTGAATGCTGTCATGTCCTAGACAGCTCCGGTGGTCTGTTGGTTCCCCAGTTCTTCTCGCTGGCTATGCCACATTTAATGTCTATTTGCCTCCGCATTCATCCTAAGTGACTGGTTGTTCCACCTAGCCAGTCTCTGAGGCTTTAGTGGTTGCCACCCTGCTCTGTGTCTAGGCTGCCTTGCCCGGTATATTGGTAAGGCCGGTAGAACCTACTCCTCTCTTTACCATCTTGGGTTACCATCTTGGGTTGCCTTACCCGGTATTGGCAAGGCCGGTAAAGCCTCTGTACCTGTTGTCTAAGCCTCAAGGCTGCCTTGCCCGGTATATTGGCAGGGCCGGTAGAGCCTACACTATTTCGTTATACCAGTCTCCAGGCTGCCTTGCCAAGTATATTGGCAAGGCCGGTAGAGCCTATCAAATTCCTCGTACCAGTCTCCAAGCTGCCTTGCCCGTTATATTGTCAAGGCCGATAGAGCCTATCACATTCTTTGTACCAGTCTCCTGGCTGCCTTGCCCGGTATATTGGCAGGGCCGGTAGAGCCAATCTATTCCTTGTACCAGCCTCCTGGCTGCCTTGCCCGGTATATTGACAGGGCCGGTAGAGTCTTATTCTTTTGATTACCATTGCTTATTCGCTAAGTCATTGCAATGTATGTGTATGTTACCCTATAGGGTTGTCTTAAACTTTTCAATAAAGTTGTGTTTTTACCTAACTCCGTGTCTGAGAGTCTTAACAAACCATGACAGGAACACACCATGGCACAACTACCCTCATCACACATATGAAAGACAGAAACCATGACATTTATGTGAAGCATGTTAAAGCCAACCCGCCACCAATTAAAAATTGGCACTGCATTTACTGTACCCTCACAAGCAAAAAGAGGCAAGGTGGAAATCAAAGAGGAAGAAGTATAGAGAAACCCAGACAAAGCCTGAAAGTTTGATGGTGAGCGAAACACCTGGTTCGCCATCACCTTCTTCTTCTAGGATCCAGCCATGGGAAGATGAGTTACATCTTCTGGTGATCCACCTCATTCATCGTTATCTCCCCCACCAACTCATAGATATTGTAGATGTCAGGATGTGGCAGTTTGTATACACCCATTACAAACTGTGTGGTGCACTGACCATACATGGCAATGTGGTGGAGCATAATTATAACCAGGGAATCAAGCGGTATCTAAGGAAATTTCATCCCACAGAATATGCTAAGTTGGTGGCAGGGAATGTTCATCAATACTGTTAAAACTGCAAGTTGTCACATGTCTTTAGTGGGGAGTGGACAAGGGTTATAGTGACAGCAGCGGTACTTGGTTTTTGGTGGGACAATTGCACATTGGGGACCCTAAGTGTCTTGTTATTTGATTAGAGTTTTGCCAGATGTTTGATATGAATGCAGATGTGCCCATTGTTCCCACAGTGAACCATTAACAACAATAGGGCTGTTTTGTTTCCTTACCTTTAGGAATTTTATCAGAGTGACTTTTAATTTATTTTAGCTCCAATTCCTTTTAGTTCTTGTTTGTCTACAAGACTTATTATTGCTTTTTATGTATCTTATATTTATTACCATTCTGCCTATAGACAATTTATGTATTATATGTTTTATATCATAATAAAATCTCACCTACTACACTAAGGTGCATTTGCGCTGTCTCTCCCCCATTGCTATTTTATCTTCTGTCTGGGCTTTAGCATTTTTAATTATGCACTCCCTTTGTTTATCATTGTAAACTTCACTGTCTTCATGAACCAGAGTTTGTCTATATTTCTTATAAGCAATATTTCCTGCCTTAACAATATCTCTTTCCTTCCTAGAGCTCAGTTGCATATAATGTTTATTTATTCACACTGTTTCTGCTCTCCACCCAATTATATCCTCTTTAAAAATAATTACTCTATTGGTGATCACAGTATCCAAATTGTCTCCCACCAATTCTTCAGATACTTTACCACCATTTGTGAATATTAAATCTATTATTGCCCCCCCATGAGATGGCTCATTAGCATGTTTCTAGGTTATTCCCCTTGGAGGGAATCCAGTATATCCCTGCTCATAGCTGATTTTTTAAATTTATCCCAGTCCCCATGTAACATATAAAAGTCAGGGATAACTATAATTTTGCCTTTTGTTATTTCAAATATTTCCCCCCGTCATTTCTCTATTTAATGAACAATAAATGCTAAATATGTCTATGTATATTTTGAAGCATTGCTTTAGAGACCTCCCTAGTATTCAGGAGGCTAAAAGCCCATTTGAAATCAGTGGGAATTTTTTTTCTTTTACCAATATTGCAACTTGTAACGGTTTTTTAAGACACTCAGACCAGTGGTAAAATATAACACAGTTTTATTAAAAGGAAAATAAGGCAAACGATCGCCCTGTACAGGCAATGCAATATAATAGCAAAATAATTAAAGATAAGCCCCACAGGCCCAGTATACAGAATAAGAGTATCACATATACTGTCTCAGGACAGGCACATAGTAGAGACACAGATAAGGGTTAAATGCATAGATGGACAGTCTCTGTGAGGAGTTTGGCACGTCCAAGGTGTTAATTGGGAGAAGTAAGTGTAGCTGGAATCACACTTTTAGTTCTGAGAGGGGATGCTGCTAGGCCCTGTGTGACCAAAGGTAATATCAGCAGAACAATGCCCAGAATAGCCCCCATGGGCGTAACCAAGGGGACGACTGAATCTGCAAGTGCCTGAGTAGTTAGCCCCCACGGGCATCACCACAGTACAGCCTGAACTGCAAGAGCTGCTAATAGCCCCTCTGGGCATACAAACGGAGACCAACAGGACAGAGGTTGTGAGCCAATAGCCCCCACGGGCGTATACCTAAGTCAACCTGCAAGAGCTTTGAGCTAGTAGACCCCACAGGCGTAACCACGGACCACCATATGCTGCAACTGAGAAGCCAATTGCCTACACCCTTAGCTATAGTAGTTAGTGCCTTCAGCCCCAATAGCGTTAACGTATGAGCCAGAGCCAAATGGCGCCCTACCGGAATCATTTCCGAACAGCACTACTCTGCAATAAGGTAGAATGAGCCGCCGACCAACCAGAGCATAAACGGCCGACTCAGCAGATGTAATGCAAGAGGCTAGGCTCTATACCAGAGAGAGGAGGCTCAGCGAATGGCAAGGCGGCACAGCTAGGGTTAAAATGCAGCTTTACGGATCAGAGGCTCAGAGAAGTACTATAGCTCTGCAAGTGATACGGAGGCTCTTAGACAGCAGCACAGCTCTGCAATCAAGCAATACTCGGCACTGAGGTAAGCAACACCAGACAGGAGCAGGTCACATGGCCAGCCTGGCAATCGGCAGTGGCGGAAGTCAGAATGTAGCAAAACGGTGACAACCGGAGAAGAGAGCAGGAACTGGCAGATCACCGGAGCAGTCCGTATACTGGTCACGAAGCAGGAAGTCAGCCAAGCTGGGTCAGATCACGGAGCGGGTTCTCAGACAAGTCGGGTCAATCACAAGCAGGAACACAGGAAAGTAGTCAAGATGGGCCAGTTCGGTGCACGGGAAACCGGAACACAGGAACTCAGCAACGGCAACACTGGCTCTGAAACACCACGAAAGGGCACCATACAGGTGTCACGGCCAGGCATAAAAAGGTCACCAGGGGCGGGCCAAACCAGTATAGCGAATCAGCATACACCACAAGCGAGAGTGACAGAAGAGGATCACAGGCACTGTGATACAACTGTTTGTTTTTCTAGAATTATATTATCCACAATGCAATGGACACATATCTAAGGTTCAAGACTTTAAATAGATAAGGTAAATAAATCTCCAGAACATAAAAAGTTATGCAGGAATCCTAGTTGCTCTCAGAGCATATGGCTTATAGTGCCAGTGGTCTACTCTCAGGGAAATTTCATTTTCATTAAATTCTGTCCTATTTGAGTTGAAAGTAAAACATGGGACTGACATATTTTCTTTTGTGTTGGAAAATTACTGATGATGGAAAGACTAGTTCAGTCTTTAATACTGAAGAATAACCTGCCACTTTGATGATAGGATATATATGGGTGCAATCTAAAACTGTCTCTCAGATGGCTGTTGCATTTGGCTCCAGATTAGTAATGCAATTCCATGTAATGAAGATATTTGTTTGGTGTAGTAGCAATTTTCCATTGGTGACATACAATGTCAACAGTTCTGACAAAGCTGTAAGGACAACGTTCAAAAAGTCTGCATCTGTCTGGGCATGTTGCCAGGCTATTATTAAACCCATTAAAATTACCCACAGGGCATTGTTTCTGAAATAAAAAAAACCCTCACTATTAGTGATTCTACTTCCTAGACCACTGACAGATAGATAGATAGATAGATAGATAGATAGATAGATAGATAGATAGATAGATAGATAGATAGATACAAATATTGATAATTAGACTATAATGTTAATTGAGAATAACTGTTGTACATATAATTGTATTAAATCTCCTCTGTACAGACCTATTTTATTCCTTTAGCTTATTTAAGCTATACATATTACACTATGTGTATATAATATTACAGCTTTTTATGACAGTTGTGATGGTGAATTTGAATTACCATAAAGCAACTGTGTCTAGTTTAAATGGGAAAGAGTTTTAAGCAAAGTGTTAACCTCTTTTTATTGTTAGAAAGAAGTTAGAAATATACTTGCAACTTTGTCACCCTTTAAAAATGTATTTTTCAGTCTCCATATAAATGAAATAGCAATGTTTCACTATGAAAAAAGTATGCTGTTGGTCTTCACTTGTTTAGTAAAACAAGAATTCTTGCTGTGTGAGTTTCATGATAATATAGCTGAAAGCTTTTTACTTTTGTTTAAAGGAATACTATTCCTTTAAAATGGTCTTCAATGAAAGCTAACACAGAACATATTATAGGGGATTAAAGGGATAGTAATGTTTCACAATAAAAGCAGCTCTAATTAATCTTCATAGTATTTGGGCCATGGATAGGGATAGGCAAAACTTTCCGCCTCAAACTGAAATCGGTGAAAAATGGCACTCTTCGCTTGGTGAAAAATTTCCTGCGAAAAGTGCTGATTTTCCGCTTTTTTCCGCTTTTTCGCCCATTGAAATCAATGGGAACATAGAAGTTACACACAACACATTACAAATAATATTTTTTTTCCCAAAGGCATTGTATAAAAGGGGCATGGGGATGCCTGTGTTGGTGGGGTGTGGGGAAAGAATCAGTTGAACAGGGAATGTTTTTGGGAGGTTGTTTACTGGGATTGGGGGGCACTTAATAAAAAAGAAATCCTAAATAAAATAAATAAAAAAGAAATCCTAAATAAAATAAAATAAAAACCATAATACATGTTATAAAGGGGTCTGAGGAGGGTGCCTGTGTTGGTGAATTAATTAATCATTTGAACAGGGAATTTGTTTTGGGGGGGTTCTTGACTGCTATTGGGGGGACAGGTAACAAAAAATAAAGAAAGTTGTATTAGAAGTGACTGAGACAGGAACCCCCTGACATAAGCTGCCACTGGGGTGGACTGATACTTGACTTGATAGAGTATTTTGTAGAGAATGATTTGTTTGATTTGTTGTTAGAGGCCTTTGCAGTACTTACACTTATTAGAGGCTCAAGCCCTGAAGAAACATTGATCTGTAGGACTTAGGCTTGTTAGAAACAAATAGAAAAAAATAAAAATGCCCTACTGGCCTAATGCTAGCAGGCTATGTTGGCCAGTGGCCACTGTCAAATGTCCTGAGTCCTGAGTTGCAACTGTTGTTCGTACTACTGCTGCTGAGTTGTTTAGGCAGCTGAAAGGGAATGGGATCAACAATAGCAGTAACATGTATGATGTATGATGAAGGTTCCACGTGCCACAACTTGCTCCAGTGATGCGCCCGAGGCAGTAGCGGCACAATAAGTAGCCCCCAGTCTATGTGGAGAAAAGAAGAAGTTGGCCAATAATTCTTCTCCACCTGCCCCTCCTCCAAAATCATGGGTGTGTTGTTATTAGAATATACATTTTTCCCTTGAGAGCAGGAACTGTGGCTCTCATCAGCAACTGCAATGTGCACCACGTGTGTGGTAAATAACATCTGGGGTCACAACTGTATCCAAACACCATAACACCCAAGTCCTGCTGCTGTCACTAAACCCCTTGTCCACATTCTGCTAAGGACACATGACAATTTGCTGACAGTTTAATAGTAATGATGAACCCTCCCTGTCACCATCTTAGCATATTCTGTGGGATGGAATCTCCACAGATGCCGCTGGATGCCCTGCTTGCGATTCTCCTCCACCACATTACCATGTGTGGTCAGTGTACAATGGGTGGACATGAACTGCCACATCCTAACATCAACAGAGTGGCTGTCATTTGCTGGGGGAGGTAACGATGAACGAGGTGGATTGGCAGAAGATGTAGTTACCTTAGAAGGTGATGGTGATGGCGATCTAGTTGTTTCACTCATCATGGAACTTCCAGTCTCTGCCTGGGTTGCTCTACTCTTCAGCCTCTTTGATCTTTGCCTCACCTGTTGTTGCCTTTCTGGATAGTCAGGGGTACAGCAACAGCAGTATTTGATTTCTATGGTGGGTGTTTGGCTTTAACATGTTTGACATAAATGTCATGGTGTCTGTGTTTCATGTGTGATGTCAGGGTGCTTGTGCCAAGGTGTATTCCCTTCTCGCTGACTTATCACAAATTGTACACAGTGCTGTTGGTCATGACTGCACTGTGCCGGCCCCAAGAGAAAAATAGTCCCACACTCATGACTTCAGGGTGGAGGGAACAGGTCAAGAAAAATGTCCCCTTTCTTCTTGTCCTCCACATTCCCCTTCGCTGTATGTGTCAGAGGATGATTTTGCTGCTGTTGCTGCTACTGCCTCAAATTCAGCACTGCAACTAGGACCAGGAGTATTGCTGATGCTGACAAGTGGAACCTGTCCTAGTCCCACATCACTTGTTGACCCCATTCCCAATGTGTCCACGGTGGTCTGTGGAACACTAGCTTGCTCCTCATCATCCTGCTGCCCTTGTATCTCAGCAACAGCAGGAATTATAGCAGCTGCAAATTCCTCAAATTCCAAAATCTCACTGCTAGTGATGGTGGCGATGCCCATCCCCATCCCTGTGTCCCACACCTTCCCAGTTTCTGCCACAAAGGCCATCAATGTCTCTTCCACCCCAGCTTCTCCAGCATCATCATCACCACCACCACCATGTCGCTACGTGCTGCTGCTGCTGATCTATTACAAAGATCTCATTGCTGCTTGGAGGAGGTTACGAGCAATATGACAGAGGGTCCTCTAATGTCACACTTGACATTTCTTTTTGACCTAAAGAAGGCAGACTGGCAGCAGTAGCAGCAGGCACAGACAGTTGAACTGTGCTTTTTCTGGTGGTGGTGGTGGTGGCGGTATTAATTGTGTGCCTTCTCTCCCCCAACAACTATTCTGGCCTCTTATTATTGGGTAAAACGTTTTCTATAATAACACACTATAGGTGAGACACCATTGGAAAGAAATCCTGAAGACATTCTAACACTGTACATGGACACAGTTGTTGATGAGCAACCTGACGGCAGACATATTCCATCAATTGAAAATCAATACCATGAAGTTCATGCAGCAGGTGACACCGAGGAAGATACAAGTGTTGCTGCAGTATTACAGAGCTTCCAAACAACCTCTGTTATGAAGCGACAAAACAAGACGAAATGTAGATTAATGAAAAAACAAACCAAGGTAATGAACATGGACATGTTAAATATAAAATTCAAAGAAATGCAAAAAAGTTTGGAAAACAAAGATAAGCAGCTAAAAAGAGAACATCTAAGGAGAGGCAGGTACAGATCACAGAAATGAGAATTTCTGAAAAAAAAATATTTAATTATCAGAACATAATAGTCTGCTGAGGTTAACAAGTGTATGTCAACTGTGATTTAACTCTTGAGTTAAAAATGAATAACATAATACATATCATAAAGCATAAATTCACATATGCAATAACAACATTATATGGTTATCATTGACATCTGTTGTGTTTAAACTCTATTGCATATATATGTTAGCCAGAAATTCCAAAAGCAATATTACACATTGGTACTCATGCATTTATGTGCATGCTGGATTCATTATAGCGTTTATTATGGCTACACATTTTTCATCAGAGGAAATCCATATGATGTTGAAATAAAAAAATATAGAAAAAGGTATGACAAGCCACCTACAAAGGAAAAAACACCAACAAACATAAGATCATGGGGAAATTAGCAATCATGATAGAAAATAAATTTGGAAACACATGGTCCATTAAACAGTTACAGGTCAGATATTCTAACCTAAAGAGGGAGAACCCAAAAAACTGAATATAATTTTAAGAGGTAAGGATTCATTTTTAATATATGTTTTTGTTAAATCTAATATCAACTATTACTAAACTATTACTAAAACCAAAAAATATGTAACAATGCAGAACTAACAATACACACAATGACATATTAGGACATTTACAGTAATCTCAACATGTAATAAATAATGCAAATGAACAACACTGACAGGAACTTAACAAATTATTTTGTACATAAGTGCTATGGAAACAGTTGCTATTGAGTCATTTAAGTGCATAATAGCAATGATGTTCATGAAATCACAAGTTAGGCAACAAACTTTCCAAAGTGTAAAGTATATTGTTTATATTTTCAGAGATATACAGAGACATCAGTAGGGCTGGGTGAAAAGTGTGAAAAATTTCCTGCATGACTTTTCTCAAAAATGTCTGATTTTTCACTTTCCCGCAAAACATTTTGCCTTTCCATCTGTGCAAAAAGTTCTCCTTTTCGCCTATTTTAACAAATTTTCTGCCTATGTTAACACATTTTTTGCCTACTTTAACACATTTTTCTCCTATATTTCCTATAGGTATTACATTTCCCACTGTAATATTGCTTTTTCTGAGGGCTGAAGTTTAGAAATAAGTGGCTGAAAGTCAAGGTTGTGAGTCCTACAGCAACGTATGGCTTGAGAAATGTGTTACCATGCAGAATGCATTTGTCCTTTGCCCACAACACTAACTTCCTTCGTAAATTACACTGGCGCATATTCATGATGATGTCAAGAGATTTAAAAAAAAAAAAATACATCCTACAATGTGGCAAATGTGTATTGTAGTGGTGGTAGTGGGGGACTGGCTGGTATGGTTGTGATTTGTGCATGTATATAGTTTTACTATTGCCATTTTTGCATCAAATCTCTATTCTCCTTCTCAGATTAGTGACACACATTACTTGTCGCTCATAGCAGTGGTCCCAAGTGGGGTAGATGGTGGCAACACTTCTTCACATCCCTCCTCCACCTCGTCATTTGGTTAATATATTTGTCATGTGTGGTTTCTGTAATTCTACTCCCACTACTGCTAGGTGTCAAAGGTACCACACTTACAGCAGCAGCACCAGAGGTACTCGTCATATCTAACACTGTGGATATTAACCTGTGTTGCTGTTGCTGGGTACTCAATACAGGGGTGTGAGTCTGAGTAGGACATGGACTTTGTAGAGGCTATGATGCTGATGATGACTGATAGGGTGACTGTGTGCTTTTGACATCTGTACTTGTACAGGGTCAGACTTTCCAGTGGCTTTCTCAAACACTTTATAGACAAGCACAGTGCTCCTTAAAAGTGGTGGAAGATACAGCCTTTGACTTTCTGCTAACCTTGTAACCCCGTCATCATCCTCACTCTCAACTTCATCTGTATCTGAAAAAGTGAGGGATATATTCTAGATCTTCATCATCATCAGTCATCATTAGGTCATCATCAGCAGCATCAGCATCACCTGACAGTTCTTGCCCACTTCTACCCTTATATTCCTCTAAGCTTTTAGAGGTCTCAAACAATTTCTTTTTACTTTTACTGTAACAAAATTTGCTACTACTTTGAGGACAATTGTTTTGGTGCTTGGCTGTCTCACTGTCTGATGCAGCAGGTGATTCAGCTACTACACCTTCCTCTATTATGCTATTGCCAGTATCATCAACACTAGAATGTGACTTGTTGTTATCTTCAGTGTTCTTCTTATATGGTTCTATATTTCTACTGGCACTGGTGGTGCTGGAACTAGTTTTGCTGGGACCTTGACAAACTGCATCCTCCATTGCAGTAGAGGCATCATCATCATGTACTGCATATGCTGCAGCAACCATTGTTACATTCAGTTTTTGAACTACTACTTTACTCTCACGTCCTTTCACTGTTCCACCCCTCCCTCTTCTCCTTGTGCATTTGCTGAACATTAAGCAACTACACTGTGTTTTTTTACTGTACAGTACACAACACAACTGATGGAGCTGTATGATGCCTTGTCTAAGCTCAGTCAGCTGTCGGTCACTGTCACCTAAGATATCTAGTTATTTATTCTTTTTTATTTATTTATCTATTTTTATTTATAAAAATAACCCTGTTGTCTTTTCATAGTCTGTCCAAAAAAATTTTAACTGAAAACAAAATCATCAGCTTCTTTCCCCAGACTTCCACACCCAGCACAGAGACAATATCAGCAAGATCAGCAAGTAAATAGTCTCTAGCTGCCTATGTCTTGCCTGTCAGTCACATGGAATTTTGGAGTATTTGAGGGTCAACCTCCTTCCTCCCTTCTTATCCCCTAGAGTGCCCCCAGACTCCCCTAATACAGAGAACAAATGTCCCACCTAAATGGCTCCCTCAATTTGGCTTCAATTCCACTTTATATGCCTATCTCCTCTAGCTCAAAACCATGCTGCTCTCTCCTCTCACAAACACAGAATGGCTGCTGTGAGAGCCTAATAGGCTTTTATATGGCTGTTGAAAACTTTTGTGTTTGGAGAAATATTTTTCTTTCCATTGATTTCATTGGGCAGGAAAAAGCAGAAAAACTGCACTTTAGCAGGAAGTTATTCACCATGCGGAAAGTGCCATTATTCGCTGATTTCAGTTTGAAGCGAACATTTTTGCCCATCCCTAGACATCAGTCAAGCTTAATTTCTGCAAACAATGAGGAAGCAGAAGTGATGGAAAGTGGTAATTATGATTGTGTCCCATCTTTGAATAACATTGAATAATACTCCCCTATAGGGAATGGTTGTCCACAGAGGAAACATCTGTGAACATAAATATAGGCTATCCTCAACGTATACAGACAAAAACTTCTTCAAGTCTCTCAAACAGGGCTGACTGACGTAAGATATGAGAGTCATGACAAGAACCTGGGAAGCCTGCTCTAACACTGAAGATGCGGTGTTGTGCATCACAAACAACCTGAACATTGAGGGAGTGAAAATGCTATCTATTTCTATACTATTCCTTTCTTTGTGGGGTGGTCTCAATGCAACATGCATGCAGTCAAATGCCCCAAGGACATTTGGCATCCCTGCAATTCTGTAGAAATCTTCCTTCAGTTCTTGCCATGCTGCACATTGCTTGGGGAGATAAATTCATACATCTGTGGTAGCATAACTTGAAGCACCTGGGATAAGCATCTGGAAAAGGATGGCTGGCGCATGCCTATGACAACTGCAGACACTGACTGGAAGAACCCTGTCGCTAAGAAATGCAAAACTGCTAACAATTTCACAAGCCCTGAAATGGAATTGGTCCTTCCAGTCAGAGGCTCAAGATCATTGGACATTTTCTGGTATAGGGCCATGATGGCCTCTCCGTTCATCCTGAACCCCTTCAGTATGTCACGATCTGACAGGTCTGCCAGATCAGTTCTTGGAGCAAAAACCCTAGGCCTAATGATCCAGCCAGGAACCAGCCTCTGCTTCCTCTCATGAGCCCTTCTATCCTGCTGTCTCTGCTCCTGAACCCTCCTCATATTTCCCCTGTTATTTCTATTCAATAGTATGGCTAAATGAAATACCAAAACCTCCATTGCTTGCTTCAGCTTTATGACCTCTACTGATTATTTTACAGTTCACCTGACTATTTGTAGTGTATGTATATTGCGAAATTATATGCAATTTTTTAAGGATTTGAAATACGTGTTTCCACGAACAGACAAATTATATTGTTTCATCTATAATTTTTGCCACCTGCGATATATATTTTGTGAGTTTGGGGTATTGCATTTTTTCCGGAGATCTTTCATGATAAATACACAATGCGATATGCTAGAGTTTATTGTTGCTATTAAACTGTCGATCAGTCATATTGCCTCTTTTTCACCTATATGTCGATCAGTCATATCGCCTCTTGATGAATCCAGGCCTTAGTCTTCAGGATCTTGTTCCACTTAGACACTTTAGTGAAGGGAAGGGGAGGAATCCCAGGGTCAGAGGAATGATAAGGTCTGTTTGGGCTCCCTTGACTGCTTGTCTGGACGCTATCAAATGTTTCTCTAAAACTCCGGCTGCTTCCCCATTACTGCTATTACTACTAACACCAAACACATTAAGTTCAGCCACAGAGTCTTCTTCCTCACAGTCACTAGTAATATGAGGGTATTGTTGATTACCCGTCCTTCACTCCTAAGGTTAACAAGCTGCTAGACCTTAGTAGTAGGGTAGGGCGAAAAGTGTGACAAATTTCCCACATTACATTTTGCAAAAACTTGTCGATGTTTCACTTTTTTCACAAAAGTTTTCTCCTTTTCGCCTATTTTAACACATTTTTCACCTTTATTTCCTATAGGTACTATATTTACCACTGTAATATTACTTCTTCTGGGGGCTGTAGTTTAGAAATAAGTGTATGAAAGTCAAAGTTGTGAGTCCTACAGCAACATATGCCTTGAAAAATGTGTTAGCATGCAGAGTGCATTTGTCCTTTGCCCACAACACTAACTTCCTGCTTAAGTGACACTGGCACATATTCATCATAATGTCAAGTAATAAAAATAAAGTACAACCTACAATGTGGCAGATGTGTATTGTAGTGGTGGTGGTGCTGGGGGACTGGCTGGTATGGTGTGATTTGTGTATGTATATAGTTTTTATTATTGTCATGTTGGAGTCAAATCTCTATCCTCCTTCTCAGGTTATTGACACACATTACTTGATGCTCATAGCAGTGGTCCCAAGTGGGACCCTCCTCCCCCTCCTCATCTATGCTGCTGTTAATATATTTGTTCTGGCTTTGTCTGTCATGTGTGATTTCTGCTACCTGAAACTCAGATGGTATTAGCTGTTGGTTCATTTTTAAGAATGTTAGTCTCCCAACATTGCTGCTTGATAGCTGTGTCCGGCAGTCATTGACGATATAACCAGCCGCACTGAAAACCCTCTCAGACTCAATGCTTGCTGGAGGATAACTGAGGCTTTCCACTGCAGGACGTGTCAGTGCTTGCCACACACACTGCTTTGTTTTCCAGTATTCCATGGGTCATTGTTTCTGCGTAAAATGTATCTATCATGCAAGTACGCAGAAATCATCTCATATGTAGTGGGACCACTTCTAGGAGCTACACAGTGTTCCTGTGTGTCAGTTACCAACCCATTCTCAGGGAGCAACTCCCAAAGAGATGTGCCACCACCACCACCACTACCCATGTTGGGTTTTTGCTGCCCCTGTTGAGACCGATGAATTGCTCTGTGTTCTGAATGGGATATTCTGGTTCATGATGTAACTGCTTCTGCTGGTTGAAATGCTTTGCTGCCTTCCTTTTCACGATACTGTCTAGATGTTTGTTGTGCCCTCGCTTTCTCCATCTCATCCACCATAATGCAACCTTCCACTCCATTAATAAGCATGTCTCGATATTCCTTGACAGAATCTGATTCAGCATAGAGTTGCTGCTGATCATGACTCCTTGTTGTGACAAACTCCTGATGGCCCTTTGGCAGAAATTCTGAAATTTTGTGTTTGAAGCGGGGGTCCAGGAAAGTGGCAAGAATATATTCCTCATTGCTTTTAATGGACACTATGCAAGGAACTTGTTCAAAGCACGTTAACGTGTCCTTTACCAGCTGGTGCATGTCTGTGTTGTCATTATGGTAAGAATCCTTAGCCATGCTCCTCATTTTTTTCTGCAATAAAAATATCAGTAGTAGAATTTCACTAATTACTTCTACACTGTGACTCTCCAGCATGGTTGCCTCCTTAAAGGGTTTCAGCAGCTCACATACATCGCACATTAGTTGCCACTGGCCAGGTGACAAAGAGTCTCCCTCCAAAATCTTCCAGTTTTGCATGGTGTACTCGCTAATGGCCTTATTCTGCTTGTACAAATGCTCTAGCATGTACATTATGGAATTCCAGCTGGTAGGGATCTCCATTTTCAGCTGGTGATGGGGCAGGTATCACTGTGCTCGTGCTCTTTTTGTTTTCTTTCTGTCAGTTTAGCCTGTGTCTTGCTCCCATTGGCTACCGTGTGTTAGTTCCATCCAGTATGACCTTTATATACTGGGCTATGGGCACCCCTCTGGTACCCTTTCGTGGTGTTCCTGTGATAGTGCTTATTTCTGCTCAGTGATTCCCAGTGTACCGACTCGGCCTGCCTGACTACTCTGCATATTGTCTACTGACCCTGTGTACTGACCGGATTGCCTGACTATTCTTCTGATGTTCCTGCTCCATGATTCGACCTGGCTTGGCTGACGTTCCTGCTCCATGATCTGACCCGGCTTGGCTGATGTTCCTGCACTGTGATCCAACCCGGCTTAGCTGACGTTCCTGCTCCGTAATACGACCCGGCTTGGCTGACGTTCCTGCTCCGTGATTCTACCCGGCTTGGTTGGCGATCCTGTGCTGTGTCACCTAGGCGACATTCTGACTGTCTGGCAACTGGGTTCATTCCTCCTGCAGAGTATCAGCAGCCAGTCTCTGTTAATGCCTCTGCTCAGTGCAAGTGTCTCTGTTACTGCTCCAGCAGGTGAGCCACCGGTTGCCTTCAGTTATACTGCTGCAGAGTGCAAGTGTTGTCTCCGTTACTGCTACGGCAGTTTACCTTGGGCCTAGTCTCCGTTACTGCCTCTGCTCAGTGCAAGTGTCTGTCTCCGTTACTGCTCTGGCAGTTGAGCCACCGGTTTCCTCCGATTATACTGCTGCAGAGTGCAAATGTTGTCTCCGTTACTGCTACGGCAATTTACCTGGGGCCTAGTATCGTTACTGCCTCTGCTCAGTGCAAGTGTCTGCCTCCGTTACTGCTCCGACAGTTTACCTTGGGCTCAGTCTCCGTTACTGCCTCTGCTCAGTGCAAGTGTCTGCCTCTGTTACTGCTCCGGCAGTTTACCTTGGGCTCAGTCTCCGTTACTGCCTCTGCTCAGTGCAAGTGTCTGCCTCTGTTACTGCTCCGGCAGGTGAGCCACCGGTTGCCTCCGGTTATACTGCTGCAGAGTGCAAGTGTTGTCTCTGTTACTGCTATGGCAGTTTACCTTGGGCCTAGTCGCCGTTACTGCCTCTTCTTAGTGCAAGAGTCTGTCTCTGTTACTGCTCCGGCAGGTGAGCCACCGGTTGCCTCCGTTATACTTCAGCAGTGTGCAAGTGTTGTCTCCCTTATTGCTTTGGCAATACCTCATGTGTCTCGGTTCCCATTGTTGCCTAGGCAGTTCACGCTAATTCTGCTTATCTGGTTTTGGGAGTTACAAGTTCTACAGCTGTCTATATGCAAAGAGCCCATCAGAGACCTCTCTACACATGGGACTGTTTACACTCTGAAGATCATTAACCCATGCAAGACCTTGCTTCTAGGAATCCATCATATCTGCCTGACCTGTGTCAGTATAGACTGTTGTGTATTTTATGTTTATGTTGGACGTTTGTAGGCATATGTATAAATAACCTGTCGTGTGTCTTATTCAGCTTATATACTACAAGACCTGTGAAGGTTATTTTATTACTGTGATTTCAATAAAACTGTGTTTTATCCTAAACCACTGTGTCTGTGTGTCAAACAAACCGTTACAGCAGGTTGTTGCGCTCTTATATGGAATAGAGAGCAATTTGTGCACTGTAGGAATGACTAAAATGGGCACAGATTTTGTGGGCAATAGTAAGAATCCCTTTGAGGGTTTCAGATTCTGCCAGGAATCTGGTCACAACTAAATTTAGCACATGGGCAAAGCAGGGCACCATACCATCTATTCTCAATGCAGCAATTATGTTGGAGCCATTATCAGCAGAAACAAAATCAGCTTTTAAAGAGCAGGGTACAATCCATTCCTTTATCACCTGCCCTAGCTTACTTAGAACATTTACAGCTTTGTGGGACAGTCTCTCAAAACTCTGCATGCAGAAGATGGCATGACGATGGTATGGGCTATCCTGCTGCCGCCTTCACCTTTTAATCACACTGCCAGAACCAGAAGCACGATTACTGCTACTGCCAGCATTATCAACACTTGAATGCGACTTTGTTGTCATCTTCAGTGTTCTTCTTATATGGTTCTTTATTTCTACTGGCATTGGTGGTGCTTGAACTAGTTTTGCTGGGACCTTGACAAACTGCATCCTCCATTGCAGTAGAAGGCTCATCATCATGTATTGCACACGCTGCAGCAACCATTGCTGCAGTCAGTCTTTGAACTACTACTTTACTCTCACATCCCTGCACTTCTCCACCCCTCTCCTACCCCCTTCCCCTTGTGCATTTGCTGGACATTACTCAACTATACTGTGTATTTTTACTCTACAGTACACAACACAACTGATGGAGCTGTATGATGTCTTGCCTAAGCCCAGTCAGCTGTTGGTCACTGTCACCTAATATATTTAGTTCTTTATTTCTTTATTCTTTTTTATTTCTGTTTTATGATTGTTTTTATTTATTTATTTATTTAAGATGTCCACCCTGTTGTCTTATTACAGTCTGTCCAAAAAAATTATAACTGAAAAACAAAATCAACAACTTCTTTCCACAGACTTCCCCACCCAGCACAAGGACAATAACAGCAAGATCTGCAAGCAAATAGGTCCTCACCTGCCTGTGTCTTGCCAGTCAGTCACATGGAAGTTTGGGATATTTGGGGTCAACCTCCTTCCTTCCTTCTTCTCCCCAGAGTACCCCACTGACTCTCTTAATACAAGGAACTAATGTTCTACCTAAAAGATTCCCTAAACTAAACTTCAATTTCCCTGTCTTCTCTAGCTCAAACAAGGTGCTGCTCTCTTCTCTCACAAACACAGAATGGCATGCTGTGAGAGCCTGACACCCTTTTATATGGTTGTAAAAAAAGTTTCATGTGGCGGAGAAAAAAATTTCTTCCCATTGATTTCAAAGCACAATGAGCTAGGTGTGAAAAATAGGAAAAACTGCACTTCTTGCAGGAAATTATTCGCCAAGCGGGAAGTGCCATTATGCACTGATTTTAGTTTGAGGCGAAAATGTTCACCCATCCCTTTAGTAGTAGTAGTATTAGCACTGGTGGTACTGCTTGGGGATGGCAAGTGTGACTTAGGGTCCCTTGCGGTCACATTTGGCATCATCTTATCCTTCCCTTCTCCTGAGTATTACAAGACACACTAGCAGCAGATTCAGCTCTGGTGGCAGCAGGAGTAGCATGTCTGACAGAAGGCACAGCACTAGAGGCAGCAGGGGCAGCACATCTGACAGCAGGCACAGTACGGTGGCAGCAAGTTCAGCACTGGCAGCAGGCACAGCACTGGCTGCAGCAGGTGCAGCACGTCTGAAGGAGGCAGAGCAATGGTGGGAGCAGTAGCATGGGCAGCATATCTGATAGCAGGCACAGCACTAGTAGCAGCAGGGGCAGCACGTCTGGCAGCAGGTACAGCAATGGTGACAGCAGGTACAGCAATTATGGCAGCAGGGGCAGCACATCCCGCAGCAGGCACAGGCAGCTGACCTGTCCTGCTCTCACTAGTACTATCCTTCTCTTCCTCCCTTGCCAATAATTTCACCAAGATCCCTTGGGGTGATTTAGGGGAACCTACATCATTGGTTCAGTTGTGCTCACTTCCTTCTCCTCCTCCTCCTCCTCAGTGGACACATAAGGACCCTTCCATTTACTCATTCTATTAGGTTTAAGACTGCTCATAGTAATAGCAGTCACTATGAGCCTCTCTTGCCTCAATTTAAACTGGAACTATCACATTTAACAAAGATGACCCTAAATAATTCCTCATCTGGCGACTAGCTGCTCAGTAGCACTAGTCACCAGAATTAATTCTTGTTTAATGCGAATTATCCACTGCTCCAGGACTGACAGACAGGATGGAGCGCAGACATCATTTAATAGTGACATCTGCGTGCCAGCACTGTCAGTCCCTTTTGGAGCCAAACGGCTCCTAGTAATGCCTCCTAGAGCTGGCTGGGACTGACAGAGTAGGTGTGCAGATGTCACTATGGAAAGATGTCTGTGCTCCGTACTGTCTGTTAGTCCTGGAGTAGTGGATAATTCGCATTAACCAGGTAATAATTCTGGCAACTAGCGCTACTGAGCAGGTAAGGAATTATTTGGGGCCATCTTTGTTAAATGTGGTAGTTCCAATTTAACAAACAATACATGGAAGAATAGCACACCACTTCTGCCTCACTCTGTAGCTGCTTCTTTTGTGTTTCACTTCCCCAGATACGTCACATTTTTATAGCGAAAAGGAGAAAATCACATAAATCAAGGTGGGGAAACTTTCTAGCCACTAAAAAATTGGCAGGGAATTTTGCCAATGGACAAAAAAATGCAAAAAATGTAATTTTAATCATTGTTTTAAAAGCTGATTTTCCCATGAAAAAGCAGACAATAACGTGGTTTTCGTACGATTTCTCACTGGAACATGGTAACAACTTTCACCCACCCCTAGTCACAAAGACACTATACACTTGCAATTAAAGGTCTGTGAGGCTACTTGATACAGTCCTTAAGGTGTGAGTCCAGGAAAGCAGACAGGATGGAAGGTAATAAATGAGAAGAAGCATGTGAATGGGTATGTCCAGGGAAAACAGTCAGGGCTGTTGTAAGTCCTCTGTTTACCTGAATAAGCTGATCAGTGGATAGCCTACTCTGCAGGTTTTGGTAATTACAGGAAGGTAAAGAAGCCATGATACATAGCTTTGCTGCTTTTTTCTCATTATGGAATCAGTCACTGGGGTCAGACCGGGTGAGTGATTCAATGATAGGAGCGCAGCGCTGCTCATTCTAACAATGAACCCGGTGACAGGGTTCATTCATTCTGCAAGAGCTTTATGCTGCAGTGGCTTATACAGCCACCACAGCATCATGAAGGCAGAAAATATCTTTTGGATAGCTGATCCATGACGGGGGGGGCTATCAGGAGAGGTCATAAAGTTGTATTTAACTATAAAACACGCATTTAACCTATGTGAAAGATAGGTTATATGCGCTTCATTTAACCCTTTGAGTGCCAGAGTTCATGCAACACATTGCTTTGCAATGCGCTGCGTACCCCCTGGCACTCACAGGGTTAAAACACCCGCAATTGTCACCCCCATACTAGGGGGGTGTCATGTGGGGTCATGATGTCCCCCTTGAGGTTTGATGGTTTGTTTAATCACAGTAAACCTGTTATTTTACACATATAATAAAATGTTTTAATCATTATATGTTTTACACCTATACAGGATTACAAGATTAACCCTATTGTGTTGCTACATCTCTGGTACTCATAGGGTTAATCTTTCAATACAAAATACAAGGGTATGTCGAGAAAAATGGTAGATTTAAATGGAGAAAGAAAGTCATGGGGTTTTTAAAGAGGGGGTTAAAATGTCAAATGTACAATATTTGTCGAATTCATGTGGTGAAAGAAAGCACTATAAGTCAAGTTTTGAAGTGGAATGTGAATAATATTTGTTGAATTAAAGTGGTGAAAAAAAGTACTGTAAGTCGAATTTTAAAAGGGGGGGTTAAAATGTCGAAAGGGGGCGCTCTGTCAGATTTTGATAATGTGGGGAACACATCTAACCCTGAACTTGATCTTTCTGTCATCCAACGTACACCTATTTCCTTGGACTTTGACATTCTGCTTGTTTTTTTTTAAGCGGTAATCGAATAAAAGCAGACAGCTCCAATTTTTTTTCTACTCTGAAATGTGCTGTCTATGCCAGTTTTGTTTTACTGTGGTTCTGCAATAGAATACTGATGTAACACATGTTTGCCAAATGGTTCTTATGTGCCATCAAATTCTATATTTCTTTTTTTTTTAAATATATATTTGTTATTGTTATTGAAAGGTTGGACAACATGAACAAAGTATGGGTAAAGATGTGTACATTATAATGACAATACAGTGCATGTACAATTTTAAGAACAAATAGTACAGATTTGAACAGCTGGTATTGTGGTACAGACACAGAACAAAGTAGTAACAAAGAGATGTCACCTCATGTTTTCAAAGATACAGATATCCAACCAATTTAAGGAGACAGATGAGTGTAAAGGAAAAGAAAAGATGAGATGTGGGGTATTGGTTTATATAAAAAAAATATAGCTTAATAAAAGATGGAAAGAGAAAGAAGAGGGTAGGGAAAGGAGGGGGGACCGGGAAGGAGGAGAAAACAATAGGGAAAAAAAGCTAGAGAAAGGGATAAGAAAAAGAAAAATGAAGAGGAATAGGAAAAGGCTCACTCGGGCTTGGAAACCTACAGAACACAAAATACGTCCGATTAGCATATAATTAGCCATTGATAGTCTGTCATAAAGCTAACCATGCATTTGCTAGGGTCAACAAATCTCTGAAATCCTTTCCTTTTCTGGTTAAACGTATGTGTGCAATTTGGTCTGATACCTTTGAGCCCTACATGTCTAAAGATGGGGGGGAGGATGCAAGATGAAGTGGAATTAACATTTTGGTTGCACTGAGCATTGAGTATAAGAAAAGCTTCTTGGCTGGAGGTAGATGTGAAAAATCTCGAAACAACAAAACAACCCATGGATCTCTCGATAATGTGATACCGAGAAATATATCAATCTCTTGTAGACAGGAATTCCAAAAACCCATTATCAAAGGACATAACCACCAAATATGTAAAAGAGAGACTGAGTGGGAAAGGCATCGCCAGCATAAAGATGATGACGATTAATTTTGTGTAGACGCACTGGGGTGAAGTACCATTGCAGTAGGAGCTTATAATTAATTTCTATTCTTTGTGAAGAAATGCAAGATAAACCTGTGTTATTCCAAATCCGAACCCATTCAGAGTCTGTCAGAGTATCATTTAGTTCTTTTTCCCAGAATATGACATTGCCTGTTTTTTTCATACTGTCTAGTTGAGACAGGATAGAGTATATCTTGCCCAAAAAACTACTGCAGCCTTTTGGGGTATTTAGAAAGAGGTCCTCAAAAGGAAAATCTCTCTCTTGAGAGAGAGGAGAAACAGACAGCTAATTCGGTAAGGGAGTGTTTTATGTGAATATATCTCCAGATATCTTGATAGGGGAGAGAGATTGTTGAATGGTATGTAAAGGGATAACCCCATTAGAATCAATTAGATCAGCTCGGATAATATCCGGTCCTGTGCACCATTAGGGAACTTGAGATGCAGGAAGGGCATGAGGCGACTCAAAGACAGTGAATACAGGGGAAAAAGGATTTGGGAATAGGGATTGGGAGGGTTTGGAACAGGTATAAAAAGTGAAGAATGATGTTCATTTTGATAGTGTTGAGTTTACCAATCCAGGAAAGATACAAATATTTCCATTTATATAAATCACGATTAATAGAACGTAATAAAGGAGGATAATTAAGGTTGAAGGATTCGTCTGGCTTACGTGGGAGCTTTATCCCTAAATAGGAGATGGAGCAAGAGGACCATTTGAAGGGAAAGGAAGAGGTCAAAAAGTGATGGTCGGATTCTGAAATATGAGCCAAGAGTGCTTCTGATTTGGTTGTATTAACTTTAAAGTTAGAGACAGAGAAGTATAACTCTAATTCATCTAAAAAGGCTGATATGGAGGTTTTTTGGTGGACAACAAGACATTGTCAGCAAACATGGATAATTTACACCACCCTGATTACACAAAACAAAGATAACTCGGAAGTTCAGCCATCTAGATTCACAGACACCTGTTGCCCAGTCCAATTCTGAAAATGAATTCAATTTCATGCCAGTAAATGAAAGCGAAATATATGATCACCTCCTCAATCCAAAAATGAAATGCCAATGTAGCCCTGCAAACTACCAGCAATGCTATTAAAGCTCAGTGCTATGGTAATGGCCAAACCGATTGCATCTTTAATTAATTCCTCTTTGGCAACAGGGTACATGCCCAAATCCTGGAAGGTGGCTAGAGTTGTGCCTATCCACAAAAGTGGGGATAAAAATGTAGTATCAAACTACAGACCAATATCCCTACTACCCACTTTATCCAAAATCCTAGAGAAATGTGTACACATGCAACTAAATAAATATTACCAACAGACCAGTTTTTTCACCCCACTTCAATCAGGCTTTCGACCGAATCACTCAACAGTCACGGCCCTCCTAAAAGTAACCAACAATATCCAGATGGGCATGGAAAATGGTGACCTCACAGGAGCCATTTTACTAGATTTTGCCAAGGCCTTTGACACAGTAGACCATATTATTCTTATAAATAAACTCTAAAGATCAGGACTGGGTAATAATTCTCTAAACTGGTTCCGATCCTATTTATCAGACAGAATGCAGTATGTGTCAGTTGCTGGCAATGAATCCCTTCCACTCAAAGTAACAAGTGGAGTTCCTCAAGGCTCCATTCTTGGCCCTCTTCTATTTTCTCTTTTTATAAATGATCTCCCCAAGGTTTGCAAATCATCTTTAGTACACATGTATGCAGACGACACCATTCTCTATACTAAAAACTCAAACATATCACACCTTGAGGCCATGTTACAACATGATTTCTACGAGGTTGAAAAATGGATAGCAAGGAACAAATTGTTCTTAAACACGGACAAAACTGTCACAATGATATTTGGCACAAAGCACAAACTGCATCATCTCTGCAATACCCACCTATCCATTGTAACAGAGTCTAATCGTAAATTGGCCCCAGTGGACTCCTACAAATATCTTGGTATGTGGCTTAACCCCAACCTCACTTTTGGACATCATATTGACAAGTTAACCTCCAAGCTTTTTCCCAAAATCAGTACTCTTTTTAGACACAAATCATGTTTAAGTCCCCTGGTTAGAAAATGTATTGTGCAACAGATGTTGCTGCCTGTCATAGACTATGGTGATGTAGTTTATGCTCCAGCGCCAGAAATCCATCTTAGTAAACTTGACACCCTGTATAATTCAATATGCCACTTTAGCCTCCAATGTAATTACACTACTCATCGCTGTGATATGTTAAAAGAACTAAATTGGTTAAAACTCAAATCTAGACATGCCCTTCACCTTTCTTGCTTAATACACAACCACTTCTCTGGAAAACTACCACACTACCTGAGCAGTTTGCTCACTCCTGCTCTCCATACTAAGTATAACCACCGCTCCACCACAAACAACTCGCTACACGTATCACAATACAAGAAAGAAGCAGGAAGATCTGCCTTCTCCTTCAGAGCACCAAAGGCCTGGAACAATCTGCCTTAAATAATCAAAAATGCTCCCAGTCTAAAATCCTTAAAATTAAATGCTTCTCTATATCTAAAAACAGAGTGTAACTGTTTATAATTTTAAAATTTCCATATGTATGTATATTCGTATGTATATTTAATAACATGTAATATATAATGTTTCACAATTTGTGTAAATATGCAACCTTCTACTGAAAACTGTCCAGGACATACTTGAAAACGAGAGAAATCTCAATGTATTCTTCCTGGTAAAACATTTTCTAAATAAATAAAATATGGAAACCGTCATTTGAAAAGGGATTTTTTTGTGAAAAAGAATTGCCACACCACCCTTTTTTACTGTGGCTGAACTAAGAAAGGATGTGCAAAACATACTTTTGGTGAATTCGGGTTCATTATTTCTTTTAAAATTAGTTTCTTGTAACAATATTATTTCACCTCCCGATTTATGCATATCTCTCAGGACCATGGATCTCTTTTGGGGTGTGTGTAGACCCTTAACATTTTGAGAAATGATTTTCAATGGAGTATTAGCCATAATCAGGAGGAGAAGATCTAGGGCTCGATTTAAAGGCAACCGTTAAACCAGCCGCTAAGTGAAAAAGGCACATCGCTCGCAAATAATACATGAGTTACGGCAGATTCAATAGGTACTCTACAAGAATAGATATCGAGCGTAGGCACACAAAAAACACGTAACACAAAAGCCGTTGTCGCTCATGTTAATGCACAACGGGCGGCCAAATCACACGATAACTGCGCTCAAAACAACATCTAACATAACGGCTGCCGTTGTCAAGCAACCATGATTGATGCCAAAACAAATTCAAACACACAGCCAATCACAAAGCCCCAATGTATCAAATAACTTCAAATACACCTATATATACCCAAAAATAACCGTCACACACTGTCTGTTATCGAGTTCTTCAGAGCTAGATATCAGGACCCAGGAGCGGAGGATAGCGATCAGAGAGAGGGAGAAAGTAGCAGTCATTGGAGGTAGAAGGAGATTTTTGAGTTTGGAGTTTGGAGAGAGGTGCACTTACTAGACACATATTACACTTTTGCACATATTACATACACACATACAAACACAAACACATACACATACATACACATAGTCCTTTTTTTTTCATAATACCTTACACATTTTACTTTTTATTTTGACAGTGTGAATCTGGGAGTGAAAGTGTGTGACAGAGAGTGACTGGATCGAGTGTGTCTGTGAGGGCCTGTGGGAGTGCCTGGGTGTGACTGGGTGAGTGATGGCCAGGAGAGGAGGACAGGAGAGAGTGATGGGGAGAGTAGTGGAGGAGGAGGAAGCTCAGGAGGGGATCCCTCAGCAGAGCAGGGGTGGCAGAGGGAGATCCGCAGGGCGGAGGGGGACCCGGCCCACAAGAGCAGGCACACAAAGAAGAGGGACAGAACCTGCAGTGGGACGACGGGTAGTTGCTGGGGAGCACCCCACACAATCAGGGTCAGACCAGGCAGGGCACTCCGGCTCTGAGTCATCCCATGCCGGAGGTGACGAGGCCAGGATCAGAGACCCCAAGTATACAGAGGAGGAGAACACGGCTCTTGTGGAAGCTGTCCTGGAGAGGCAGAGTGTTCTCCACCCGACAGCAAAGGTCCCTGGCCTGTCAGCGAGGAGGAAGGCAGCCTGGAACCAGATCTGAAGCCGGGTCAACGCGGTGGCTCCATGCAGGCGGGACGTGGAGTCCATCAAAAAGAGATGGGGCGACTGCCGGAGGGTCGTAAAGAACAAGCTCTCAGAGCTCGCCAAGCACGCCCGAGGCACTGGAGGTGGACCAGCAGTCCCTATCACCTTCTGCGGCTGGGAGGAGATGGTGCGGCAGAATATGTCCCCAACCCTGATCGAGGGGGTTGTTGGAGGAGCTGACACTGGGGATGAGAGGACCCTCCACACTACCGGTAAGTGCCACACTACATAACAACACACTACAGCAACCAACACCAGCTGCACACACAGTCACACCTCAACACATGCCCATCATTCATGCACACAACTGCACCAACACAGCACCCTGAGGGTTAAAAAAAGGACACAACACAAGGACAAACATCAGGGTCCAACTTGGAACAAACCTGTCAAAAGTCCTACTTCAACCCTCCTGTCGCTGTGCTCATCACACACAATACACAAACCATGCTGTTCAAAATGTCGACTGTCATAGATCATCACTGTTCACACACAATGTCACCCATGTCCCCACTGGGATGTCAGCACTTAACCCCTTGAGTGCTAGAGGGATCATCAATGCATCGATCAACAATGCTTTGGCAACCCCTCTGGGACTCAAAGGGTTAACCAGACAACAATCAAGTCAATAGGCCAACGATCACATGCTACACAGGGGACATTCACTAAGCAGTGACAAACACATGGTGGAGAGAAATTCACCCTTACACATCCTCATTTCACCAATACCAGTGTTAGCCTATGGAGAATATGCAATAACATGAATCAAGTTGCTAAGGTCCCATCGTATACACTCCATAGAAAACACTGGAAATGGGGAAATGAGATCACTGGAGAAGTCAGCATCATGTACACTCCATCATGTTGACAACACCGCTTACTGAATCACAAAAAGGATGGAGCAGGTCACACATCACAGTGGCACTGAGAATAACTGCTTGTATGTGCAACACACAGGCCTCAAACAATACCCCAGAATTAAAGGGGGAAAAAGTAGGCCTTGGTGTTGTGTCTGCAATCATTTACTCTAACTTCAAATGACATATCTCACATCTGATTCCCACATGGATCCTCAGGGGTGCTGATGCCATGGATGGATGGTACACCAGACACTGTTTGCAGGATACACATGGGAACCAAATATCACCCATTGTACCTTGGTCACCAACAGGCCATGAATGATAGATATCTCGGATTGAGTACGGTTGCCTCACTCAGAAGGATGGATGGGCTCATACTCAAAAAAAAACAGGCCTCAATCAGAGATATCCCTCACTACTGGCGTGATTGTTGCCCTTCAGGATTCAACTGGAACACACGACATGGACAGGATCCTGTCCAGTTCATCAATCTCTGATTGCCAGGGTGGTATCCCATGCCCTACAATGCAATGCATAGGATATGATCCTGACAACCAGAGAGTCACCTGTCAAGTAATGAAAAATTGTGAATTGCACGGGATCAGCTAAGAAGATAGGGTTGAATAACACTTGATTCCCACTGCACATCTGTTCAAACAAAGATATGCACACAAAGGAAAATGGTCAGATATGTACCTTTCAAATGGCTCAAAATATGTCCCAACACGATGTGAACCCAGAGATCAACTCACTGCCTGTGATTGCCCTACTGGCCAGATATGTGCATCCATCAGAAACTAACTTACATTGATACCATCCAAATACACATACCTAGTATATCCCACTCTACGTAGATGGGATATACGAGGTATGTTCATATCCATCATATCAATCCAATGTATATTTTGATGGGTGCACATATATAGCCAGTAAGGCAATCACACCTACTGAAATGATCTCTGGCTTCATATCTGGAAAGGATATATTCATATCTATATGAAAGGTACACATCCACATGCATATATGACCATTTCTCCTTGTATGTAACTGTAATGGCATAGCAATTGTTAATTTCACCAACATGTGGATCCATGTTAGTCCTATCCCTCCAACCCTCATGGTTAGACAGATATCGTTCTATTTGACAGCTGGAGATTTCAGTCATTAGACCACACGGAGGCTCTTCAGCAGAGTCTAAATTGCCCCATTCAGAGATGGATACATCTTTGAGATGGTCAACAAAGTGTGCCAGGTTTGCAAGCACACTCTGTTCACCATTCCAATGAAGTTTACATCTCTGAATGGGGCAATTTAGGCTCTGCTGAAGAGCCTCCGTGTGGTGAAATGACTGTCAAACATGTCAAAATGACTGTCAAATAGAGCAATATCTGTCTAACCATGTGGGTTGGAGGGATAGGACTAACATCGATCCACATCTATCTCTTACAATGCCTACAATATTACATCATGGTGAAATTAACCATTGCTATTCCGTTAAAGGGATAGTAATACCTAACATGTGAAAAGAAAAATATATTGCAGGGTTCATTCCCCGAGCAAAACAAGGGTATTCCCACTGCTGAAAGGTGTTTCATTCAAAATGTAGCACAGCTCATAGTTGACTACTCCAGGGGCAATATCACAGTGGCCTGGAACTCTACAATGGCGATGTTGCTAGACCATCCTATGGACAGCTTACGTCCAGACGCAATAAATTCTCATAGGATAATGTAGCAACAGTGCCAATGTACAACTTCAGGCCACTGGGATATAGCACCAAAGCAATTCTATTCTGAGCTGGGAGACTTTTTGAACAAAAACCCCCTCCAGCAGTGGGAGTACCCTTGTTTCACTCAGGGTGATAAACCACAAAACATATATTTCCCTTTCTGCATTTCATGTATTAGTATCCCATTAATCCCATCATGGCTACGTTTACTAATCACACAATCTCAATTCTCCACACAGCTTATGGGCCTCCATCGCAGCAGGAGCCCGTGGAGGAGCCGACCACACCACCCAGTGAGGAGGATACAGAGGAGGAGACTAGCCACTGGGAACCGTCTACAACTACCACACCTCCTCCCCAACTGGCTGCATCACCACTGCCTGCCTCTCAACTGGCTGCATCACCACTGCCTGCCTCTCAACTGCCTGCCTCTCAACTGCCTGCCTCTCAACTGCCTGCCCCTCAACTGCCTGCCCCTCAACTGCCTGCCCCTCAACTGGCTGCCCCTCAACTGCCTGCCCCTCAACTGCCTGCCCCACCACAGGATGCTCCACAGATGTACAGCGGCTGGATTCAGGGGGAGAGATGGATGCATCCCACTACCACCGGGAGCTATTACCCTCCAGCAGCAGCAGCACCACCACCACCAGGGAGGCAATGGCTGCCCGGGAATGTGGCCACCAGCCAATATGGGCCATATTCCACCGAGATGGATCTACCCTCCTGGATGGCTCCCCAGCATGGCCCCAGGTATGATCCCAGGTGGGGGCCAAGCACCTACCACTGGCCAAGGTATGACCCTTGGCCACTTGACTACCAACACCTGGGCCTGATTGGGGAGCCCCAGCGCCCTCAGCCAAGGGACTTGTTCACCCCACCACCTCAACCAGCACAGACATCAGTGGGCAGCAGTGGGTCCCTTGATGTGGTGGGCACCCACACACCGTCTGTACAAGCCACTCCACCAACAGAAACAGCAGTAGCAGCCACAGCACACCCAGTACCAGCAGAGGAGACAGCAGAGGCTGGGGAGATAGAGGCTGAGGAGACAGCTGAACCTGTGGAAGCAGAGGCTGAGGAGACAGCTGAAGCTGGGGAAACAGAGGCTGAGGAGACAGCTGAAGCTGGGGAAACAGAGGCTGAGGAGACAGCTGAAGCTGGGGAAACAGAACATGTGTCACCGGCCACTCCCATCTCCAGCAGTCAACGCACCACAGATCTGGAGGCTGAGTGCATGGCCCTTCAAAGAGGACAGCTCCGGGCAACCCACGCCACCAACGACAACCTCACGAGGAACCGAAGGGAATCCTGGAGGAACACGAACAGGTTGGAGACCAGAATCCAAGCTCTGGAGTCAGAGGTTGCCAGGGGGAACACACAACTCCACCAGATACATACGGGGATGATGGACATGTTTGCACAGGTGCTCGTGGAGTTGTGAGAGATTAACCGCAGGGAGAACCTGAGGATGGAGAGGGAGAACCTGTGTTCCACAGAGGGGTCCACTGCACCCACCACCCCTTCCAGTGTTACCCCAGAAGCCACACCTAGGGGACAGAGGGTGACAAGGCAATCAGCCAGGGCATCCACCTCTGGCACCAAGTCTAAGGCCCCCCCCCAAAAAAAAGAAAAAATGAAAGGCCCAACCTGTCATCTGCCCCCTCAATAAATGAAAATTGTGCTTTTGAATCCTGTCTGATCTGCTGTGTATTCACTTATAGATTGGGTGGCAGGGTTGTCTCCAATGCATTGCCAAACAATGCAGTGAACTCAACCCCTGCCTGGGGGAAATGTTTGTGTGATGTTACAACATGGGTTCACACACACCCACACCATTGTCCAAATTCACCTGGCAACCCATCCCTGTAGCCATGTAACACGACAGTGTTACATGGCCATGATGTGTGTCAGATTTGATCAGAACATACCCCTTAGCACAACAACTGGTGCAACACTGAACATTCGTCTGCATCAATTGTTGTGTTTGAGGGGAAAACCAAACAAACAGCTATGCGACTTAGCAGGGAAATAACAAGCATGACAGATGGAACATGCATCAATATGGTGTTTAAATCAAAATTCTATTGTGCAGCTGACATACTGGGGAACACAATGTACACCCTAGGATCTCAATGTGTGTGTTACACATTGTGATCCTAGGGTGAGCATTGTGTTCTCCAGCAAGTCAGTTGCACAACAGGAGTTTGAATCACAGCCTAACTTACTGCATAACCCAATGATCTTCCTAAGATTTCATTGTGTAGCACGCACATTGGAACCTTAGGCTGAGCATTGGCTTATGTATTAAAGGGATAGTAAACCTTGAGAATAAGTTCATTCTCTATTGTAGCCCTTAAAAAAACATGTAAAATGATATAAGTCTTATCTCCCAAACCATATATGTTTGGTAGATAAGACTTATATAATTTTTCATGTTTTTTAAAGGGCTACAATGTGAAATAAACTTATTTTCCAGGTTTACGATCCCTTTAAGTTGTGTTGTTGTTTAACTAAGGTTGTAACACACTTCACCAGTGATAACACTTGTCCACATGGTTGTTTTTGTTGATGTAGCCCATGTACTGAGATATGACAACCTACAGCAATCTCAGGACATTGATTATATTGAGCAACACACAAACCGTGGACATCACATCACAGTGGAAGTGTGTCCGCTGTATCACCAGCTAATCACTCACAACACACATCAGTGTATCACTGCCATCATGTCATTGCATGTATACATCACAAAGTCCACTCATGGTCAGGCAACTAGTGGACTCCTGTGATGTAAATCATGCCTTCTTTTGTATGAAGGATACTCTAGCCTTGGGTACGGTTCCACATTGACAGGTGTTTGATCCAACATTCATTCATACAGACACGGATTGAGTAGTGATGATTCTTGTGTATTTAGCCAATATGCATTAAACACTTGTATGAGCACAAAAAGGTACATCTGAACTAAATAGGAATACATTAGAAATGCTAGTGAACTGCTCATGTGTTGTCCACATAGTTTGGCATCTGTGTATGAGCAGTCTTACTGTACAGGTCTGATACCTGGATGTTAGTACACACATTCATTTGTGTCCATATGTGAATGTTCCAGTAGAGGTTGCTGTGAACATCAGGTCAAACATTGCATCACCAACACAATCACTTGAAACACCAAGGGGTGAGCTTCATGGAAGTGTTGTCCAGACTTCAGTCCAGTCATATGGAAACTCCTCTGTTCAAGGATGGATCGTGCTATGGATGCCTGTGGGACAAGAGGACAGGATTTGGAACATCACCCTCGAAGTGATCGTCATGCAACAGCTACAACATCATGATCCTCTTAATCTTTCCCGTTCCATAAGTCTACACAAACCACTGCTTTGTAATGTGTTGTGTACTGGTCTATGAACAATCATGGGGGGAACTAAGGGGATGTTAACCATCCTTAGGGATATTTGCCCCTGACATGGTTACACACATCAACAAATATGTCCTAATAGCTTCCTGACAACAATATATTTGGGCTGCCACTGTCAGAGACAGGCCAAATATGTTTGGTTCATGGAGCTAGTAGGACATATTTGTTAATGTGTGTATTTCTTTCTGGGGCACATATCACTGCACACACACACACACAGGGCAGCATGGTGTCCATGGAGATGTGATCCACATTTCATGAGCTCCATGTTGTGTAACACACTATTACTGTCGATCCACCCCTCTGCTGCTTTCTTCGACTGTAGCAAGCTACTGGTCCCATGTCCCCACGAATGCCCCCTGAACCCCTTATATGACAGAGTGCTATCCGATGCATTGGCTTGGATGAGACTCCCTCGCTACAGGGGTACCATGGTTACTATGGGTCTGATCCTAGCAGAACACTTTAGTTGGTGCCTAGGGAGCTGTGGGATATGATGAACAAGGTTAAAGTGTTGTACCTTGGTTTCCAGGGGGGCATGCATGATATCCTTGAGGTAGCAGTATCAACATGGACGACAGGTTGTCAGATGTATTCGGAATCTCTAGGCCCAATCTGACTGGTCCACGGAATAGTTGATGCTGGTGGTCCATACTGCAGCCAGTGTCAGGGCTGTGTCACTGATCCTGTGGGGTGAAACAGAACATGTGTGTTGTGGTGGGTGTGTATGCATGGATTGTGTGCATACATGTATTATACTCACAGCAGAAGTGATCCCTGATCAATCTGTCCCTTGTCTGCATCCCTGTTGGGGTTTCCTCACACTCAACGATATCCACAGGGTCTTCAGGTCTGGGTGGGGGATGGACATCGTCGATGAGTCTGGTGTCCACCGCGATATTATGTAGGATGGCACATGCCACGATAATGTCGCAGACCTTGCCTGGTGCATACTGCAATGCTCCCCCCGATTGGTCCAGACATCGGAATCGGGACTTGAGGAGGCCGAAGGTCCGCTCATTGGCATTCCGTGTTCTGGCATGAGCCTGGTTATATCGTTCCTGGGCATCGTTTTGGGGATTGGTGACCGGGGTGAGGAGCCATGGCTTGCATCCATAGCCAGCATCACCTGTGGAAAGTGAGTGACATGGTGTGACAAGGAGCACATATTGTGTGAATAATGTTTTCTGTGGTGAACGTACTAGCACATGTGTATGTGGTGTCATTTGGTGCTGTTAACTCACCCAGAAGCCATCCGCCTGTATAGGTCCCATTTTCGAAATCCCTCTGCACAGATGAATTTCTGAGTATATGTGAATCGTGACAGCTCCCGGGAAATTTCGCACAGACATTCATGATGGCCAGGTTGCTGTCACACACCATCTGCACATTCATGGAGTGGAAGTTTTTGCGGTTCAGGAACATATTGTCACGGTTTATTATGACTCTCAGACACAAGTTTTAGGTAAAAATCAATTTTATTGAAATAATAAATTGATAACGTAGGATGGCAATCACATACATACAGATATATACAGAATATAACAAGACAGAAGGCAGACTCTACCGGTCCTGTCAATATACCAGACAGGACAGTCTGAAGTAATAGAATGTTAGGCTCTACCGGCCTTGCCAATACCGGGTAAGGCAACCTGCAGATGGAATCGCATAACGGTTCTACCGGCCTTACCAAATTACCGGGCAAGGCAGCCTCAATAGATTCATAATGTAGGCTCTACCGGCCCTGCCAATACTGGGTAAGGCAACCTCAGATGGAATGTGGCAAAAGGTTCTACCGGCCTTACCAATACCGGGCAGGGCAGCCCAGAGATAGTAGCAGCAGTCAGATGTAAATGGCAAATTGACAGGATCGTAAGCAACCCAGTGTACACACACTGAGACTAACAGGGGAATCGTAAAGCCGCAAGGCTTTGGAGCAAACCAGCGTCCACACGCTGGGACCAACACTGAATTGTATAGCCGATAGGCTTAGGAGCAAACCAGTGACCGCACACTGGTGTAACAAGCGAGTTTGTATAGCCGCAAGGCTTTGGAGCAAACCAGCGTCCGCACGCTGGGACCAACACAGAATTGTATAGCTGATAGGCTTTGGAGCAAACCAGTGACCGCACACTGGTGTAACAAGCGAGTTTGTATAGCCGCAAGGCTTTGGAGCAAACCAGCGTCCGCACGCTGGGACCAACACAGAATTGTATAGCTGATAGGCTTTGGAGCAAACCAGTGACCGCACACTGGTGTAACAAGCGAGTTTGTATAGCCGCAAGGCTTTGGAGCAAACCAGCATCCGCACACTGGGACCAACACAGGATAGTACAGCCGATAGGCTTTGGAGCAAACCAGTGACCGCACACTGGTATAATAAGCGAGTTTGTCTAGCCGCAAGGCTTTGGAGCAAACCAACGTCCGCACGCTGGGACTAACACAGGATTGTATAGCCGATAGGCTTTGGAGCAAACCAGTGACCGCAAACTGGTGTAACAAGCGAGTTTGTCTAGCCGCAAGGCTTTGGAGCAAACCAGCGTCCGCACGCTGGGACCAACACAGGATTGTATAGCCGATAGGCTTTGGAGCAAACCAGTGACCGCACACTGGAGTAACAAGCAGTGTCGCCGACGCGACCAGGCAGGAGGTCGCCAGGATACAGGAGACAGGCGATGCGATGACAGGAACCAGCAACGATCAGTCAATACCGGGTAAGGCAACCTGCAGATGGAATCGCATAACGGTTCTACCGGCCTTACCAAATTACCGGGCAAGGCAGCCTCAATAGATTCATAATGTAGGCTCTACCGGCCCTGCCAATACCGGGTAAGGCAACCTCAGATGGAATGTGGCAAAAGGTTCTACCGGCCTTACCAATACCGGGCAGGGCAGCCCAGAGATAGTAGCAGCAGTCAGATGTAAATGGCAAATTGACAGGATCGTAAGCAACCCAGTGTACACACACTGAGACTAACAGGGGAATCGTAAAGCCGCAAGGCTTTGGAGCAAACCAGCGTCCGCACGCTGGGACCAACACTGAATTGTATAGCCGATAGGCTTAGGAGCAAACCAGTGACCGCACACTGGTGTAACAAGCGAGTTAGTATAGCCGTAAGGCTTAGGAGCAAACCAGCGTCCGCACGCTGGGACCAACACAGAATTGTATAGCTGATAGGCTTTGGATCAAACCAGTGACCGCACACTGGTGTAACAAGCGACTTTGTATAGCCGCAAGGCTTTGGAGCAAACCAGCGTCCGCACACTGGGACCAACACAGGATAGTACAGCCGATAGGCTTTGGAGCAAACCAGTGACCGCACACTGGTATAATAAGCGAGTTTGTCTAGCCGCAAGGCTTTGGAGCAAACCAACGTCCGCACGCTGGGACTAACACAGGATTGTATAGCCGATAGGCTTTGGAGCAAACCAGTGACCGCACACTGGTGTAACAAGCGAGTTTGTATAGCCGCAAGGCTTTGGAGCAAACCAGCATCCGCACACTGGGACCAACACAGGATAGTACAGCCGATAGGCTTTGGAGCAAACCAGTGACAGCACACTGGTATAATAAGCGAGTTTGTCTAGCCGCAAGGCTTTGGAGCAAACCAACGTCCGCACGCTGGGACTAACACAGGATTGTATAGCCGATACGCTTTGGAGCAAACCAGTGACCGCACACTGGTGTAACAAGTGAGTTTGTCTAGCCACAAGGCTTTGGAGCAAACCAGCGTCCGCACGCTGGGACCAACACAGGATTGTATAGCCGATAGGCTTTGGAGCAAACCAGTGACCGCACACTGGTGTAACAAGCGAGTTTGTATAGCCACAAGGCTTAGGAGCAAACCAGCGTCCGCATACTGGTGTAACAAGCAGTGTCGCCGACGCGACCAGGCAGGAGGTCGCCAGGATACAGGAGACAGGCGATGCGATGACAGGAACCAGCAACGATCAGTCAGGTCAGGAAACCGCAGAGAAGAAGTTCAGCAGGAACTGCAACACCAGAGACTAGGCCGGAACCAGGACTGGAAGTACTTCAGCATGCAGGAAACACTGGAACAGTAGAGATCAGGAACTCAGGAACACTGGAACAGAGGCCCAGCTATCACTGGCATAGTGATAGCAAGAAGGTCAGAAACAACACGAAAGGGCAACCAAAGGGTGCCCAATCCAGGTTTAAATAGGCAATGAAAGGCGGGCTATCTGCAGACAGCCAATAGCAGCCCCCTACTGGTGACAGACAAGGAACTGCAGCAATCACGGGCACCATGATACATATGTCCCTGACGTGCTGGTGCTTTGATACGGACATGGGTGCAATATATTGCACCCATGACCCTGGGCATGCCTCCCCTTGCATAGAAGCCCTGCTTCAGATGTGTCCACTCCATATCGGTGATGGGGAAATGTATGTAGGTACTGGCCTTGGCTTTGAGGGCTGGCAAGACCTGGGCCAGCACCCTGGAGAATGTGGCCTGGGACATGCCAGATCTTAACCCTCTGTCGACTGAAAGGCGCCACTTGCCATGAAGTGTATGGCACACAGGAGTTTTTGAAGGCCAGTTAGAGCATGGTTATGGGTGCATATGGGATCCACCTGCTCCTTGATGACCTCATACAGGGCTATGATGCTGTGTGGCCTCAACCTGTAGCGATCAATAACCTCGTCATCGGTCATTCCAAAGAGAGTGACCCTTGGGCGGTATACCCTGGGCCTTGGTGGTCGTCTATGCATCCTGGGCTGCTGCAGGGGTCCCTGTGGCAGCTGAGGAGCATCCTGTTGCTGCAGCTGTGCATCTGCAGGCAGGTGTCCTCCGGGTGGGGATGGGCTCCTGTGTGGCTGCTGAGCCAGAGCCTCCTCACTTGCAACAGGTGGAGGCTGTTGATGAGGCGTGCTTGGAGGTTGCTGATGTTCCCCAGCTCTCTCCCTTGCACGCCTTCTCCGCAGCCTTCGCAACAATATGTAACCCAACATACTGTTTGCTCTCTCTATCTGTCTCTATCTGTCTCTATCTGTCTCTCTCTATCTCTCTCTCTCTCTCTATCTCTATCTCTATCTCTATCTCTCTCTATCTCTCTCTCTCTCCCTCCCTGAGTGGAAAACAAGCCACAAATGAGTGTGTTGAGTTGTCCCTTTAAGTACTTGCTAGGGCGTTGTGTAGGTGTGGTGATGAGGTGAGTGCTGACCAATGGTGAGTTGTTTTTGTCCAGGTAAGTGTTAGCAGGTGTGTGTCTGTTATAAGATGTGGTGTGTTGTGCTTGTTCTGTGTGTGCCATTTGCGGGTGTGCATTTGTGGGGTGCAGGTGGCGTGTTGATGTTGCCCAGGTGAGCTTGTATTTGCAGGTGTCCGCTTTGTGTGATAACCCCCATTGTTCCGTGCCATGCTGTGTTGTTGTTTTTTTGTGTGTCGTTGTCCTTGTGGTGTTGGTTGTTGTTGTGTGTGGAGTGATTTGTGTTGTGTGTGCATGTTTTGGTGTTGTTTTGGCATTGCACGGGTTAATTTTCCCATTTACATGGTTGTGCGGTAAGCATTTTGTGTATCTTCCTATGTAACGGGTGTTTTGTTTTGGCCGTTAAGTGTCTAACGGCTAAAAAAAGTGGGTCTTAACTTTTAGCCGTTAGGTGTGTCTTTTTTTCAGCCGTTATCAGTACCGCAAGCCTTTGAATAGCTCTGGGGTATGTTTTTCCATACGTCTGAATGCACGTAAGTGTATCGGCCGTAAGGATTGTGCAACTGCCGTTAGCTGTTGTTTAGACGGATCTTTGAATTGCAACATGACACTTAACGCACCCGTTAGTGATTTTTTTTTACTAACGGTTGCCTTTAAATCGAGCCCCTAGTGTCACAAAACTGGACGTCTGTCACAACAGGAAAAGTATGCCAATCCCGTGTGAGCCAGAGCAGGAAGAACAAAGAACAGAAAAGAGAGGGCATAGAAGAAAAAAGCAGGAAATTATGGGGTAGAAGGGGATCGCCTGTGAGGGAGGAGATAAGAGAACTCTTCCCAGGAGGATGTGCAAAGGAAAACCCAACTTCTGGGTATGTATATACAGCAGAGTTTGGGGAAACCCAAACATAGAGAACAAAAAAGAAAAATAGAAAGAAGAATGAACCGGATAAATGATTAGGAAGTCAGCCTGCACTGGCTGCCCCCGAGAGGACAAGTAGCATAATATAACGTATGAAAGGTCATATAAGGCTACCAGTAGAACGAGTAATCAGAAATTAAGATGTTTAAGGCTATAACGAAAGAAACAGTAAATGGTCAGTATAAAAGAAGGTGTAGGTTACCCAGTATAAACAATAAGGGAAACTTCAGTCGAGTAAGTAGGTAGGGAGAGGAGTATCAAAAATGAGAAAAGAATGTCAAGCATTGGAGATCATAAAGTACTTCAAGTTCAGTACAAAGAAGAGCTTAAATAAGATCCCCTTTAATGTTTTTTCTCTTTTTTAAAAGCAACCACCCCCTCTTTATCTTTTTTCTTTGCTTCTCATTACTCAACAGATTCCCGTACCTATTTCCTTCCTTCATTCCTTATCTGTTAAACAAGTATAACAAATAAACCACGGTCATAAGAAGTGGTTATTAAGTTTTGTTTGCAAACATGGCGGCTGAAAGCACACAGGAGAAGACACCGAAAATAAGCCAGGGTTAAATTGTAAAATATGATAAGAATAGAAAAAATTAATGGTTAAAGGAGAACAACTGCAAAGTTATAAGAAATGTCCCTGTCTAACAGTCGCAATACCTGCTATAAACACAGCGTGGATGTAGTATAAACTATCAGCATTATAACATATACGGTAACATCAGTATTAACCCAATATTTTGTGATATACTGACACATAGACATGTAATGAGAGCAGTAGATTAGGTTAAACACTTATTGGAATCCCTGAGTCTCAGCATGCAAACAAATAAAAAATGAAAAGGATATTTTGGCAGGCCAAACTAGGAGCCAGTAATTTGTATAGGAAAGTCAGCCATCTGACTGGCGTGCTTGTTTTGCCGCAGAGGTGAATCTGGTGATTGTCTCCGCTTCATTACCGGCAGCCAAGGGCTGGAAATCTCCATTGCATCGTCCCACTCAAGGGGCAGTTTTGGGACCGAAGGAAACGTGGTGTCCTCTGTAACAGCAACCTGCAGGCCAGATAAGAAGGCCTTAGTAGATAGAAGCGTCAGGGGATAACCCCATTTGTATTTTACATTCTTTTGCCGGAGAGTGGAAGTAATAGGGCATAATTCCTTTCTCCATTTTAATGTCGTAGGAGAAAGGTAATTGAATATCGAGATGTAATTGGCCCCTTCGAACTTTATGGATGCCATATTTCTTGACACGGATGCTGTTTGATCTAGGAATTAAAGCAAAGGACCACATCACTTGCAGAATCTTGTGGAGCATTTTTAGGTTTAATGACTCCGTGAGCTCTATCAGGCTCGTAAGATTTGGTTTCATTGGCATTATTAATGTGTCGTAATAACCTCGGAAGGAAGGCAGGTAGCTCCTCTGGGCCCACCGTTTCAGGGGTCCCTCGGATCCTAAGGTTACCGCATGTACTGGGGTTCTCCAGGTCATCCAGGCATAGTATAGTTTCAGTGTTAGATACATGTAGGGCTTGAAATTGAGTGCAGCCTGACTTGCAGAAAGAGGCTCAGCGCTCTCTATCGACTTCCAGTGATTCCAATCTGTCACCCAGATGAGCAATGTTAGCTTTGACTTCCACAAGCTCTTCACATAGGAAGGATTTCAGATCAGATAACAGATTCTGTTTATCGCCTCTCATTGACAGAGAGGTGGAATCGCCCCAAGTGGAATCTCCATCTGAATCACTGTGTTTGGTGATTGGAAGCAAGTCATCCAAGGCATGGGCTTGTTGTTGTGCTGATGAGTCAGCCATTTTAGATGACCGTGGAATGCGACATTTCTCCTTCATTTTCTTAAAGAATAGATTAATATCACCATCTTTTCTTTGAAGCTTTGAGTTCAACATAGTGTTACACCAATGATGATAGCAATTGGTAGAGGAAATGCGGTGTATATGACCAGATTATAAGAATTTTGTCCGTCTCAGCATCGGAGCTCACGCATCATATGTCCATTCAGTTGAGCTGGTAGGCTACTCCAAATTCTATATTTCTATATATGCACATATAGAGATATGTACTCACCTATATTGAAGCAACAGTTAACCCTTTGAGTGCCAGAGGGGTATGCAACGCATTGCTTTGCAATGCATTCCGTACCCCTCTGGCACTCAAAGGGTTAATCCTTTGAAAGTCAGAGGGGTATGCAACGCATTGCTTTGCAATGCATTGCATTCCCTTCTGGCACTCAAAGGGTTAAAACTACGATAAAAAAGGCTGCTATAATTATGGCATATTAACTAGACCCCAAAGTGTTTAGAGTCCCTTTAAAATCAATGGTAGTTTGAGGAATACTTTCTTTCCACTATATGGTGTGATTGTACCTGTTTAGCTTGATGAATAAGGCCCTAACTAAGCTTAATTAATAAAGGGTGTTAAAAGTAATACAGAAAACAAATGCAAATTAAGAAAATATGAATAAAAATATTACAATGTATACATTCATAGATACAGACACATACACTCACACACAAGGTGCTGTGTATCCATTAGATGAGTTAACATTCATGCACTTCAGCTAATGTCAATGTATGGCAGGAACATAATTTAGAAAACATTAGTCAGAATCATTTAATATATGTAACGATACCCCTCAGGAGTACCATCAGAGAAGACAGACATGTGATAAAAAACATGACACTCAGGACAAGAATAGAACTGTATTTTTCATGTATTATTTAATTAAGGTGATGGATGATTCTATTAGTTTGAGTTATTAGAGTTATATTATATTAAAGTTAGATAACTTGAAATAGTCTGGCTACACTGGACTTGCCTTTGATGTGAAAATAAATTAAATAAAGCATGTATTTTCAACCAAGTGTTACACAAGAAAGATCTTAATTTCAAAAATAGAGTGCCAGAAAGTCTAAGAAGCAAAATATAATACCTGTTATGAAGTGCACATTTGTGGCTAATTATGCTGTGATGGATTAAGATTAGCAACAATTGCAGTTAGATTCTAGATTTGTATTCAGATGAAATGTAAAGAAATGTTATTCATTATTGTACCCTGGACAAAAATATAATAAAATAAGCCAATTCAATTGGTAAGCTATGTATAAAACATTAAAATGACACTTTTATTAACACAATAAATAATCAATACTGGCACCTTGTTCCAAAGAAAAAACATGTTCCTATATGTGTCAGGCAACCAGTCACCCCAAGGGCCATGCAACCTACAAGTCCATCAAATGCTTGCACGTAATGATTAAAAAAATTGAAAACAGGTTAAAAAAAAGTAGAATAAATGGTATATTTCATCAAAAGAGTTTTTTTGTATTTTATTATATTTAAAGAACTATAACAGTGCTGGAATTTTTTCTAGGTGTTATATTATTTGCACAAACTTGCAAAGACTGTAAGTCTCTTCTGCCATGATGGACTCTGTCACCTGTCATAGAGGAGCAATTTACTGCAATTTACCTGCTATTCTCATCTCCCTAAACTACATGCACACTTGATCTGGTTCCCTCCAGATCCATCTAGTTCCTCTACACCACACAAATCCCAGTAATAATACAGATTTTAACTCCTCCTTTGCCTCTACTACTTTTCCTGATGACTTCAAACATGTAATAGTGACATCAATAATCAAGAACAAATCCTCTGACATAATTTTTTGACTTGGCTTAATTAATTTTGGCAGCCAAAATGAACAAGTATTCCTTCAAGGTTCTAGGTAGCATTGTCAAATGGAGTCAGGGTTAGTTAGTACCAATAATATGTTGTCTGTGCATGCTAAGGTTTTATGCATCATGCTCCCTGTTGTTATACCCTGTACGGTGGAATTTAGGGGAATAATATTTAAAAGCATAAGGAGATATTGAAAAGCAATGGGGACAGGGAACATCTATACCTGGTTCCATTCTTTATTGGAAAGGGACCAGAATATATGCCATTAACTAAAACCCTACCAGATGGCAAGGAATTTAGGTGCACAATGCTTTCAATTAGGCTGGGGCCAAAGCCTACATTTTGAAGGACCTCTTGTAGATAATGTAATCAGACTATGTTGAACACCTTTTTGACATCGGTAGTAAGTAATAATGCAGGGATTTTATGAATATTAGCTAAATGAAATAGGGATAATACGGCGGTTATGTTATGGCATGCTTGATGATCAAACACAAAGCCACTTTGGTCTGGGTGTAAGAGGTTAGGCAGAAGAGGATCAATTCTGTTGGCTATGACTTTTGCAAACATTTTTATGTCCACATTAACTAGAGATATAGGACAATAGTTACCCCACAAGGATGGATCCTTGTGGGGTTTTTGCAAACCACTATATTGGCTCCTAATGCCAGGCTGGTGAAAGGACATCTCATCATAGAATTAAGAGCAAGATACGTGTCAGGATTGGCTGAAATGAGTGGCAATAGAGAGCTGGAGCCCATCTGGGCCAGGGCTTTTCCCCTTTGGATGAGAGCTGATTGCCTGCACTTGTTCTTCCTGTCTGAAGTGCTAATATAGGGTATCAGGTGAGCAAAAAGAGATATTCAATATTTTTGTCTCCTGAAGAAAGTGAAGAATGTACTGGTCGGGAGGTATTCCAGGTGAATTGAGTTCTTCTTCGAGATTATATAGTTTACTATAAAAATCCTTGAAAGCTTCAGCTTTCTCATGGTATATAGACAGATTAGTATTATTTGCCGATTTTATGTGGCAAACTCTCCTGCATGTCTTTATAAAGCAGGCCAAGGTTTTGCCACATTTGTTGTCATTAAATTTTGATGTTATTTATGCCACATGTGCAATTTATTAATAGAGTCACGGAGGAGGAAATTCAGAGTCTGAGAGGGACTTCTTATATTTATTTTCTAAGGATCTAATGTTGACCAGTAATTCATCTATGTGGTGTATGTTGTCTCTCTTTTTATGGCACCCATCTTGTTGAGAAATGATGTGTATGACACTTTTAAGGACCTCCCACACCACAGGTTCTGAAACATCCTGGTTCTCATTCAGGGTAAATGTTCAAAGCAATGGACTCTAGCGTTGTGGGGTCCTGGAGAAGTGTTTCATTGATTCTTCACATGACAATGACAACGTGTCAATGCTCAATGAAGTCATGTGGTGGGAGGAGAAACTGAGTGACAAAAATATGATCTATGTGGCTGTAGGAGATGTGACGGGGTGAGTAGAATGTGTAGTCTCTAGTTGTCAGGTTGAGAGAACTACAGTTGTCAACAAGATGGTGATCCACAAGTTTAAGTTTCAGGTGATATAAGCAAGTTAACCTGGAAGGGGAGTGACCTGAAGAAGTGTCCTGCTCTGGATCTAAGGCTAAGTTAAGATATCCAACAAAAAAGAATTGGCTGTCCACCCTATATCTAGGACCTTCAGTAGAAAGGAAATTTGAGATGTGTTAAGGCTATAAATATTCACCAGTGTGAAAGGATGATTGTGAAGGTGTCCCTTGATAAATAAATATCTACCGTATTCATCAAAAATTATATCAGTTGGGACCAAAGAATAGAGGACCATAATAAGATGTCTACTCCTCTTTTCTTCTCTGAAGCTGACAAAAAGTAAGAAATTGTGAAATGGTGATTAGAGAACCGATGGAGTGACGAAGTTGAGAAGTGTGTTTCCTGAATGAAGGCTATGTCATTTTCAAGGCTGTGTAACTCACATAAAGCCATAGACCTTTTTCTGGTATATTGAGGCCCATGACATAGAGGAAAGTTATCTTAAGCATACCCATTGAAAGGATAACTGGTAATATCTAGGATGAATGTCTCCAGTGCCTTGAAGTTGGGCCTGGGCCAAAAAATGAACATACTGGGGAGTAAGGAATTTACAGGACAAGGGAGAAGGAAAGGTAATGGGGAGAGAAATCCAAGAGAGAGATATGTAAGATAGGATGAAAAGAAGGTTAGTAAAGATGGTACTTACATTGAGGTCAGATAAGGGGAGTGAAAGCGTAAAGATATAAACTCAGGAGGTAAATCTGGGCACTAATTCCCGGTGAGAGGTTAATAGTCAACTGAAGAGATGATTGAAGGAGAAGAAGTCACTCAAATGTGAAGGAGTTAGTAAACAAAGCCAGGAAGGGTGTAGATCATTTAGGGCTATCCTAGGGCATCAGAGAAAGAGTGGTTTACTATTATTATATTATTGTTTAGAAGGGGGATTTCTGACAATATGTAAAAGAAAAAAAACACAGTTGAGAGAGCATGAATCATAAGGGACTCATCTGTGGAAGCACAGTTTCGGATAAAATATTTATTTAGGGCTAAGCTGGGCCTTTAACTAAGTATGTTATTACATTTAGGCAATGAGAATAAAAATATATTGTGGTCTCCACTTCTACCTTCTGATTTAGGCAGCATCACTTGCTTCTCTCTCTTCATGTAATCCCAGACAGACTCTGTGATGTTGAGATCAGGGCTCTGTGGGGGCCATTCCACCTCTTCCAGGACGCCTTGTTCTTCTTTATAGTGAATATAGTTCTTAATGCCTTTAGCTGTATGTTTGGTGTCATTGTCATGCTGCAGAATACATTTGGGGGCAATCAGATGCCTTTCTGATGATATTGCATGATGGATAAATATCTGCCTGTACTTCTCACCATTGAGGAGACCATTAATTCCGACCAAATCCCCAACCCCATTTGCAGAAATTCAGCCCCAAACATGCAAGGAACTTCCACCAGGCTTCACTGTGGCCTACAGACACTCATTCTTGTACCATTCTCCAGCCATTCAGAGCACAAACTGCCTTCTGCTATAGACAAATATTTCAAATTTTGACTCATCAGTCCAGAGCACCTGTTGCCATTTTTGGTGCATAGACATATGGCCTTGTTTCCATGGCTTTTTGGCTGCAAGTTTCCATGAATACCACTTCTGACCAGACTTCTCCAGACAATAGATGGGTGTACCAGGATCCCACTGTTTTCTGACAATTCTGACTCTTTCATCTGCTGCACTAAGTTTCTTTGGCCGACAACTGCATCTACTGTCCTCAGCGTTGCCTGTTTTTTTGTGCTTCTTCAAAAGAGCTTGTATAGCACATCTAGAAACCCCTATCTGCATTGGAATTTCTGCCTGGGAGAGACCTTGCTGATTCAGTATAAACTACCAAGTGTCTTTTTGCTGTACTCAATCTTGCTATGGTGTATGACTTTTGACATGAAACTGTATTCAGCAACCTCACCTTGTTAGCTGAGTTTTTCTGTTTCTCACCCAGTTTTATTCCTCCTACACAGATGTTTCTGTTTCAGTTAATGATTGTGTTTCAACGCACATATTAAACTAATGACCACTAGCACCTGTTTGGTAAAATTGTTCAGTCATACACCTGACTATATGACTACAAAATCCCCAACATTGTGCAAGTGTACCTAGAAGAATTGATGCTGATTTGAAGGCAAAGGGTGGTAACACCAAATATTAATCTGCAATTCTCCTACTGCTCTAGGATACTTTACTATTTATAGCCCCAATGAAAAATGATTACCTTAGAAGATATAAACATATGTTGTTATATCTTGTAAACAGTGTGATTTTTCTGCATAGTTCATTCCCTGTAATGACTATTTAGAGGTTCAGAAATCTTAAGTCTCCTCTACCCCCCACCCCGGCACAAGATTATACATTAACTTCTTCCATTAAGTATAGGTTTTACTGGTTTTTCCAGATCATAGTGTTAGAGGGCTCCCCTTAAAGCCCAGAACTTGAAAGTCTGTGTCCAGTGTAAAAGGTAAAAGATATGGGTATTTTGTAGCACAGGCAATAAAATACCAAACAGTAGACAGAGTCCCATTGACTTCAGATTTTGCCCTTTACCAGTAAACTATAAGTACTAAATTTTAGAGCAACATCTATGGTTTCTAAAACATCGACTGGTTATTATTGTCTGATTTAATCAAATGTTATTGTGCGGACAGAAATGAATGATGAGCTCATTAACATTTAATCTATGTGTTTAATCTTCAGTTGGCAACAGGTCAATAATATTACTCAATACTTACACAAAGGTGAATATTAAACTAAAGATTTGTCTATGGTGATATATTATACACTATAACATTATAAATGTAACATAACAATTATTGAACACTAAAGATCATTATATAACTAGGTTGTGCTGGTATAAAAATAGTATAGAAGCACAAAAAATTTAGCTATCTTTTTTCTCATTTAGATTGATGAGATAGATGAAGAAACATAATTTATGAAGTATATTTCTTTTTAGTACTGTGCATTCATGAAAATAAAAACATATAATTAAATTAATATTTCATTGTATTATTAATTTTTCCATAACATGTAAAGTGCATCAATGACATACGTGTCTAAGGAAGGTGTTTATAAACAAAAATTACTACTTTGTTTAATGTCATTTATTCAAACAAATAACACAGGCACAATTCTTCTTACTTAAACTGACATGTCCAATAAATTCATTACTGAATTAATTATTCCATGGCTATGTTAAGATTCAGGAAAAATTGTATCTTAATGTCATGATAACAGTGAATTTCTGGTTTACATTCTTAGCTATAAATGATTTGGTACAATAATTTCTAAACTCCAATAATTTGCTTAATCACTGATAATGCTCTATTGATGAAGGAAAAAGTAATGTTTCAATTAAAAAATGTACGAAATATGAAATCTTAGAGACATTTTGTTATGTTTTGAAGTCCATATTTTGTTATGTTTTGAAGTCTCAGAGTGTACCCCACCATTTGAGTGGGTACAGTTCAGAGCTTTATTGAGTCAGTGTCTACTCACATCTGTGTTTATATCAATTAAAAACTGTAAAAAATGTTTTGTGGCTACATACAACCCCACACTAGAAGAAATACACAACTTCATCAAAGAGCTACAGTCTCTGCTAACAGAGAATGTGGTGTTCAAAGACATATCCCCAACCTCCTATTCTTGCATTTAAGCAACCACCAAATCTGAAACAAAAATTGGTTGATACTGACTGATCAAGTAAAGGAAAAACATTGATAATTGGACCAAACCATACAAAAAATATCACAACAAAATATGTCAACACATTCGTGAAAACAATACTGCAGAACACAATAACAAGATATACAGAATTAAAGGATCATATTCCAGTAGATCAGCAAAGTTGTATATCTGATACAAAGCTTTGAATGTGCAACTGAATGGTACATTGGTGAAATCAGTCTAATTACACAATCAAATAAGAAATACAATTAAAACAATTGCTGTACCCTAGATGGTCATCATTTTACCCAAAGAATCTACTTTATCCATAACTTTAAAATTAAAATACTTAGAGGGTCCCCTCTGGTTGTTTCTTGATGTTGAGGTCTACATTTAAAAAAAAAATGGATGCTTCAGGCTGGGTAACCCTTATTTCATATTGTTCTGTATGATTTTATAATTGTTAACGCTTATACTTTACACATTTGTCATCAACTGTGTACAACATTGCATTGTTTTGTTCTGTGCTATATCTTGAAGTTGTCCTTAATAAAAATAGGTAAAAAAAATACTCAGAGGAAATTTCAAAGATACCCAGGGCATTTGAAATAAAGATTATCACCAAAGGCACAGGACTAAATAAGGAATTGGGATTCCTCCCCCAGTGCCAAAATATAACATTTCTTTTATTTCCTTCTAGTTTCTATTTCATATGATATTTTATACATATATGTTTGTGAAGAATAAGTCTTGCCCTGTCATCCACCTGCCTATCATCCACCCCCCTTCCACACATTCTTTTTACACTGACCAAGGTATTTTATGATTTTTAAGCTGGTCTGTAGTTTATCAGTTTATTTTTCTTAACCAATGTTTTGCATTTCTCATCTGATAAGGCTGCAGCAGTTCTCAATTCACTACAGGTGAAGGCCTCCTTAGCAACTAGGGGTATGGACCATCATTTTCCACACTGGTCTAGTGCAGGTTGGCAGATATTTTACCCTTTAAGGTACTAGAAACTGCAATCCTGTTGTTTGAGCAGATTGCACAACTGGAGCATGAGAACAAACAATGCGTGGCTTCTGGAATTTTAATTCTCAAATTTAACAGTATATTTGATAATATTTATCAAGAGGTGTTGTATAACTCTAAATATTACTGCTACTAAAATGACAATACAATTGAAATTATTAAAACTATTGTAAATAATAGATAAGAATATTATACCTCACATAATGTTTTTAGACTCAACATCAGGAATGGGAGAAAATTTCCACCTCAAACTGAAACTGGAAAAAAATGGCACTTTCTGCTTGGTGAAAAAAATTCCAATGAAAAGGGACGGATTTCCCACTTTTTTCACCTAGCTCATTGGATTGAAATAAATGTGTAGAAAAATGTTTCTCCACCACACAAACGTTTTTTACAGCCATATAAAAGATTTTCAGGATCTCACAGCATGCCATCCTATGCTTGTGAGAGGAGATAGCAGCATGTTTTTAAGCTAGAGAAGATAGGCAAAAATGGAGAATTTAAGCCCAGTTTTAGGTAGTAATTTAGGTAGGACATTTGTTCTCTGTAGTAGGGGAGTGGGGAGCAAAATGGGGAGAAGAAGGGAAGAAGAAGTTGAACCAAAATACCCCAAATTTTGGTGTGACTGACTGGCAAGACACAGACAGCTGGGGTCCAAATTGCTTGCTGATTTTACTTTTATTGTCTCTTTGCTGGAGAATTCTGGGGAAAGAAGTTGTTGATTTACTTTTTTATTTTTATAAATAATTTATGTTTCCTCAGGACACAGAACATAATTTATGTCTCCTCAGAAGACACACACATAGAACAGAATAGCTCATTACAGGGGCGGCAGTAAAGAGGAGTTACTGCTCCCATTGGGTGATTCATCATGTAGGGAGTTGGCCTCCCCCACTATCCAGTCCGCCCACAACTACACAACGTACCAAAAAAACAAAATGGTTGCCACTTGATTCTATACCACAGACAAACACACATACACTATCCAACTCAGGAAATAAATAGCACATACACACACCACACACATATATACTTAGAAACACACACACAGTCATTCATTCTGACTCCCAGTAGCCTCAGCAGGACCTGTAGTATAGCCATTAAAGGGAAGCTGCAGCACCAGGGAAACAAAATGACACTCAAAGGGTTAAGGTAGGTCCTCATTGCTGAATTATTTCTTCACTGTCATCATTTGCCATACAACACAGAGGACAGACAGCCAACAGGTACACACTTAACCCTGTGACTGCCACAGGGTTGTGTATCACGTTTTACCCCTCAGGGAGTGTGTTCAAACCCCTCACACTGTAAACTTGCATTTCCCTCCCACTTCTCTTCTTTCTCCAGCCTATTACTAACACTTTACCACATGAGTGTTAAGCCCCGCCCCTACTTGTGATTAAGCCCCATCCACTTTTGCCCCAAATTGCACCATTGGTCTCTCCACATTAGCACCACATGAGTACCCTCAACGAACTACACAAATCAAAGTTCCCAGGTATGAATACACTTCCCACTGCTATTTAACTGTGGCATGCCTCTCTATACCCTAACCCTTTGAGTGCCAGAGGGGTGAGCAACACATTGCAATGCACTCTAGCATTCAAAGCGTTAACATGTTACTATAACGCTCCTTTTATTTTCTGATTTCCATTTGCACAACCCAAACACACACAGGAAAAATACTGCAATTCTGGCTCAAAGTAAAGGAGAAATAAAACAACATTGATGTAATGGTACACCTCTCAAGCCTCTGTAGAGATATTACTGCTTCAAACCTCCCAAGTGTCTCTCTTTAGGAGATATTAGTGCTACATGTCTGTGTTTATCAGTGTGTCTACATTTCATAAATGTACACCCAACAGTCATAACATGACAGACAATGATGTCCCACATTACTAGTATATATATATATATATATATATATATATATATATATATAACTTGGTTGTGGTAGAGTGATATACCATCAAGGACTTGAATAAAGCACTCGCAGGTCTTTTAAAATGGAAAAATTGAGGTGTTTATTGTTCGACGTTTCGGCCCTAACACGAGCCTTTCTCAAGACAACCCAACAAGTGAAAGACATCTGACTTAAGTACTACGACCTACTAGGGATAACAGTGTTACAACAATTAACACACCTGTCTAGATCAATTAACTTGGTCTTGATAGAAACCAACCAACGGCGTTCTCATTACATAAATCAAAAGATCATGTGATACTTAATGAATCAATGGGTAACACTCATGTCCCTAATTAACCCAAACCGTGACACAAAGTAAAAATAAAATTGAAAAGCATAACAAAAAAATATATAACTAAATGGGGATCACACTCGCCCTATGAGGCCGTTCATACAAGAAAGATTGTGGAAATTGTGGAAACAAACACATGGATTAAATGTGAATTGAAACAGTTAAAGCACTAATATTTAGCGAAAGCATGCGGCATACATTACACAATATATATCCATCAAGACGCACTTGATCAATAATATGGAACTGTGCATTAAACATAATGTGACCAAATATGGTAATGTTTGAAAGATTAAATTATTATACTGGGTATTTTATATATGACCTACTGGAATTCAATTAATACAGATTCCTGGAATGACAACTGTTTTATATGGACAGTAATGGTGACAAATTTTATGAGTCCTCCATGTGATTTGTGCTCCTTCGTCAAAGAGCACAAAGTCTTCTTTCCAGGCCAACTTCGTGTGTTTTTCATAGAAGTCTCTACATTAGTCCCATACTTGACTAAGTAGTTGCGATAAGATCCGATTCCCGTCGAAGGTGGTAGGCGGCCACAGTATGTCATAAGACGGGTCCATGGAACTCAGCTGTGTTATTCCATATTAGTACAGTAAAGGTACATTAATTTAAGTAATAAAACATTGTGCGTACTCATAAAGAACATTCAGGTGGAAGTGATCATGCCCTGGCTCTACGTGTGCTGCACTTTGCAGACATCACGGAAACCTATTATGGGCTCCATTTATTACTTCCTCAACTTGATGTACATTGGGTTAAACTTAAAACTGCGTAATCGTTTCCAATGTGATTACGGCACTCTGCATAAAGGATGAAATTCAAAATACTGGATCATAGTTTATTGTACAGCGGATCCATGAGCACCGTCCGATTAATTCCGCATTGATGAGATTAGGTGCATTAGTTTGAGCGGTGAGATCTAATCTAGGATGGCACATCAATGAGAGCTGTGGCAAGAAGGTTTGCTGTGTCTGTCAATGTAGTGTCCAGAGCATGGAGGCGGTACCAGGAAACAGGCCAGTACATCAGGAGACGGGGAGGAGGCCGTAGGAGGGCAACAACCCAGCAGCAGGACCGCTATCTCCACCTTTGTGCAAAGAGGAGCAGGAGGAGCACTGCCAGAGCCCTGCAAAATGACCTCCAGCCGGCCACAAATGTGTCCACTCAAACAGTCAGAAACAGACTCCATGAGGGTGGTATGAGGGCCTGACGTCCACAGGTGGGGGTTGTGCTTACAGCCCAACACCGTGCAGGACATTTGGCATTTGCCAGAGAACACCAAGATTGGCAAATACGCAACTGGCGCCCTGTGCTCTTCACAGATGAAAGCAGGTTCACACTGAGCATATGTGACAGACGTGACAGAGTACGGAGATGCCATGGAGAATGTTCTGCTGCCTGCAACATCCTCCAGCATGACCGGTTTGCCGGTGGGTCAGTAATGGTGTGGGGTGGCATTTCTTTGGGGAGCTGCACAGCCCTCCATGTGCTTGCCAGAGGTAGCCTGACTGCCATTAGGTACCGAGATGAGATCCTCAGACCCCTTGTGAGACCATATGCTGGTGCGGTTGGCCCTGGGTTCCTCCTAATGCAAGACAATGCTAGACCTCATGTGGCTGGAGTGTGTCAGCAGTTCCTGCAAGAGGAAGGCATTGATGCTATGGACTGGCCTGTCCGTTCCCCAGACCTGAATCCGATTGAGCACATCTGGGACATCATGTCTCGCCCCATCCACCAACGCCACGTTGCACCACAGACTGTCCAGGAGTTGGCGGATGCTTTAGTCCAAGTCTGGGAGGAGACCATCCACAACCTCATCAGGAGCATGCCCAGGCATTGTAGGGAGGTCATATGGGCACGTGGAGGCCACACACACTACTGAGCCTCATTTTGACTTGTTTTAAGGACATTACATCAAAGTTGGATCAGCCTGTAGTCTGGTTTTCCATTTTGATTTTGAGTGTGACTCCATATCCAGACCTCCATGGGTTGATAAATTTGATTTCCATTGAGAATTTTTGTGTGATTTTGTTGTCAATTCATTCATTCAGATCTAGGATGTGTAATCTTAGTGTTCCTTTTATTTTTTGGAGCAGTGGATGTGTAATCTTAGTGTTCCCTTTATTTTTTTGAGCAGAGTATATATATATATATATATATATATATATATATATATATATATATATATATACAGGAAAATAAGGAAAGCACTCACAGGTAACTTGCTGATGCAATGAACTGGTGGATTTATTTAGATCAATGTTTCGGCCATCTTGAGAAAGTCCACGGTGTTGGCCGAAATGGCGATCTAAATAAATCCACCAATTTATTGAGTCAACAAGTTACCTGTGAGTGCTTTCCTTATTTTCCTGTGAATATTCCAATGCATCTGGACGAGCACCCAGGTGTTATATTCTGGACATTAACAGTGAGTACATCTCTGAATCACATTTTACACTATATACATGTTGAAAGGCCTGTTTACATGTCCCACAGTTCCACCTCTGTAGGCATGAGTAGTAGAGAGTAGATGCACCACGGCTGATACAGAGTGAAGCGATCCAAATTCAGACCAGAGTTCTCTCTGTGCTACTCCGGTCTGAATTCAGAGAGACCTGCTCCATAACAGCCATGGAGCAGGCAGTCTGTATTACGCATGACTAAAGCGCGTGCAGCCATCTCTACTGCGCATGATGCCTTCTGACAAACCTTAGCTAATTTATATATATATAATTTATTATATAAGATATTTGGACTAAATGTGATAAGATATGGTGAACAACTTAAAATAAATAAATAAATAAACAAATAAAAAACAGAAATTATTAAACAAATAAATATATTAAACAGCTGACTGGGAACTCTGTGACTGAAGAAGACTTGATAGCAAAATGTGTTACAATATGCAAAAAATGTGTTAGAACAGGAGAATAATGTGTTGGAGTAGGCAAATAATTTGCTTGAATAGACAAAAAGGAGGAAAATTTTGCACTGGAAAAAAAGAGAAAACTTTATAGAAAACAGTAAAAAAAAATCACCCGTTTTTCGCAAAATGTCATGTGGGAAATTTTTCTCACTTCTCGCCCACCCCTACTCAACATTTCCTCACCAATACAATAATATTTAATGATTGTAATGATGTTAATGACACATTGAATCATTCAAATATCTTTTTAGCTAATTTGAGTATAAAACATATCAAAAAGTATATAGATGGATCTTTATTTACATATAATAGGATGTTAATACCATAAATTTTATATGCATTTCAGAACATTACACAAGCAATAATCAGAAAAAAATGAATGTACATAAAATGTAATAAAAGAACAGGACAAGAAAATAGAAAATACATCAGAAAATAGTGGGTGCTGCTCAATTTAAAGTGATACTATAAAATACCATATGTTCTTAGACATGTGTAATGTGAAGTTAAACTGCAGAAAACATTACAAAAATTCTTTAGTGCCAAGAAAGAACTCTCAAGAAGATATAAGTAGGGATGGGAGAAAAATGTTGCCTCAAATTGAATCGGCAAATAATGGCACTTTGAGCTTGGTGAATAATAAGCACATTTTTTTTTATTTCCCAAAAGAACAGTAAAAAAGGGGCATGAAGGCACCTGAGTTGGTGGGATGTGGGGAAAGAATCAGTGGAACAGGGAATTTTTTTCGCGGGTTGTTTACTAGGATTGGGGGGCAGTAAATACAAAATAAATCCTAAATACAAATAAAACCCCGTAAGACAAGGTATAAAAGGGGTCTGAGGAGGGTGCCTGGGTTGGTGGATGGAGTCTGGTGAATGAATCAGTTGAACAGGGATTTTTTTGGGGGGGGGTTCTTGACTGGTATTGGGGGGGACAGTTATTACAAAAAAATTACAATAAAATAAAATTAGAAATTTGTATGTACAGTGATAGAGACAGGAACCCCCTGACATAAGCTGACACTGGGGTGGACTGATACTTGACTTGATAGATTATTTTGTAGAGGATGACTTGTTAGATTTCTTGTTGAGGCCCAAGCCCTGAGGAAGCATTGATTTGTAGGACTTAGGCTTGTTAGAAACAACCCCCCCCAAAATTGTTTATTTTTTTGTAGAACTATGTTTTGTATTTATTTATTTTTGTGTTTTTTTAAGCACAAGTCCTGAGGAAAAAAAATGCCATGCTGGGCCAGTGCCAGCAGGTCATATTTGCCAGTGGCCCCTGGCCATTGTCAAATGTCCTCCAGAGTCTATAATTGTGGAATTTGTAACTGCTGTTCTTGCTTGCTGCTGCTGCTGCTGAGTCATTTAAGCAACAGGATTTTTAGGCAGTTGAAAGGGAATGGGATCAACAATAGCAGTAACATAGGTGATGGACGATGAAGGTTCTGCTTGCTACCGCTAGCTCCATTGATGCACCTGAGGAAGTAGCAGCACCATAACTAGCCCCCACCACTTCTGGTATATGTGTTGTTGCTGTTGGCAAGTGGAACTGGTCCTAGTAATCCTGCATCACTTGTTGACCCCATTCCCACTGGGTCCACGGTAGTCTGTGGCACACTGACCTGCTCCTCAGCATCCTGCTGCTCTTCCAACTCAGCAGCAGCAGGAATTAGAGCAGTTGAAAATTCTGAAAATTCCAAAATCTGACTGCTGGCTGGAGAGGTAACGAGCAATGTGACAGAGGGTCCTCTAATGTCAAACTTGTCATTTATTGGTAAACTGAAGAAGGCAGACTGGCAGCAGTAGCAGCAGGCACAGCTGATCTGTGCTCCTGGTGGTGGTGGTGGTATTATTGTGGTGGTGACAATTCTGTCTTCTTCAGGATCATGTTCCACATGGACAATGCCGTGGTGGTTAGGTGACTTCTAGGGTCAGGGGAATGGTGTGGGCTCCCTTGATCCATAGTCCTGATGCCCTCAATTGCTTCCCCTAACACTCTCCTAACTGTAGTCTCACTGGCTGCTTCACCATCACTGTTACTTCTACTAGTACTGCTAAGAAACACCAACCACATCAGTTTCAGCCCCAGAGTTTTCCTCCTCACAGTCACTACTAGGAGGGTATTAACTACTCTCTGCTAACGTTAACAGGCTGCTGGACCTTAGTATTAGTTCTAGCACTGATGGTACTGCTTGGGGATGGCACGTGTGACTTAGGGTCCTCTGCTGTCACACTTGGTATCATCTTCTCCTTCCCCCTCCTATTACAAGACTCACTGGTGGCAACAGGTTCAGCACTGGCAGCAGGCACAGCACTAGTGGCAGCAAGGGAAGTACTGGCAGCAGGCACAGTACTGGTGGCAGCAAGCGCAATACAGGCAGCAGGCACAGCACTGGTGGTGGCACTGGAAGCAGGGGCAGCATGTCTAACAGCTGGCACCACACTGATGGCAGCAGGGGCAGTACTGGCACAGACACAGCACTGGTGGTGGAAGGGGAAGCAGGGGCAGCACGTCTGTCAGCAGGCACAGCTCATCTTACAGCAGACACAGGACATCTTGCAGCAGACACAGGCAACTGACCTGTCCTGCTCTCACTACTACTACCCTTTTGTTGTTCTCTTGACAGTAATTTCCCCAAAAACTTAAGGGGTGATTTAGGGGTACTGGCCAGCATTGCTTCTGTAGTGCTCACTTCCTCCTCAGACTCAGTGGACACATAATGGTCCTTCCAGTTCCTCCTTTTATAAGAGTCACTTTGACCCACTCCTGCCTCAATTTTGCTTCAAAGTCACAGAATAACCTCACTCTGTAGCTGCTGCTATTATGTTCCACTTCCTGGAATATGTCACATTTTTATAGCAAAAAGGTGAAAAACACGTTAATAAATGGGCAGAAACTTTCTATCCATCAAAAAAATGGCGAAAAATTTTGTCCAATGGGTGAAAAATGCGAAGATTTTAATTGCAGGTTTTAAATCGGATTTTCCAGTGAAAAAGTGGCCAACGATTTGGTTTTCGCTGAATTTCTCGCAGGAACACGACGAGAGATTTTGCCCACCCCTAGCTACATCAGTTAAGCTGAAGAAACACTATTATCATTAAGAATTACAAACACTTATGGATCTTCTACAAACTTCACTTCACCCAAGTGTACCTCCTCTCATTGTTGGATTGGCTTGGACCACATTGTATAGAAATGTGTTCTGACTTCACTGGTAATGGAGGTGTTAGCTAACCTAAAGTCAAGTATACTACTCCTCTGCCAACTCCCCCATTATCACACATTAGCAGTGGAACCACCAGTGCTAAAGGAAATTGAACCTTCACACTCACCAGACCCAATGAAGCAGTTTCTCCCAACATCATCACTCCCTTGTGATCTGGGGGCAGTAGACTTCTTTCATCTTTCTAAGCAGAAGGATAGTGCTGAGAGGGCTAGTGTGCCACAGTATGAACACCGTGGTCACATGGGACTGACTTCCTCAAGCAGCAATATGGGACCAGGACCTGTTCCACTTGCCATCAATAATCCTGGTAGCTGCAGTGACTGTGTTGAGACAGCAGAAGTCTTGAAAACATTATTTACTCAGGGCTTTTGTTGGTCTAGCCCGAGTCCTGCAAACATAAATATTTCCCATTATTTTAAAAGAGATTAAAAATATAGGATACATTATTATTTTACTGTTATGATGTTTGAGTTAAATCTAATCAGTATGCTCTGATTATTAATACACACAGTAATCCATGATCATAGCAGTAGTTCCAACAGTGGCAGATGGTAGCAATGCTTCACATCCCTCCTTATCCTCTTTGCTGTTATTAATTATACATGTGCTCTGGTGTTTTCTGTCATGTGGGGTTTTGTACACTTCTGCTACCTGATACTCAGATGGTATCATATGATGGTACATTTTTAAGATAGTCTCTCAACATTGCTGCTTGATGGAGCATCATACATTAATTTATAGCATAACCATCTGCACTGAAAACAAGTTCATACTCGATCCTTGCTGGAGGGCAGCTAAGTAAGGATTTCCATGGCAGTTTGTGTCAGTGATTACCACACAGTTTATTTTTATGCCAGTAGTCCAAGGGGTCATTGCTTCTGCACAGAACATAGCTATCATGTAAGTATATTGAAACCATCTCACATTCAGTGGGACCACTCCTAGAAGCTACACAGTGTCCCTGTGTATCAGTTACCCACCCATACTCAGTAAGTTGCCTAACTATGGTGTCTAGCAGTTTTTTTTGCTCTAACAATCTCCCTCTTATCCCCCTCAATGCAACCCTTCATTCAATCTGTAAGCATATCTGTGTATTCTGTGACAGAATCTGATTTCTCAGAGAGAAACTGCTGATCATGATACTTTTCACTATTTCCGGCCTCTATGCGACTAACAAGCATGGTTGCCTCCTCAAATGGTTTCAGCAGCTCACATACATAACACATAAATTGCCATTGCCTTGGTGAAAAAGAGGCTCCCTAAAAAGTCTTCCAGTTTTACAAAGTGTACTCACTAATGGCCTTATTCTGCTCTTACAATTTCTCTAGCATGTACAAAGTCGAATTCAACCTGTTAGGGATCTCCATTTGGCTGGTGATGGGTCAGGTTGTTACGCTTTTGTGTACACTGTAGGAATGGCTATGATGAGCACAAATTTTGTGTGCAATATTCAGCATCTCCCTGAGGGTTTTGGGTTCTTCCAAGAATCTGTACACAACTAAATTTAGCATATGAGCAAAGCAGGGTGCATGCACCATATCACCCATTCACAAGGCATCAGTTATGTTGAAGCCATTATCAGCAGAAACAAAACCAGCTTTCAAGGAGAGAGGGTAGTTTACTTAATATTAGGGGAGGTTGAATGTTCCCATTGTGTTCCCACAAAAGCCACATGGTTATACACTTTTTCATGGGAAAATCTGTTTTAAATGCAGCAATTAAAATTTTTGCTGTTTTTGACCATTGGCAAAAATTCTTTGTGATTTTTCAATGGCTAGAAAGTTTTCTCCCCTTTATTAAAGTGTTTTTCACCTTTTCACTATAAAAACATGCCATTTTCCAGGAAGTGAAACACAGTACAAGAAGCTACAGAGTGATTGAAATTAATAGGAAAATTGAGGCAGGAGAGGCTCATAGTGACTGCTATCACTATGAGCAGGTTTAATAGCAATAAAAGGAAAACCTGGAAGGACCGTTATGCATTCAGTGAGTCTGAGGAGGATGAATTGATCACTACCACCAACATGAATGGATTGGGATGCCCTCGTTCCCCAGAACTAATTCTGACCAGTCCCCCTACATCACTCCTAGGTATCTTGGAGATTTTTTTTTCTCTCAGGAGGAAGAAGAGGGTAGTAGTGTGAGCAGGACAGGTCAGCTGCCTGTGTCTGCTGCCAGTGCTGCCCCTGCTGCCACCAGTGCTGTGCCTGCAGCCATGCTGAACATGCTGAAAGCATGTCTTGTAATTCTCAGAATTGAGGGAGGAGGAGATGATGCCAAGTGTGATAGCAGGGGACCCTAAGTCACATTTGCCATCCCTAAGCAATCCTGCCACTAATACTATCACCAATAAGGTGCAGCAGTTTATATAGAATGTTAGGAGTAAAGGATGGGACGATCATCATATTACAAGTGACTGTGGGGAGGAAGACACAGGGACTGAAATTAATGTGGTTGGGGTTAGTATCTGTAACAGGGATGGTGAAGCAGCTGGTGGGACTAGCATTAGGGGAGTGGTATAGGAAATAATGCAGAGCGTCCAGACTAGTGGTCAAGGGAGTCCACACCATTCCCCTGAGCCTGGAAGTCCATTTCTCCCCACTGCATTGTCCAGGTAGAACATAATCCTGAAGAAGGTAGAATTGTTGCCTAGCAGCAATAATATCACCACCACCAGGAGCACAGATCAGCTGCCTGTGTCTGCTGCTAGTGCTACCAGTCTGCCTTCTTCAGGTCAACAAGAAATGGCAAGTGTGACACTGGGGGGGCCTTCTGTCACATTTCTCATCACCTCCTCCAACAAGTGAGATGTCTGTAACACAGCAGCAGCAACAGCACAGAGGGGTGGTAGTGGTGGTGGTGATGATAGTGCAGAAACTGCGGTGGAAGAGACATTGATGACCTTTTTAGCCCAAACTGAGAAGGAATGGGAGACAGGGATGAGGATGGGCATCACCACCACTAGTGAGCTTTTGTAATTTGCAGAATTTCCAACTGTCCTAATTCCTGCTGCTGCTGACTTGCAAGGACAACAGGATACTAAGGAGCAGGCTATTTTACCACAGACCACCGTGGACACAGTGAGAATGGGATCCACAAGTGATGAAGGACTAGGACAGGTTCCACTTGCCAGCAGCAGCAAAACTCCGGATCCTTTTTGCAGTGCTTGTTCTGAGGCAGTAGCAGCAACACGAGCAACATCATCCTATGCCCCAGCCAGTGAAGGGGAATATAGAGAAGAAGAAGAAAGAGGCCATTCTTCTCCACCTGTCCCCTACCCCCTGAAGTAATGGATGTGGGAAAATGTTTCTCTTGGGGCAGGCAATGCAGTCATCATCAACAAGACTGTGCACAATTTGTGACAAGTCAGTAGAGGGGAAAGGAACACACCTTGGCACAACCTCCCTGATAACACACTGTCACGGTTTTGAAGACTCTCAGACTTAATGTTTTGGTAAAAACGTAACTTTATTAAAAGGTAAGGCAATCCCCGTAGGGTTATTCATACATAACAATACAACAACAATAGCAGTAGAGTAGGTTCTACCGGCCTTGCCAATGATACCGGGCAAGGCAACCCAAGTGACAGTAGTATATACAATAGGCTCTACCGGCCTTGCCTATACCGGGTAAGGCAACATTGAGATGACATGTACCGGTTCTACCGGCCTTACCAATACCGGGCAAGGCAGCCCAAGGGACAGCACAATAACAATAGGCTCTACCGGCCTTGCCTATAACGGGTAAGGCAACCGTGAGGTGAAATGCACCGGTTCTACCGGCCTTACCAATACCGGGCAAGACAGCCCAAGGGAGGATGAGTAGAGGCTCTACCGGCCCCGCCAATACCGGGTAAGGCAACCCACAAGATGGTAACGAGCAAAGGTTCTACCGGCCTTATCAATACCGGGCAGGGCAGCCCAAAGCGTAGGCCAGCTGTCAGATAACTATGACAGCAGATAGGAATAGATACAATGGCCTACTCGCAGCAGAAGTCTATTGCCAGGAAGTATCAGACAACTGCATGGGAAGCATACAGCAAACTGTCCACAGGACTAGGATTCAGGAGCAACCAACATCCTAACGTTGGACCAACAGTATAAGCACAACCAGGTAATATGGAGTAAACCAGCGTCCGCATGCTGGGACCAACAGTTATTCTCGCAACCAGGTAATATGGAGTAAACCAGCGTCCGCACGCTTTGACCAACAGTGATTCTCACAACCAAGTAATATGGAGTAAACCAGCGCCCGCACGCTGGTACCAACAGTGATTCTCGCAACCAGGTAATCTGGAGTAGACCAGCGTCCACACGCTGATACCAACAGTGATTCTCGCAACCAGATAATATGGAGTAAACCAGCGTCCGCACGCTGGGACCAACAGTGATTCTTGCAACCAGGTAATAAGGAGTAAACCAGTGTCCGCTAGCTGGTATCAGCCACTAAAGCTGAAGCGGAAGGTGACAATGTCGCCGGAGCGACAAAGCAAAGAGCGAAAGCCCTGTACTCAGCGGGTATCCACCGAGGCAAGACCTAAGTGGTGACAGGAGACCGGAACACAGGAACCGATGACAGAGAGCAACCGGCAGACGAGGTGGTAGCTAGGAGACTCAGGAACTCAGGAGGATTAACCCGCGAGGTGCTGGAACCCGGGAACACCGGAACACTGGAACACTGGAACGATAGTGCACAGGAACACCGGAACACAGGATCACTGGAACGCTGGAACACCGAAACATAGGAACAGCAGGCCCAGAAGCCTGACAACTGGTCAGGACAGGTGAGGTCAGAAACATCACGAAAGGGCAACCTGGGAGTACCCAACCAGGGTTTAAAAAGGCAAAGTGAGGAGGGCTAATAGCAGACAGCCAATGAGTATTTCCCAGCAAGTGATAAACACCAGATAGCACGAATCACGGGCACCGTGATACACTCATGAAACACAGACACCATGACTTTTATGTCAAACATGTTAAAGGCAAACACCCACAACAGAAATTGAGCACCACTGTTGCTTTACACCCTGACTCTCCAGAAAGGCAACAAGAGGCGAGGCGGAGATCAAAGAGGAAGAAGAATAGAGCATCCCAGCCAGAGGCTGGAAGTTCTATGACAAGCAAAACAACAAGCTCACCATCACCTTCTTGGACTAGTGTAACTACAACTTCTTCCAATCCACCTCATTTAACATTACCTCCCCTGCAAAGTAACAGACACTCTGTAGATTTTAGGATGTGTCAGTTTGTTTGTGTCCACCCATTGCACATTGTGTGGTGCAACGACTGCACATGACAGTGTGGTGGAGTAGAATCAAGTGGCATCTGAGAAGATTTCATTGCACAGAATATGCTAAGCTGGTGGCAGGGAGGGTACACCATTACTATTAAACCTCCTTAGCAGGTGTGGACAAGGGGCATAGTGACAACAGCAGTACTTGGTTTGTGGTGAGGAGATTTCACATTGGGGACCCTAAATGTCATGGTGTTTGGATAGAGTTGTGCCAGGTGTTTGATGTGAGTGTGGATTTACCCATTGTTCCCAGTCCTTCCCTTATTTAACATACACTGTGCACACTGCAGTTGCTGATGTGAGAGGCATAGTTCCTGCTCTAAAGGGAAACATTTTTAGTCTAGAAACAACACACCCATGATTTTGGAGGAGGGGCAGGTGGAGAAGAATTACTGGACAACTTCTTCTTTTCTCCACATATAACTGAAGTGTTGGGGGCTAGTTGTGGAAGTGGAACCTTCATCATCCATCACCCATGTGATGTTGTTGATCCCATTCCCTTTGAGCTGCCTAATCATCCTGCTGCTAAACAACTGAGCAGATGCAGCAAGAATAGCAGTTGCAAATTCCACAATTATATCATGGCATTTGACAATGGCCAGTGGCCACTGGCCAACACGACATGACTTGCTAGCACTAGGCATTTGCATTAAAACAAAACAACAAACAAACATAGGCCTACAAAAAAGAAAAAAAAATTGGGGGCTTGTTTCTTACAAGCCTACATCCCACAAATCCATATTTGCTATGTTTTTTGTGTAAATGCAATATTCCCATTGATTTCAATGGAATGAGCTAGGCGAAAAAAGTGGAAAAACTGCACTTTTCACGAGAAATTATTTGCCAAAAGGAAGTGCCTTTATTTGCAGATTTTAGTTTGAGGCAAAAATTTTTGCCACAATTTTGATACATATGTTATATTTTTAATTGGAAAAATGGACAAACTCTGGTATTGTGAGTGATAAAATACCCTACATAAGTGACCTATAAACTCACATGCATTTTTTTACAGAAGTATCTGAGCAAAATAAGAGTAACTTATTTATAGGACAAATTTTACTTTGAACCGTTTGAATGGTAGAAGTCTCCAACTCAGTGCAAAACATTTTAACAGGTTAAAAGCTCCATTTAAATTTAATGAAATTTCCTTTTCCTTGCTATCATGTACTTGATTTGCTCCAGAATTGCTACTCATATTTTAGCAGTTTATGATGTTTGAAGTTATGTCTAATCAACATAATCTTCATGCTGTTCGTTTTTTTTCTATGATTTACAGTAAAAGCACAAATTCTACGTCCGTGCCACACATTCACTCAGGGAGTCAGGAGAGGATTTGTATTGACAGAGCCCAGTATTACACACTCAGTTATAATACACACACCCCAGGGCTGGCACATAAGAGTACATATGAAGATCTCCTATAGACTGCCATAGCCCAACATACACACCCCAAGGTGCAGCTAGGGGGACATTAGCATATTGCATACACACATTGTGTCAGTAGAACATACATACACTCCTTTAAATGTCCACAACCTTCACTATCCCTTCAGTGAAACCAAAAAAAAATGTCTGACACTATCCTGTTGGAGACAAAAATTTCACACACCACCACATTATATTTATGCTATGAACAGTGCTGTTTTCTCTGCAGCACTCACCAGAAATTACATGGAGTGCATTCAGCACACTCCACCACTGTTACATTGTGTGCCTTAATCCTTTGACTGCCAAAGAGGTGCCAAAGTAATGCCATGTTCAACACTGTGGCACTCAAAGGGTTACATGCCCACACACAAAGACAATACACACACACAACACACACAGACGACACACACACACATGCCGGCAAAGTGCCCACCCTCAACATGCCCGCCGCATGTGCTCTCAACACTTGCACGCACAACGCACACTCACAAAACACACGTACGCAAAAGACACGCAATACGCACACACATGTACAACACAATACAATACACAAACACACCCGCAAATTCAACAATCCAGTCATTAAGAACATTGTCTTAAAAGGGTTACATGCTGCTCTACTACCTTGCTCCCTAGCACATTAATTACAAATGCCTTACCATACACTGTGCCTGCAATACAAACAGTACCGAGAACCCAGAAGTGAGAGACTGGTCTCATGGTTCCTCAACCAAAAAGAAGAAACTGTGTAAACTGGAATCACCCGATACTTGGACCTGAATGGAACTCACAATTCTGGTGATTTCGTGGTGATCACAATTTTGGTGATTTCCTCTTCAAGGAGTAACCCTCCCCACATTATCTTCTTTTTCAAAAAACAAATAGGCCATTTCCTACCTCTGCCACTTGATAAGGTAAGGGGCCTTCTTCAATATACACACACACACACGCAATACACACACACATACACATGTGCAATACACGTGCCACACACACATGCAATAAATGCACCACACACACACACCACACACACAATACATACAGACAGAACATACCCGCAACACACACACATGCCAGAAACACACACAAATGCACCACACACACACGCACGCACCACATACAGACACACACACATGCATCACACACACAACACATACAGACAACACACACATGCCTGCAACACACACATACACACATGCCCGCAACACACGTGCAGACCCGCAAAACACACACAAATGCGCGCCCACAACACACACACACACTTTCCTGCAAGGTACACATTCTTGCAATACACACACTCCTGCAATACACACATACATGCCTGCAACACACATACATGCCCACAACACACACGCACGCAACACACGCACTCAGCACACACAACATACACATACACCTGCAGCCTTCACCACACACACCAGCAACACACACACACACATGACCACAACACACACACGTCCACAACACACACATGCAGGCAACACAGATATGCCGGCAAAAACACATATGCGCTCCCGCAACACACACATGTGTCCGCAACACACAGGCATGCAACACAGACGCGAGCCCTCAACACACATGCAACACACACACATGCCCGCAAAACAAAAACACACTCCCGCAACACACACATCCCCGCAACACACACGCCTGCAACCCACACGCATGCCTGCAACACACAAATGCACGCCTGCAACATGCATGCCCACAACACACACATCCATAACACATGCCAGCAACACACACACATGCAAAACACATGCATGCAACACACACATGCCCACAGCCCGCAACACACACCTGTAGCCTGCAACACATACATGCAAGACAAACACACACGTGTGCAACACGTGTGCGCACAACACACATGCGGGCAACTCAGACATGCCTGCAACATACATGCATGCATGCAACACACACACACGCATGCCTGCAACACACACGCATGGCCGCAACACACACACTCCCACACTATCTCCTCTTTCAAAAAACAAATAGGCCATTTCCTCCCTCTGCCACTGCCATTCTTCAATATACATACACACATGCAATACACACACATATACACACATGCAATACACGCACCACATACACACCACACACACAATACACACTCCCGCAACACACATGCAACACACACAGACACACGTCCCACACACAGGCACCACAAACACAAGACATAAAGACAGCACACACGCCTGCAACACACACACGCAACACACACAGACACATGCACCACACACAGACACCACAAACACAGTACATACAGACAACACTCAGACGCCCACAACACACACACACAGGCACGTGCCCACAACACACACGCCTGCAATACACACACGCCTGCAATACACACACACATGCTCGAAACACACATATGCATACACATCTGCAACACACACGCACGCAATACATACATGCACACAACACACACATACACATGCAACACACATGTCTGCAGCCTTCAAGACACACGCCAGCAACACACGCCCACAACACACACATCCACAACACACACACTCTGGCAACACACACACACTCTGGCAACACACAACACGCACCCGCAACACACTTGTGTGCCCACAACACACATGTGCACCCACAACATGCACACACACGTCCTCAACACACAAACACGAAACACAGACGTGGGCCAACGACCCACACACACTCCTGCAACACACACCCACAAAACACAAACATCCACAACACACACACCTGCAACACACACACATCTGTAACATGCATGCCCCCAAAACACACTTCTGCAACACACACGCATGCAACACACATACGCCTGCAGCCCGCAACACACGCCCATAGCATGCAACACACACACGCAAGACAAACACAACCATCCGCAACACACATGCGAGCAAGATACAAGCACGCAACTCAGACACCCCCTCAACACATACACATGCCCCCGCAACACACACACATGTCCGCAACACACACGCGAGTCCCTGCAACACACACATGCACGCCTGCAACACACACACACCAGCAACACACACCCGCAAATCACGCATGCAACATACAGACGCACGCAGCCCACAACACACACGCACTGTTGTTTGATTTACAGATAGGAAATTAGTGATATGAAATTAGTGCAGAAATCTTAAACTTTTACTTTATGTCATAATACAAAAGAAAAAGCATTAAACACGCGACTGTTCAAAGTTACAAAGATTCTTTCATGTTAATTTACAATTTAGTTTTAGCAAAACTGAATTAATATTTTGCAAATCAAGAAATGAAGGGCCTTATGCAGAAATTAAAAGATTAGTTATTCTTTAGATAACAGCTGCACCACAGGGAACATATTCCTATTGAATGAAATGGGCTTTAACCCCTTGAATGGAATAGAGGTCTCCATTGCACTACTTTGCAATGTATTTGAGTCCCCTTTTAGAATTCATAGAAAATTTTCACCTCAAATAATAATTTCCCTTGGAAAGTGCTGTTTTTCCACTTTTTTGCCTAGCTCATTCCATTGAAATAGGAACATTGAATCTACACACAAAACATAGCAAATGTTAATTTATTTCCCAAAGGCATAGTGTTGCCTGTGTTGGTGGAGTGTGGGGAAACAATCATTTGAACAGGGAATGTTTTTTGGGGGGTTTTGTTTACTGGGATTGGGGGGATAATTATAATAAAAAATAAAATAAAATAAGATAGGGACCCCCCCAATGTTAGCTGCAGCTGTGGGTAGACTGGTACTTTACGTGGCATAATATTTTATAGTGGAAGATTTGTAAGATTTTTTTGTTAGAGGCCCAAGCCCCGAGGAAATTTTGATTTGTAGCACTTAGACTTATTAGAGTCCCAAGCTCTGAGGAAACATTGGTTTGTAGGACTTAGGCTTATTAGAAATAATCCCCAAAACATTTTTATCATTTTGTAGTTCTATTTTTTTTCTTTAAAGAACAAGCACTGAGAAAAAAATGCCCTGGCCATTGTCAATGCAGATGCATAATTTGCAACTGCTGCTGTTGCTGCTGCTGCTGAGTTTTTTAAGCAGCAGGATGATTAAGCAGATCAAAGGAAATGTGATCAACAACAGCAGTAACATGGGTGATGGATGATGAAAGTTTCACTTGCCACAACTAGCTCCAGTGAGGCACCTGAAGCAGTAGTAGCACCAAAACTATCCCCCACCACTTCAGGTATATGTGGAGAAAAGAAGAAGTTGTCCAATAATGCTTCTCCACTTGCCTCTCCTCCAAAATCATGGGTGTGTTGTTACTAGAATAAACATTTTCCCTTGAGAGCAGGAACTGTGCACAGTGTGTGTTAAATAAGGAAGGACTGGGAGCAATCAATCTGCAATCACATCAAAGACCTAGCCCAACTCAATCCAAACACCATGACATTTAGGGTCCCCAATATGAAATCCCCTCACCAGAAACCAAGTACTGTTGCTGTCACTATGCCCCATGTCCACACCCCACTAAGGACACCTGACAACTTACTGATAGTTTAATATTAATGATGAACCCTCCCTGCCACCAGCTTCATAGATTACGTAAGATTGAATCTCCTCAGATGCCGCTTGATGCCCTGCTTGTGATTCTCCTCCACCACACTGCCATGTGTGGTTAGTGCACCACACAGTGTGCAATGGGTGGACACAAAATGCCACATCCTGACATCTACAGACAACCACTTGGCAGGGGAGGTAATGATGAATGAGGTGGATTGGCAGAAGCTATAGTTACCCTAGAGCAAGAAGGTGATGGCGGCCATGTGTTTTGCTTGTTGTTGAAATTCCAGCTTCTGGCTGGGTTGCTCTATTCTTCTTCCTCATTGATCTCCACGTCACCTTTTGTTGCCTTTCGGGAGAGTCAGTGGGCACAGCAACAATGGTGCCCAATTTCTGTGGTGGGTATTTGGCTTTAACATGTTTCACATAAATGTCATGGTTTCTGTGTTTCGCGTGTGTTTTTAGGGCGGTTGTGAAAAGGTGTGTTCCCTCCTTTCCCCTTTTCACTAACATCACAGATTGTGCCCAGTGCCGTTATTAATAACTGCACTGTGCCTGCCCTAAGAGAAAAATAGTCCCACACCCATGACTTCAGGGGGAAGGGGAAAGGTGGAGAAGAATGGCCTCTTTCTTATTCTCCTCCATATTCCCCTTCAGTTTCTGGGGCCGAGGATGATGTTGCTGCAACTTTCTCAAAATCAGCACTGCAACTAGGACCAGGTGTATTGCTGTTTCTGTCAATTGGAACTTGTCCTAGTGCTGCATCACTTGTTGACGCCATTCCTACTTTGTCCACAGTGGTCTGTGATCCACTAGCCTGCTTCTCAGCATCCTGTTGCCCTTGCAACTGAACAGCGGCAGGAATTAGAGCAGTTAGAGCAAATTCCAAAAGCTGACTGCTGGTGGTGGTGGTGATTCCCATCCCCATCCGTGTCTCCCATTCTATCTCAGTTTCGACTAAACAGGCCATTAATGTGCCTTCCATCCCAGCTTTTCCACTGAAGAAGATTTGTAGCACTAGCAGCAGGCACAGGCAGCTGATCTGGACTCCTGATGGCTGTAGCATTATTATTCTGCCTTCTTCAGGATCATGTTCCACCTGGACAATACCGTGGGGGGGGGGACCTACCAGGGTCAGGGGAATGGTGTGGGCTCCCTTGACCACTAGTCTGGATGATCTGCATTACTATCCTTACCACTCTCCTAAAGCTAGTCCCACCAGCTGCTTCACAATCACTGTTGCTACTACTAACTCAACCACATCAGTTTCACTCCCTGACATGGCTGTATCTTCCTCCTCACTAGTAATATGATGATCATCCCATCCCTCACTAATAACACTCTGAGCAAGCTGCTGCACCTTCATAGTAAGAGTACTAGTGGCGGGACTGCTTGTGGATGGCAAGTGTGACTTAGGGACCCCTGAGGTGACACTTGTCATCATCTCCACATGTAACACATGTAACTTTTTGTCCACAGTGTGACCAAGTGAGTGCAAGGGAGTACTAGAGGGTGATTGTGATTGAGTGCTTGATTGAGTGCCTGTGTGAGTGACTGTGTGTGATTGGGTGTGAGGGAGTTGGAGAGGATAAATGTCAGGGAGATGAGTGGCGGCTGGAGCAATGGAGAGAGGAGATGGAGAGGAGGAAAGTGTTCAGGGCATCCCTGGGCAGGGAAGGAGAGGGAATGCAGGTGGGAAGAGAAGTACCTGCCAAGCGACAGGTACACGACAGGCATGGAGAGGTGGCAGTGGGATGGGGTGTGGGTGTTGGGGAGGGACACACACAACCAGGGTCAGCACAGGTTATGCCTTCCACATCTCAGCAAGCTGAGCCTGCTGTGGTAGATGATAAGGTCAGGGAAACCAAGTACACCTATGATGAGAACATGGCCCTGATCCATGGTATTCTGGACTGGGAGAAGATTCTCTACTCCAAAGAGATTACATGGGGAATTGCTGCCCATAACAGGCAGCCATGGCAGATGGAGTCTGAAAATGAATACAGTCACAGTGTGCAGGAGAACAGTGGAAGGCCCCAAGAAAAGCTGGACAGACTGAAAGAGGCGGGTGAAGCACAAGCTGGGTGAGCTGTCAGCCTACACCAGGAGAACAGGTGGTGGACCTCCATCATCCATCACCTTCAACGGCCTGGAGTAGCTGCTCCATGGCAGCCTGTCCACCACAGCAGTACAGGGCATCCCTGATGGCTGTGACACAGGAGACACAGTACACTTCATTATCCTGATAAGCAACAATCTATCTTCCCCCTGTGTTACGGTTTTCTGACACTCAGACCAGGGTATGAAGTAAAAACACAGTTTTATTGAATCAGGATGATAAACAGTGCCCCTAGGGGCCAGCACAGGTAAAAACAGTATTGACAAATGCAGACAAAGTATGTGTAATACAAGCAGGAGTATAAGTACAAATATAGACTGGAGTAACCCCAAAGGGTTAACAGGAGCAACTGGAGAAACTCAGTCTTAGATTGGCCAACACCCAGGATGAGATAACAGTCTCTGGATAACAGTGTCTGAATTTAGAGGTAAGGAGTAAAGTGTCTGCACTGAATCTGCACTGAATCACTCCTGCAACCGGACAGGAGCGAGAACCGGAACTGGATGGATACAGCAGCAGGAACGTCAACTGGACAACGGAGCAATCATGGAGCAGGGTCATCAGCCAGAACCGGGTCAATCATGGAGCGGGGTCATCAGCCAGAACTGGGTCAATCATGGAGCAGGGTCGTCAGCCAGAACCGGATCAATCACGGAGCAGGATCAGAAGAGGAGTCAGCCAAGCCAGAACGGTACACAGGAGACACTGGAACTCAGCAACGAGACGCAGGAACAGGAACACCACAAAAGGGCAACTGACAAGTGCCCAAGAGCCAGTATAAAAAGGAACATCCTGGGGGGGCCAATCAGCCTCCTCCAATGCAAAGGTAACACAGTCACAGATTGACAGGGAATCACGGGGACCGTGATAGTACCCCCCTCTCAAAGACCCCCTCCCCTGACAGAGAGTCTTGGTTTCAAAGGATATTTAGAATGAAAGTTGCGCAGCAATCGTGGAGCATGAAGGTCCTTGTGGTCAACCCAAGAGCGCTCCTCAGGCCCATAGCCTTTCCAGTGGGCCAAATATTGCAACTTGCCTCTAAATCTCCTGGAGTCAATAATGCATTGAACTTCGTATTCCTCTTGGCCCTGTACATCCACCGGCCCAGGAACCACCGGAGTGGTAGTATAGCGGTTGCAAACCAAGGGCTTTAATAGTGACACATGGAACACATTGTGAATACCCATAGTCTTAGGAAGCTCCAATGCGTATGCCACGGGATTGACTTTGTGAATAATCTTAAAAGGCCCAATGAACCGGGGAGCCAGTTTGTTCGAAGGCACTTGCAGGTTAAGATTCCTGGAGGAAAGCCATACCCTGTCCCCAACCTGGAAGGAGACTGCTGGTAGTTGTCTGCAATTAGCCTGCCGCTGATATCTATGGAAGGACTGACTGAGGGACCGTTGTACCTGTGCCCAAGTGGAGCGGAGCTGCTCCATGTGCTCATCCAGAGCCGGAATCTGTTGGGACTGAAATGAGTCTGGGAGTAGACAGGGTTGGAACCCATAATTAACCAGGAATGGAGAGCTCCCAGACGATTAATTAACCGCACAGTTCCTGGTGAACTCCGCCCACGGCAACAGGTTGGCCCAGTTATCATGATGATCAGTCACAAAGCAGCGCAAAAACTGCTCCAGTCCCTGATTGGCACGCTCAGCGGCCCCGTTGGTCTGGGGATGGTAGGTGGAGGAAAATGATAATTGAATGCCCATCTGGCCACAGAATGCCCTCCAGAATCTTGACACGAATTGGCTCCCCCGGTCCGACACTATCACTCTGGGAACCCCGTGCAAGCGAAATACTTCCCTGGCAAAAATCACTCCCAATTCCTGGGCCGAAGGAAGGCCAGAGAGGGGCATGAAATGAGCCATTTTAGAGAACCTATCTACCACCATCAGGATAAACGTATAGCCCTTGGATATTGGCAGTTCTCCCAAGAAATCAATAGATATATGGGACCAAGGATGATCACCATTGGGCACTGGTTGGAGTAGCCCCACTGGGAGATGTCTGGGAGTTTTAGCACGGGCACAGGTGGCACAAGCAGCAGTAAATGCAGAGCAGTCAGCTTTCAGGGAGGGCCACCAGAATGTTCGTGACAATGACCATGCCAAATGATCCCTGCCAATGTGCCCGGCTGCCTTAGATGAGTGATAGGTCTCGAGTAACCGGTTACGGAAAGGTTCGTCCACAAAACTCTTGCCAACTGGGGTTTCAGGAGGTGCCCGGGCTTGTGAAGCCAAGATTTGCTCTCCCAGTGGCGAAGTGATGCTGGTACGAATAGTAGCCAGAATCCTATCTGGCTGAATTATAGGAACCGGGGCTTCATCCCTCTCAATGTCTGTGCAGAATTGTCTGGAAAGAGCATCTGCCCTAATATTCTTGGACCCAGACAAGTATGAGACTATGAAATTAAATCTGGACAAAAAGAGGGCCCAATGAGCCTGGTGAGATGACAGCCTTTTGGCCTCAGATAGGTATATCAGGTTTTTATGGTCAGTGAGGATTAAGACTGGGGTTCTTGTGCCTTCCAGAAGATGTCGCCATTCTTTCAATGCCAAGATGATAGCTAACAATTCCCTATCAGCAATTTCGTAATGGTTTTGGGCACTAGAAAGCTTCTTGGAAAAGAATCCGCACGGCCTTAGGTTACCCCCTTCCCTGGGGCGTTGGGAGAGAACTGCCCCTACCCCAACCTCGGAGGCATCGACCTCTAGCGTAAAAGGCAGGGTGGGATTGTATAGGAGCAGATGCCTTCTTGAGGGTCTCGAAGGCCTGCTCAGCTGCCTCAGACCATTGAGAGGGATTTGCGCCCTTATACGTAAGGTCAGAGAGAGGTTTTGTAATGGTAGAAAAGTTCTGAATAAACTTTCTGTAATAGTTGGCAAAGCCCAGGAACCTTTGGATAGCTTTTAACCCCTTGGGTCGTGGCCATTGTAAGACTGCAGCCAACTTCTCTTGGTCCATAGCTATGCCATCGTTAGATATAACAAAACCCAAAAAGGGTACTTGAGAACAATGAAATTCACATTTTTCTAATTTGCAGAACAATTTGTTCTTGTGCAATCGAAGCAACACCTCAGAAACATCCTGGATGTGCTGGGTTAAATTAGCTGAGTGAATCAATATATTGTCCAGGTATACAACTACACAAGACTGTAACATATCGCGGAGGATATCGTTGATGAACTCCTGAAATACGGCAGGTGCATTACACAACCCAAATGGCATAACTAGATATTCGTAGTGCCCTGACCTCATATTGAATGCCGTCTTCCACTCATCACCGGCCCTTATCCTTATTAAGTTGTAGGCGGCCCGTAAGTCGAGTTTCATAAAGATAGAGGAACCTTTCAACCTATCAAATAACTCTGTGATGAGAGGAATGGGGTACACATTTTTGGACATCAGCTTATTGAGTCCACGGTAGTTAATACAAGGTTGTAATTCGCCACTTTTCTTTTTCACAAAAAAGAACCCTGCCCCTGCCGGAGAGGATGATTTGCGAATAATCCCTCGTTTGAGAGCATCCTCAATGTACTCCTCCATGGCCTTAGTCTCCTCACAGGACAATGGGTACGTCCTACCCCTTGGTGGCACCACTCCCGGGGGCAAATCAATAGCGCAATCATATGTCCGATGCTGCGGCAGTGTGCTAGCCTCACCCTTACCGAATACGTCGCTGAACTTGCTGTATTCAGCTGGCACAGAAGGAGAGGTACACATAATCTTGACTGGACGAGATAGACAGTGACCAGTGCAGTAATCAGACCATGACTTAATTTCACATGTCTGCCAGTCAAACTGGGGATTGTGCAGCATCAACCAAGGGAACCTCAGAATGACCGCATGATGGGGTGAGTGTATAATCTGGAAACAAACCTCCTCCTTGTGGAGGACCTCAATAGACATAGTGAGGAGAGTAGTCTCCATGGTGATAAGGGCTGGTTCTAGAGGTCTGCCATCAATAGCCTCAATGGCTAGCGGAGTATCTCTTTTAGACAGGAATATTGTGTCTTTCAGCAAATGCCCGGTCCATGAAATAGCCTGCTGCGCCAGAATCTACCAGGGCTAGTACCTCCACAGCTTGGTTGCCTAGGAGAAAACTCACCGGTATGGTGGGTTTCTTGGAGCAAGGATCTGGGGATGATTGTACACCACCTAGGGCCTGTCCCCCAAGGTACCCTAGGTGCGTGAGTTTCCCGGACGCACCGGACATGTGCGTAATAAATGCCCACTTTTGCCACAATATAGGCATAACCCTTGTCTTTTGCGATATGCCCTCTCCTCCTTAGACAGTCTAGTGAAGCCAATTTGCATAGGTTCCCCTGTTTCAGGTACCCGGTCAGGAGGAATGGGAGGAGAGGGTGGGTTAAAAGACTTCTCGTGCCCATGGGTTTTGGAACTCGCCCTTTTTGCCAAGCGCCTCTCGCGCATGCGAGTATCAATGAGTATCACATAATCTATGTACTCATCCAAATCAGTAGGTACCTCCCTAGCAGCTATCTCATCCTTAATGGCATCAGAAAGCCCTTGGGCAAATGCATGCCACCTCTGCAGCTAGAATCCGAAATTCTATAGCGGCCACAGTACGATCGCCCATCTGTATTACCAACAGTTTTTTGGCCGCAGAGGTGGCTCGCCCAGGTGTCTCGAATACTCTACGGAACTGTTTGACAAATTCGTTAAAGCTCAGAGTGCATGGTTTAGCCTGCTCCCATAAAGGATTAGCCCATGCCAGGGCTTTGCCAGTTAAAAGAGATATCATGAACCCCACCTTGCTACGGTCATTCGGAAAGGCATGGGGTGTGAGTTCTAGGAATATCTCTAATTGGTTAAGGAAGCCTCTGCATAGTGTGGGTTCGCCATCATATCTTAACGGTAACGGCGCCGCCGCCGTTAAACTTCTAGAGGAAGCCAACAATTGCCCAGTAGTGTTATCTGGTGTCATAACTGGGGGGACCACCGGATTTTGATTTGGTTTATCAAGGTGTACCATACGTTCAAACAAGGTTTGCATGGCCAGTGCCAACTGGTCTAGGCGTTGCTCGTGAACATCCATCCTCCAGTGGAGGTTCTGTGTATTACTGTCATCTTTTCCGTCTGAGGTCATGGCCCTTTTGTACTGTTACGGTTTTCTGACACTCAGACCAGGGTATGAAGTAAAAACACAGTTTTATTGAATCAGGATGATAAACAGTGCCCCTAGGGGCCAGCACAGGTAAAAACAGTATTGACAAATGCAGACAAAGTATGTGTAATACAAGCAGGAGTATAAGTACAAATATAGACTGGAGTAACCCCAAAGGGTTAACAGGAGCAACTGGAGAAACTCAGTCTTAGATTGGCCAACGCCCAGGATGAGATAACAGTCTCTGGATAACAGTGTCTGAATTTAGAGGTAAGGAGTAAAGTGTCTGCACTGAATCACTCTCTAGGTAGAAACAGGGAGCGCCCCTATTGTGCTGAGCTGAGCCAATACCACCACCGTGGGCTAGGAGGAATGCTACTGCCAGAGCTGAAGGAACCAGAATAGGAATCGCCCTCAATGAGACTAGTTAGTAACCCTACGTATGCCAACTGGATTGTGCCAAGACACCCTTGGGATGCCACGATAGATGGTTGCTGCACAAGCTACAAGGAGCCGATGCACTAGGAAGTGCAGGTGGAAAAATACACTCTGAGTGGATGTGAGCCGGAGCCAGGACACCCTTCCGGTGTCGCACGGAATCCTTACAGCAAGAGCGAACAGACTACCGGCGCCAGACGGCGTGGCCACGGTGCACCCCGAACACCGGGCAGGCAGAGCTCTGTAAGGAAAAGTACGGCGTGTATAGAAGGCTCAGAGAGTAGCGGCTCAAAGGGCAAACAGAGGCTTGGCAAGCTATACAAGTGGCACGTAACCGGAGACTACTGGCACTGCACGGGTTAATCTGGTACACACAGGAGAGCACAGCTCAGCAATGCAGATGGCAAAGCAACCTCAGGCTACAGCTGAAAGGGCGAGAGAGGATCAGCGAGATAATAAACAGTTCAGAATGTCGCTGGAGTGACCGGAGGACACTGGAACTGCAACCGGACAGGAGCGACAACCGGAACTGGATGGATACAGCAGCAGGAACGTCAACCGGAGAACAGTGCAATCACGGAGCAGGGTCATCAGCCAGAACCGGGTCGATCACGGAGCGGGGTCGTCAACCAGAACTGGGTCAATCACGGAGCGGGGTCGTCAGCAAGAACCGGGTCAATCACGGAGCAGGGTCGTCAGCCAGAACCGGGTCAATCACGGAGCAGGGTCGTCAGCCAGAACGGGTCAATCACGGAGCAGGATCAGAAGAGGAGTCAGCCAAGCCGGAACGGTACACAGGAGACACTGGAACTCAGCAACGAGACGCAGGAACAGGAACACCACAAAAGGGCAACTGACAAGTGCCCAAGAGCCAGTATAAAAAGGAACATCCTGGGCGGGCCAATCAGCCTCCTCCAATGCAAAGGTAACACAGTCACAGATTGACAGGGAATCACGGGGACTGTGATACCCTGTCCCCCTAACCAATACCGTGTTATAGATGTTGTCATGTCATTAGTTCCACATATCTGTTGTATTGTTCCCTGCTTCAGTGTTGTGTAAACCAGGCTCTTAGTACATAGTTATTTAGATCTTGAGCTAAACCCCTAACAGTAACAGACCACATATTCCAGCTCAGGTTATCATTCTGACTTCCAGAGAGATGCCATGCATTGCCTTCCCTTGTGGGACTCAATGGGATAAAGCATGTTGTTCCACTTTGCTCATACATGCTATTTCGAGTTGTTACAGTCAGACCCATCATGTAGTGACTGACACGTGTAGTGTGTGAAAGGTTCCAGTGATTGAACTAGTGCCACAGACAGTTGTACAAAAGTGCAAGCAGCACCCAATTGTTTTTCATATAGAGTTAAATGTCACAATGCCGAGTAGGGATGTGAAAAATTTTGCATCAAACTGAAATCGGCGAATAATGGCACTTTCCACGAAAAGTGCAGATTTTCTGCTTTTTTTCGTCTAGCTCATTCCATTGAAATCAATAGGAACACTGCATTTCTACACAACACATAGTAAATGTTATTTTATTTCCCAAAGGTATGGTATAAAAGAGGCATGAGGATGCATGTGTTGGTGGAATGTGGTGAAAGAATCAGTTAAACGGGGAATGTTTTTTGGGGGGGTTGTACTGGGATTGGTGGGCAGTTAATACAAAATAAATCCTAAATACAAATAAAAAAACCCATAAGACATGGTATAAAATGGTTCTGAGGGGGGTGTCTGAGTTGGTAGGTGGAGTCTGGGGAATTAATCAGTTGAACAGGGAATTTGTTTTTGTGGGGGTTTCTTGATGGTATTGGGGGGAAGTTAATAAAAAAATAATAATAAAATAAAATAAGAAATTTGTATGTAAAGTGGTAGAGATAGAAACTCCCTGACATAAACTGCCACTGGGGTGGGTTGATACTAGACTTGATAGAGTATTTTGTAGAAGATGATTTGTTAGATTTGTTGTTAGAAGCCCAAGTCCTGAGGAAACATTGATTTGTAGGACTTAGACTTATTAGAAGTACAAGCCCTGAAAAAACATTGATTTGTAGGACTTAAGCTTTTTGGCACAAACCCTAAGGAAACACTGATTTGTAGGACTTAGGCTTGTTAGAAACAAACCCCCAAAAATTATTTATTTTTTATTGTAGCACAATGATTTTTTTTTATTTTTTTTAAGCAGAAGCCCTGAAGAAACAAAATGCCCTACTATTGTCAAGTGCACTGATGTAGATGCAGAACTTGTGACCACTGTTCTTACTCCTGCTGCTGAGTTATTTAAGCAGCAATATGATTAGGCAGCAGAAAGGGAATGGGATCAACAACAGCAGTAACATGGTTGATGGATGATAAAGGTTCCACTTGCCACAATTAGCTCCAGTGATGCGTCTGAGGAAGCAGCAGCACCATAACTAGCCCCCACCATGTCTGGTATATGTGTTGCTGCTGCTGGCAAGTGGGACCTGTCCTAGTAATTCCGGATCACTTATTGACCCCATTCCCACTGTGTCCATGGTGGTCTGTGGCACACTTGCCTGATACTCAGCATCCTGCTGCAAATTCTTGCAAATTTCCAAATGCTCACTGTTGGTTGGAGGTGGTGGCGAGCAATGTGACAGAGGGTCCTCTAATGTCACACTTGCCATTTCTTGGATGAACTGAAGAAGGCAGGCTGGCAGCACTAGCAGCAGGCACAGGAAGCTGATCGGTGCTCCCTGGGTGATGGTATTATTGCAGTAATGACAATTCTGCCTTCTTCAGGCTCATGTTCCACATGGACAATGCCATGGGGGGAAGGGGGCTCCCAGGGTCAGGGGAATGGGCCACTGACTGCTTCACCATCACTGTTACTACTACTACTGCTACTAACACGAGCCACATCAATTTCAGCCCCTGAGTCCCCCCTGAGGGCCAGGTGTTAACAGAGCTGAAAGACCACAACTCCTTATACTTCTGCAGTCATCCTCCACCGCAACACCAGTCCAAACCCCAACCCATGGTACGAACACAAGGTGATCTGGAAGGCCTGGCCCATCTGACCACTCAGTCCCTCATGCCCCCCTTCCCACTGAAAAAAAGAGAAGGAAGTAATGTGCAGAAAAAATTAACATGCCTTCTTTGGTAAGATGATGCCTGTGTTTTTTACTGTGGTTGCACACTGTCATTGCAAGAGAAGTATCTAATGCATTGCAAAGCATTACAATGGACACCACTCTGGCATTCCACAGTCCGTTGGGGTTCATGTGTGTTGCATCAGTTCAACAAACAATTCTCAGCTGCTGCTGACCTTCATATTACCTGGAACTCATCAACATGGGGGACACAGATAGATCTCATGTAAGCTGTGGGTCAACAGCAACTGATGCACCCACAGTTTGTTACCTACAAATGGGTACATGCAAGTTCAGATTTCATACATTGTGACACTGTAGGGACAACAAAATATGTTTCACAGATGACAGGATGGCAATATGCATGCCAACTGACATCTGGGACACATGCAAACACACTACCACAAGTCAATCGGGTAACAATCACTGAGTCTGTATTCCACAAACTACATCTCAAACACTGCTTGTGTTCTTGATCCCTTCAGTATGGCACATGTGATGTTGTGTGCATCACAGGTGACATGTGATCAATGGTCATGAAACAATGATTGCTTCCAGAGCCTGGGTTGAGATCAGGTAATACGCCTTACTGGGGTGTACTGATGTGTGGTTGAAGGAAAAACACACTCATATACTGTGCTTCAGATTTGTGGGGGTATACAACATGGGTATACAACATGGGATTTGTGTATATCACAATGACTGTCCAACATTTTGGGGGAGAGCCGCTAAACTGTGATAAAGAGGTGATGAGGTGGAGATGACTTCTCCAATTCATCACTTCTCCAATTCCTATGTTGTGCTATGAAGCCCAAGCAATAAGATTTCTTCAAGTTTGGAGATGTTTGTTAGTGCATAGGCTCCATATAATAACATAAGAACAGGAAAAGTGATTTTACTGGAGACATCAGAACCTCTTTCTTACGCCTTAGTGAATCCCCCCCTTCACCGTATTGTGGATTGGTCTATAACACTTGCTATACCTTTGTGTTTCAGACATATCTACCATTCAACAGGTTGGGAGCAGTTCAGAGGAATGTGGCATAGTGGATGTGTGTAAGTTCTCACATGTTTTGAAGTTGTTTCATTTACCCTCAGAATGTCAGAGGGATAGCCTTGTGTTGTAGAGCAATGAGTACTATTCTCCCTTGGAATTCAAAGGATTAAAGGGATAGTAATGTTTCACAAAAACAGCAGCTCCAATTAATCTTCATAGTTGTAGTTCAGGAGTAATTGACTGATTAAGTATCTCCCTCCAGCCCCTTTACCTAGTGTAACCCATCTCCCCTCAGATGTGGAATCTGTTCATGGGATCAGACAGCTCACAACAAGTGACAATCTTCTTACTATGAGCATAAGGAAAACTCTTCCACCTTGACAGGTTTTTCAGGTTTTTTGTTATGCTCAATGAAGATTGTCCATCTCTGTGATCCATTGTGCTGCTCTGACATGAGTAGTGTTGCATCAGTAAAAAGGGTGGAAGGAGGGATACTTTATCATTCAATTACTCTTCAACTACAACTCTGACAGTATTGAAATAACACTCTCCATGGCCCAAATACTATGAAGATTAATTGGAGGTGCTGTTTTTGTGAAACATTACTATCCCTTTAACCCTTTAAATGCCAAAGGGGGACACTACTCATTGCTATACATCACAAGGCTTCCCCTATGACATTCAGAGGGTAAGTGAAACAAATTCAACACGTGAGTACTTACACACATCCGCTATGCCTCATTGCTCTGAACTCTGCTCCCAATTACAGTATTGAAATAACACTCTACATGGCCCAAATACTATGAAGATTATTTGGAGCTGCTTTTATTGCGAAAAATTACTATCCCTTTAAGCACAAGGCATAGCCCTGTTAAGCATGACAACATGACATGTTCATGAAAACCGTGTAGGTTTTAATGGTACTTGGAGTAGAAAACATACAATTACAAGAAGAAGGGGAACTGAATCACACATACACACACACACATTTCTTCTGCCTCAATGAGCCACAGGGTCCTCTGCAGATTGGTGGCATGTAGAACTCTGTAGGGAAAGAGCAGTAAACAGATGGGAGACAGTGAACAAATCACAGGTGGCTATGTGTGGTGTGTCACATGGCGGACAACAGACACTATAGGATATCACACATGTTAAATGTCAGTACAGACTCACTGGTTGCCATCCATTGCAAGACACCAGGATCCTTTCAAACCACTGAAAGCTATGTCCTGGGAATGTGACAGGCTGAATGTTCTAGGGCATTATTGGAGTTTGGTGTCAGCTCTGAAGAGGAAGTCTAGGAGGAACAGTCACTTCCACAACACTCAGGTGCAGTGACAGGTGTCCAGGGAATGGAAAGAAAACATGTTGGAAGTTTGGAAAATGTGAACCCATGTTCGTGATCTGGTGTTGATGGCTTGAAGTGGGTGTATGCATGATACTCAAAGGCAAAGTGTTCCCTGATGATCCTGCCCTGTGTCTCCCCACCTCTGAGGGTATCACCCTTCAATGGCTGTGACACACTGGATCAAGGGGATCGGGTGGATGTCAGCTAATAACCTGTGTGATTTGAGCAGATTCAGGACACAATGCTTTTGCATCCCCCTCCCACTACAATAGACAGGTGATTAGATATGTATGTGTTTTTGTGTCTGTGTTTTAACCCTTGTTGATCTGGAGGTGCTGTTTTGCACAAAGGGTTCCTGTGTTGCTGGTAACTATGCAGGTTTAGGAACACTTGGTTTACTTTTTTAGATTCTTTACTTGTGCTTTCAGGGGTTAACTTGCCAACTCTTCATTTGTTTTGGAGAGCATGTTTGTATGTATTCTGCACTGCTTTCCGTTGTGACTTCTATGCCTCAACTTTGAGGAGCAGGATTACTGACAGACAACGTATCCACTGAACACTCAGTAGAACTGACCATATCAGATATAATACTACTTGTGCTTTGTTTCCAGTTGTTTCTTATGGCCTTTTTTTTACTGGCTGTACGTAGAAATACAGCAAATTTCGATTTAGCAACATGGGTGATAGAATACTGAAGTCTATTTTGAAAACCAACAACTCCAGTTTGATATTTTACCTGTGATAATAGTATTGAGCCCCAGGCCTTGGAATAAAAAGCTCACTAGATAGATCCTTATATTGACCTTGTATATACTTACATAATGTAACAAGATCCTCTCTTCTGAGTATTTTTTCTATTGTAAATAAACTGAGTATGGCTAGACATTCTTCATATTTCCAATCCTCTATTCCCTTAATTCATTTTGTTGTTCCACTCTGTACTCTTTCCAATTCTAGAATATCCTTTTTCAGAACTGGTGCCCAAAACTGCATTGCATATTCAAGGTGAGGTCTTACCAGTGATTTATACATTGGCAAAATCATGTTATCCACTCTTTCTTCAACAACATTTCTTTTATGCAAGACCATGCTTTCTTTGCTTTCGCTGATGCAGTTTAACAGTGACCACTATTTTCATATTTAATAAAATGAATAAAACTTGTTTCTTGATGAAAGTTTCCATTTAATAATTAATAATTTTTATTTTCCCCTACGGTGCCTTTAGATTCTCATCATTTTATAGACATTATTGATATTGCTAATGATGTGAATAGTAAATTATGGGAATATGGCTTTCTTTAATGACTTTAAAACATGTATATTTTTGTTGTAGAATGATATTACTAGAATGGCAAAAAACAAAAAAAACAATTACTTGTCATTTGAACTAGTTCCATTATTTACTAGATAAGTTTGTGTAATACATCCTTGCATTTTGCTATCAATACACATGGCCACTTCAAACAGGCATTTTTTCATTATAAAATACTAATGCTAAAGCTTTCATTGTCATCTTTTCATTTTAAGGACAATGACATATAATTTGCAACTGTTTTAATTATGCATATTGATTCCCAGGTGTTTATTGTCTTGTTTGTTCTTGAAGAATAATGCTCTTGCGTCTTCTAAAACTGATTAAAGAGTTTTAATCTTCATTTACTAACATTGAGTCCGTCAGGAAAACAGTACTAATACAGTTTGGAAAAATCACATATTCTAACCCTGATGTATTTCCTAAATGTAATAAATCTGTGGTAACAAATTACTTTTTCTTGTACTTCAGAGGCATGCACACAAAAGGGCATATTAATTATGATATGATATTCATCTCACACCATTGTTATTCTACAGAGATGAGTAATCAAGTAATGATTAGTCAGAAACAAAAATATAGTGAGGCTGAGAAAAAGTGATACATTTCTGGAGCAAACCAATAATTCCCCAAATTCCCAATTATTTAAATGGGGCTTTTTCTGAAGCATTGCATTCAAGGGAGTAAAAGGCAAGCCTGATTTAAAGGGATAGTAATGTTTCATAATAAAAGCGGCTCTAATTAATCATCATAGTATTTGGACTTTGGAGAGTGTTATTTCAATTCTGTCAGAGTTGTAGTTCAAGAGTAATTCAATGACAAAGTATCCCGCTCCCTCCCCTTTTACTGATGTAACACTGTTCAGCCAGATCAGAAGGGAGGTGCCCAGGTAGACTGCAGACAGGGACAATCTTCAATTACGATAAGGGAAAAACCTGAGAAACTTGTCGAGGGGGGCAGGGCTTTCATTATTCTTATAGGAAGAAGAGTGTCCCCTTCTGTTATCTGTCTGGTCTATGGACTGGATTGCACATCTGAGAAGAGATGGCTTACACTAGGTAAAAGGGGCAGGAGGGGAAACTTTGCTTGTGAATATCTTTCAAACCATAAAGGTTTGAGAGATAAGACTTATATTGTTCTTCATGTTTTTTAATGCCTACAAAATAAAATAAAGATAAAATGAAGTATTACTATCCCTTTAAATCAATTTTAACTGTATTTGTTCCCTTTAGGGCAGTTGCCAAATCCAGAATTGCAGCACTTTTTCTTAGTACCTCAGTCTCAGCAGCTCACAAAAATGTTCAAAATAATTCTTTAAAGGATCAGTAAACTATTTTTATGAAAAAACATGTTATAATTAGTGATGAGCGAGCACCCCAATGCTCGGGTGTTCGGGTGCTCTGACCGAGCACCCCCTGAGGCTCGAGTGCTCGGCCGAGCACCCGAGCCCCATTGAAGTCAATGGGAGGACTCGAGCATTACACCAGGCACCCCCTGCTCTGATGAGGGGAGGGTGCCTGGTCCATAGGAAAAGGGCAGAAAAGGATGGAAACACCACAGAAATGGTTCAGGGACAGCATAGGTAGGATGTCTGGATGCATCTTGGACTCCAACATCGCTGCTGGGAACGATCTTTCGCCCGTAGTACGCCATTTTTACAGACTGACCGTAAAACACACAAAAAGGAAAATAAAAACGACTTTAGGCGAAAAATTGTTACCAAACAGTATTTGCTGTATATTTACTTGTATATCATCTGCAAATTCTCCCAATTTTTCTGAACTGAGGCCATGATTAAGAGGGAAACGTGCACAGAGGCAAATTCTCCCAAAAATTTCCTTGATTTTCAGAACTGAGGCCATGATTAAGAGGGAAACGTGCGCAGAGGCAAATTCTCCCAAAAATTTCCTTGATTTTCAGAACTGAGGCCATGATTAAGAGGGAAACGTGCGCAGAGGCAAATTCTCCCAAAAATTTCCTTGATTTTATTGAACTGAGGCCATGATTAAGAGGGAAACGTGCGCTGAGCTGACCATCTAAAACATTATGGGTGAGGGTCTGCTGCAGAGCTGACCATCCTAAACATTATATGCGAAGGCCCGCTAGTGAGCTGACGCTATAAAACATTATATGCGAAGGCCCGCTAGTGAGCTGACGCTATAAAACATTATATGCGAAGGCCCGCTAGTGAGCTGACGCTATAAAACATTATATGAGAGGGCCCGCTAGAGAGCTGACCCAATAAAACATTATATGAGAAGGCCCGCTGGTGAGCTGACCTATATAAAAATTGTCAAACAGGGCCCGCTGGTGAGCTGGCCCTATATAAAAATTATATCACAGGGCACGCTGGTGAGCTGGCCCTATATAAAAATTATAGCACAGGGCCCGCTGGTGAGCTGGCCCTATATAAAAATTATATCCCAGGGCATATGGAAGAGGAGGAGGAGGATGAGAAGATTAAGAGTCAACCATATACCCGTTATTTGGGTGGAAGGGGTGAATGGGAATACAGAGTATTCACATCATTGTAAATAACATATATAAAGTGAGTTTATGTTCCCCCGGGGCTTTCCTCCAGTGGAGTGGAGAAGTCAGGGGAAATCCAGGCCTTGTTCATTTTTATAAGTGTCAACCTATCAGCATTGTCGGTGGAAAGGCGGATACGCTTATCTGTTATGATGCCACCAGCAGCACTAAATACCCGCTCAGACAGAACGCTGGCGGCAGGGCAGGCCAGCACCTCCAAGGCGTAGAGTGCCAGTTCATACCACGTGTCCAGCTTGGACACCCAGTAGTTGTAAGGCACAGAGGGATCATTGAGGACGCTGACACGGTCTGCTACGTACTCCTTCACCATCTTCCAAAACTTTTCCCTCCTTGTGACACTAGGCTGCGCATCAGGGTGAGGGTGCTGGCGGGGTGTCATGAAGGTGTCCCACGCCTTGGAGAGTGTTGCCCTGCCTTTCTCGGAACTGCTGTGTGCTCCCCTTTTCTCCCCTTCTCTGTTGGCCAAGGTAGCACGTACTCTGCCGCCAGCGTTGTCAGATGGAAAATTTTGGAGCAATTTTTCAACAAGAACCTTCTGGTATTGCACCATTTTGCTTGTCCTCTCCACCGGAGGAATGAGAGATGAGAAATTCTCTTTGTAGCGGGGGTCCAGAAGGGTGAACACCCAGTAATCCGTGTTGTTTAAAATGCGTATAACGCGTGGGTCACGGGAAAGGCAGCCTAACATAAAGTCAGCCATGTGTGCCAGAGTACCAACAGTCAAGATTTCGCTGTCCTCACCAGGAGGATGACTCTCAATATCCTCATCCTCTTCCTCCTCTTCTGCCCACCCACGCTGAAGAGATGGAACTAAAGTTCCATGGCTACCCTCTGTAGCGGAGGCAACCGTGTCTTCCTCCTCCTCCTCCTCCTCCTCCTCCTCCGCCTCCTCCAATTGTCGCTGAGAAGACGAAGTGAGGGTGCTCTGGCTATCACCTTGTGTAAGCTCTTCCTCCCCCATTTCCACCTCTTCCACATGCAAAGCGTCGGTTTTAATTGTGAGCAGCGAGCGTTTCAGTAGACACAGAAGTGGGATGGTTACACTGATAATAGCGTTATCGCCGCTCACCATCTGTGTCGATTCCTCAAAATTGCGTAAAACCTCGCAGAGGTCTGACATCCATTCCCACTCCTCACTTCTGATTAGAGGAAGTTGAACGGAGAGGCGACGACCGTGTAACAGCTGGTACTCCACTACTGCCCTCTGCTGCTCACAAAGCCGGGCCAACATGTGGAAGGTGGAGTTCCAGCGCGTGCTCACGTCACACAGCAGCCGGTGAGCTGGCAATTGTAAGCGCTGCTGCAGCTTCAACAGGCCGGCCGAAGCTGTAGATGACTTACGGAAATGTGCACACACGCGGCGCACCTTGGTCAAGAGATCATGCACATTGGGGTAGGTTTTTAGAAATCGCTGCACCACTAAATTAAATACATGCGCTAGGCATGGTACGTGTGTGAGCTTGTCGAGCTCCAAAGCCGCCACCAAGTTACGCCCATTATCACACACAACCATGCCTGGTTGCAGGTTGAGTGGCGAGAGCCACTGCTCGGTCTGGTGACTAATCCCCTGCAACAGCTCTGAGGCCGTGTGCTGTTTGTCCCCAAGGCAGATCAGCTTCAGCACGGCCTGTTGACGCTTCCCCACTGCAGTGCTACACTGCTTCCAGCTACTGGCTGATGGGGGAGTGGCGCTGCGTGTAGAGAATTCGGAGGTGGAAACGGAGGAGGAGGAACCAATAACGTAGGTGCTGGTGGAAACCCTGATGGAGGTAGGGCCCGCAATCCTCGGCGTGGGTAGCACCCGTGCCATCCCAGGGTCCGAGTCGCTCCCAGCCTCCACGACATTCACCCAGTGTGCCGTCAGGGAAATGTAGCGTCCCTGGCCACAAGCACTTGTCCATGTGTCAGTCGTTAAGTGGACCTTCCCAGTAACTGCGTTGGTCAGGGCACGGGTGATGTTACGGGACACATGGTGGTGTAATGCGGGGATGGCACACCGGGAAAAGTAGTGGCGGCTGGGGACCGCGTACCGAGGGACAGCTGCTGCCATCAGGCTGCGGAAGGACTCAGTGTCCACAAGCCTAAATGGCAGCATTTCGATGGCCAGTAATTTGGAAAGGTGTGAGGTTAGTGCTATGGCCTGTGGGTGGGTGGCTGGGTACTTTCTCTTGCGCTCAAATGCCTGGGGTAACGACATTTGGACGCTGTGCTGGGACAGGGAAGTGGATGTGGTCGCTGATGGTGCTTCAGATGGTACAGGTGCAGGGCGGGAGGTATGCGGGCCTGCGCCTTCGACAGGCGATTGGCCGGCACCGAAAACAGGGGAAGAGGAGGCAGTGGTGTGGCCTGCAGACACAGATGGGCGATCCAGGCGTTCCTCCCACTTACTACGGTGCTTGGATGCCATGTGTCGGATCATGCTGGTGGTGGTGAGGTTTCTAGTGTTCATGCCTCGGCTCATTCTGGTGTGGCACAGGTTGCAAACTACAATTCTTTTGTCGTCCGCACTTTCCTTAAAAAAACGCCATACCGCGGAACACCTACCCTTTGGCAAGGTAGATTTACGCAAGGGGGTGCTCCGTGGAACATTTGCGGGCCGGTTTGGTGCGGTCCGCCTTCTTTCTGTAGCCACACCACTGCCTCTTCCAGCCTGTTGCGGTGCTGCAGATGGCTCACCCTCAGGACTGCTGTCATCGCTCGGCTCTACACCTTCCCAGGTGGGGTCAGTCACCTCATCGTCCACCAAGTCCTCCTCCACTTCCTCACTCTGATCATCCTCCTCAAGTCTTGATCCCACCACATACTCAGTCATTGACAACTGTATAACATTCTCCTCAACAAGGTCTTGAGACGGAAATAGTGGTTGATTTAATGGCAACTGTGTCTCATCATCATCATCATCATCCACTACTTCCTTTGACCTTAAATGCCGTTCACATCTGTCATCTTCTTGTGATTGGGTAGCCTCTAGAGGTTGTGAATCAGGGCACAAGATGTCATGTTCCTCTGCAAGCGTGCTTGGAGAGAGGGTCAAATGAAGGATTGGTGATGAGACGAGCTCCTCACTATATCCCAGTGTGGGATCACTTCTTTGACCAGACCGTCTATGGTGGGAGGAAGGATGATCAGAGTGAGGATTATGTTGACCAGACTCTTGGCTACTGAGAGTGGACTTGGTGGAAGACAGGGTGGTGCTTAACCGACTGGAAGCAGTATCAGCTGTCATCCAACCGACCACCTGTTCGCAGTGGTCGGACCTCGAGAGTGATGTCCTGCGACGCCCTGTAAAATTAGACATGAAGCTAGGTATGGTGGATGTCTTTCTTTCTTGTGCTCTGGCACCAGGCACAGTTTCTCCGCGTCCTGACCCGCGCCCTGAACTATCAGGATCACGTCCACTTCCCCGTCCCTTTTTACCCGCCTTCTTCATCTTACACGGAATATGTGACTTTAATATTTGAGTTTGAAAACTTAACAGTATTTCTTCCTAGTCTGCAACTGTGCAGAGTACACAGAATAGGCTGCTAAACTGCGGTGACGAACACAGAATGGAATATGTGACTTTAATATTTGAGTTTGAAAACTTAACAGTATTTCTTCCTAGTCTGAAACTGTGCAGAGTACACAGAATAGGCTGCTAAACGGCGGTGACACACACTGAATGGAATATGTGACTTTAATATTTGAGTTTGAAAACTTAACAGTATTTCTTCCTAGTCTGCAACTGTGCAGAGTACACAGAATAGGCTGCTAAACGGCGGTGACACACACTGAATGGAATATGTGACTTTAATATTTGAGTTTGAAAACTTAACAGTATTTCTTCCTAGTCTGCAACTGTGCAGAGTACACAGAATAGGCTGCTAAACGGCGGTGACACACACTGAATGGAATATGTGACTTTAATATTTGAGTTTGAAAACTTAACAGTATTTCTTCCTAGTCTGCAACTGTGCAGAGTACACAGAATAGGCTGCTAAACGGCGGTGACACACACTGAATGGAATATGTGACTTTAATATTTGAGTTTGAAAACTTAACAGTATTTCTTCCTAGTCTGCAACTGTGCAGAGTACACAGAATAGGCTGCTAAACGGCGGTGACACACACTGAATGGAAAATGTGACTTTAATATTTGAGTTTGAAAACTTAACAGTATTTCTTCCTAGTCTGCAACTGTGCAGAGTACACAGAATAGGCTGCTAAACGGCGGTGACACACACTGAATGGAATATGTGACTTTAATATTTGAGTTTGAAAACTTAACAGTATTTCTTCCTAGTCTGCAACTGTGCAGAGTACACAGAATAGGCTGCTAAACGGCGGTGACACACACTGAATGGAATATGTGACTTTAATATTTGAGTTTGAAAACTTAACAGTATTTCTTCCTAGTCTGCAACTGTGCAGAGTACACAGAATAGGCTGCTAAACGGCAGTGACACACACTGAATGGAATATGTGACTTTAATATTTGAGTTTGAAAACTTAACAGTATTTCTTCCTAGTCTGCAACTGTGCAGAGTACACAGAATAGGCTGCTAAACGGCGGTGACACACACTGAATGGAATATGTGACTTTAATATTTGAGTTTGAAAACTTAACAGTATTTCTTCCTAGTCTGCAACTGTGCAGAGTACACAGAATAGGCTGCTAAACGGCGGTGACACACACTGAATGGAATATGTGACTTTGATATTTGAGTTTGAAAACTTAACAGTATTTCTTCCTAGTCTGCAACTGTGCAGAGTACACAGAATAGGCTGCTAAACGGCGGTGACACACACTGAATGGAATATGTGACTTTAATATTTGAGTTTGAAAACTTAACAGTATTTCTTCCTAGTCTGCAACTGTGCAGAGTACACAGAATAGGCTGCTAAACGGCGGTGACACACACTGAATGGAATATGTGACTTTAATATTTTAGTTTGAAGACTTAACAGTATTTCTTCCTATTCTGCAACTCTGCACACTACACAGAATGTGCTGCTAAACTGCGGCGAAGCACACTGAATGGAATATGTGACTTTGATATTTTAGTTTGAAGACTTAACAGTATTTCTTCCTATTCTGCAACTCTGCACACTACACAGAATGTGCTGCTAAACTGCGGCGAAGCACACTGAATGGAATATGTGACTTTGATATTTTAGTTTGAAGACTTAACAGTATTTCTTCCTATTCTGCAACTCTGCACAGTACACAGAATGTGCTGCTAAACTGCGGCGAAGCACACTGAATGGAATATGTGACTTTGATATTTTAGTTTGAAGACTTAACAGTATTTCTTCCTATTCTGCAACTCTGCACACTACACAGAATGTGCTGCTAAACTGCGGCGAAGCACACTGAATGGAATATGTGACTTTGATATTTTAGTTTGAAGACTTAACAGTATTTCTTCCTATTCTGCAACTCTGCACAGTACACAGAATGTGCTGCTAAACTGCGGCGAAGCACACTGAATGGAATATGTGACTTTGATATTTTAGTTTGAAGACTTAACAGTATTTCTTCCTATTCTGCAACTCTGCACACTACACAGAATGTGCTGCTAAACTGCGGCGAAGCACACTGAATGGAATATGTGACTTTGATATTTTAGTTTGAAGACTTAACAGTATTTCTTCCTATTCTGCAACTCTGCACACTACACAGAATGTGCTGCTAAACTGCGGCGAAGCACACTGAATGGAATATGTGACTTTGATATTTTAGTTTGAAGACTTAACAGTATTTCTTCCTATTCTGCAACTCTGCACAGTACACAGAATGTGCTGCTAAACTGCGGCGAAGCACACTGAATGGAATATGTGACTTTGATATTTTAGTTTGAAGACTTAACAGTATTTCTTCCTATTCTGCAACTCTGCACAGTACACAGAATGTGCTGCTAAACTGCGGCGACGCACACTGAATGGAATATGTGACTTTGATATTTTAGTTTGAAGACTTAACAGAATGTGCTCTAATCTGCAACTTTGCACACTAAACAGAATGTGCTCTAATCTGCAACTTTGCACACTAAACAGAATGTGCTCTAATCTGCAACTGTGCACACTAAACAGAATGTGCTCTAATCTGCAACTTTTCACACTAAACAGAATATTTTTTTTTTTTTTTTTTTTTCCCCCCCCACACAAAATAACCTGCTGCCCCCACACACAGTAGTCCTAAAAAGGACTTTTGGTTCTTTTTTTTCACAATTTTGGTTTTTTTCCTCCCTACACTGCCTTTCCCTTCCTATCCTCAGCTCTCCCTGGCTAAGACTGAGCCGAACTCGATGGTCAGGTGCTATACAGCACCCGACCACGAGTTCTGGCCAGCCAATCAGTGTAATGCCAGCAGCCAACATGGCTGCTGGCATTACACCGATGTCAGAGCCTCCCTGCACGTTTATTGGCTGCGCAGCAGCCGCAAAACGTGCGGGGAGGATACCCGAACATGGCGGGCGAGCACATGCGGTACTCGTACGAGTACCGCCATGTGCCGAGCAGAGCGATGCTCGAGCCGATCCGAGCATCGGCCGAGCATGCTCGCTCAACACTAGTTATAATGTGTTCAATGTTGAGTGAAATAAGGATACACACAAACACATTTTCATTTTTTTTTTTTTTAATAAAAACAATTACTGCTCCTTTAATGTGTTGGTACTCCTCTAGCATGAAAAGGGTTAAGGTGCAATACAAGTTGGTTTGTATATCATATGAAATTTAAAGCAATCAGTGGAAGTATATTCTATGTACACTGAGTCTCCAGCCTTGTCCCAGTGGTATTTTCAGAATTATGCATATACTGACAGACTTATTACATTATTTGTCATGGAATCATAGATACAATCTAATTTGACACCCTTACTCACTAGTAGTCACAGAACCATATGCTGTTAAAGCCCCATTTAAATTTACCCCAGACACTCCAGACTTCCTCCATTGTTCTTCACAGACTCACACATACATTACCTGACACTCGAGCGTAGTTCTTCTTGTAGTTACAAAATCACACATACACTGTCTGACACATCAGCCTTGTATCTCCAGTAGTTGCAGGACCATAAATACACTGTCTGTCCCCAAATATTGCTCTAATGGTTTTCCATCTCTCAAAATCAGCCTCCCCCACAGCAAAATCTACCTCCATTCATAAGCAGGTGTCAAAGAGGTCAGCCTAACCTGTCCCTCCTCCACTGTCAAGTCTCTATATCCCCTTCCAGGACAGTATCCCCCTTCACCCATTTCAACCATAGCCAGGTTTCTCTCTAACCTTTTCTAATCAGAGTTTCTCCCCTTCCCTCCACCCATGTCTGTTACCTCTTCATCCCTCCACAAGTCTCTTACCCCCACCATATATACACAAAATATCTCTATCAGACAGGCCTCTTCCCCCACCCCACACCCTCACCCTCATATCTTCAGGTTTCTCGTGTCTCCACAAACACAGGGAACTCCCCTCCAACAGATCTCACCCACAATATTCAGGTGCTAAACATCAAACACAGTCTAAAATTATATAGAGAGAAAATAAAAAAGTGGAGCTAGAAAAAGTAGAGCAAGTCTGTGGTAATCCGCAACTTAAGGAACAAATAACATTTCCCTCTGATTTACAAGTGGCTCCAATGCCTGTGCTCTAGCATTCAGTGGATTAAAATCAATGCAGTTTTGTAGAATTTGCTGGCCTAAGTTCCTCAGAAATTCCCCAGGGGATTTATTGTCCATCCTTCGTTGTGAGCCCCAACAGCTTTAGAGCCCACGGTTGAATGTACCATGCATTGGATATTTAGTACATAATGCTCCAGCATCTGGGAAACCAAGGTAGAATTCGCTTTGACCCCTTACAGAATGTAGTCAGTCTTGAGCTTTCCATCAACTGTGGCATACAACTACCTGCATCCTCAAATACCCAGTAGTTGAGAGTCTTTGGCACCAAAAGCTTGAGAGCGCATGGTTGAATAAACACTGACTCAATAATTAATGAGTAAGTTAATTAATAGTAAATAGTAATAGTAAAAGTAATAAGAGTAGTCAGCCATTGGCTTTCCAGTTCCTATGTATGGTACTGGTGACGGGGGACTGGAGTGGTGTGATTGGTGGGACCTTGACAAACTGAATCCACCCTGGGAGGAGAGGGATCATCATAATTTACTGCACACGCTGCAGCAACCATTGCTGCAGTCAGTTTTTGAACTACCACTTTACTTCTTCATCCCTGCTCTGCTTCACCTTTCCCCCTGCCCCTTGTGCATTTGCTGGAAATTACTCAACTACTGTATGTGTTTTTATTGTCTACAGTACATAACTGATGGAGTGTGATGTTTTGCCTTATCCCTCAAAAAATTCTCATTGTCGTTTGCTGTCTATCAAGTCTGACTCAGTCACAGAGCTCACAACAGGCTCCCAGTCAGCTGCCTGTCACTTAATATACTAATTTGTTGGGGAGGATAATAGGCAGGCCAGGGGCAGATTCCAAAACCTTCTACATGACATGGGATCAGTGGATGCATGGAGCACACTGCACCTCAGTGACTTAGAATGTTATTCTACCACCCACAGGTCCCTTTCGCATATAGACTACACCTTTCTTTCTCTTTTTGGGCTGCACAAATTGACTGAATGCTATTTCTTACCAAGGGTGGCCTCGGATCACTCCCCCTTGGTTACACATATTTGTCTAGGTGACTCCCTCCCGTCCCGTAAATGGCATCTAAACCCCATGTGGATAGATGGAGGCGAGATTGCTGTGAAGCATGATCAAGATCTTAGATAATATTTCAAGGAAAACCTTCAGTCAGTGTCACCCGGGATAGCATAGGAATCAGTTAAGGCAGTGGTCAGGGTTCGCTTACTGACCATATTTCTGCACACAAAAAGATGACTAGGGAAGAGATTAACCCTTTGAGTGCCAGAGGGGTATGCAACTCATTGCAAAGCGATGCATTGCGTACCCCTCTGGCACTCAAAGGGTTAATAGGCTGGAAGGGGAATTTAAAAAAGCTGAGGCACAATTCACAGCATTAGTAGATTCTGATTCCTATGACAAATTTCAGCAAAAATATATAGAATACAACTTCATGGTCTCTGCTCTAAACTTTCTTTATTTGAACAGGGTGACAAGGCAGGTAAACTGATGGCCCACTTGATCAAGGCCAACACTGGATCTGCAGTGATATCATCACTGACCTCAGCAACGGGCGAGCTCCTGACTTCTGACAGGGTGATCACTTCCTTATTCACCAGCTATTATAAATCACTTTACTCTTCCAGATCCGATAATGCCTATGATAAGATGCACCAATACTTACAGATATGCCCTCTACCAGAGTTGTCTGAGGAGGACAGAAGTTGAACGGACTCTCCCATTTTCCTGGGAGAGGTTGTGGATATCCTAGACCTCCATTTTTTAAACATTTTCACTTCTGCTCTGGGAGATCTTGTCCTGCCTCCCTCCCTCAATGAAGCAAATATTATCATTCTTTATAAACCTGGTAAAGATCTTCAAAAATGTGAATCATATAGACCCATATCATTACTTAAGACAGATGCCAAAAGCTCGGCTAAGTTCTGGCCAATAGACTTAACTCAGTCATTCCTTCACTCGTTCACCCAAACCAGACCGGCTTTATGCCAGGGAAGCCCACATTTCATAATCTTAGATGCCTCTTGGGACATGTGTATGCCAATCAACCCTCTGGAATCAATAGAGTGTGCGTCTCACTGGACTCCACAAAGCCTTCGACTCTGTGGAATGGGACTGTGGTGCGTTCTGGACGCCTACAGTTTTGGACCTACTTTTATGCTATGGGTAAAATTGAGATATGTCTCACCCAAAGCTAGGATACGGAATGGGTGGGGAGGTTCTGAGCTCTTCCCATTGGGTAGGGGGACATGGCAGGGCTGTCTCCTATCGCCCGGACTTTTTGCACTAGCAATAGAACTGCTGGCTTCAAGAATACGGAGTGATCATTGAGTAGTAGGTTTCTTGGTGGGGAAGAGTGAGGAAAAACTCTCACTTTATGAGGAAGACATCCTCCTGTTCTTGTGAGACAGGGAAAAATCCTTGAATAGGGTGCTCCAGCTGGTGGGGGAGTTTGGATCCTTTTCCGGATTATCTGTTAACTGGTCAAAATCATCTCTCCTGCCCCTCTGCACTTCTCCAGCTGTGGCTGCGGTCGCGGGCCCACAATTACTACCTGTGAGTTCTACTAAATATTTAGGCATAACTATTTTCCGCTTTGGCTGGGGAATTTCTGAGGGATAAATGTATTCCAGACTAAGATCAAAATCTGTATGAACCTACCATTAAATATGCTGGGAAGAACCAATTTGATAAGGATGGTGTTCCTGCCTAAATTTCTCTATGTGTTTCAGGGCACACCAGTCACTATCCCAAAGAGGTACTTTAAACAGATTGATAGAATTATGACTTTCTTTCTATGGGTTGGGGAAGGGCAAGGATAAAACTAGCATTTCTTATGCTACCAGCTTATAGGGACAGCATAGCACTTCCGGACTTCTACAAGTATTATCTGGCAGCTCTGGGTCAATACTCGTTAGCGTTTAGTCTTGTCGACAGTAGACATTGATAAATCATCTCTATGTGAAGGTTATGATACTTCACATTTTCTCCTCTTAGGCAATCAGAACAGCTCTTCCTACTCCATACCCACTAGCACGCTATGTAAAATATGGTCAGACATTAAACATATGTCTTGTTATGTGTCTGTAGACACAGCTACACCTCTATGGGGAATTGCTGGATCAGCTCATTTGTCTAGTCTGGAATTTGGATCTCAGTGTATTACATATGGCATATCAACATTCGGGGATATATATAACAACATCCTTCCATCTTTTGAGCAACTACACATTCAGTACGGAATCCCTAACACTTACTTTTTCTCGTATCTAAGATTAAGACATGCCCTGGAGGCCTTTTGGGGTACCCACACACCTTGTATAGAAACATTTGCACTGTTATTTAAAACACTGCTGTCCAAACCCACTAAACTACTATCCTTCTTATAAGCAGTTGGGAGACATTCCCTTGCTTGGTTCCGTAACACTTAGACAAAGATAGGAGGGAGACCTGGGTGTGGTGGAGGACTGAGAATGGTCAGAGCCTAAAGCTGTCTCCATCAGCTTTAAACACAGACTAATCCAACTTAAAATACTCCATAGGATGCCGCAGCATCATGACGGGGGTGCAGCAGGTGCAGACCACACCGGGTGACACCCTCAACAAGGGTGCCACCTGTGCTCAGCAATGTATTTTTGCCTAGGCCAAAATATTATTATACATTTTTATAATTTAAATTATTATAAATAAAAAGAGAAGTGGATGATTTCTTCTGCCTACTGGACGAGCTCTGCTTACACTAGTCCCACCAGCTGCTACACCATGACTAACACCAACCACATCAGTTTCAGTCCCTGAATCGTCCTCTTCCTCACAGTCACTAGTAATAGGATGATCACCCCCTCCTTCACTTTTAACACTAACAAGCTGCTGGACCTTCCTAGAAGTAGTGGTACTAGCACTGGTGGGGCTGCTTGGGAATGGCAAGTGTGACTTAGGATCCCCTCCTCCTGAGTATTACAAGACACACTGGCAGCAGGTTCAGCACTGGTAGCAGCAGGTTCAGCACTGACAGTAGGCACAGCACAGATGGTATCAGGGGCAGTACTGGCAACAGGTAAAGCACTGGTGGCAGCAGGGGAAGTATGTGTGACAGCAGACACAGCACTGGTGGCAGCTGGGGCTGTACCGGCAGCAGGCACAACACTGGTAGCAGCAGGGGCAGCACTGGCAGGAGGCACAACACTGATGGCAGCAGATGCAGCATGTCTGACAGCAGGTACATCACATCTGGCAGCAGGCACAGGCCGCTGACCTGTTCTGCTCTCACTACTACCCTCTTCTTCCTCCCTTGATATTAATTTCCCCAAGATCCCTAGGGGTGATTTAGGGAGACTGGCCAGCATTAAATCTGTAGTGGTCACACTCACTTCCTCCTCAGACTCAGTGGACACATAAGGATCCCTCCAGTTCCTCCTTTTATTATTTTTAAACTTGCTCATAGTGATAGCAGTCAGTGATAGTCTCTCCTGCCTCAATTTTGCTATAAATATCACAGCAGAACAGCACAGCATGTCTACCTCACTCTATAGCTGCTTCTATTGTCTTCCACTTCCTGATGTTTTTATAGTGAAAAAGTGATAAACAAGTTAATCAATGGAAGAAAACTTTCTAGCCATGGTGAAGCATTTTTGCAATTGGGAAAAATGAGAAGATTTTACTTGTTGATTTTAAAGCAGATTTTCCTGTGAAACAGCAGACAGGAACATGGTTTTTGCTGATTTTTTCTTTCACGGGAATACGACAGGACCTTTCACCAACTCCTAATCTGGAAGACACAATTGTGGATATTGAGACGGTGGGGTTATTTTTTGCATTGTGCCAGTCTTCTGTTTGAAGAATTTGGCAAAGGCTAGAGGGGTTAGGGAGGGGAGGAAGAAAGATGGAGGGGAGGGGCAAAGGAGAGAATTGAAGATGCAGAAAATGCTGTGTGGGTTAGATTTGTGAATAGGAGTGGGCTAAAGGTTCCGTTATGTTCCTGAAAAACCATCTGCGTGGTTGTCTGCTTTTTCATTGGAAAATTAACTTTAAATAAAGGGATTAAAATCTTCGCTGTTTTCATTCATTGGCAAACTTTTTTTGATCTTCTTTCATTGGGTAGAAAGTTTTTGCACCATTAATCATGTGTTTTTGTGCTTTTCACTATAAAATATGATTTTTTTTTCCAGGAAGTGAAACACAATACAAGCAGCTACATAATGAGAGGAATGCTAGGCTGTTGTGCTGTGAATTAATAGTGAAATTGAGGCAGGAGAGGCTCATAGTGACTGCTATCACTATGAGCAAGTTTAATAAAAATAAAAGGAGGTCCTGGAAGGACCGTACCACTACCACCAACTTGAAAGGGTTTGGATGCCCTTGTTCCCCAGACCCAATGCTGGCCAGACCCCCTACATCACCCCTTGAGAAATTTTGTCACGGGCAGAGGAAGAAGAGTGTAGTGTAGTTGCTGACACCAGTGCTCCACCTGCGGCCAGTGCTGAACGTGCTGCCAGTGTGTCTTGTAATTCTCAGAAGGGGGGAGGAGATGATGCCAAGTGTGACAGCAGGGGACCCTAAGTCACACTTGCCATCCCCAAGCAGTCCTGCCAGTAGTACTACTAGTACTACTACTAAGAAGGTCTGGCAGCTTGTAAAGAGTGTTAGGAGTGAAGGAGGGGGTGATCATATTAATAGTGAGGAAGAAGAATTGATGTGGTTTGTGTTAGTAGTAGTGACAGTTATAGTGAAGCAGCCAGTGAGACTATTGCTAGGGGAGTTGTAGGGGAAGCAATTGAGAGCATCCAGCTTAGCCCACACCATTCACCTGACCTGAAAGTCCCCTTCCCCACATGGCATTGTCCATTGAACATGATCCTGAAGAAGTCAGAATGGTTGCCATTGCAATACTACCTCCACCACCACCAGGAGCACAGATCATCGACCTGTGCCTGCTGCTAGTGCTGTCAGCCTGCCTTCTTCAGGTCAACAAGAAATTGCAAATGTGACATTAGGAAACTCTCTATCACATTTTTCATCACCTCCTACAAATGTGAGATGTCTTTAATAGAGCAGCAGCAGAAAGAAGGGACTGATAGTGGTGGTGATGATGGTGGAGAAGCTGTGGTGGAAGAGACATTAATGGCCTTTTTAGCTCAAACTGTGAAGGAACGGGAAATATGTATGTGGATGGGCATCACCACCACCAGCAGTGAGGTTTTGGAATTAGCGGAATTTGCAACCGCTTTAATTCCTGCTGCTGCTGAGTTGCAAGGACAGCAAGATGCTGAAGAGGAGGCTAGTGTGTCACAGATCACCAGTGACACAGTGGGAATGGTGTCAACAAGTGATGATCTAGGACAGGTTCCACTTGCCAGCAGCTGCAATACTCCTGGTCTAGTTACAGTGTTCTGATCATGAGGCAGTAACAACAAGAGAAGCTACATCATCCTCTGCCCCAGCCAGTGAAGGAAAATGTGGTGGAGAAGAAGAAAGAGGTCATTATTCTCATGGATGTGGGACTATTATTCTGTTGGGGCAGGCACAGTGCAGTCATCAACAATGGCACTGTGTACAATTTGTGCCAAGTCAGTGAGAATGGGAAAAGAGGAACGCACCTTGGACAATCACCCCAATAACACACACGAAACACAGACACTATGACATTTATGTGAAATATGTTAAAGCCAAACACTCACCACATAAATCGAGCACTGCTGTTTCTGTAGCCCCTGACTCTCCTCAAAGACGACAAGAGGGGAGGCAGAGATCAAAGAGGAGGAAGAATAGAGAAACCCAGCCAGAGGCTGAAATTCTGATGACAAGCAAAATACCTGGCTCACCATCACCTTCTTGCTCTAGGGTAACTACATCTTCTGGTGATCCACCTTGTTCATCTTTACCTCCTCCACCAGTTGATAGCCATTCAGTTTGTGTCAGGATGTGGCAGTTCGTGCCCACCCTTTGCACATTCTATGGTGCACTGACTACACATGGCAGTGTAGTGCTGTATAATCGCAACCAGGGCATAAAGCAGCATCTGAGGAGATACCATCCTGCAGAATATGCTAAGCTGGTGGCAGGGAGGGTTCTTCATTACTATTAAAATGTCTGCAAGTTATGTGTCCTTAGAAAGGAGTGGACAAGGGGCATAGTGACAGCAGCAGTACTTGGTTTCTGGTGAGGGAATTTCACTTTGGAGACCAAAAATGTCATGAGGTTTGGACAGAGTTGGGACAGGTGTTTGATGTGAGTGCAGAGGTACATATTGTTACCAGTCCGATCCCTGTTTACCACCCATACTGTGCACATTGCAGTTGCTGATGTTGAGGCTTGAGAGAGGGGTCGGCAGCTTCTCCTTCCTTGTGGCTGTCGCAGCATCTGCTGCGGATTATTTCCGCATCTCCAGATCCTCAAGCGGGCGCTCATCATCTGGGAATCCCCAGTGACGTTGCACGCTGCTTCTTAAAAGGATAGGGCTAGTTATGTGCTCCATCTCCATGTTTGGTCAATCATTTTAATTCTGCCTGGACACCATTCCAGTTGCCCTTACGTGGTGTTTCAGTGCAGTAGCTTCTTGTCCTGTATCTGTGATGAGTTTTGACCCTTGATTGGATTCCATTGACTCCAGTGTCTTGACCCCTGGCTAAGTATGACTACCCACTCTGGTACTGACCTGTGGCTCTGGCTGACTATCCACTCTGTGTGTGAACCCTGGCTAAGTCTGACTACCCAATCTGATGCTGACTTGTGACTCTGGCCTAGTATACTCGGTTGCCTTCTAGCATTGCTGCTGCTTTTATTGGCTGGGTCATAACCCCTGCATTTGCATCCTGTTCCTGTCATATATCTGGCTGGGTTATATCCCCGGTACTGGTGCAGTCCTCTGTTACCTCCATTTTGAGACCCTCCTGAGCAGTCTCCTAATTCTGGTAGTAACCTCTTGCTCTGTTTCTGGGTCCATGCTCTATTTGTGGGCTTAGTCTGCTTTTGCTATTTCATTCTGCTTGTGCATATTTAATAAAGGTGGCATTCGAATACTGTACTTGTTTCTTGTATCATTATTGATTGTCTGTAACAGAGAGGCACAGTTCCTACTCTCAAGGGAAACATTTCTATTCAAGTAACAACAAACCCATGATTTTGGAGGAGGGGCAGGTGGAGAAGCATTATTGGCCAACTTCTTCTTTTCTCCACGTATACAGTACCGGAAGTGATGGGGGCTAGATGTGGTGCTGCCACTGCCTCAGGCACATCACTGAAACTAGTAGTGACAAGTGGAACAATTATCATCATCAACCAAATCACTGTTGTTATTGATCCTATTCCCTTTGAGCTGCCTAATCATCCTGCTTTTTATACAACTCAGCAGCAGCAGCAAGAACTGTAGTCACAAATTCTGCAATTACACCAGGACTTTTGACAATGGCTAGTGGTCACTGGCAGTAGGGCATTTTTTTTCTTAGGGCTTATTCTTTAAAAACAAACAGACAAATCCATAAAAATAGGGGAGGGGCTTGTTTCTAACAAGCCTAAGTCCTACAAATCAATGTTTCCTTAGGGCTTTTGCCAAACAAGCCTAAGTCCTACAAATCAATGTTTCCTTAAGGCTTGGGCCTAAAACAATTCTAAGTCCTACAAATCTCCCTCTACAAAATATTTTATCCCATCAAGTATCAGTCTAGCCCATTCACAGCTTATGTCAGGGGGTCCCTGTGTCTGTCACATTATATAGCAATTTCTTATTTCATTTTTGTTTGTTTGTTTTTTCATTAACTGTCCCCCCAATACCAGTCAACAAACCCCCCAAAACAAATTCCCTTTTCAACTGATTCTTTCCCCTAAACACACCCACCAAAAAGACACCCTCACAGACCCCTTTTATACATGTCTTATAGGGATTTTTAAATTGTATTTAATTTTTATTTTTTATTAACTGTCCCCCAATCCCAGTAAAGAACCCCCCCAAAAACATTCCCTGTTCAACTAATTCTTTCCCCACACTATACCAACACAGGTACCCCTTTTATACTATGCCGTTGGGAAATAAAATAACATTGCCATGTGTTGTGTGTAAATTCAATGTTCCCATTGATTTCAATGGAATGAGCTAGGTGAAAAAAGCAGAAAAATTGCACTCCAAGCGGGAAGTGCTATTATTATCCAATTTTGGTTTGAGGCATACATTTTAACCCATCCTTATTTGTATTGATTAGTGAAGAGCAATAGTGTTGTTTGACAGAGAATAGAGCAGTGTTAACCAGGACAGGAGGAATTTGAAGTGCATGAAGTCATGAGAGCTAGCCTTCCTCCACAAGCATTGCGGATGCAGGAGCAAAGAATGTGTGTTTGATAGTTAGGCCAAGGGCTTGGGTTTGAGGGGCATTTGTGATGGGCCTGGAGTGGGGGCACACAGTTTAAGTGATGAAGAGAGGAGGTTGTTGTATGATTCTACAAGGCTGACAGATTCAGAAAGGGTGTTGTAGGTGGAAAGGTTGGAGTGCAAAGCAGAAGATAAGGCAGATATGTCTAGAGAGCGAAGGTTGAGAGTGCAGTGCAGGGTTGTAGTTGGTGGAGGAAGGAGGGAAAGGGTTGTGGAGAAGGTTATGAGATGGTGGTCGAAAAGTGGGAAAGGAGATGTGGATAAATCTTGTAATGAGCAGTCCTTTGTGAATACCAAGTCAAGGGAGTGAGAGTCTTTGTCTGTGTTAGATTCAGTTAATTGTTGAAGGGTTAAGTTTGAGGTTAGTTGCAGCAAACATGAGGTCCAAGAAAGGGAAGGACAGGGGAGGACTGGCAACTTGTAGCCTAGGGGGCAAACACAATCAAGTGACCCATTTGTACTATCATTCCAGCCTGCCCCCTTTTGTTAATATTAAAATTGGCATTAATGTTGTGAAGGCAAGCAATACCACAGAGCTTACAATGAAAATGAAGCAACACAAGTGATAACACGGAGCTTACAGTTGAAATGGAGCTACACTAGTGATCCTACAGAGCTTACAATTTAATTAAAGATACACTACTGATAACATAGAGCTTACAGGAGAAATAGGTTATGCTACTAGTGTAGCTCAATTTGGATTGTATCTCTGTGGTATCATTTGTGTAGATACATTTCATTTGTAAGCTCTGTAGTATCATTAGTGTAGCTCCATTAAAAGCAGCAAGCATGAGATTGAGTGAGCCAGTGGCCCACTGGCCCAGACATATGACTGCCCCCCAGGCCAGCCCTCCCCTGGGGAAGGATCATCAATGTGACAGTTGAAGTCCCCATGTATAAGAGAAGTAGTGTCAGAGGAGAGAAAGAATGCAAGACAGCACTCAAAGCATGAGAGGAAGGTAAAATGTGTGGTTGTGGGAGAGCCAGGTCTCAAAGAGCAAGAAGCTGGAGTGCACATGAGCAGAAAGGTTCATGTATGGCAGTAGATTTGTTAGTGAGGGAACAGACATTCAGTAGACCACATGAGAAGGGCTGGGCAAGAAGTGGGAGGGTAGGTATGGGGATTAGGTTAGAGTCTCTGTGGGATGGGGAGGAAAGTGGGTGTGGGTGGTGACATATTGGCATATGATTATAGCCTGGGATTGGGGAGATATCTCTAGCCACAAAGAGGAGAATAACACATACAACAAGCAAGTAGGGATGTGATTTGTGTCTGAAGGGGATTGCATTGGAAGGATAGACTGGTATGAGAAACAGAACAGGGTATGGTTGCAAAAAGGATTTGATGAGCGTAGGGAGTAGAAAATATGACTATGAGGAGAAGTAGGCAAATAAATAGAGTGCAGGATTTTGCAGTACAAAACCAGAGTTATATATATAGCAGTAAACATGCAGGCTTCATTTAGGGTGGCATAACATAGCAGGTAGAGGGAAAAAAAAACCAAAGCAAAATTACTGGCCACCATAACAGAACTTGCTGGCACTAGGCCAGTAGGGCATTTTTTTCTCATGGATTGTTCTTTCAAAACAAACCAGAGGCCTACTTAAAAAAAAAAAAAAAAAAAAAAAAAAAAAAAAATGGGGGGGCGTGTTTCTAACTACCTAAGTCCTACAAATCACTGATTTTTCAGGGCTTGTGACTAGGAGTGTGTAAAAGGTCCTGCCGTGTTCCTGCAAAAAAATCCACAAAAACCAAGTTGTCCTTTGCTTTTTCATGGAAAAATCCACTTTAAGAACAGTCATTAAAATCTTTGCATTTTTCAACCCATTGTAAAAAATTATTCGCCAATTTTTCAATGGCTAGAAAGTTTTTGCCCATTGATTTACGTGCTTTTTGCCAATTCGCTATAAAAACATGATGTATGTGCAGAAGTGAAACAAATATAAGCAGCTACAGAGAGAGGTAGACTGTATTATACTGTGATCTTTTTATAAAATTGAGGCAGGAGAGGCTCATAGTGACTGCTATCACTATAAGAAAGTTTATAACTAATACAAGGAGGAACCGGAAGGACCCTTATATGTCCACGGAGTCTGGGGAGGAGGGGGAAGTGAGCAATACAGAACCAATGCTGTCCAGTCTCCATAAATCATCCTTAAGGATCTTGGGGAAATTAATGTCAATGAAGTGAGAACAGGACAGGTCAGCTGCCTGTGCCAGACGTGCTGCCCGTGCTGCCACTAGTGCTGTGCCTGCTGTCAGACATGCTACCCCTTTGCAATAACTGCCCCCTGAGAAAGGCATGTAAGAGCCAACCTTAATGGTCATTTCAACTATAAACCCCTGAGGAATCCGGTTGATGGAAAAACGCATTGGAATGTGATAATACAGACATGCACCAACTGGTAAAGGACATGTTAACGTGCTTTGACCACAGTTGTGTTGCTAAGATAAATAAGTGGTCACATTCGGGGCTGGCCAGTGCTTCACTCAAAGTCACAACATTCAGGTCTGTCTACAGCTACACTTTGGACTTCAGCCCATTTAGCCCCCTCTCAGTGACACCCCTGCCTCTATCGACAAGCACGGTGACCATCCTTTAAGTGTTGGCACTAGTATGTTTGCTGGTCAGAACTTGTTTTTGCTAGAATTATTATTTTACAGGCCACAATAGTATTGAGCCCTCAGTGCACATGTGCCAGGTGTTGGTTTTAGGCCTGTACATGCAAAGAGGTTTAGTGGATTCCAGAGGTAGAATTTATGGTCTGAAATGTATTGCAGAAATTGTATCCCATTCCCTTTACCACACATGTAGACATGTCATTTAATAGCTTACATGGTAGTTGAGACCTCCATTAACACCAATTTATTTTAGCACAGGTCATTGAATCAAGCCCCCTTTGTCCAAATTCTGCTCTTTTGTTGATCTGTCAAGTGGGGGAGGGGTAAGCTGACCAGACCTTCCTTTTAACCAGAAACACATAGGAAATAGGCATATTTTAGGACTGCACCAAAATCAAAGCAGCCCTGCAGTATGCATTTTTCATATGTTTCTCTGGTTAAATGTGAGCGCCGGTCATCCACACCTCCTCTTCCCAGGAACACAAGACAAACAAAACACATTTCTCAGCACTCTGGCACTCAAATGTATGTTATTAGAACTCAGCTTTAACTGGGAACATATAAGAAATATGTATATTTCAGAGCTGTAATAAAATTAAAGCAGACCTGCAGTACATATTTTTCATATGAGTCCCCAGTTAAAGCTGAGGTCTGGTCAGTGGTCAGCCTACTCAAAGGGTTAAATATGAAGACAGGAAATGTTCTTATGTGCAGTACTGAATATCACATTTGCTATATTACCAATGTCCCTGTTTCGACATGTTTTTCAAACAAAAACCTGCAACATTATTTTATACATGGAAACTAATATGCTTATTAATAGTGTATTATAAACTCTTGCCATGTCAAGGTATAATATACTACAGGCTGATCAGACCTAACCTTGAACTGGGGACACGTAGGAAATATTCATTTTTCAGGGCTGCACTGAAATCAAAGAAGCCCCGCAGTATTCATTTTTCATATGTGTCCAAGGTTAAAGGTGAATTGCTGCTGACTCCTATGAGATACAGCCACTTAATTAACCAACCAGCTGCAAAACATGCTACATCATCAATAATAAGAATTGTTTTCATATGTAAGATGTAAAAGGGTTAATAAAAGAACGAGTTGACAAAATAAATTAATAAAGTTATACATGGGTTCTTGGTGGTACTAAAGCATTATAATTATGTATGTTTTAAATGTCAGATATGTCATGGGTTAAATCCTTTGAGTGCTAAGTTTATAGAAAAACTCTCAAAGTATTTTAGTCAAATGGTTAAATGAATGGTTTAATCTTAGATGGCTTTATTCAATAACCACCGACCCAAAAAACCCCAAAAACAGCCGATGGCATTTTTCAAGCAAGGTAAGCTATTCAATTACCTGTGCTATAAAAAGGTGCCGGCAAGAAAAAAGCCTGTTAGGAGGTAAAATGAGCGGCTTTTTCACCCATTCAAAACGTAAAAACTGCCACAAGATGCTATTCAGTTAGTAGAATTAAACCTATGAATTCCAGTGGGGTTAGATTACTCCACTGGAACTCACAGGGTTAATCTAAGTAATGAAGCAACAGCCCATGAAAATAAACAGCATTAATCCTGATGTCCAGCAGAGTCTTCAGCATCCTGATCATCTACTGTCCATCTTCTTCTTCTATTTCTTTTCATTTATCTTCTTTCTTATATCTTCGTTCTTCCTCTGGTCCATCTTCTTGCTTCCATTTTTTCTTAATACACCTGTAAAAACAAAAAGAGATGTAAATAAATGTTCCATAAAAAAGAACCCGCACAGCTATGCATAGTTTAAACCATTGAATGCCTGAGGGGTATGCAACACATTGCAGAGCAATGCATTGCATACTTCTCTGAGACTCAAATGGTTAAGTTGTGCTTAGATGTGTGGTTCAGTAGTTCCCAAAGTCAATAAAAAATTGTCCCCATGATTTATGAAATGTCAAAATATGTTGAATAAAAATATTATGGCTTTTTATCATTTCTCTGCTGCTGTGTGAGGCTGCTATGGTGGCAGAAAAAGTGAGTAGCAGCACAACCCTCCCTTTTTGCTGATTCCTGTTTCATTGTGAGGGAATTTGAACAGGGACTGCCTTTAAATATGGACATTCTGTTCAAAAGGACTCACAGCATTTGGCTGGGATGTGTGCTTACACACCTCCCAGCCAATCATCTTCATGCACCTCCACTAGAAGTTGATTGGGTCAGAGGTGCTCAAGCACTGGAAGTGTGGAGTGGAGGGCATTAATAATAATAATAATAATCTTTATTTATATAGCGCCAACTTATTCTGCAGCGCTTTACAATAGGGGGTAGACATATAGAGATATTAAATAGTACAAATCATTTGTGGAGAACAGAAGGATCAGAGGGCCCTGCTCGTGAGAGCTTACAGTCTAGAGGAAGGTGAGTAGGATACAGAAGGTATAAGTGCTCTTGGATGTAAGTGTCTCCTGCCACATAAGCTGCCGGTCAGTGGGTGGGAGAGAGAAGTGTTATTGAGTGCAGTGGGCCATGGAAGGGGTGGTTCTTGGTGATAATATTTATGGAGGTAGTTGATAGGCTTCCCTGAAGAGGTGAGTTTTCAGGGAGTGCCTGAAGATCTGAAGGCTAGGGGAGAGTCTGATGGGGTGGGGGAGGGAATTACAGAGCTCAGGTGCAGCACGGGTGAAGTCCTGTAGGCGGGAGTGGGAGGATGTAATGAGAGATGTGGAGAGGAGGTCATGTGCAGAACGAAGATGGCGAGTGGGAGTGTATTTGGAAATGAGAGATGAGATGTAGGGGGTGAGGTGTTAGTAAGGGCTCTATAGGTGAGCACCAGGATTTTGAATTTAATTCTGTGTGCTAATGGGAGCCAGTGTAGGGATTGGTAGAGGGGACTGTTGTTGGCACACACAAAAACATACATCTTTTGTTCTTGGACACACAACACATTTTTATTTCATACAGTGTTATTTAGTGAGTGCAAGGGAGTGACAGAGAGTGATTGTGACCAAGTGCCTCAGGGATGACTGGGTGTGAGTTGCTGTGTGAGGAGATTGATAGGAAAATGGCAGGGGAAGGAGCGGAGGCTGGAGGGACAGGGAGAGGTGCAGGCGAGGAGGGAAGGGACCAGGGGATCCCCAGCCATGGAAGGAAGGGGAGAAAAAAAGCAGGTAGGTGGAGTGGTACCAACCAATGCTCAGGTACATAGTGGATGGGGACAGATATGAAGTGGGAATTAGAGGGGACGTGCAGCAGGAACACACACATTCAGAGACAGCACAGGCAGGGCCTGACCACCTCACCACTTCACACAGTTATGATATGTCACAGACTGGTTTGGAGGAGGTCAGATTGGGGGACCCAATGTACTCCAACAACGAGAATATGGCCCTGGTGCAGAGCATCCTAGAAAGGGCGCACATCCAAAGGGAGTACATCCCGTGGAAAAGGCCAGTGGGATAGGTGCTGGGAAGAAGGTCGCCTATCATCATGTCCTGAACACAGTGAACACCGTGTCCAGGTGTAAAATCACAACTTTCTCCATGAAGAAGCGCTGGACTGACTGCAAAAGGAAAGTCAGAAACAAGATGGAAGACCTGCCCATGCATGCTAGAGGCACTGTAGGTGGTCCCACTATGACCATCAGCTTTAATGCCTAGGAGGAGATTCTGTGACAGAACCTCTCCATGATGGTTGTTCAGGGGGGTCTCATGTGGTTTTTACACAGGAGATGTTATACAAACATCTGTTATGTTCCTCCACAGTGTTACACATGGAGCCACAAGGAGGTCAGGACTTGACCATTTGTTCCTAGAGGGACCACCAAGAGGTACTCTTCTGGCACTCAAAGGGTTAACAGGAGACAAACACAATATACCAGGGTTATATTGCACAGGTCCACAGGGGTAATGACACACATGATAGATGAAGAAATATAAACTGATTGCATGTTCAGCACATACTTCACATGCACAATAACCCCATGACCTCAAAATACTCATATGCACTGTTAACACAACCATGACAACTAAGTTGAAACAATGACAGTACCGCACATAGGCATAACAACTCCATCAATGTCACTTCCATCAATGTACAGGATATTGTCAAGCTGTTCAATCAATGAGTGCCAGGATGATATTCCATGCTTTGCAACACAATGCATTGGATACCATTCTGTCACACACGTCAATGTCATCATCTTGCATCCCTCATGTCATTACTAATCACACATTATTATTTCCCCAAACAACATCCATGCCTGCAGCACAGTAGAAGCAGAATGAAGAGGAGAAGAAAGGAGTCAGGGACAATATGGGTTCAATATTGGTGCAATATGGGTGGAATAATGATGCAAATTGAGTGCAATATTGGTGCAATATGGGTGCAATAATGGTGCAATATGGGTGCAAAATGGATGCAGTATGGGTGCAATATGGGTGCAATATTGGTGCAATATGGGTGCAATAATGACGCAAAACTGAATGCAATATTGGTGCAATAAGGATACATTAAGGAAGAATATGGGTGCAATCCTGACGCAATATGGGTGCAATGTTGATGCAATATGGGTGCACTATTGATGCAAATTGGGTGCAATATTGGTGCAATATGGGTGCAATGATGATGCAAATTGGGTGCAATATTGGTACAATATGAGTGCAATAATGATGCAATATTGGTGCAATATGGGTGCAATAATGACGCAAATTGGGTTCAATATTGGTGCAATAATGGTGCAATATAGGTGCAATAATGACACATTAAGGATGCAATATTGGTGCAATATGGGTGCAATAATGACACAAATTGGGTGCAATATGGGTGCAATATTGGTGCAATAATTACGCAAATTGGGTGCAATATTGGTGCAATATGATTGCAATATGGGTTCAATATTGGTGCAATAAGGGTGCAATATGGGTGCAATAATTATGCAAACTGGGTGCAATATGGGTGCAATATGGGTGCAATAATGACGCAAATTGGGTGCAATATTTGTGCAATATGGGAGCAATATGGATTCAATATTGGTGCAATATGGGTGCAATAATGATGCAAATGGGTGCAATATTGGTTCAATATGGGTGCCATATTGGTACAATATGGGTGCAATAATGACACAAATTGGGTGCAATATTGGTGCAATATGGGTGCAATAATTATGCAAATTGGGTGCAATATGGGTGCAGTATGGGTGCAATAAGGACACATTAAGGATTCAATATTGGTGCAATATGGGTGCCATATGGGTTCAATATTGGTGCAATATGCAATATGGATGCAATAATGACGCAAATTGGGTGCAAAATTGGTGCAATATGGGTGCAATATGGGTTCAATATTAGTGCAATATGGGTGCAATAATGATACAAACTGGGTGCAATATTGGTGTAATATGGGTGCAATATGGATGCAGCATGGGTGCAATATGGGTGCAATATTGGTGCAATATGGGTGCAATAATGACGCAAATTGGGTGCAATATTGGTACAATATGGGTGCAATATGGGTTCAATATGGGTGCAATATTGGTGCAATATGGGTGCAATAATGATTAAAATGGGTGCAATATGGGTTCAATATTGTTGCAAATTGGGTGCAATATGGGTGCAATAATGACGCAAATTGGGTGCAATATGGGCGTATTTTAATACAAAGACTGCATAACTAAAATATTTTTGGTCTCTTACGGTATTGTTTGGTTTTAAATAAAGATTCCTACAAACGTGTGGTTATTCCTAAAATGAGATGTTATGCTGTATTTGTTGTGTTAAGTTATGTATGCTTTATAAAACATTGTTTGGTTTTAAATTGCTCCAGAGGGCTTTTTTGTTGCCTTCCTCTGGATCAACAGGGGTGTTATTGGCATGGGCTGGACTTGATGGACGCATGTCTTTTTTCAGCCTTATCTACTATGTTACTATGTTACTATGTTAAGATTTCTACATAACTTAACCCCTTAGTGACAGCCTCGTGCGTACGCGGCTATCACCTTAACGCCCGGCTAACATTTTTTTTTTTTTTAATGATTCCGGAGTCCCCGAACGGTGTGCAGCCACACGGAGACCCAGACTTCCGGGACTTACCAGGTACGTCCTCTGTCACTAAGTGACAGTTTTTGCGGGACGTACCTAGTAAGTCAATTGTCGGGATGGGGTTAATTACTTTTTGTTACTTGTACTTCTTGCACCCTTACTGCATCCTTACTGGTTGGGTTTTGGGTTGGATTTGGTGGGTTTTTGATTGGATTTGGGTTGGTTTTTGTGGGTTTTGGGTTGGATTTGGTGGGTTTTTGGTTGGGTTTTGGGATAGATTTGGTGGGTTTTGGTGGGTTTTTGATTGGATTTGGGTTGGTTTGGGTTGGGCAAAACTTTACATGCAACACTTCAGTAGTAAACCCACTGTAAACACACCACGTTTGAGGACAGCTAGATGTCCCTTTAAGACCGTGATGGGTTGTTGTCCAGGCACGGTCATCAGGTATGGAGGGATCAATGGGAATTTGTGTGTTGTTCAGCTATGTTTATGCCAGTATGACTACTGTTGTTTGAATATCTTTGTCATAATTGCTGTTTACCTGTCAGGTGCGTACGTGACGTTTACCGGTGTGGTTGCTGATGCCAACGAAACTTGGGCCTCCATTGGCTAGTGCTGATGCACAGGTAGGCATGGGTTGCTTAATGACTGACAGGTGTGCATACTGTGTTGTGTGGACATATCTGTTGGTATGTGTTAAGCCCTGATGTGCTGGGGTATCATTGCATGGATTGTTTGAAGTTGATTTGTAAATCCCTTTTCCCTTAGGGGGTTGATGGGTTAATATTGGTTGTCCAGGACTTATTTGTAGGGCATGCACATTTGCTGGGTGCATCCTATAAACTGTGCAACTTTTGGTCTTATTGCCTTACCTTGCTTTTTTTGACTGTCGGCTTAATGCATCATGGAGACACTGATTGTTATGCTTTTTCATTGGGTGTATTTGTCTAGTTTGGTTTCTCTATCCATTTTAGCCATGGTGTTGTCACATATTTTTACCCTAATGGGTTCTGTCTCCATTTATTTTATTTTGCTTGCCGAATATTTGAGGTTTTTTAGATAATTTAGTAGTATTTTGATATTTGTGTCCACCATGTCATTTATGTGTTTTGTGCATTTTATGCACTTTGCTCAATTTTCTAGGATGACTTAATGGACGCAAAGATATACATATAATATTATAGATCTATTATTGAAGTTATTTGTAGATCTTTTGATGGGCTTTATTTGTGTCTTTTGGGTGATTATGTGTGCAATTCTGTATCTTTACCAGCATAATGGGTTAATGATGTATCATCCCCACAGTGTGGGAAGGTTTCTTGTTTTGCGTTCTATAACAAATAGTCCCCCAAAATGATTTGGGTCATTTACATGCTGTCTAGAGCTAATTTAAAGTAGTTAAAGCATTTTATGACAATGAGTTTGTATTGATGTATTCATTTATAATGTAGAATCTTCACTACTATTTATTGATGATCTAGATTTATAGCTTTGAATGTCTCTGCTTTTTGGGCTGACACATGACACATGCTGGACAGCATGCTGGACAGCATATGGGCTTAAGGGCAAGGATATTTAAAAAGGTACACTTTTGATAGCTATTTGATAGATATTTGATCTCATTATATTTGGTGTTTTAATACTGCAAAATGCATTAGAGTTATTATAGAGTTAGAAATATAGAGACTGATCTCTTTGATTTTTATTATTAAATTAATATATTTTTATTACCTGAGCCTTTTTCTTTTCTTAATGTGCTCATTATGGAGTCAATATTGACAACAGTATATATCCAGTAGCCCAGAGCAGAGAAGGGCTTGTAGTCTCTGCCTGCACTTTTGTCAGGTACATGAATGCCTGACCCCTACAATTGTGAGTAACCAATTTGGATGTGTTCTATATAAATCTAATACTGAATTACTATGTGTGACTTCTTTCTTCTGTTGTGTTTCTGCAGAAAAGAAGGCACACAGTAAACAAAATTCAATCTGCTTGAAGATATTCACTGACCACACTAATTGTGAAATTCTAGATTATATATGCTTGTGAGGTAATCTATCAATGTGATATGATTATTGTATCAAGAAGAACTCAATATAATTTATAGATGTGTATTATTTTGGATGAGCTGGATTGTTTATAACTTACTTTATTACTATTTTTTACATTTTCACTTTTTTTTACAATCGATCATATTTTTTTTACATTTTTTGGACATTACATAATATTGGCCATAGGGAGGTTTTGAGGGAATTGGAGAGGCCAGAAATTTACACATGTACTGTTCCTTCTACTCACAAGTATAATTTGGGGTGAAGTCGGAGTTACAGACTGGTGTGGAACATTTTAGGCTTGTTGTGTTTTTGTGTGTGAATACCAGTACCATTCCTCTGGCCCACTAGGGGGGTTATAAGGGAAGCCGGAGCAATGAGCAAGCAATTATTTAGTTAAAGGCAAGTTGTGTTCCTATATATATGTAATATATAGCTGTTATTACTGTGGATGTTTTTAAACCTAGTACCTATATTAGGCATGTGATTGTACTACCAAACAAATATGGGCCAGATGTAATCACTTTTTTTCCCATCATTTATGATAATAATATTTTGTCGCAGACTAGGTTATTAATTGTAATATTTGTGATCTCAAGTTGTGGACGCATTGTTGGACTATTTATATGAAGGTATTCAAAGGGTTAAAACAGAAAAACACTCAGTTGGATTTCTTCACTTAAATAGGCAAATGACAATATAAAATAATTTGAGAACTTTATACTTTAATATGTATTGACACACTATTTCACAGTAAAGAATTGATAGTCATATTAATAATCAATCCCTCATATTTGTGCAAAAATATATATATTTTATTAAATACAATATACTATATATATAACAAGTATCAGCAACAAAGAAATATATGAGTGATTAGCAATTATAATAGGTACCTAGAAAACTAAACCACACTTATAACCATGAGGATTACCAGCGATGAAAGGGTTAACCACACATAGGTATATTCAAAGGTATTAAATAACAATAATTGCACTCAGTAGCATAGAAAAGGTTATTTGATTCTTACAATTAATATAATACAGCTGGCAGCAGTGTCTCTGAATACCTCTGCCCCAGAAACTGTATAGACTATGCTAATTATGATGTAAGGGGTATTGTGAGATGAATTAAATATTTCCTCTAACAATTCCTTGTATCATATCTCGATAATAATCAAATTTAGGAAATAACTGGAATAGAATCCCAGATTTAAATAAATATAATTTAATTATCTACTGATTTCAAATATTGCATACCTTTAAATAAATACATAAATTGCAAGTAATATAGTCAATCAAAGATTATGCCCAGAATCTAATTAAAGGGATAGTAATACTTAAAATGTAAAAACAAATATGTTGTAGAGTTTATCCCCCTGAGTAAAACAAGGGCACTCCCACTGCTGAAAGGTGTTTCATTCAAAAGTTATTAATTTTCAAAGTTGAATTTTTTAGGTGCAATATCACAGTGGCCTGAAATTGTACAGTGGCGCTGTTGCTACACCATCCTATGGAGATTTATGGTCAATTGACCAGAGCTGTCCATAGGATCGTGTAGCAACAGCGCCACTGTACAATTTCAGGCCACTGTGATATTGCACCTAAAAAATTCAACTTTGAAAATTAATAACTTTTGAATGAAACACCTTTCAGCAGTGGGAGTACCCTTGTTTTACTCAGGGGGATAAACCCTACAACATATTTTTTTTACATTTTAAGTATTACTATCCCTTTAATCCAATAATATATGTCTAGCAAGTATACCAACTTCATGCACATCTATCACAATTTTGACTATAGCAACATATATAAAAACCTATAGGCACTCCAAGGGTTAATCCATTGGTTTAAAATAGGTCCCACACCCAGAAGTTTCTTTTTCCTATTGGAAGTGCACACTTCCATTTTACAAAAAGATAAGCCTATCACATACACAGAGAATGCCAAAGAAAACACCACTAACAACAGACAAATAGCGGTTAAAGGGTTAATAACTGGATTCAAAGAATTTCCTAGATCAAATATTAGCTATTATATTCTTCCCAGAACCACAACATAGTACTATAGGAATACCAAGACTTATATTAGCTGATATATATAACCCACACTATATAACTGTATTACACTAGTTTGGTAAAATATAACACTTTCCCAATAATTATATATAGATTCGGTTAATTCCAGATATTTAGAGCTAAATATAGCATATTATAACTAATCCTAAATGGTTGGCCAGTCCACTTAAGACAATTATAAGACTATAAGTTTCTTCAAACAGAAGAAATATTATGAAATTCTGGATTAAATGAATCTAGATGAATAAATGATATAGTTACCAATCAACATTTCTTTGTCTTTCTCTGTGAGGTGGCAGGAGCAGGTGTTGTCTTTCCAACTAGAAGCCTCAGCCTTCTTTTTTTCAGGAACCAAGAGAACTTTTCATCAGGAAGCCAAAAAAGGCTTGAAACCATCCTATTTTGGCATTATATTAGGCAATTTTGCCTTATCAGTAATCCCCACCTACTCCCAATGATTGGACAGAGATCCATCTCATTAGACTGTGACATCACCAGTATGCCCTGATTGGATGTTAATATATTATGCTAATCATATAAGAAACATACCATAGATGAGTATTTAACAATATAAGTGCTGCAGATGGCGCCATTACGCTATATTAGAATTTTACATGTGACACATAACATGGCTTATATCAAAGTGAAGAGAGGTCATGGAGTTTATCAGAAACCCCATAAACTAGTAATTTTGCTAGTATTTCCCATAAGGGAGTCCTTCTCTCACAGACTTCACGTCTCCCATTTAACATCAATCGGCCATTACTGTCACTCAGTTATTTCTCCCTCATAGAGGCCCATTATTTTAACATGAGGTAATTTGAACACATTTTAAACACAGGTTTTTCAGTTAATTTCTACTATTAGAGTTAACCCTCTATGCTCCACCAGGACAAAGTCTCTGACAGCATGACAGAGAGAACATATAATAAATTTTAATTTTTTTTCTATATTTGTGGTTTATTGGACATTAGAGTAAAAGGCCATGTATATGGGCCAAGACCCGGGCAATGTTAACCCTTTGAGTGCCAGAAGGGTACCGTTGCATACCCCTCAGGCACTCAAAGGGTTAGGAGGCCGATTCTGCTCTGCGTCCTGCCACTGACGCAGTGTAACGTTTTTTAGGACACTCAGACCAGTTGGTAAAATCAAACAGTTTTATTAAATAAAAAAATAATGCAAACGATCGCCATCTGCAGGCAACAGGAATAATAACACTGTATAGACAGATATAACCCAAAGGCCCAATACACAGAATCAGGGTAACACACAGTACCTCAGAACAGATAATTGCAATATAGACACAAATGGATTAAATGCAAAAATCAGTCCATCTCAGCTGTGAGGTTTGGCACGCCCAAGGTGTTGATTGGAGGTGCTGTGTAGATGTAGACAACACAGAGTTCTTGAGGTAATAATGCTGTAGGCAATCTGTGACCAGTGGTGGATTCAGCAGAACAGTTACCCAAATAGCCCCCACAGGCTTACCCAATGAGACAACTGATTCTGCAAGTGCGAGAGTCGGTAGCCCCCACGGACGTAATCTCAAACTAGCCTGAAATGCAAGAGCTGGCAAAGAGACCCCACGGGTGTATAACCGGAGACCAACAGCAAGCGGTAGTTGAGCCAATAGCCCCCACGGGTGTATACCAACGGGAACCTGCCAGAGCTTTGAGCCTGCCCTTTGCTGCAATACTGAGCCAAAAGCCACAACGGAGTCCACCGGTAAACCAAAGTAAGACCAAGAGCCAATGGTGCCCTACCGGACCAACTTAACGTGACTACTCTGCGGTTGTATCGTATGAGTCGGCGTCCACACAAGCGGCCGACTCAGCAGACGTAGCACAAAGGGTTAAGGCTCTATACCGGGGAATGAAGGCTCTGCAGGGAGCGAGGCAGCCCAGCAAGGGTTAAAATGCATGTTTAACAACAGAAGGCTCAGTATGGTGTAGTAGCTCTGCAAGCGTACGGAGGCTCAGTGAAGGAAGCACAGCTCTGCAAATCAGCACGTAACTCTGCACTGGACTGAGGCAACACAAGGGTGAAGAGGTCACACGGCAGCTGGGCAAACAGCAGCAGTAAGAACATCGCGGCGGTGACAACAGGAACAGGCAGGTCGCTGGAGCAGGCCGGTAGTCGATCACGGAGCAGAAAGTCAGTCAGGCCGGGTCGTAGCACGTAGGAGGTTCTCAGACAAGCTGGGTCAAACACAAACAGGAACGTCAGCCAAGCCGGGTCAGGTAACGGAGGTGGTTCGCAGACAAGCCGGGTCAATCACGATCAGGAACACTGGAGCGTAGTCAGGACAGGCCAAATCGGTACACAGGAATCCGGAACACAGGAACACAGCAACAGCAAAACTGGCTCAGAAACACAACGAAAGGGCATCTGACAGGTGTCATGGCCAGGCATAAAAAGGTCACCAGGGGCAGGCCAAATCAACTCAGCGAATCAGAGTGTACCACAAACGAGAGTGACAGGAGGATCACAGGCACTGTGATACGCAGTCATTCACTGTAGAGACTGCCCGAAAGTACAAAATGCTCCCAGCACAGAACTCACAGCATTCCGTGCTCTCAGTATTCTGTGGTCCCAACATTCTGTGCTCCCAGCATTCTGTTCTACCAGCATTCCATGCTCCAAGAACAGAACTCCCAGCATTCTGTGCGTTCGGGCAGTCTCTACTGTGCATGACGGCTTCTGACAAACATTGTTGTGAATAATTATATAGGATGATTTATTTATCTGGGGGTTTGATATTGTCTCTCACATATTACCATTGGGAGCACCAGGTAGTCATTTGTAATATTTTGTTTTTCAGGGTACATTTTTGGAAGGGGTCCTTTTCCAGGCAGCAAACATTTGGTATATTTGACTGTGTCCTCCATATAGTGCCACCTTTTATGCTGTATAGTTGTTGTAATTGTAAATAATGCACTGTGTCACATCGGGTGTATTTTTTTAAAAATGATGGTAACTTTATAGGACTGGCTCAAATGTAATCAAATGTGAGAGAGAAGGGGAGAAAGAAAGAACAAGGGAGAAAAAGAGGGAGAGAAAAGAAAGACATGGGTGAAAGCAAAAAGGGAGGCTAGAGATAAAGGGATGAGGAAGCAGAAGCAAGAATTGTTAAATGCATTTCACTATTTTAAAAAATGAAATTCTTGTATTTGCTAAAAATATGGAGATAAATATAGAGAAAGATAAAATAAACTAATAGAGCACGAGCACAATAAGACAATGTTGAAATCTGCTGTATCTTTCTTAATTTAGTTAAGCAAATTAAAAAGCATGCTTGGTTAAAGTCTAATTTGAAAAGCTGCTGCTGTAAGATTATATTAGTGATTACCACATTGGGTGACTTGACAGTTACAGTGAGAGATAACTGTCTTCTCCTTTTCTCCAAAGTACTATTGATCTTCAGAGAGGAGATCCCTGACCTTACTGTAATGTGTGAAGTCATTCAAAGGACAGGTCTTCAAGCAGTACACATTCTACTTACAGTGATATGTTGTGAAACTTGGTGCACTGGGAATATGCATATATGTCACAGAAACATTCAGCTACTGCTGCCTAGAACTGCTAACCTTTAAACTTACAGTTAAAAAAAGCAGAAACACACAAGGAAGGTGTATATGACCTTTTGAAACTTCCACTAGAGCAAACATAATTGAAGTATATTTAAAATGGCTCACAGCAAAACTGCATCAAATGCTATATTCTATGGCTTGTATGATTGATGACTATGCTAGATAATATGTATTAGAATATTGAAATATAAATGTGAGTTTCAAAATCGACTGTATGTCTAACTAAAATGGAAAAGCGTTTTAAATTCTATGAATGTCATAATTATATAAGGATGTTTAGTTTACAGAAACAGTAGTCTATGCACATGTATTACAGAACCACCCATATGGTTAGATGCAGTATAATAATACAATATTATAATATGATTAGATCATATGAAGCCAAAAGGTTTTCACTAAAGTGCAAAATAGTCAGGAAATATAATGGTAACTCCCTCTCTGCTTTCTGTCTTCTTTCTCAAAATATCATACATAACATCATCAATTATATCACTTTTGATATCACATAACATCATTGCTATCATTGATCACATTATATTATCAATAATAAAATCTGCTAGATCAATAGTCTATCAGTAGATATGCTCTCCTGGGACCAGATCTACCAATTTAGCCAGGGCTGCATTATGAGCTCTGATACCCCAACAGGAGAACGGGGGGAGGGGGGTTGAAAGGAAATCCCAATGCTCATTCAGTTTTTCCTGTACTATATTGTGCAGTAAATCTTGGGATACAGGTCCCCATAAGCGCAATCTATTAAGCTTAAAATTCTGGCACAGCGGGTCTATGGGGACTATGAGTGTGACCCAGGAGAAATGTGTGGCTGTATTTGGAGCCGCAGTCTTATCATTTCTTCAACCCCAGTATCTCACCAAGTATTGGTTCATAATCAGACACCCAAAGGATGCCCATGAAAAGGGTAATTTTATTTTCTTTGACAAGTAAAGATTATTGCAGGAGTACCAGGATATATATGGTAGTGCTCTAAACACTTGCACTAGCAATGGCACAAGTTACACCATCTTTGTCCCTTACTGCTGTTAGGTTTGACTCTGAGTCTTTTTCCCCGACTTTGAATCAGACTAGCATGCAGTGGAAGAATAATCTGTTGGATATGAACAGTATTGATACTGAGGAAGTGTTTACAATTCATTAGCCACTTATGTTGATCATGATCCTGGGAAGTGAAACATCTAACCGAAGTAGTCATGAAATTGCCCATTTCATGTCTACTTCAGTCAGAGGTTTTACTCCCCAGGTCATTTGAAGCAAAGTTTGAGCCCTTTGCTAAATTTAAAGTAGTGGGCCTACTTACCTCTTAAGTGAATTCTGACAGTTCTGGTAGGTTTGCATATTTTTGAGCTAATGCTTTACCTTATAGAATGTTGTGTGCTCATACCTAGATATACACAATGCTAAGTAAGATTTTACACCTACTGTAACAAGATAAAATACCAAGAGACTGATGAAAGAAAGCAAAGTGAAGCAATTCTGAGGGAAACCAACTGTACCAACGCATTGCATTGTGGACCTCTCTAGATTTTAAATGAATGGAGTTATTTAGAAATGTTATTTGTTCTCTATGATTCAGATTATTTGCTCTGGAATTCAACCACTTTCACTTAGCAAATCTGTACATCAGCATCTTAATGTTCACATCCATCGTCACACAACGTTAGGTTTTCAAACTTGCTTTTTAGATAATGAGGGAGATGAGGTTCCATGATGTTCCTTTATGAAAGTTTTTCCATTCACTGTGGGGGAGGCCCTTTCTAACATTTGTTAGCTGACATTTCTTCCTATTGTAAAAACATCCTGGAATATTAGGCATGGAAATTTCTGACTGTGGGGGACAGTTGAATTTTCATTAAAGTGAATAGCTGATGTTTCTAATGAGAACTGGCAGTCAAACTGCCTGTACATTTGCATACTTGGTTAATTCAACAACACTCCTTACAAATTATTTCTGGAATTCTTTGCCCAGCACAATTAGCAGTGCACCTGCCAGTACAATCCATGCACATGTATTCTCTATTATATATTATAGATATGCATTGTGATTTTTTCTTTCTTTTTAAAACTAATTCAACCCATGAGTTACAGCAAAAAGATCAAGTGATGGAATAGCACAGCCTTGCCTTGTAATTTCAAACAGGCTACTACACAACATTAGATTTTAAGAACAGTGAGTTAACTGTAATTTAAGCAAACTTGTGAGTGGGAAATGCAATTCCAAATTATGATTAAGAAATGCAAATATAAATGAGAAGACAAAAGAGTATCATTGAACAATTCTCAATAAGTGAAACAATATTTTCCTCATTGACAATAATACCCATGTGTCCTATTTTAAGAAAGAGAAAAAGGAGAAAATGTGTGATTTTGAGAAATTTTCACCAAAAATGTGGTGTTTTTCCACTTTTCCCAACTTTGACTTTGCATTTAAATGAATGAAAAGAATAAATCCCGCCATCTCACCTAGCAATTTTCCCATGTGTTCGCTTATACAACTACAAGAAGAAGATGGACAAGCATATAGTGAAGTGTGGTGGAACTGTAGCCTTTAACAGCAGCTGTGTGGCACACTTTATTCTTTATTGCAAACAGATGATTTTGAATTTAACAAGTCTATCCTCATCCTAAAATGTACTGTAAAAATTAGCACTGAAGTAGACCAAAAGCAATCTGCTGCTTAAGTTTTGACAATAACTATGGATAGAGGCAGATAGGCAATAAGGGGAAGAAGGAGTTACTTGTGGTTGTACAGAATATGCATATGATTTCTTTGTAGACAGTGACAGACTGGGACATTTTATAAAAATTAAAAACAAACAAATAAATATGCAAAAAAAAAAAAAATAGGTGACAGACAGGCAGGGACCTTGACCTGATCTCAAACAGTGAAAGATATTGGATAGAGATGTATTTGATACTTTAGTTTCACATGGGCAAGACATCACTACACATATCAATAGTTCTGTTGTGTACCTGTTTAAAGGAGTAGACTTGTTAGTATAGTGGTATTCCAAAAACTAACTGTGGCCATTGTTGCTGAAGCTTGTAAATAAATGTTGATGATCCTCTTGAGGAGGCTGTTTGTAAAATGGAGGTGAAGATAAGATTATTTTGTAGGGGAGAGACTCCTAAGCACTAATAGGGTAATAAGAAGATGTGCTTTATTTGCACTTGCTGATTCTGTTAATGAAAGGTGAATACAATGTGTTGAAAATCCCTGGTGGCCAAGTGTGTTCTTTAACTGGTACAAACACAACGTGTTCCAAAGAGTACCATGTGATATATGTGATATATATATATATACATGCGCAGTAGAGATGGCTGCGCGTGCTGCAGTCATGCGCAGTAGACACTGCCCGCGCCGTGGCTGTTACGGAGCGGGGCACTCCAAATTCAGAGCGGAGTACTCTCTGCTCACCTTCCTGGGACCGCTTGGTCCCAGGAAGGTGTGCAGCGAGGACCATGGTCTGAATGTGGAGCGCCCTGCTCCATATCAGCAGCGGCGCATTCGGGCAGTCAGTACTACACATGCCTGCAGCACCGCCAGTGTTGGCCCGTGTACAAGAGATTTAAAACTAGTATATATATATATATATATATATATATATATATATATATATATATATATATATATATATATAAAACATATACAAATAGACAGACAATTCACTGTTTTTCTCTTTTGACTTCTACTTCAGGTTTTTCATTTGGTGGTGCTTTTTGGTTTGAACTATTGCTGTAGCATTTAGCTTGCAAAATTATGTGTGTATTAGCATAAACCCGTGCTTAACATTTATTCTATAGCCCCCTAGACAGAAGTCAAGTTAGCTTAGAAGGTCAGAAGAATATAATTTTTAAATGTTACTACCATAGATCTGTTGCTCTAGAGAATTTTACATAAATTGTGAAGGATTTTGAATGGTTTAATAGAAAAAAGCTCAATAAACAAAAGAAACATATATTCATAATGGCTTTCAAATATTTAAACAATTATTGATTTAAAATTAACATATTCAGTGGTATTTTTTTAGTTAACGGATTAAAAGAATAACAGTTTTTTTTTTTTTAAATGTGAAACTTCACATTTTATGAGTACATATTACTTTCTCAGAAATCCACATTACATTATTAGCATTTATGGTTCACTAGACTTTTAGATCCACTACAATGTATCTTCTTAACTAACAGAAAAAATACCTGAAATAAATCACAAGGTCATTCAACTGTGGATACATTAAACAGCAAAGATGCTTAGATTATAAAAAAAAAACACACAGAGAAATAATTTGCATGTACTATTTATTCAACCCAGTGACTTGCAATTGACAAGGTTATGTACTTAAAAAATATTTTATTTTGCCAAAAGTGTATGAAGCATACAGTATCTATTACTGAATCAGAAATTACATTTCTTATGATATTACCACATTTAAGCTTTAAACTATTTAATTGTAATACATGTTAAATACAATTTAAATATGAAGAAATAGTTTCTAAAAGTTTGGAAAAGGTCCTGCACAAACATGTCAATAAAAATGTTAACATTTACAAATATTAAAAAGTTAAATTAATTTGAAAATCTGCAAGCACAGTTCAGTTACGCAGCTTATACTGTATATAGGTTTGTTAATAAAGCATCAGGAATTATATGGGGATTCATTGTTAAATATCAATGCAAATGACACTTAACCAAACCACTATTGCTATAGTTAACATAATGAATGAGAAGAATGTTTCTGAAATAAGGAAATAATCTTAGTGATATAATTAATTAAACTTCCAAATTCTTTTTTAACCATCCCCAGCCCAAAAATTATATGGCATTTCCCACTTCTCATGGAACAGTGTTGTTGCTGCAGTTAAACTTGGGGGGGGGGGGGGGTAATGAAGAAAACTCAGAACCCGGACTGTTTCTACCAAAGCTTAAAAGCGGAGGGACCAAACATCAATGCCTCAGACAAGGACAATCAATAAATAAACAAAAAAACAAAACAAAAACAAAACACAAGATATTACTCTGGATTATGTTCAAATATAATGTTGACTTGTTTCAACATTGACTACAGCCTTTCTGTGGCAGTTGCATTTAACTCTCTGTTAACAAAAAAGAATGTGTTTATTGCCGAAACATGCCACATTGATTTTGACAAATGTGGCAATCTGTTGTTTCTGTTTATCCGTCTTAGAGGCAGGAGGGTAGAAAGTTGAAAATAGAGGTGAGTGAAGAGTTTGCAGATTGATTTGGAGGACCTGGAGAAAGCTCAGGGTCTATAAAAATCAATCTGGAATGAATCACAAAGGAGCAGGAAAAAGGAGAGATGAAATAAGTGGAAGGGAGTAATTGAGAGAGGAAGAGAGGAAAGGATTAGAAGATGATGGGATTAGATAAGCAGGAAAGAAAGAGGCTGGAGCAAGGGATATAAATAGGAAGTAGGAGGGAAACAGAGAGAGAGAGAGAGAGCGATAAGGAAGCAATGGGTGGTTCATTGGAGAATATAGTAAGCAGTGTGGGAGAGACTGGAGAGGGACCAGGGGAGAGTAACAGGCAGAAGAGGGGAGAGTGTGGGAGAAGTGAGAGAGATGGAGGCAGGTGTCCAGCAGTCCTGTCCAAAAACGTCTTCCTTGTTCACATAAATTAACCACACAGGAACCCCATGTGACTAACATTTGAAGTTAAGTGAAGCTGCTTATTTTTTCTTCAACGTCACATAATCAATTTTCTTGAATGTCTCTTACGAGTACCAGACTTACAAAATTATTTTTCTTATACCTAGTTAATAGGAATCTGTAGTTTACCCTCTCATATAAATTATCACCCACCGCAAAGGTAAGTGATATAGAAAAACATGATCCTTAATCCCTCAAGTAATATTTTATTTGCTCTCCCTCCAATATGACTTAAGTTGGTTTTGTTTGGGATTTACTGGTTTTGCGTTCCTCTCTAGGGATAGGTGAAAAAATCAGCAAATAATGATACTTCCTGCTTGGTTGAAAATTTCCCTCGAAAAGTGCTGTTTTTCTGTTTTTTTTTTGCCTAGCTCATTCCATTGAAATCAAATGCCATTTTATTTCCCAAAGGCATAGTATAAAATGGGTATGAGGGTGCCTGTGTTGGTGGAGTGTGGGGAAACAATCAGTTGTACAGGGACATTTTTGGGGGGCATTGTTGACTTGGATTGGGGGTAAGTTAATGAAAAAAAAATAAAAGTAAAAAAAAAAAAAAAAAAAGATATTAGTATAAAATGTGACAGAGACAGGGACCCCTTTATAAATCCTGCGACTGGGTGTCACAGTAATAATGCAAAGAAGGACAGACACAGTAATAAAATATTACCACCTTTATTGTAATATACAGTGATAATAATATATGAGATATATCAATGATAATATCCCACACAACCCCAGACCACCAGATGATAGGGCCCAAGCTCCTACCCGGAGCTGCACACTGTGCTACGCACTTCACTACTGCGAGTTACAGAAGACCAAAGGCAACAGGGAGTGAGAGCCGGACAGAGCCATGGGACACAAAGGCTAACGGTTAGGCAGGCTAGGAGCATACGGAGCGGGTTGTCAGCTAGAGCCACAGGTCACACAAGCCGGGGATACACTGAGCGAGATAGGAGCCGGAGGACAGAAAAACCAGGGACTATACGGAGCAAGTGAGTCAGCCAGAGCCACAGGACAGAACCGATGTGGGTAGTCAGGCAAGCCAGGGTTAACAAGGAGTGAGTTTGTCAGCCAGTGCCACAGGTCAGAACCGATGTGGGTAGTCAGACAAGCCTGGGTCATACACGGAGTGAGTAAGTCAGCCAGAGCCACAGTTCACATCCGATGTGGGTGGTTAGACAAGCAAGGGTTAACAAGGAGCGAGTTAGTCAGCCAGAGCCACAGGTCAGAACCGATGTGGGTAGTCAGACAAGCCGGGGTCATACACAGAGCGGATTCTCAGATAAGCACAGGTCACAACAGAGCACAAGAGTAACTAACAGGAACACCACATAAGGGCAATGACTGTCAGGCCCAGGGAGGTTTATAAAGGGGCAAAAGGAGGCAGGACCCAATTAGGCCACCCAGAATAGGCCCATAAACAGGCATCCATGATAGTGCTTGTTACCTGATATAGCAATGAGTAAGTGACCAGAGGCCATGCCAGCCGGCGGCCATACAGAGGTAAGGAAGCACAGGATAGCCCAAGGGAGACTGTGATACTGAGGCACACTAATGTTTGTCAGGATAGAGTATTTTGTAGAGGATGATTTGTAGGACTTGTTATTTGAGGTCCAAGCCCTTAGGGAACATTGATTTGTATGTCTTAGACTTATTAGTGGCACAAACCCTGAGAAAACATTGATTTGGTGTAGGACTTAGACTTGTTTGGTCCAAGCCCTAAGGAAACATTGATTTGTAGGTCTTAGACTTTTTAGGCCCAAGTCCTGAGCAAATATTGATTTATAGGACTTTGGCTTGTTAGTATCACACACCTTGAAGAATCAGTGATTTGTAGGACTTAGGTTTGTTAGAAACACATACCCCTCAATTTTCTTTTTTTAGGCCTCTGTTTTTTTCTTTTATAAGAACCAGCCCTGAGGAAAAAAAAATGCCCCACTGGCCTATTGCCAGCAGGTCATGTTCTGGTGGCCACTGGCCACTGTCAAATGCCCCAGTGTCATTGAGGAAATTGCTATTGCTTTTCTTGTGGCTGTTGCTGCTGCTGCTGAGTCGTTTAAGCAACTGTCACGGTTTGGCTGAACTGCTCTGTTCTTTTACACTCTGCTGATGATACAAGCTGCGTTTTCCTCCCCTGTGTCTGGCTAAGTCAGCTGATGAATAATGATCTGCCTCTACCTATCTGTTACCATGATTACTCACCTGATTGTTATCAACCAACACCTTCCTGGCTATTTAAAGCAGATAGGCCTATTTCCTCCTTGCCCTTGTTTTGTTTCTGGCTGCAAGTGTTTTTTCCTGAGTTCCTAATTATACATGCATGACAAGGCTTCTTCTGATGCCCTGTCTGGCTCCTGAATCCTGGCTTGTTCCTGACATCGCCGACCTCCGTATTCCTTACCCTGGCTTGTCTGAGTACCCGTCATGGTTCCTGACCCCGGCTTGTATTTTGATTTAAGCTATTGGATCATTATTTGGCTTTGTTTATTTCAATAAAGGTGTTTTGCACTTCACAGTTTGTGGCTGGTTCCTGGTCCCAAACAGCAGCAAGATGATTAGGCAGTTCAAAAGGCATGGGATCAAGAACAGCAGTAACATGGGTGATGGATGACCATGGTACCACTTGTCGCTACTAAATCCAGTGATGCGCCTGAAGCAGTAGCAGCATCACAACTAGCCCCCACCAATTCAGGTATATGTGGAGAAAAGAAGTTGGCCAAAAATGCTTCTCCACCTGCCCCTCCTCCAAAATCATGAGTGTGTTGTTAGAATAGAAATTCTTCCCTTGAGAGCAGGAACTGTTCCTCACATCAGCAACTGCAATGTGCAAAGCATGTGTGGTAAATAAGGGAAGGACCGGGAACAAAGTACACATCTGCACTCACATCAAATTCCTGGTATAACAGTAACCAAACATTATGATGTTTAGGGTCTCCAATGTGAAATGATCCCACTATGCCCCTTGTATACTCCCACTAAGAACATGTGATACCCAGTAGTTTTAATAGTAATGATGAGCCCTCCCTGCCACCAGCTTAGGGTATTCTTCAGATGCTGCTTGATGCCCTGCTTGCTATTATCCTCTACCACACTGCCATGTGTGGTCAGCGTACCACATTGTCATGGTAACTCAGGCAACACACAACACAGTACAAGTAAGTTTAACCAGTTTACTGAAGAAAATAATAGTAGCAATAGAAATAATATGAATGATAATAAGAGTGAACACTTCCTCACCCTTGGAGAGACAGGCATAAGGACAGTGTAGTGCACTACTCAAGCTGACACTGAACTGCAATTGGATAATTGATAACACCGGTACCAAACCAGACATGGCTCTCACCTGGTACACCAGGAATAGTAACAGAGAGTACCCGGACAACCTCCTGAGAGAGATGTAAAAGGATAGTGCACAGTAACGTACAGCAAGGTACCGAATGAAGGCACAGAGTGGAGGTGCACTAGGAGGCTGCCAAATACGTAATTGCAGTAGCACAGTGCAAACAAAGAGTGAGACAGGCAGAGACAGTAGGGAGCACACAAAGGTAGTGTATCAGGAGGCAACTGGTATAACAATATCGGTAACACTACAAGTCCGGGGACAATAGCATCGCACAGTGCGGAGACAACAAAAAAACGCTAAAAGCAAGGAGAGTTGTACCGGGTAGGTAGTGCCCGGAGGCAAAGGGATCGCACAATGTGGAACCAACTAGCAATGCTACGGCAGGTAGCAGAAGCACCGATTAGGTAAAGCGTGCCTACAGCTATACCTGGGGACAGTGGTAGTCAGACAGGAGCGAGAGTAGCACTGAGCGTAGGTCAGACAAGCCACAGTCAGGAAACGGATCAGGTAGTCAGCCACAGCTGGGGTCAGCACAGAGCGGGTATTCGGACAAGCCAGAGTCATACACGGATCAGTTAGTCAGACAGAGCCAAGGTCATAAACCAGATCAGATAGACAAGTCAAGGATAGAGAACCAGGAGATATCGTACGCCAAGTAAAGGTCAAAACGAGCAACACTGGAATGCGCACAGAAACACTACGAAAGGGTGACTAAGCCCAGTTCGTGGGAAGGTTATAAGGCAGCCGCCGGGGGTGGAGCAATCAGGCCAAGCATACAGGAAACTACAAAATAACAAGCGGCATCAGAGACGCGTGACCGCCGATAGTGACAGACCAGAAGATGTGTCCAGAACCCACCACCGTACAGCAGAGCTGGCAAGGAATCACGGGTACCGTGATACACACAGTGTGCAATTAATGGACACAAACTGCCATATCCTGACATCTACTGAAGGGCTATCAGATGGTGGGGGAGGTAAAGATAAATGAGGTGGATCACCAGAAGATCCAGTTACATGATCTTCCCGTGTTCGGACCCTAGAGCAAGAATGTGATGGCTAGCCAGGTGTTTCATTCACCATTGTACTTTCAGGCCATGGCTGAGTTTTTATATTCTTCCTCCTCTTTGATTTCTGATTTGCATATTGTTGCCTTTGGGGAGAGTCATGGGGGACAGCTACAGCGATGCCTGATATCTTTGCTGCATGTCCAGCTTTAACATGTTTCACATAAATATCATGGTGTCTGTGTTTAAGGGCGGTTGTGCCAAGGTGTGTTCCCTCCTTTTCCTTTTTCACTGATTTATCATAATTCATGCACAGTGCCATCACTGATGCCTGCACTGTGCCTGCTCCAAGTGAAAAATAGTCCCACACCCATGACCTCGGGGTTTTCCTCAACTTTCCCCTTCATTGGCTGGGGAAGGAGATGATGTTGCTGCTGTTCCTGCAACTGTCTCAGAATCAGCACTGCAACTAGGACCAGGTGTATTGCTGCTGGTAAGTAAAACCTGTCCTAGTCCTGCATTCCCCCATTCCCATTGTGGTCTGTGGCACACTAGCCTGTTCCTCAGAATCCTGCTGCCTTTGCAACTCAGCAGCAGCAAACTCCACAAATTCCAAAACCTCACTGTTGGTGGTGATGATGCCCATCCTTATCCCTGTCTCCCATTCCTTCTAGGTTTGGTCTAAAAAGTAGGGGCGGGCAGAAGGTAAGAAAAAATTCCCTGTATGACTTTTCTTGGCAACTGGCCGAAAGTTCCTCCTTTTCACCTATTTTAACAAATTTTCTATTTTTTCTATGGGTACAACATTTCCCACTGCAATATTACATCTTCTAAGGCCTGTAGTGGAGAAATAAGTAGCTGAAAGTCGAAGCTGTGAGTCCTACAGCAATATGTCTTGAAAACACTGGCACATATTCATTATGATGTCAAGTGATTAAAAAACAAAGTACAGCTTCAAACGTTCAGGGGCTCTACAGATATTCATGCCATGGCCACCACCTTCCTAGTCAAAATCAATAGTTTGCTAAGTAGCTTACTAGTCAGAACACAGTGCAAATCATCTGTACAGATAGATAGAATGCAGATTTTTGGAGTGAGGGGGAATAAGCCATAGGAGAATTTGTGATATCACTTATATTATTTTGGCCCAAAAGTCTGTGAGTACCCCACAGCCCCAGAGCAAGTATCAGGAGTTAACTCCACTACACGACAGCAAATGATGTGTTGTCTACTCTAATACACATTGAGTATAATGAGCATGGTGAATAGTATGTTCTATGTAGTATCTTCAGCTGAATAAGGCAGTGTCTAGATATAGCAGCCACCTCCTGTGGATCCCTCCTGGCCCAATCCCTCTCTCAGTCTTCCAGTGGCCCGATGTCTGCCTTCCACTTCTGTCTTAGCTGGTCATTGTCTGTGTAAGTGAGTTTTTCAAGCCATGAATAAAAAATGAAATGAGTTTCCTAGGGGGTTTATCCGCAAGTAAGGAATTTAGACCTTTCCCTCTCTCCCTTCCCCTTGTGCGTTTTCTGGACATTACTCGACTACTGTGTGTGTGTTTTTACTCTACAGTACACAACACAACTGATGGAGTGTGATGTCTTTCCTTAGCCCTCAACAAAATTCTCAATGTCATCTGCAGTCTTTCAGTTTTGCCTTAGTCATGCAGCTCATGTCAAGCTCCCAGTCAGCTGTCACCTAATATATTTAGTTGTTTGTTATTATTTTGTATTTCCTATTTTTTTATTTATTTTTTAATTTTTAAGGTGTCCGCCCTATCTTATAACAGCCTGTCCAAAATAAATAAATAAATAATAACTGAAAAACAAAATCAACAACTTCAGACTTCTCCAACAATGAGACAATGACAGCAAGATCAGCAAGCAAATTGGTCTCTAGCTGCCTGTGTCTTGTCAGTCAGTCACACCGAATTTTTGGGTATTTCCTCCCTTCTTCTCCCCAAGAGTGCCCCCAGACTTCCCTAATACAGAGAACAAATGTCCTACCTAATTGACTTCCCCCTTTATTTGCATATCTTCTCTAGCTCAAAAATGTGCTGCTTTCTCCTTTCACAAACAAAGAATGGCATGCTATGAGATCCCGACACTGGCTGTAGAAATGTAAAGAACACTTTCATATGTTGGGAAAGATATTGTCTTCCCATTGATTTCAATGCAATGAGGTAGGCAAAAAAGCAGTAAAGCTATACTTTTAGTGGGAAATTATTCTCCTAGCAGGAAGTGCCATTATTCACCAATTTTGGTTGGAGGAGAACGTTTTTCCCATTAATGGTTCTTCCACCCCAGCTTCTGCACCATCATCATCACCACCACCAGGTTTTCCTTGCTGCTATTGCTCTATTACAGATGTCTCAACAGTTGCAGGAGGGGATGAGAAATGTGACAGAGGGTCCCCTACTGTCACACTTGCCATCTCTTGTTTAGCTGAAGAAGGCAGAGTGTCAGTACTAGCAGCAGACACAGGTAGCCAATCTGTGCTCACGGCAATGGTGCTTTTATTGCTGCTAGGCAACATTTTGACCTTCTTCAGGATCATGATACATCTGGACAATGTTGTGGGGGGGGTAAGGGGACTCCCAGGCTCATGGGAATGTTGTGTGATCCCTTGACCGCTAGTCTGGCCACTCTGCAGTACTTCCCCTACCACCTCAGCATCAGTAGGAGTTTCTACTGTGGTAAAGATCGTTCCTCATGCTGCTTCAGCATCACTGTTACTACTACTAACACTGCCTCCATCAATCCTAACACTCTGAGTCTGTAGCTGCTGGATCTTCTAAGTAGTAGTAGTAGTGGGACTGCTTGGGGATAGCAAGTGTGAATCAGGATCCCCTGAGTCATAATTGGCATCATCTCCTCCTTCCACCCCTCCTGACACACCCTGGCAGACAGGGCTGGATTTATATCTCAGGATTCCCTAGGCACAACAACCTGCTGCACTCCTAGCCCCGCCTTTATCCCACCCACCCATAACACACCCCTCACTTAGCCACACCCCTCCATTAACCACACCCTTTTCTGGTCAAACCCATTTTTAGATAATTTTTCTTCTTCACAGTACTGTGGCAAGTTTCCCAGAGGCAGAATACTGTCATTCACACAAGTAACACTGGAGGTTTTTATGCAAATTGTTACCTCCACTAATTGTCAACCCAGGTGGGAGTCATAGTCAGGCAATAATAACATATCTGATGATCAATCAGATATATGTTATTATTAGAGGAGGTTGCAACTTGCATCAAAACCTCCAGTATTACATTTACTTTTGGATGGCCAGAATTCCTAATCATACCATATTCATTTCCCCTATGTAGGACAGCCCAGTGGCCCTCCCTCACAAAACAGCCAAACCTCCATGCCCCCCGATGTGAAAGGATAGCAGGAGCTAAACAAGATCACATACATTTGGGCAGCTTGGCCTGCACATAGCACAGCCAGGTCATCACCCATTGTCTGTAGCCTTGGACAGTGATGATACGGGTTTAGGCGTAGGCAGCTTGATACACTCAGTTTCCCCTATCCTTTAGTTTCCATCGTATCTCAAAATTGACCCTTTTTCTCTTACAATTACTCTCCCTCCATAGATATATAGTGGCTTCAACATGACATAGCAGACTTGCTTTATTCTGCCCACAAATGGAAAAATAACTTGTGAGCACTCATTGAGCAGTGAAAGTCATACTCTGTCCACTTATCCACTTTGGAAAAAGAGAACTTATCTCCAAAACAGATTTCTCAAGCCCATATTTCCTATATACGTAAGACTTTATGCACAAAAGAAAATGTGGAAAACCCCTGGGGCAAACCAAATGAAGCACAGTGGAAACAATAAGAATTTTGAAAATTCCTATTTAACCTGTTTGATAGAAGAAAAGTCTCAAACACATTGCTCTATAATGTATTGGAGTTTGGAGGCCTATTTAGCATTCAGGGGTTTAAAGCTTCATTGAAATGAATGAGAATTGTTATTTGTTCCCAAGAGAGCAGTTGGTGTGGCAAAGAATTTCTTAAATAACATCTATTATTTCAGCTGCCGATTTGGTTAATTCCGAGAGCGTGCGCTGAAAGCGCTTTGAGTCCCACTGGGAGAAAGGCGCTATATAAATACTAGTTATTATTATTATTATTATAACTGTTCATTTGTGAATAAGATCCTAAGGACAGCACTGAGTAATTCTAGAGCAGCATAGGGAACAAAAGGAAAATTCCCATAGATAGGGTTTTTAACACCCTGAGTGCCAGAGAGGTCTGCAACACAATGAAAATGAATACACTGAAACCCTGTCTAGCAGTCAAGGGTTTAAAGGCCCCATTTATGTCAATGGGAATTTTGGGGAATGTTTTACTTATCCCAGAGTTGTTCCTTTTTAGCTTGAATACAGATCATGGATGATATGTGTCATTACACTAGGACTGGGAATTTTACTGAATAGGTGAGATGTTTGTTTTTTTGCAGAGTTTCTTGCAGGAAGAAAAAAGCCACTTATTTTTATGTCAGAAGAGGAAACCTATTATGGTTCAGTCTTTCAGATATAGGAGGAAATAAGACAACACATCTGATATATGTACCCTCACCTGAGGAACAATTTGGGACTGGGAGGCTGCTGCTGCCTCTGCTACTGTTTGCCGCCACCTCCTCACTAATGCCAAAAAACTTGTCTGACTGACCGCACAGTCAAGTAGTAACACGCACCAGCTATGCACTGCAAATCCCAAGTGCGTACAGCCTGTTGCTTCCGCAACACTGATTGGAGCTGGCAGGTCAGCGGGAAGGCTGGGTAGTGGGGAGCTCCTGCAGCACAGGCACAACATCAGGCTCCTAGCAGTTAACCAAGCAGCAGTGGCACCCTCTTAGGTGCATATCAGCTGTAGGCATACACAGACACATTATTTATTTTTGCAATAAAATACGGGACAATTGGGAATCTAAAGTGGGCGGGCTGGTGAGCGTGACTGAGCTGCTCCTGGGCTCCCCAGAAAATCTGGCACCCAAGGCCAGTGCCAAGTTGGCCTACTGACAAATCTGGCCCTGCTGGCAGACACAGCACTGGCAGCAGGCACAGGTAGCTAACCTCTTCTGCTAATACTACTGCCATCTTCTTCCTCTTCCCATGACACAAATTTCCCCAAGATCCCTAGGAGTGGTGTAGGGGGACTGGCCATCATTGAGTCTGAGGAATCAGGGAATCCAGACCCTTTCATGTTGGTAGTGGGCACTTCCTCCTCCTCAAACTCCCTCTTCTGCCTCAATTTTGCTATAAAAGTTACATCACAACAGCCTACCACCTCTCTCTGTAGCTGAATGTATTGTGTTTCACATCCTGGAAAATGCCATGTTTTTATAGCGAAAAGGTGAAAAACATGTAATTAAAGGGTTGAAAAGTTTGTAGGCATTGAAAAAATATTGAAAAAGTTTTGGCAATAGGCAAAAATGGGATTTTAATTGCTTTATTTAAAGAGGATATACAGGTCAAAAAATTACGTTTTTTTAAAATTAAACCCTGATGAAGACATGGCAAGGCCTACGCATAGTAGCTATTGTGACACAATTAATGTTTGAGCTATTACTTGGTATAACTGTGCATGTAGAAATTAATATATGTGATCTAGTGTTTATTAAACAATGTAGATGCTCACAGTCAAATATATATTAAATGTTACTAATTTTTGCTTGTCTTTGCTATAATGTAATGTACGGCTTTAAAGTCATTTTATAAATAATAATTCTATTAATGTTTTTATTGTATTTTATAATATACATATATATATTTTAATTAAACCTTATTGTTTAGAAGAATAATTGTTTGTATTTATAACAACACATGACTTTGTACAGTTTATTTCTGTAAAGCTGTAAAGTTCTAGGTGGTATTCTTTACTTCATATTTCTCTATTTACTCTTCTTCGCTTTTTGAGGCAACAACAAAACTAATTGAGGTTTTTCACAATCCAAGCAGAAAACAAACTAGATTTCATTACCTGGAAATAGGTTGGCTAAGACTTCTTTTTGTCCATTTGCAGATGTTCTCTCTGGAAAGAAAAATGTTTTAATTTTATTTTGTTTCCTGTACACAATTGGAAAGGGGAAAGATGAATATAAAATAGGCTCAGAGAATACACTAACAGTTAATTGATATTGATACATCTCTGCTTAGCAGCATAGCATAAAAATAAAATTAAATTCACAAGAGCATAAAAAGACCTGCAAGTGCATTAGCATAAGCAACACAGAGGAACAGAAATGATCAACTTTCATTATTTTCTCATTTTTCTATGTTATGCCCAATCAGTGTTGTTCTCTTGTTTTATATTTATCCTGTCATTTAATTCAGTTTTATAATTTAACTGCAGATCTACCTATACTATCCTTTCTGACCTTGCCCTAGACTTAATTTGTCAGTGAGTTTTTCAGTGCTCCACTGCTAAACAAAAACATGCCACAAAATCATTTATGCATATTTTCCAATTTCAGGTAGCATTATAATTAGGAAACAAAATGCACAGACAATAACAAAACATTGATTGATTTTAAAGTTGATTAAAATAGTTTGCAGAGCACATAAATCTATTTAAATGTTATATGTTTATCCAGTTGTGTCTCTTTTTTCATATTGTGTGTAGGGCTTCTATAAGTATTATAGATATGGAGGGAGAGGCACTAAAGTGTGATAGGAAGGAAGGTGATAAAGAGGAGATCTTAGGGCATATGCTCTATAGAGTTACACAGGAAGTGATAGCACTGGAGAATTCATCCACTCTTTATCACCTCTTTATCATCCTTAGTAGGGATGGGTGAAAGTTTTAGCCTCAACACAGATATAGGTGAAAAATGTCCCTTACCATCTAGCAGGAGATTCCCAATGAAAAGTACCATTTTCCTGCTTTTTTTGCCTAGCTCATTGCATTGAAATCAATTGGAAGGCTGAATTTCTCACCTCCACATGTCAGTTTTCTCTTCTTTTCCTTAAAGCGTGTCGGTCTGTCAAGCATGTCATTCTGTATTTGTGAGAGGAGAAAGCAGCACATTTATGAGCTGGAGAAGATAGGAAAATAAAGTGAGTTGAAGCTTAGGTTAGGGAGTCTTTTAGGTAGGATATTTGGTCTCTATATTAGGAGACTCTGGCGGCACTTGGGGGACAACAAGGGAGAAAGGAGAATTGACACCAAATACCCCAAGATTTGGTATGACTGACTAGCAAGACACAAGACAACATGAGCCAAGCTCCTTCCTGATCTGGTCATTATTATATTTGTGCTGATGGAGTCTGGGGGTGTGAGATGGGAGAAAAGGAGCTTGACTTCAAATACCCCAAAATTCAGTGTGATTGATTTGATTTGAAAGACACAGGCATATGTGGCCCGCTTTCCTTGCTGATCTTCCTGTTATTATCTATGTTGGATATATCTGGGAGTGTGAGAAGGGAGCAAAGGAGGTTATCCCCAAAAACCTAATATTCTGTCCGGCTGATTTGATTTTAAAGATATAGTCAGCTGCGGTCCACATTACTTGCTGATCTTGCAGTTATTATCTCTGTGTTAGACACGTCTGAAGGTGTGCGAAGGGAACAAAGGAGGTTGACCCCAAATGCCCCAACATTCTGCCTGACTGATTTGAAAGACACAGGCAGCTGTGGTCCAAGTTCCTTGCTGGTATTACTGTTATTATCTCTGTGTTATAAGTGTTTGGGGGCTGTGAGAAGGGAGCAAAGGAGGTTGACCCCAAATATCCCAACATTCTGTTTGGCTGATTTGATTTGAAAGACACAGACAGCTGCAGTCCAAGTTCCTTCCTGATATCTCTTTGGATGGAAATCTGGGGAAAAAAGTTGTTGATTTTTTTTTAAGTTATATTTTTTTATTTTTTTGGAAAGTGACAAGATAGGGTGGACAACACAGTTTATATATATTTATATATTATATTTATATATCTATATTAGGTGAAAGACAGCTGACTGGGGCCCTGATGTGAGCTGTTTGACTGAAGCAGACTTGATAGATAGCAGATGAGATTGAGTATTTTATTGAGGGCCAAAGCAAGATATCACACGCCATCAGTTGTGTTGTGTACTTTAGAGTGAAAGACACAGTAGTTGAGTAATGTCCCGCAAACGCTCAAGTGGCAGGTGGAGAGAAAAAAGAAGAGCAGTGCAGGGATGTGGGAGTAAAGTGGTAGTTCAAAAACTGACTGCAGCCATGGCTGCTGCATTGCGTGCAATAAATGATGATGATCCCACTCTACCCAGGGAGGATGCATTTTGTCAAGGTCCCACCAAAAGTTCCACCACCACCAGCTCCAGTACTAAAAAAAACATATAAGAAGAACAGTTAAAATGATAATGAGTCACATTCTAGTGTTGATAATGGTAAAGCTGAACCAACTGCTCCATCTGAAATTGAGAAAAACAAGCACCAAAGCACCTATCCTCAAAGTAGTAGCAAACTTTGTGAAATTAAATGTAAAAAGAAAGTGATTGAGACCTCTAAAAGCTTAGAGAAAAAAAAAGGGGCATGAAGGGGAAGGTGATGTTGAGGATGACCTAATGATGACTGATGATTTTGATGTTATCACAGTGCCCAGTGATTGCCTGTGACTGACATTGCTCTGGAGCGACATTGTTTACTATCTGGCTGTCGCTCTCACTGAGTCGCTATTCTTATAGGGTACCACGATGATGAGGTTATTGCTCCACCTACCCATCAGGATTTTTAAACCTCAGCCTGTGTCTCTCCCAGTGCCCTTTCGTGGTGTACCTGAGCTTTTCTGTGTTGGTGCATTACCATTCCTGTGTATTACCTGGCTACGTCTGACTACCTGTTCTGGTTCCGACTCCTGGCTCGTCTGACTACCCGTTCCGGTTCTGACTCCTGGCTCGTCTGACTACCCATTCCGGCTCTGACCTCTGGCTCGACTGACTATCCGTTCCGGTTACGACCATTGGAGATGTCTGACTATCCGATCCGGTTTTGACCTTTGACTACCTCCCGTTTTTCCCTCTGTGTTGCACTCCGTGACCATTCCGGAGTGCCTGCACTGTTCCTCTCTGGTCTCGTGAAGGTTTGCCATTCCATCTGTGTACTGCACTGCCCTCACATCTACCGTGTAGTCCCAGGGCCATTCCGTTTCTGACCACCTGTCCTGTGAAGGTTAAGGAAGCGCCTCCATTGTTCCTACCTGGTCTTGTGAAGATGTGCCACTATCTACTGCCACTTGTGTCATCAACAAGGTGTGCCACTATCTACTGCCACTTGTGTCATCATAAGGTGTGCCACTATCTACTGCCACTTGTCATTATCATAACTACTGTGTCATTTATTGCCATTTGCCTGTTGCATTATCTCCTGCCTTTCAGATTACTTAATAAAGTTTTATATTAAGTTCATTTGTACTTGTCAGTGTGTTCAATTCTTAGTCACTCTGTGACAGATGTAGATCTAGAATATATCATCACTCCTGCATGCGCCTCTTCCTGAGATACAGATGAAGCCGAGACTGAAAAAGAGATGATGACATGGCCAGAAGGTTAGCTGAAAGACAAAGGCTCAATCTTCCACCACTGACAAGGAGCAATGTGTCTGTCTATAAACTGTTTGAGAAAAACATTGGAAACCCGGTACAAGCAAAAATGCATACAGTTATACTGTTGGTCATCATCAACAACATCACTGTTTCCAAGTCCAAACCCCTCTTAGTAACACTTGTGTTGAGTAACTCACAGCAACACAGGTTAATAACATCCACAACCTTAGCTATGACGAGTGCCTCTGCTGCTGGAAGTGTTGCATTTTTGATACCTAGTAGTAGTAGTAGTAGTAGCAGTAAAATTACATCAACATCTAACCCCAGTAGTAGTAGCATTAGCCCCTCAGGAACCCCGCAGTCCATGAAAGCCACAGTACGGAGATACTCCACTCAGGTTCCAAAAGCTAAGCATGTTGCTACCTGTTGTCTGTGCAAAAAGCACGTGAACAGGGGGAAAGTAAACTCACCCCTAGGCATTTCCTTTATGAGATCCCACCTGAAGCACAACCAGTGGTCTAACTGGGAGACACACTATCAACAGGTCAGAGGTACCACAACTAGCAGCAGCAGAGGAAGCACTCCAAAAAATGTCCAGGACTCTGGGTCAGATAAGAGAAGTAGTGATGTTATTGATGTGTCAGAGAGAATGTGGCACAGTTAGTTCTTTCCAAATAACACCTATGGCTCCTCCTGCAGAGGAGTATGATGACTCTGGGTTAGCTGTAGGAGATGACACGGGCCATAGAGTGTCTACACATACCCCCACCACCTCTACAAGAGATGGTGTTAAAAGCAATAAAGTTGCACAGTTCTTCTATGTATTGCCATACCACACTTACTAAGTTCTTAGAAAGAAGTCAAAACCTTCAGGCACACGTTTTAGACCATTCCAATGAAGGGATTCCGTGTAAGTAACGAGATCTTGGCACTTCTCAAGTGCCACCGTGTCGACTGACACTAATATCCTGCTTACAGCTTTACAGCTGTCAGTAGGAAACAGCAAACTTTAAACTCCCGTATCTCTTAAACCATAGCGGTTTGAGAGATACTTTTTTGCATTTAGATCAGCTTTTTAAGCCTTCTAAATGCAAAAAAGTTTTTTTAGACATTACTAACACTTTCATTAGCAACAGAAGTGCAATTAGGCGTTGAAATAGAACACATCATAGATGAAATGCCTCAGGCAGAGGTCGAACAGCCAGTAGTGGGGTAGAGAGAGGTAAAGAGAAAGCAGAAGAGACGAGTTGGGAGTAAAAAAGGGAAAAGGAGAGGAAAAAGAAAAGAGGAGCCAAGAAAAGATGCAAGAAGGTAAGGGTAGATAAGAGAAAGTAAGGTAAAGTAAAGTGAAGTAAGGAGAGTGACGGTCTCTACGGAAGGCTAGTGGCAACGCAAACGCTAAGCAAATTATGGGCATCAATGTGAGTCAAAGAAGAGGGTCAGGCCAAGACTGAAGGATATTTGGAGTTGCCGTTTGAGAGGTCAATTTAACCTGGGACCAAAGGAGTATAAAATGAGACAAAGAAGAAGGATCTAGATGTCTTTGTGTCCAGGACATGCGAAGGAAAAGTAAATGTTCATCTACTTTGGATATCCATTCCTCCAAAGAGCGAGGAGTAGGTGACTTCCATCGCAAAGGTATGAGCGTTTTGCAGCATTCAACATCGTAGTTAGAATTAATTTCTTTGGGGCACTACATGAAGGAAGGCCTTTAAACAAAAGTTTAAGCCAAGGGTCAGCTGGCAATGTAATATTTAAAAGCTGAGAGATGTAATCTATACATTTAGACCAATATGACATAATTAGAGGGCAGGTCCACCAAATATGGAGTAGGGTTCCCCTGTTATTCTTACACCTCCAACAGGTCGCCAGAATCGGAGAGGAGAATTTGTGGAGCCTGGCTGGTATGTAATACCATCGCGTGAGCAGCTTAAGATTGGTCTCCGCTAGATTAGTAGAGATGGAGGAAGTATGCAGCCTGTAAAAAATCTCTTGCCATTCTTCCAATGTGAGTGTAAGATTCAAGTCCATTTTCCAGGATGATGCATAGGAAGATTTAGTCGGAGGATCACTTCGGATATGTCATAAATAGTACTAATAGTTTTGCCTTTAGATATTGTTGGGTCAAAAAAGGATTTCTCAAATTTAGACAGAGGTTGGTTAAAACATAGCGTTATGTCTGGGTGGGAGAGAAAATGTTTAAATCTCAGATGGTTCCAAAGTTCTTTGGGGGGTAGAATATAACATTCCCGAATGTCTGGGAAAGGTATGATAGTTAAACATGTCCTGAGGTCTAGAAATTGGAGGTCTGCAATGCTTGACCAAGCAGGAAATTGCTATTTGGCGAGAGAGTACTTGGATGGGGAGCTCGTGAAAAGTCTAGAAAATGGGGAAGGGAGTGGAATTAAAGAACCATGGGTGTTCAAATTGGTCCAAATCCGCAGTGTGTTGCGCAAGATAGGATGAGTGATAGTTGGCAGTGGTCGGTCCTTCAGATGAATCAAGATTAATGCCAAGGGATCGCAATTGGAATAAAAGGATCTTTCGAACTGGACCCATAGTTTGTGGCGAGAGTTAACATGCCAGTCAGGTATAGAAGCGATGATGACAGAATGATAGTAATGGCATATGTCTGGTAGACCAAAACCCCCATTGGACTTATGTGAGCTAAGAAGTTTATGGTTAAGTCATGGCTGGATCTTCCCTCAGATGAAGGAAGTGTTACAGTTCAGTACACTCAGACACATAGGTATAGGTAAAATCACAGCTTTATTAAGACACACAATGAACGATGTAACCCTCACGGGTCCAGTATGGCACAAACTGACACAAGACAGGTTACAAATGGTTAACCCACACGGGTCCAGTAAAGTGAACAACACAATACTGACACAGGTCAGGTAAATAGAGTAGATACAGTGTATGAATGTCCAACTTAACCAGTGCAGTGCTGCTCGTAACGAGATTCAGACTCAATGTCGCCTGAGTGTAGTGGGAGGCAACAAGAACAGGACTGCAAATTCAGGCTCTGGAAGCCTGTCAATGTGACCAATGGTGGACGCCCACCATAGACTAATGGAATGGTCAGAACTAGTGCTTAAACTGAGGCTCTACCGGAGAAACCCAGCACCGTGTGCATGTACTACCTGAAAGGGTTAATGGGCAATCGTATAAATGGATGGCAACCGGAAGTGCCCAACTGATCAACGGGAGACTATAGCCCAATAAGCGCAGCCCAATGGAACCCAAGATGGTAGTGATAAGCGAGGCTCCTTCCCCCAAAGGGCTTAATAGCGCTATGGTCTGTACAACGGAAATCACCGGAGGCGCCCTACTGAACCAACACAGATCAAGCGAGTGCAACACGGAGTGGAAGTAGTGAGACTCTGACCACTGGTCTAGTGTGCGAGCAACGGAACACAGCTACTAGGACCAGTACGCAGGAACGGTGCCCAACTGGTGGGCAAACAGGAGAAATACGGATCAGCCAACTGGAACGGCAGAAACAGGAACCACGCCAAGAAGAGTCTGTAGAGCGAGCAGGAACGTCAGCCAGGCCAAGTCGGTACACGGAGCAGGATCCTCAGACGCGCCGGGTCGGTACACAGAGCTGGGTCGTCAATCTCGCTGGGTCGGTACACGGAGCAGGAATGTCAGCCAGGACGGGTCAGAACAGGAAGCAGGAATGTCAGCCAATCTGAATCGGTACACAGAATCAGGAACGAGACAATAGCGTGGTCAGGCAGACCGGGGTCATACACTGAATCAGAACAACAACAACTAGCACCAGGCATCAGGTACACCACGAAAGGGCACTAGCGAAGTGACAGCCCAGGGTATAAAAAGGCTTGTCACTAGGAGGAGCAGACAGAGCAGCCAATAGCAAATCAGAATCAGCGAGATGGACAGAATGTCACCCAGATCACGGGCGCCGTGATAGTACCCTCCTCTCAAAGACCCCCCTCCGAGAAGAGGGCCCAGGCTTTCTAGGGTACTTAGTATGAAACATGTGCTGCAACCTGGGAGCATGCAGGTCCTTGGAGTCCACCCATGAACATTCCTCTGGGCCGTAGCCTTTCCAATGGACCAAATACTGCAGTGTGCCTCTGAATCTGCGTGAATCAATGATATTTTGCACCTCATACTCCTCCTGGCCCTGGATCTAAATAGGGCCTGGTGCCATGGGATCGGTAGTATAATTATTACAGACCAGGGGCTTCAACAGTGATACGTGGAACACATTGTGAATACCCATAGAAGGTGGGAGGTCCAGAGCATAAGACACAGGATTAATTTTGCGAATAACTTTGACTGGACCAATGAACCGGGGAGCCGACTTATTGCAAGGAGTCTGGAGGTTCAGATTCTTAGAGGAGAGCCAGACCCTGTCCCAACCTGAAAAGAGACTGCTGGCAGCCGTCTGCGATTAGCTTGGAGCTGATACAGCTGAAACGAAGCATTCAGGGTCCTTTGTACCTGTACCCAAGTGGAATGGAGATGCTCCAGCTGCTCATCCAGAGCTGGAATCTGCTGCGACTGAAATGAGCCTGGAAGCAGACAAGGTTGAAACCCGTAATTGATGAGGAACGGGGAACTTCCAGATGAAGAATTAACCGCACAGTTCCTGGCAAACTCCGCCCAAGGCAACAGGTCAGCCCAGTTATCGTGATGGTCAGACACAAAACAGCATCGAAATTGTTCCAAGCCCTGGTTGGCACGCTCAGCGGCTCCGTTGGTCTGGGGATGATAAGCGGAGGAAAATGATAACTGTATGCCCATCTGAGCACAGAACACCTTCCAGAACCTTGATACAAACTGGCTCTCACGATCAGACACCAATACTCTGGGTACGCCATGTAATCGAAACACTTCCCTGGAAAATACCCTTGCCAACTCCTGGGCGGAGGGAAGGCCGGGCAGCGGCACGAAGTGTGCCATTTTTGAAAATCGATCAACAATCATCAAAATGAATGAATGTCCCCTAGACACCGGTAACTCCCCTAGGAAATCAATAGAAACATGAGACCACGGACGTTCACCATTGGGTACTGGTTGCAGCAAGCCCACAGGCAGGTGTCTAGGGGACTTGGCATGGGCACAGGTAGAACAGGCTGCGGTAAATGCCGTGCAATCCGCACGCAGAGAAGGCCACCAAAATAATTGCGAGAGTGACCAAATTAATTTATTTCTGCTGACATGCCCAGCAGCCTTAGATGCATGGTACATCTCCAGGAGACGGGTCCGGAGAGGCTGGGCAATGAAACATTTGCCCACTGGGGTCTCCGGGGGCGCATCAGACTGATTAGCAAGAATCTCGGACCTCAGAGGTGAAGTAATGCTGGTACGTAATGAGGCCAGAATGCGATCTGGCTGGATAATCTGTACCGGAACCTCCTCCCTTTCCATGTCAGGGTTAAACTGCCTGGACAACGCATCTGCCCTGACATTCTTGGACCCAGGCAGATAAGACACAATGAAGTTAAATCATGACAGGAACAAAGCCCACCTGGCCTGACGTGAGGACAACCTCTTAGCCTCAGAGAGATAAATAAGATTTTTGTAGTCAGGATAAGTACAGGGGTACGGGTACCCTCTAACAGATGCCACCATTCCTTGAGAGCCAAGATGATAGCCAACAATTCTCTGTGTCCAGTTTCGTAGTGGCTTTGAGCAGTAGTTAATTTCTTGGAAAAAAACCCACAGGGCCTTAGCACACACCCAGGGTCCAGGCATTGAGATAGTAATGCCCCTATCCCAGATTCTGAGGCATCAACCTCCAAAGTAAATGGTAGGGAGGGGTTAGGGTGGGATAGTACCATAGCAGAAGCAAATGCAGACTTCAGAGACATAAACGCCCGTTCAGCCTCCTGAGACCACTGAGACGGATCAGCACCCTTGTGAGTTAGGTCAGACAGAGGTTTCACTATGGTCGAGAAATTCTTTATAAATTTCCTATAATTGGCAAAACCGAGAAAGCGTTGGGTGGCCTTAAGCCCTTTGGGACGTGGCTATCACGGTTCCCGTGATCTCGCTGTCACTCTGTGCTGTGATGTGCTCCCATTGGCGGAGCTTGTTTAACCCGCCCAGTGTGGCCTTCATATACCGGGTCTCTGGCACCTATCAGGTGCCCTTTCGTGGTGTTCCTGTACCAGTGCTTCCGTTGCTGTGTTCCTGCGTTCCTGTGTACCGACTTGGCCCGTCTGACTATTCTTGTTCGTTCCTGCTCCATGATTTACCTGGCTTGGCTGACGTTCTTGCTCCATGATTGACCCGGCTTGGCTGACGTTCCTGCTCCGTGATTGACCCGGCTTGGCTGACGTTACTGCTCTGTGACCTGATTCAGGCGTTCCTGTCGCCCTGAGAGTTTCCTGCAAAATCCTGATTCTATGTCGCCTGGCGACATTTTGAACTGTAGAGTACAGTGCAGTGCAGACTGATCATCCACTTAACCCTTGCAGAGCTTGTTGCATCCAATACTGAGCCTGTCCATTAAACACTTGCTGAGCACCAATGCCTCCACTACTGAACCTGTCCGCTATCACTTGCAGAGCTTGTTACCTCCGTTACTGAGCCTGTCCGTTAACACTTGCAGTGGTTATTGCCTCGGATACTGAGCCTGTCCGTTACACTTGCTGAGCTTGTTGCCTCCGATACTGAGCCTGTCCGTTAACACTTGCTGAGCTTGTTGCCTCCGTTACCGAGCCTGTCCGTTAACACTTGCAGAGCATTTGTGGCCTCCGTTAACTGTGCTTCCATCATACACCTTACGAGCACAGGATAGCAGTTGTCGCACCGCGTGGTGCTATTGGGCAATACCGTTCAGCTCTTGCAGTGTTTGGGACTCTGTTACCGCACCGGAAGGGTATTATTGGCTCTAGTCCCATTCAGCTTTTGCAGTGTTTGTGACTCCGTTACCGTACCGGAAGGGTGCTATTGGCTCTGGTCCCATTCAGCTCTCGCAGTGTGTGTGACTCCGTTACCGCACCGGTAGGGTGCTTTTGGCTCTAGTTCCATTCAGCTCTTGCAGAAGTGTTAGGTATCTCGCTTATCGCCTGTCCTTGGAGTGTTCAGCTCTGTCTCACTGCTAAGCTGCTTCACACCTCGCACCACAGTCTCTTGCTGCTCTTACCATCTACTGGGCATTGTCTAAACTCACCACTGCAGAGACTGATTACTTGCATTGGACTTTAACCCTTGTGCTACTACTGTTTCTTTGTATATGACAGTATTGCTCTTAATCCATACTGTGCTTGCAAAGACATCCATTATCTATATCCATTTATGTGTCATTACCTATTTTAGCCCATAGGGTGCAGTGTTCCTTGTTTCTGTCAATAAAACTGTGTTTTATTCTAACCTCTGGTCTGAGTGTCTTACAAAACCATTACAGTGGCCACTGGAGGACTGCTGCCAGCTTGTCCCTGTCCATAGCAATGCCATCCTTAGAGATAATAAAGCCCAGAAAAGGTACCATGGGCTTATGGAACTCGCATTTCTCGGTTTTGCAATAGAGTTTATTCTCACGGAGTCTGCGCAACACCGCTGTGACATCCTTAATGTGTTGTGACAAGCTGGCAGAATGGATAAGAATGTCGTAGAGGTAAACAACCACACAAGACTGTAACATGTCACGTAAGATGTTGTTAATAAACTCTTGGAATACAGCAGGTGCATTGCATAGTCCAAATGGCATTACCAGGTATTCATAGTGCCCTGACCTGGTATTGAATGCAGTTTTCCACTCATCACCGGCTCTTATCCTGACCAAATTATAGGCGGCATGTAGGTCAAGTTTAGTAAAAATGGAGGAGCCCTTAAGACGATCAAATAGCTCGGTGATGAGTGGTATGGGGTAAGCATTTTTAGGCATAATCTTATTCAAACCCCTATAATCAATACAGAGGCGCAGCTCCCCACTTTTCTTTTTAACAAAGAAGAATCCTTCCCCCACAGGCGAGGAAGACATCCTAATAATGCCCCTCTGCAGGGCATCCGTAATATAATCCTCTATTGCCTGATTCTCCTCACAAGACAATGGGTAAGCATGACCCCGAGGAGGAACGGCACCCGGAGGCAGATCAATAACACAATCACATGCCCTATGAGGCGGTAAGGCGCTTGCCTCCCCTTTACTAAATACATCTCTGAATTGCTTGTATTCAGCTGGCACTGAAGGGGAGGCACACATTATCCTCGTAGGGTGGGAAATGCAGTTTTTGTCGCAAAACTCAGACCAAGCCGTAATCTCACAAGTTTGCCAGTTAAACCTTGGGTTGTGCATATGCAGCCACGGAAACCCCAAAATGAGAGCATGGTGCAGAGAACGGATGATCTGAAAATGTTGGACTTTGGAATGTATTGCCCCAATGAGCAACCTCAAGGGAATAGTCTCCATGGTAATCTGGGCAGGTACCAATGACCTCCCATCAATGGCTTCAATAGTTAATGGAGCCTCTTTCGCCACCAAAGGAACATTGTGTGAGACTGCAAAGGATTCATCCATGAAATATCCGGCCACGCCGGAGTCAACTAGTGCCAGGGTTTTCACAGCTAGGTCTGCCCAAGAAACTACCACCTGTATGGTAGGCTTTTGACTGGTTGGGTCCAGGGACTGCTGAACACCACCTAGGGCCTGTCCCCCAAGGTACCCTAGGTGTGTTCGTTTCCCAACCGGGTCGGGCAAGAACGCAACATATGGCCATCCTGGCCACAATACAAACATAGCCCTTGTCTGTGGCGGTGTGCCCTCTCCTCCTTAGATAGTCTAGTGAACCCCAGTTGCATAGGTTCATCACTTTCGCCAGCAGGAGTAGGAGGTAAGGGAGGTGAGGGAGACATGGGTGGGAAATTCGACCTTACAGCCCCCATTTCTCTCGCCCTTTGCTTGCGGTCTTTGGTTGCCATCCGTTCCCTGATACGGGAATCCATTAGTATAGTAAAATCGATAAGATCATCAAGGTCAGTTGGCAATTCTCTTGAGGCCGTCTCATCATTTAATCGATCACTGAGACCCTGTGCAAATGCTGCTACCAACGCCTCATTGTTCCAGCCCACCTCTGCTGCAAGGGTACGGAATTCTATTGCATAATCCACCACTGTGTGAGACCCTTGTTGGATTTCCATCAATTTTTTAGCAGCAGAGGTGGCTTTACCAGGAACCTCAAATACTCTACGAAACGCCCTTACAAACTCAGAGAAGTTCTGAGTATATGGTTTAGCGGACTCCCATAACGGATTTGCCCATGCCAGGGCTCTCCCCGTGAGCAGGGAGATCATAAACCTCACTTTACTTTAACCCCCGCATGAGGGATTAATTCCAGAAACATTTCCAACTGGTTAATAAATCCCCTACACAGGTTAGGTTCGCCATTACCTCTGCCCGCTAATACCATTACCTCAAGGAACAAACAAAGGACATATACCTGACTACATACACACAGAGGTAGATATACAATCTATAACAAAGAGACTTGTCAAAGTAACATAAGAGATGGGAGGAAACAATCCTGCCCACTGAACTTGATATAAAGTCAATTGACTCTAACCGGAGGATATAACCTTTGATATACTGGATACAACTTCAGTTTTCTGAATAGCATTGTGGGACTCTTAGTAATAATTTTAAATATTACTTATTATATATATTGTTTTTCAGTCTGCAGAATTGTCTATTAATAAATATTTTTGTGTACCATAATTCTTATACTGTTTTGAGCCATCTTTATATACATTTAAGATACGATGATGACTTTGAGTCATCTTTATATATATTATTGTTTTTTTTACATTCAAGCTCTTAGTCCATTTTTATACATATTTTTGTCTATATAGCGGTGACTATTAACCACCAGTCACAGTGGATACTTAGCAGCAGGATCTGTTTAGGGAGACATATAGCAAGAGCTATTATACACAATATCACAGTACATTGTTGTGGGAAATGTAGTACCTATAGGAAATATGGGCGAAAAATGTCTTAAAATAGGTGAAAAGTGTGTTAACATAGGCAGAAAATTTGTTAAAATGGGCGAAGAGGAGGAAATTTTGGCATAGACAGAAAGGCAAAATTTTTCGCGGGAAAAGCTAAAAGCACGTTTTCGCAAAAAGTCATGAAGGAGATTTTTCACACTTTTCATACCCATCCCTAGTGTTCACCTTACCCCACATGGTTCCCATCACCTCCATCTGCCACAGCAGGCAGTCAGGCCCCCTGTATGACTGGCACAGTGGGTGCATTACAACCTTGTGTATGATGTCTATGGACATGACACTTCTGGGTGCAGGTGGAATTTCAGGTACTGCTTGTTATAACCTGTTGGGAATATGATTTTGGTGACAGTCGGGTTCTCACTGTGCACTCACACGCTGCTGGCAATGTGAGCAGATATGACTTCATCCAGCAGCACCTCTGGCATCCACTCACATTGCCAGTTTAGCTGAGAAGTATAACGCATTCTTTTCTCCTCACCCAGTCCTTCTCCACTTTAGATTCCTCCTAATACTGCCTTCTCCACTTCAGCCCCCTCCTAACCTTCCCTTCACCATGTCAGCCTCCTATTAACCCTCCATTCACCACTTCAGCGTCCTCCTAACACCCTTTCTCAACTTCAGCCTCCTCCTAACCCCCCCTTTCACCACCTAAGCCTTCTCTCAACCCCCATTCATCACTTCAATCCAGCCTTCTCTCACTGCCCCTTCACCACTACAGCCTAAATTGCCGCATTTTTGGGGGGCACCCATCAATCACTGCCACTCCCACCAACTCACAACCATGATCTTTCATAGAATTGTACAGTGACATGATTAAATGAAATTCCAGAGGGAGGCTGACCCTATCACTACTGTTTGTCAGCATGTTGAGTCTGTATCTATCTCTGTAATGTACTGGTGAGCAACATGAGGCCCTCCAGCTGCTGCAAGACTACTATTCCTATGTCACCTGGCAGTTGCTAGAGGGCATCATGTTGTTCTACCCTACTGTAGTGCCACTGCCTGTTTCAGTGCTCACCTTCTCAACGATATTATTTGCAAGCTGTACCGTATTTCCGTGTTACTAAAATGGATGTCAGTATAATTAAACGCTTATGACTGTCTTCTCTTTTACCAATCATATTTAGTTTACATGCGCCACCTCTTCACCTTTCTGTACCCCTACTATCCCATCCCACTAAGCTTTGTCACTTTGCCTACTCATCTCCCCTCTCTATGTAACCAATCCCATTCAGTTTCCATGCTCTGCCTAATCACCACCCCCTCAGAGCTTAACACTTTTCACAGCTCCACCTTTTTGCCTCCTCATCTCTCGTTTACACCCTCCCTTACCCCAGCCACTTATATATGCCCTCTGCTTGGTGCAAACATAGCTGAGCTGGAGGAAGAGACAATTGCCATAGCAGGTACTTCAAAAAGAAATACATCATACTTCCTTCCAAATGGAGGACACACATATGTGGGGGTGTTTTACTGGACACAGGTATGAGGGATCTACTAGTATAATGCACAAAATGAATGTTTGACCAAATTTATAATCAAAGTGTTCCAGCTTCAAGCAGATCCACTACTGCCCTGTGCTGCTGTCATTGCATTGGATGATGAGTCTCTGTAACAGTCAGACCAAGAACTCTGTCACTTCTGGTACAGATACGGCAAGTTGTACAGTTTCTGGTTGGAGACATTTACAGACACTGCCTAATCAGTGCATTCACAGCAGCACCACACAGGATTTATAGGGGGGACAAGTTGGGTTCATGATACATGGAGGCACAGGGAAGTTTCAGTAATGTCAGGAATGAACCCAAAAAAATGTCTTCACACATTGATCAAAGGAAAAGCCTTGTACATGTTGATGTTCACTCTTATCTTTATCTCGCCCATAATGGCTGTGTGTGTGTCTCACCTTGGACACATGTCCCGTCCCCACACCACCTCTTTGTGCATGGGAGACACCATGCCTCTCTTGCTGGTACCATATAATTGGGAAATTCATTACATTTTGTATATATATATATATATATATATATATATATATATATATATATATATATATATTATAATATAAACAACAAGGTGTGATCACAGAGCCCTCTGCCCACAGTGGTAAACTATCACTAGACTATCAACGATAGTATGGATCGCTTCTACCCTCAACTCCGTCAGTGGTAGGAGCCTTTCAAAATTCATATAGTATATACAAATGGGAGAGAGAAACAATCTATCGTATGACAATTAACAAAATGATTTAGTCATAAAAATAGGCATACATTATATATAAAATGTGTAAGTACACCAACATTATTCAATATATAAAAATAATAACAGCCATCAGCTCCAGAGCTCAAGAATATAAAATATAGATTAAATATCCCTGTATCCGCTATTGTTCCTTCAACGGTATGAGATATGCTTATATGTAAGTGACTGTGGATATAAGTGATGATATATGAGACGTCTTCTTTGAAGTTAAACATTCACATATATATTAACAGCTTTCTCAATGATGTAATCAGTCAATCTGCTTTATCCCTTCAAAAAAGACCCTGTGAATGTCATTTCTACTTTCTCAAAACTATATCTACTTTTTCTTTTTGATTTGAGCACCCAGGCAACGTATACATTGTTTCAGTGAGTGCAATCCAACATCCACAATTACACACACAAATATATATATATATATATATATATATATATATATATATATATATGTTTTGATCATTTTTTTAACTTGTGCTTCTTTTGTTTTATATTTCACAGTATTTGAATAACATTCTGAGTTTCCTCCTCTCCAGCTGTTTAAACCTGCAGATACATGTTTTAGTTTTATAAATACATTTGCCCTGTTCCCTACATGATTTTTTTTAAATTTAAGGTTAAGTGCGTGAGGGCTGTTGTTCTTGCTGGTGAAGTCGCTCTACATCCTCTGTGCTTTGTCCTGCCTTCCTCAACATATCAACAACTTTAAGTCAGGATGATATGCTAACGATCATATTCTCTCCTCCAACCATTGCTTCCCTAATTCTTAGTGCATATGGCGATGTGTGTGTCTGTATCACCAAGGAGATGTGCTCACCACACAAATCACCATACCATCAAACCTTAGTGCATCTTCTCTCTGGAATGTGCTGTATCTTGAAAGTTTTAGTGAAGTGTACTTCATGGATAACTAAAAGCAGTAGATAAGAGACAGATGGTTGTGAAGGACGGTTATTTGTAAAAGCAACTGTGAATTTGTTTCAATCAATTACTCATTGACAAGATGTATTTAAAAATAAAATAGAACATTTTTAATCTTTATCTCCTGTTGCCTGTATTTTAAAAATGTGTTTATAACAATTTTATATGATATTGTATGTAAGTAGCCTAGTATTGAACTTCAACATTATTGTATTTTATTTAAATAGTATTGTACCTCAAATACTTACCTTAACGTAATTACATCATTGGTCAGAAATTCAGAATCTATTGTAGGAGATATAGCTTATGAAGTGAACTATGATGTTATTTTTAAATTTTGCGGCCTCTGTTTTAGATATTTGATGTCATAGAAGATCTTTATAGTCACTTGGGATTCTATTAGGACTCTCATAATCATATACTTTTAAAGGGAAAGCTTCTAAAAAAAAGGCAAACGACAGGGATGTCCTCTTTAAAATGGGAGACTATGGAAACCCTAGATTCATTTACATGAAGTCATATGTTTCACTTGTTACATCCAACAATGTTAATCCACTTACAACTATGTGCAATCCCCCTACTTACTGCAAGAAGACAATCATATTGGTTTCTTGAACAATGATCTGCCTTTTAACCGTTACAATCCATGGGGACACAATACAGAAATGCAGGGGGTGCACTGTCAGTACTGACAGCAAGCTCCCAATCCATTAGCTACAGCTTGCTTCTGCTGTTATTAAGAATGAGGCATAGATTACACTGCAGTTGACAAATGCAGTTGACAAATGTTATCAATGATTTTATCCAGCATATGCCACATGAATTCTTTTGAGACATTTTTAGATAAAACCCTCGATAAAGTTATAAACTGGAAAAGATTACAGGCCTGAAATGGTTCCCTGCAGTATGTGTGGTGGCCATTTTAGGACATACATACTTCATCCTTCCTTCATCCTCGTACCTAACCCCTATCAGTCATTCTTCCACATAACAAACTCCCTCCTTCATCATACCAAACCACTGTCACTTATCCTCCATCCTTAGAAACTCCATCCTTCCTCTTACCAAACTCCCTCCTTCCTCTTATTGGTATCCTTTTGAATGGTCGCACGCAGAAGAATGCGCGACCATTCAACTGTTTCAGCAGGTTGTCAGGTTAAAAATGCAACATGACAATCTCACAGTGCATGAGAGTGCAAGTGCACATTGAAGTACCACTGATACCCGCTGTCAATGGGTGCATTAAAGTACCACTGATCCCAGCAAATAATAGGTGCATTAAGCACACGGAGGCAGCTGGAGCACCTCCGTGTGCTGCAAAAATCTTCATACAGTACCACTGTTCCTCCTCAAGTAATGGGCGCATCTGCCACAATAGTAGATGACAGCGTACCCCCCAATATAAACCACTCAACAGAAGTCTTTGGGAACAGATGTGTAACAAGATCCACCTGGCTTAGACAAACGGATGCCAAAATGCATTTATGACATTGTGATTTCCATACGAGTTTCGTTACACATCCGTTTACAAAGACTTCTGGTGAATGGTTTATATTGGGGGGGTGCTTTCATCTACTATCGCTACAGATGCGCCCATTATTTGCGGGGATCAGTGGTACTTTAATGAGCCCATTGACAGCGAGATCAGTGGTACTTTAATGCACCCATTGACAGCGTGACGTGACAATCTCGCACTGTCATGCACAGCGAGATTGTCACCTTGCGCTTTTTACCCAGACAACCTGATGAAACAGTTGAATGGTCGCACGTTCTTCTGTGCGACCATTCAGAAGTGAACCCCTCTTATCAAACCTCTCACTCTCATCTTCCATCCTTACAAACTCCATCCTTTATCTTCACAAAATCCCTCCTTTCTCCTATCAAACCTATGTCACCCATGCTCCATCCTAACAAACTCACTCCTGCCTCCCAGTTAACTTTTCTCATTCATACTGCCTCCTACGAAGCCTCTATCATTCATACTCCCTCATGCTAATTCTCTATCATGCATCCTCCATCCTAACAAACTCTGTCCTCCCTCCTACCAAAAAATCACCCAGTCATATCTTCCCTCCAAACAAACTCTGTCCTGCCTCCTAACAAATCTCTGTCAGTCATCTACCCTGTTAACAAACCTCCCTCAGTCGTCCCCCCAACTAAAAGGGATAGGAGGCAAAATGGTGTTTGATGTATTATGTATGCCTTGAATGGCACATCACTACTATCATTCTATTATTTCATGAATTGCATTGCTCTGTACTGCATTACAAAGATATGCTTAATAAAAAAAATATATATTTTTTTAAAGTCACATTTGTCTCAGACTCACTGGTTGGAGTAAATTAATGTTCCCACAAGACCGATCAGAGATTTGTATAAAGCACCAACCAGTGAACCAGTGGTCTCAATCTTAGGCAGCAACAGAAGAGCATATAGCATGCATCAACTGTAAAAGCAGCTTGCAACTGCCTGCTGGCAACTGCTAGAAGGTATATTTGACTGACAGCACTGGACTAGAAATAGACTTTCTTGTGATCAGGTCACTGTGAGGCAGCAGGCTTGAAAAATGCACACTGAAGGGCAACTAGAGAGTTATATATAATTACAATGCATATATATATATATATATATATATATATATATATATATATATATATATATATAAAATCTCATCATCTTCAAATGTTGTTGATCCACAGCAGGTTGAAGACCTCCTCAACAAGCCTCCAACAACTTCAGTCCTGTGCATTTTGTTGCCGCTGTGTATCAACAGACTTGGTAATTTCATCTGCCCATCTTGTCTTTGGTCTTCTTGGGCATTTAGTATCCAAAACTCCTTTGGTCCATCTACCATCAAATCTTCATGCTATGTGGCCTGCCCATTTCCATTTATGGTCCTTTGCTCTTTCAATGATATATCAGACCTTTATTTGCTATTGAATGCATGCACATGTTTTTTCAGTCTTTTTATTCTATGTTTAGAATTCACTGCTCCATACTTCTGAGTAACCTTTATTTTTTATGGCTTTGGCATTCAAAGTCCATGTGTCACAGCCATATGTAAGGACTAGGAGGACACATTGGTAAAAAAAAAATATTTCACTTGAGTCTTCCAAATGCTTGCAATCCCAATTTTATATGTCACTCAATTTCCGTTATGCTGTTTCCATCTGTTGACTTTTCCTGTCCAAAGTAAACATATTTGCCAACTTCTTCTCATTCTTGTTCATGTACTATGATCTTTCTTGGTATGGTAAATTTGTTAAACAAGTCTTGTGTTTTGCAAATATTCATCTTCAGGACTACTGGCAAAGAGAATGATATAGTCTGCAAAACTTATGTGATGTGGGTAGTCACCATTGATCTTAAAGGGATAGTAATGTTTCACAAAAACAACAGTTCCAATTAATCTTCATAGTATTTGAGCCATAGCAAGTGTTATTTCAGTACTGTCAGAGTTGTAGTTCAAGAGTAATTGAATGATAAAGTTTCCCCCTCCTGCCCCTTTTACCTAGTGTAAGCCACCTCCTTAAATGTAGAATCTCACAGCAAGGGGCAATCTTCTTACTGTGAGAACAATGAAAGCCCTGTCCCCATTGACAGGTTTTTCCCTTATGTTATTTGAAGATTGTCCCTCTCTGCAATCCACTTGGACATCTCCCTGCTGCTCTGAGCTGATCAGTGTTACATCAGTAAAAGGGGCAGGAGGGGGATACTTTATCATTCAATTACTCTTGAACTACAACTCTGACAGTACTGAAATAACACTCTCCATGGCCCAAATATTATGAAGATTAATTAGAGCTGCTTTTATTATGAAAAATTACTATCCCTTTAAGTCCTTTCTTGTCCCAATTTAGTATGTGGAAAATGTATTCTTAGAAAAAGTTTTTGGGAGATTGAGGGCTCGATCCAAATGTTACCATTGGCAGAAAAAACTGCTGACGGTGGTTTTAAAAGAAAGGTAAGAGATGCAAATGTTCAGACTACAAAGAACTAACGGCAATCCTGAAAACATAGTGGTCATCAGAATATCGCCCATTGAGACCAATGCAACAGCTATCCAAAGAGCCATGCAAATGTTTGTGGTAGGGACAATGAGCGATAAATTGCAACATTTACCGACATAAATTTTACACCCATTTTTTCTAGGTGAACACCACATAACTGTCATGGTGAGTCAAAGAAACACAGGAAGAGTACTGAAGGTAACACCAACTTAATTCAGGCAACAGGTACAGAAATATCACAATACAGTACAATGAGCAGTAAATGGAGAAGCATACAACGGTGCAAGAGACGACTATCAGGAATAGAAGTCTGCTACCGTGTGATTCTCTTGATAATTGTGCCCCAACAATGGAACTGGAGAGTCTGCAGTACCACAGGTCCGCACCTGGTAGTAGCCAGACAGAGATAGGGATACCCAAAGTCTCAGGTCCGCACCTGAGGGAACTAGCAACGAATGAAGGCAAAAAGGAAGTCTACCATAGCCCCAAGCCTGCACTGGGTTGGTTATCCACTGGAAGGAAGGCCCTCTAGCAACGTAGTGGATAACGCCAAAGGTCAGCACTAGATAGGATGGTCAGACAAGCTAGAGATCATGCACAGAGGGGGTCGTCAAACAGAGCCATAGGTTTGCGCCTGAAAGGATGTACACTGGAGCATTTGTATGCTGGGTGCGCAGTTTACAGAGCCCCAGGGCAACACCAGAATGGATAGTCAGACAAACCAGAGGTCATACACGTAGCGGATAGTCAGCCAAAGCCGGAACGGTACACGGAACAGTTAGTCTACCAGAGCTGCAGGTCTGCACCAGAATGGATGTCCAACAAGCCAGGGAACATACACAGAGCGGGTATTCTGACAGAGCCAAAGGTCAGCACCAGATCAGTTAGTCAGACAAGCCGGTTCATACACTGAGCCCAAACACTAGAACTGCACTGGATACAATCGAAAGGGCAACTAAGCCCTGTGTCCAGGCAGTTCAAGTAGGCAGAGGGACAGGAAGAGGAGGAGCAGCCAAGAGGTGGCTGTCACTTTAAATAGAGAGCACGTCCAGACTCTGGACATGCGCCAAAACTGATGACTGCTGCCTCCTGCCAGCAGGGGATGCTGCTGAGCCGCACGCTGCTTCCCTGTAGCTAACGCCAACACGAGCCCGCCTCACCGGAGGCAGCCCCAAAGGACGGCAATGCAGCTGGAGCCGCCAGAGGTACTTGCGGTCGGCTCGAGCAGCAGCCTCATATAATGCTGACAATAACGCAGAGAAAACCACCATTGGAGAAAAGAAATAAGAGATACAGCAGCTTATACAACACACACCACATAACCCAAGTATATAAAGGTCAAACATTAACCCCTGCAATGCCAAGCAAACACACCAACAAGGCCTAGACCAGTGGTTCTCAATCTCCTCATTCTAGGCACCCCTAACTTGCAATCTGGGCACTCATTGAGTAATAAGTAATTTCCCAATGCATCAATGAAAGGAACAATAAATTAATATATAGTTATTATTAGGTCTCACAGTGGGAGTGACATAAAGGAGAAAATTGTGCATAATAATTCACACTGGTTATGAACCACTGGCCCACACCATACAAACAAGTCACAGACAAACAAGAAGAACCCATCAACCCCACAGGGACAAGGGTAACAGAAAGCAGCACAACATAAGCCATCCCAACACACCCTGGAACAACAGGGGTTAAGAAACAACACAACAAGCACACCTGTCACAAAAAAATCAAGCTCACCTTTGCAACATTATCAGCCAGTGGAGACACAATATCACACACACACATACCTCTGACAGGTCCATACTAATTACAACTAATCACACCACCAACCACAGACACACCAGCAAGCACTTACCTGGATTACACACACCTTCCTATTGGTCAAGTCCAACCACATGACAGTCAGTTTTGTGACTTCTTCTGATACTCCATCTCAGGCAGGATAGCCCTCTGGTGAGAAGACTTGCTCGCGCTCTCTCTCTCTCTCTCAGCTCCTCTGACATGCATGCTGTCACATGCACCCGCAGGCCAATGAGAGAGGAGCATCCTTATATAAATTCTCCCCTCTCATTGGCTGCTGGTGCAACAACATGTTTGGATTATGGAAGATACTATACTGGCATCCATACCTTCCTGTTATGTGGGTGAGTGGGGGCATATGGCTGCCAACAAGTACATCAGGGCTTCAGCCCCTGGATCGCCATAAAACTGCTGCTGTATTTTCTGGGCCAGTGCTGGTGGGCCGCCCAAAGTCACTGGGCCCTAGGCAGGTGCCTAGACCACCTTGCCCCTTGATCTGACTCTGAGCTCAGTATCTTCATAACACGTAAGGGATACATCATCCACATGATATGTGATTCCTGTAACACCATGTCACTCACTGCCTACAAGTAATGCTTACTATGGGTGCAAATCCTGGCTGCTCACACCAGTTGCCAATCTCCACATACCTGCGCAGGAGCATTATAATGAGGCACACGTCAGGACCAGGAATGCCAAGGAGCGCACTTTTGGCCTGCTCAAAGCCATATTCCATTCTCTGGATAACTCAGGGGGTGCTTTACAATATGCACCTGGTAAAGCATGTGACATCAACCTTACTACATAATATTATCATAGACACACATCTTGTTGAGGATGTTGAGCCACAACAGTCCATGGAGGTCTCTGTTCCCAGTAATGCAGAGGAGAATACGTTGAGAGGGATGCAGATGCGTACCAGGCTCATCAGGGACTACTTCACCTGTGAGTAAAATGCATGTGTGCCCATGGTCACGCTTGTGGAATGTATGCAAACACTCACACAACACTTAACTATCTGCTCTGCTCCACAGGATGACCCATTGTCACATCCATTCTCTTGGACACTGGCATGTCAATGATATCAGCCTGTAACCTGGGATCAAAGGTACTACGAATTGGTCAGGTTTACCATATACTTTGTTGAATTGACAGAAAACTACATCTACAGAGTTTAACATAGCCATAACACCCCTAGAACCCTTTGGAGTCATACAGGGATATCCAACGCAATGACATGCAATGCATTGGATACCACTTTTGACTTCCATGTTTTAACCCTCTGAGTATGAGAGGGGTACGTATCACATAGGGAAACAATGAGTTATGTACCCCTGTGGCAATGAAAGGGTTAAGGGTGGTAATGGACTTACGTAGCATGCGAGCAATAGCTGGTCAATGCCTTTTGGAGTAGAATAGGGATGGATATACTGTGTTGGCTACAATATCAGAGTAACAATCAGTGAGTCAGGTTGCAAGGCACCCCATGCTGACCTGTTTGTGTGTGTGTGTGTAGCACAGTGTCAATGCCACTCCATTGCTTGGCAATGTGTTGTCCATCTGCCATGAAATGGCAAGCAAACATATGTATGTGTGATTAGGACCCTGAGCACAAACATCACTATGTGAATCAAGACCCATGAAATAAACCCTCTGTTTCATGGGCATTGGTTCACATACATAGGACTGTGCCCTTGCAGTGTATAGCCACACTTGGCATCTGCACGAGGGCTGTGGCTGCTTTTTGACTGCATTATGAGTCATATGAGCATCCTCTTTGGTTACATGATTATGTGTCGGAATGAGGGCTATAGCTGTATTATGGGGCATGTGATTGCATGCTATCACTACTCTCTGGTGATTGTGCACTCATGATTTGGTTGCACTGTGGTGCATTTATGCACACTATAAGCTATATCTGCATTGTGGAGTGTGTGCTTTTGCTGCTTGAGTTGAACGTGGGTGTAAACTATGGTGTATGCATGTGTGTGTGCTCATTTGCAGTCCTGATATGCTTGCTCTAGCTACAGTGAGGTGAAAGTGCGAGTTATCATGCTTGTGTGCAAATGCACTGAGCTCTCTGCTCTGCTGGCCTCTTATGGTAGGGATATGCTCACTATTGCTGCACTGTGATGAGCATGCACTCTATTTACTGCTAGAGGGGAGCACTTGCATGCAATATGGGAAGGCTTAGTGTGAATTGTGGTGCACCTGTGTGCAAAAGCTTTGGTTGTGTGTGTGTGTCACTTTGAGTGCACTGTGGTGAGTCTGCAGTCCCAGGTGTTTAATTTGTTTGCTCTATGGTGCACTTATGTTATGTAGGCATTTTGAAACAACAAGGTACTCTTCTGTTATGTTTTTGCCACTTGGTGTGGGATGTTTCATGTGTTGTGTCCACTTGTCTTTATGTTCACTCCTAATGTTCTGTGACTTGCTTGTGCCACATTTATGTTTTATGGCGTGTCAGTGTGCACACACATTGTATAAAACTATGGTGCACTTTTGTGGGCAATTTTTGATATATTGACGTTCCTAGTTGATCTTTGACCAGCGTGTTAGGTCTTGAGTCTGTGCTGTTTGATGCTCAGTGCTGTGCGCTGCTTCACCACTCTAATATCTCCAGGCTATTGTTGCATGTTAAGCACACTTGTCTTTGCATCTTTGATACTCGTTAGTGTACTGTTGCTTTCATGTTCATGGGCACTCTAGTCACGTGTGCACTTTTGTAATACTTTTATCTCTTTGAGAAGTTGTGAGTTAAAGTTAGATCTGTTTCTCTATTATTATTTTTTTTTATGTAATTGTTTTTTTATTGAAAAAAGTGATGACGCACATATACATCCAAACTTGACATATCATGCAGGAGTTGACAGTACATTACACATTGTACAATTGGATACAAAAACAGGTTATTATTTTCTATACACATACATGTCATTTTTCTCCATAACAGAGAGGTGTAACACCACATATTATGCTATTGTAGAAAAGAAAAGGAAGTAGAGAGAAAGAGAGGGGGAGTAAAGAGATAGAAGAAGAAAATAAAGATAAAATGATAGGAAGTAAGGGGGAGAAAGGCCAGAGTCAGATCTAATTGATAATGAAGGGTGCAAATAGAGTGTACTGTCTCAAGAGACTAGGGAAAAAAATGTGGCAAAATTGAGGGGACAAGCATGGATGCCTTGCAAAGGCAATATGTGTGTTACAGAAAGACAAGAATTGCAAGGAAAGATGCCTGATAGGACAAGAAGGAAGGGAGAAGTGAAAGGATGAATTGATAGGAAGTATAATAAGTAGAGGCCAGGCCGAGTCCCCCTCAACATATCAACCCAACCCGTAACCATTATTATGCCTCAATAGTGAGAGTCAAAAGTGGGGCCTCCTATTGATTGCCAATCTGTAATGAAGGCTGACAGTGAGTCAGGGTCAGATCCCCTTCTGATTTTAGTCAATCTGAGAAGCAACAACTGGCCATTTACTCTGTTGTACCATTCAGACACTGTAGGCGGCTCCCTGTCCCTCCAGTGAAGAGGGATAAGCAATTTTGTTGCTTTCAACATCAAGAGTAGTATAAGGATGATCATGGGTAACTGTAGGTAGATCTTTATAAAATAACAAGGGGAACAGGTGATTAGAGAGGGATATATTCAAGAGGTGCTCTATATAATTAACACAATACGGTTGAAGAGTAGGACAGGACCACCATAAATTAATGTACATACCAGGGGCATTAAGGCATCTACAGCACTTTGTCGAGGTGGTGGGAAACAGCTTGTGAAGCTTTACAGGGGTGTAATACCACATGTACAAAAATGTATAATTAGTCTCTAGAGACTGTGAAGAGATTGAGGAGAAAGCTGTCATTCTCCAGATCCTCTTCTAGTCGTCTGAATCCAATGATAAACCCATATCACCTAGTTCTCTATTCCATGTGACTGTGTATCCAGCTGGGTTCGTGACAGATGCTTGCAATAGTAAAGCATACACTTTCCCCAAAAAGTGGCCCGTGGAAGGCTTTGAGGAACATAAAGTCTCGAAACTAGAGAGAGGGTGAGTTGCCGTGGTATGAGTGGAGCCAGTTGTGAAGAAGTGTTGGAGCCTAAGGTATCTCCAGATTTCCCATGGAGAAAGAGAGAAATGTTCCTGTAAGTGTGCAAAGGGAAGCAATTCCAAGGATTGAAAAAAGTGTTTGAAGCACAAATCAGGATGTGGTGCCCAGTTAGGAAATGAAGAACTCCCCAGTGTGTAAGGAGTAGATATCATGTAGAAAACCCTTGAGAATGGAGATGGGGAGGACACCAGATCCTTGTTAGGATTCTAATGATGCCAGGCTGAAAGCATGGGGAAGAAGATGGGATGTTGTCTCAAGATAGAGAGTCTATTATTAGCAGGTAGGAAAAATTATGTAAGAGGGTCACATAGTGGCAGAGATGATCTTTCTATCTCAACCCATAATTTAGAGAAACCATGCAGAGACCAATCCGTAATTTATGTTAAGAGAGAAGCAGTAATATAACTTCAGATCGGGAACAGACCCCTTCTCAATTTATGCCTAAACAAATTATCCCTGTTTATCCTTGAAGGTTTGGAATACGATATAAAGTTGTGAAGTACACTTATTTTTGAAAGGCTCCTTGGACAGCACTATAGTCACTTTAGCTAATTTATATGCCCCTAATTCCTCACAATTGAGGTTATTTCAATCCACTTTATGCAAGCTTGACACTTTTAGAGAGGGTTGTCTACTTATTGGGGGGATTTCAATTTAGCACTGTGCCCCTCTTTAGACATGTCTTCACCCCGTACTTCCCATCCCCACTCCCCTGCTGGGAAGGTGAGTGCCTTGCTTGGTGCTAGGTCATTACTGGATCCTTGGAGATTGTTGCATCCCACTAGCAGAGATTACACCTTTTACTCTAATCCGCATCAATGTTATTCTAGAATTGACCATTTTTTCTTTGATCATCTTTGTATTGAAAAGGTGATGAAGGCAGAGATCCTACCTATGACAGTTTCAGATCATGCACCTCTAGCTGTTTTGGCTTTATCTTCTCCCAGACAATCCTTTCCTTCTTGTAAACTTAATGAATCACTTTTGTCAGATTTTGGGATTACTGCTAAGGCGGTAACTGCACTGTCAGATTACTTTTCTCTAAATAACACTGCTAATGTTCCCTTGTCTGGCATATGGGAAGCACATAAATGTGTACTTCGTGGCTTCTTCATTTCTCAGGGAAACAAAAACTTAAACATGCCCATTTTAATACTTCGTTGTCTTCCCTCAGCATAAAAGAACTGGTGCTCCTGAGGTTGTGTACGGCGATAGCTGAGGTCTTTCAAGGCTACTATTCTAAGTGATATAACTTTTCTACATCAGACTCTTCCCTTGATACTTCCCCTTCCTCTGCTATCTCCTCATTTTTGGATAAGGCTAAACTCCCTAGCCTCTCTAGTGAAGAAACTAGATCATTGAATATGGATTTTTCTGAAGACGAAGTAGCCTTAGTTTTTAGTCGTTCTCCTAAGGAAAAATGCCCAGGACCTGATGGCTTCCCTTCCTCTTACTACAAATGCTTTAAGGATACTTTGCTCCCACACATCACTACATTTGATGCAATTCTAACTGGCCACATCTGGCCTGCACAATCTCTTATGGCTCATATAACAGTTCTTCCAAAGCCAGGGAAAGACAAGACTGTCTGTAGCAATTATAGACCCATTTCTCTCTTGAACACAGATCTGAAACTTTTTGCCTCACTTTTGGCACAGCAGCTCAAACCTTTGTTACACCTCTTGATAGGACCAGATCAGTATGGATTTCTACCTGGTCGAGAGACCAGAGATGTCATCAAAGCGCTCTCCTTGATTCACCGCTCTGTTGGTTCCTCCGTCCCTTCTCTGCTTCTATCTCTAGATGCAGAGAAGGCTTTTGATAGGGTCTGATGGCACTTCATGGAGGAGACGATTCAACGCTTTGGTTTGGGAGAGCGTTTCATTTCTGCCATCTTTTCTATGTATAAATCCCCTTCTGCACAGGTTAGAGCCAATGGTAGTCTTTTACATCCGTTTCCCATTATGAATGGGACCCGTCAGGGCTGCCCTCTTTCCCCTCTTCTCTTTATACTCTCTTTGGAACCTCTCCTCTCCTCTATTAGGCTCTCTGACTCCAACTTGGGAGTTAAAATAACAGGTAGGGAATTTAAAATCGCCAGTTATGCTGATAATGATTTACTCTTGATCACTTCCCTGGAACGTGTTTTCCCCCCTTGATAGAAATTGTTGAAGAATATGGCTCAATTTCTTTTTATAAATTAAATTATGCTAAATCTGAAATTCTAAACTTGATGGTACCAGATGCTTCCAGATCCCGTCTTCTGGATCGATACCCTTTTAGATGGAAAACTGATTTTATCAAGTATCTAGGAATCAAACTTACCAGACTGGTTTCCTCCACTGTTTCGCTGAATCTGTCCACCCTTCTTACTACTGTCCGAGCAGACATTCGATCCTGGTCTCACATTTTTGTTTCATGGTTTGGCAGGATTAATTTGATCAAAATGGTTATTCTTCCAAAAATGTTATTCTATTTTAGATCTCATCCATTGTGATTCCCTGCATGTCAGATCAGACTTCTGCAGTCTCTAATTAATGACTACATATGGAACCATAAGCCACCCTGTCTAGGTGAGGCTATTCTTTACCGTCCAGTCAAGCTTGGGGGTTAAGGTTTTACTAGCCTGCGGTCTTATTACAGAATGTATCCTTATCGTCGATTCGGGAACTCTGTTCACTTACATCCAGTATGGATTGGACGATTCTGTTGCGTCAGTTGTTAGGGAGGGTGGACCCCCTACAATTACTTTGGGCTTCTCCTTCATCCCTCACAAATGTAGTCAAGGGTGATCCGATTCTTTCTCATTTGCTTCATACCTGAAGGACCTGTAATTCTTTGCTACATCTTGCTCCAGCTCCTTCTCCACTATGTGCTCTACTGGGCAATCCGGATTTCTTATCTGGTCTCACAGGTTCTGATTTTTTGCATTGGATCAGAAGTGGTTTAATTGATTTAGATCATCTCCTCCCAGATGGCTCACTCCCATCTTTTAGCGCCCTTTGTATGTCTCACCGACTCTCTTCTACTGACTTTTGGAGATACTGTCAGGTTAAACATTTTCTCATCACTGCGGGACGGTCCTTTCTTGCCTCGTCCTCTCACTGCTTTTGAAAGGATTCTTGTGCTACCCTCTGAGAGGAGATACCGTCTTTCAGACATTTTGCATGAACCTCACGTCTTCTCCACTGTTAGCGCAGAGAATTGCATGGAGTAATGACCTTCAGATAAATATTCCTTTGCTATCCTGGGAAAGTACCTTTCGATTGCATTATAGATTTCTCTCTACCGTTACTATGCTAGAACTTAACTAAAAAATTTTGATGCGAAGGTATCACACCCCAGCTAATCTTGCAAAAATTTTCCCGGGATTTTCTCCTCTTTGTTGGAGATGCGGATTGGAGGAGGGTTCTTTGTATCACTTATGGTGGTCTTGCTCATCTTTAAGGAAATTCTGGGCGGATGTGGCGGCCCACCTGCTGATCTTAGTGGGTACTCATCTTCCTGGCTCACCTCAAGTATTGCTACTCTCCCTTCTCCCCGGCGACATTCCAGTCCCTCCTGCTTCTTCTTTGCCACTCTGGCTTATTTTAGTCACTCTTGCTAGGGCGTGCATTCCTGCTCGTTGGAAATCGTTTATTTCTCCCACTATTTAAGACTGGAAAGGGCAAATCTGCTCTTTTCTGAGCTTAGAAAAATAATTTTTTGACTCTACGGGTACCTCACTGCTTTTTCATGATAAATATAACAGCTGGCTGACATTCATAGATTCTTGAACTCTGGTTCTAATGTATTGTCCCTGCTCTGCGTGGATCACCTGTCTTATATTTTCTTCTTTTCTTTTTCTGAGTTCTTACCCTTTATGTTCTACTTCTGTATCCTTTTCTTCTCTCACTTTCTTGTATGTTACTGTCTTTCTCTACTCTCTTTCCTCTCATGATTCTTCCCCTCCGGACATATCAGTTTATTTCTTCACCGGTAAGATTATTCTCTAGATTCTAGGACTATTCCTTGACCTTATCTCACGATATTGGTATTGTTTATATGTCCGCCTTTTGTACTGCCTTGCTAAATCTGTTTCATACCATTGTACTATACTGCAGATTTTCTTTGTTATGTCTTAATGTACCGCATTATTTCATTCAATAAAGCCTTTTTAAGACCAAAAAAATAGTTGTGAAATACATGGGATAGATTCATAATAAAGACAGAAGGAAAATGAATAGGTAGAGTTTGAAATAGGTAGAGAAGTGTCACTGACTTAATGAAGATGCAATAGACAAGTACAGAAATAGAACTCCACCTTTATTCAATAAGCACAGGAATGAGAATAAACAGCAGGTAATATATCGTGAGAATGAACCCCGATATCTGAGCAAGTGGTTCCTACTAGAAATAAGAGAGTGCTCCGGCGGGTCTCACTGGAGGTGTCTGCTAACTGGGGATATGACCCAGCTAGATGCTAGGATAGGAACCAGATATGGCTATGCCCACAGGCAACAGAAGAATTCGGTCAGCCAGAGCCCCAGGTCAGTACCAGTATGGATAGTCAAACTACGCCAGGGATCAAAACACGGAGCAAGCAGTCAGCCAGAGCCACAGGTCTGCACCAGAAGGGATAGTCAGACTTGCCAAGGGTCATACACAGAGAAGTTAGTCAGCCAAAGCCCCAGGTCAGCACCAGAATGGCTGATCAGACTATGCCAGGGGTCAAACATGGAGTGGATATTCAGCCAGAGCCACAGGTCTGCACCAGAAGGGATAGTCAGACTTGCCAAGGGTCATACATGGAGAAGTTAGTCAGCCAGGAAATGATCAGCACTAGGATAATACACAGGAACACTACACAACTGAACTGGACACCAATGGAAGGGCGAATGAGCCTAGTGTCCAGTCAGCTTATAACCACTCTCCAGGTACGAGTGGAGGAGCGCACAACAAGCCCCAAGAAGAGAAAAGTGGTGTGAGAGTTACAAGAGGCTCCCAATGAGGTGCGCCCACTCAAGGGCACTAGAATGAGAAAGTGAACCTCATCAGAAGACGCGGCTTGGCCACGAGGAGGCACAGACGTGTCCTGCTCCGGCAGCTGGCCGCAAGATAAGTCCAACTGTGACAAAAAGTTTAGGTAGTACATTCATTTTTAATATACTAATTCTGCCCAGCTATGAAAAATACAAGGAGTCCCATTTATTTAGATCTCTACGAACAGAGGATAGCATGGAGGGAAAGTTTGTATCAAGGAGTCTGTACACATGTAGAGTCACTCTAATACCTAAGTGCTTTATAGAATTTATGTGCCCATCTGAAGGGGAAGGAAGAACGTAAGTCATTCAATGTCTGATGAGTAATACTTAGATGTAAGGCCTCTGATTTTGCTAGATTTATTTTAAAATTAGAAAGGGCAGATAAACGATCAAATTCTCTCAATAGGACAGGTAAAAAGGAAGAAAGGTTGGAAAGCGACAGTAGCACATCATCTACAAACAGTGACTGCTTGTGTTCTGATGTAGAACATTTAATACCTGAGATGTTGGGGTTGTGTCTGATATGTTGCACAAGTGATTCCATGATCATAATAAAGAGAATCAGGGAGAACGGACACCCCTGACACATGCTGTTGGAAACGGAGAAGCACAGGGAGAGGTAACCATTAGTCTTGACCATAGCAGTGGGGTCATTGTAGAGTGTAAGTATATGAAGGATAAGATTGGGGCCTAGGCCAAATACTTGTAAAGTGTGGTGAAGAAGGTCCAGTCCACCCTATCAAAAGCCTTCTCTGGTCCATTGATAAGAAGACCATTGGAATCCGTGATTTTGAAGCTAGAAAGAGGAGGTTAATTAATTTTCTGGTATTATCTCAGGCTTCCCTACTCGGTACAAAGCCAGTTTGATCCAAGTGTATTAGAGTAGCGATATGGGGCCTAAGTCTGTCTGCTAGGATTTTTGCATAAAGTTTCACATCCATGTTAAGGAGTGAAATCTGTCTATAGCTAGAGCAAGATAATTTGTCTTTGCCTGGCTTGGGGAGCACTGTGATACGAGTTCTAATACAGGGGGGGATGGTGCATAACATTGTCAGGAAGAGCCTCAAAGGCATCTGTCAATAAAGGTGCGAGAAGATTGCTATACGTTTTATAATATGCTTGGAAGAATCAGTCAGGACCCGGCGATTTACCCACTGGTAGTGCACGAATGGCCTTAGAAATTTCACTTGCCAAGACCGGCAGTTCAAGAGAATCCCTAATATGAGGAGAAAGTGTAGGTAATTTGGCAGAGTGTAAGTAATCTTGGATCTTACGTTCTCTGTCAGCAGCATCAGAAGTAGATATATTTAAGTTGTACAACTCTTTGTCAAAGTCTCAACATTCCGTACTTTTGTCTTTGTGTAGTAAACTACCTGAGGAGGAGCAGAGTTTGGGTATGTAAGTAGCCTGTGTTTGTTGCTTCAGTTGTTTAGCCAGGAGAGAACCTGGTTTGTTATCAAATTCGTATGCAGGTGGAGCAGGGATTTCAAAGCCTGTCATTCAGTGATTAACTCAGGCAAAATATTAGCCGCTCTGGAGATTTTGTGTCTTGGACTTCCAAGAGGTGAACAGCATCGAGAGGATTGGTGATTTGCTTAGAGCATTGGCGTTTAGCATAAGAAGCTAATTTAATAAAATCCCCTCTAATAACACTCTTGTGAGCCTCCCAAACAGTCAAAGGAGAGACCCCGGAAGAAGAAGAGTTAAGATTGATATAATCCTGCAGTTTAGTAAGTTTAACCTCTTTCTGAAGCAGAAGATATTAGTCTAGTTTCCAGATGCGTGGACCTGTCGTCACATTGTGTCTATTCAGAAGTAAAGAGACAAGGGCATGGTCAGACCAAGTTATGGTACTAATAGAAGCGGATTGTATCAGATTCAAATGTGAGTGGATAGAAAAAAATAGTCTATTCTGGAATATGTCATTTGGATGTGAGTACAATGTGAAATCTTTTGAGTCTGGATGGCAGATTCTCCATGTGTCCACTAATTGAGAGGAATGCAAAGAATCATTAATTTTGCGGAGAGATGATTTAGAGTAAGAGGAAGACTTTGAAGAGCAATCCAACTTTGGATGCAGAGGGGTATTAAGATCACTGCCCATAATTAGAATTCCTTCAGCAAAAGAGGATAAAGATGCAAGTACCCTGTCCAGGAAAAGGGTTTGACTGGAGTTGGGAGCATAAAGATTGGTGAAAGTATAGGATTGCCGATCAATTACCCCTTTGATAAAAATAAATCTGCCCTCTCTATAATTCTGGATTCCAGTGATAGAAAACGATAAGCGCTAATGGAAGATGATAGCAACACCACTGTTTCGAAGAGGAGGAACTCATATAAGCGGAGGAGTAAAAACGATTGGTAGGTTTCTGTTTTTTACCAACACAAAAATGTGTTTCTTGGAGATAGAGTATATCTCCTTTCATCCCGTGCATATCATTAAGGGCCATGGACTGCTTTAACGGAGAGTTCAACCCCTTGGTATTCAGAGAAATAAGTTGAAGAGTAGGAAGTTGAGTTTTTGTTTCTCTTTTTTTAACCCAGTTATTGGGTTTATGCTGCCTATTAAGGGATGGTCCTTTTGCAAACCCTTCTAGGTTATTGGAGTTCTTGGTGACTGCAAGCCAGAGCTTTCAGAATGAAGTCTTATCCCTCTTTTCCAAACTGCTGAACAGACTGCAGTATGTAAGTTTCCAGGTAAGTTGATTCCTTATTTTAAAAAGTAACTAGGTACAAAGATACAGTGGTAAGTACCCATGCTTCTTCTATGAGTCTCAGAATACAGAAGACCTATGGGAGTATTGCTTACAGAGTATAGCCACATATTTAGAATCAAACCCCACATGTTGTTCCTTTATCAGGATTCTCTGCTTTCTGTCTAAGGATGTTTGTACTTTTCTAACCCTTTGAGTGTCTTAGTGGTGTTAAGAGAGTGATGCTGTTTGTGGTGAGGAAACCTGAGAGGATCCTCTTCACTGCCATCACCGATCAAGTGTGAAGGCAGAGAGGATATTCTTGGACTTCAGGGTTGTCTTCTGCTGGTAATGTGTAAGGGAGGGTATCCCTTACAAATCATCAGCAGTATGACAACCCTACATGATTATGATGTTTTGAAGGCTGTTACTGCATAGGAAGCTACAGGAACATCCCAACATCACAGTAGAGGCTGCTATCAGCTTAGTGCATGTGGAGAATAGCTACATTACATATGGAGAATAGCTACATTAACAAGTATGAATACAAGAAAGGCTCATTAACCTGTATTTCCATATGTAAATGAGCCATTATCTATGCGTTCTGTGCAAAATTGTAATCCAGTCAAAGGCATGGTGGATTAATGTAGATGTAGGAAGATTGGTGTCATATTAAATGGGATCTAATGGTGAAGACATATTAGTGCACACTGATGATGTTCCTTCGACACAGATCCTACACAACATCGCCATGCTGAGCCTTCATCGAACTCTAGTACATATGTTGGATGTCTGTCTGGCACACAAAGAGTTAAAATGCCACCTTCTAAACATCTACCATGAAGTAGAAATTAAATTAGGAAGAACATTGTGTTCTTGTAATATTTTAGAAACCCTGAAGGCCATATGTGCAAAAGAAAACTGGAGGAGTTCTGGTACAAAGCATTTGCACTATAGGGGAGAACTAAAAATTCCCATTGATTTAAATGTGTATTTTAATCCCTTGAATGTTAGATAGGTCTCCAGCATTGCTTTGCAATGCCCTGGAATCCTTTCTAGTGTTAAAATATAAATTTAAATAAATGGGAATTTTTGGAATTTTTAGTTCTCCCCTAAAGTGCAAACTGTTTGCCACATAATTTCTCCACTTTTCTTTTGAATATATGGCCCGAAAAGTAGTAAAAATAGCTATTACCACTGTCAAAATAAAGCATGTAATCTGTATTCAGTACAAGCAGGCACAGAAATGTACATTAAGGAATAGCAGTGAATATAATTGGATTCAAACTGTTTAAAGTGTGAGGGAATCTTCCTAAAAATCTACTTTCCTCTTTCATTGCCTAAGATCTTACAAGGGCTTCATTTCAAATTTTTCAAAAGTTTATAATATTTCAGGCATGAGTTTTTATAGCACTGTGTTTTGAAATAAACCAAAGAATTGTGTGTTTTATACTTTACTCTAAAACAATATATATATTTTTTTTCTTCTGTGTACTGAGCTCATTAGAACTGGTGCACATTACCCTTACAACAAAAATCGAGAAAAAAGTATTTCAAAGACTGTATCTCAATATTAGCCTACGGATGTCCTAGGAAGCACCCATTTGTCTGCAACAATTGGGTTATGCCAATGAAACATATGCACTATATAAAGTAATACATGACTATTAAAATGTATAGCATGCAGTGAGATACAAATGAAAACAAAGTGTTTGTGTAATATTATAAAGACAGGGAGACAAGACAGACAGATAGACACAATGAATCAGCATTTTGAGATTAAAAATGAAATAATTGTTGTCATTCTGTTTTTAAATGAAATGTTCCAATACACAATCTATTCTTTTCATATTCTTTTTTGCGGCTTTTTATATATGACCCGCAGCTATTCTGTTAGTAATAAATGCATAACACGCTTTCATTACTAAATAAATTGATAAACATGCCTAAAGCAGATGAGACATAAATGTCCTACAAAATATGGTAAATAAGATAAACATGTCAAAAAATAGATAAAATAAACAATCTAAAGTACAAAATAAGACATCTGAGATGCAATTAACCGTGTGGGACTTAAGGGCTATTGGTACAATTCCTAATGAACGTGCATAGTTTTTAGTTGTCTCTAGATTGTAGATTCACAAGTAAAAAAAAAGCTGTATATAATTTATTGGCACAACATGCATATGTAATAGTGGTCTTCAATAAAAATCTTTAAAAAATATGCATGGTTATCCTATACTCAAACACTACAACTAAGGATGATAAATAGTTGGAGCTTCTCAGACAGGTTACATCTCAGTGTTGCTAACACTTTATTCCCATTCTTCATCCCCCTATAAGCATATAAGTAATTTTAGAGCCATGTATTGAAATTAAATGTTCACAAGTTAGGCAATGTGGAGTAGTGACCATTCTGTTCTTCACATACTCTAAAAGATGCCTGCTAAGCAAGCTGTACAAACAAGCTTTCTCATTAACCAATGACTGATGTGCTTAGCATTTCTTGATCCTCTTAGCCATTCTATCTTGGACAAAATTGTCTGTAACACAACCATTATATCATGACTCTGAAAATGTTCTGACTCCTAACACATTCATGCTCGCTACTTTTCTTGGTCCTGTACTTAAACAATCTTTATAGTAGATCTTTGCCTTGTATGGCCTTCATAGGACTGGAATTTGTGTGATTCTTACAGCTTAGGAGACCTAACCAGTGGCGCTAATCTACCACTTCTCTCCCTCCTGTCCTCAGAAGAACAGGATGAAGTATTGTTGTTCTTGACTGAATTTCAGTGACTAATAATATATTGAGATTATGGGCTAGATTTAAAGGTTCACGTTAAGCCAGCCGCTAAGTAAAAAAGGCACATCAGCCGCAAATAACACATGACTTACGGAGGTATGAGTACAAGAATAGCTATTGAGCGCAGGTACAACCAAACACGTAACACAAAAACCTGAGACGCACCTATTTTCGCATCACTATGGTCCCAAACACCTGTTAAAACACAACTTAAGTCAAAATGTAACATTATGGCTGCCGTTGTCTAGCAACCCTGATAGATGCACAAACAAAATTCAAACCTACAGCCAATCCCAAGGCCCCAAAGTAGCAAAAATGTTCAAATACACCTATATATACCCCGAAATAACGGTCATATCCTGTCTGTGTTTCGCGTTATGGCGAGCTAGATTACAGGACCCAGGAGCAGAGGATAGCGTTTAGAGCGAGGGAGAGATGAGCTTACATTGGAGGTAGAAGGAGTTCTTGGAGTTTGGAGAGAGAAGAGCATTGCATTAAATATACACAAATCACACTTTTGCACATATTACATACACCCATACAAGCACAAACACATACATACACATAGTCTTTTTTTTTTTTTTGCAAGAAACACCTTACACATTTTTAAACTTTTGTTTGACAGTGTGAATCTGTGAGTGAAAGAGTGTGACAGAGAGTGAGTGGGATCGAGTGTGTCTGTGAGGGCTTGTGGGAGTGTCTGGGTATGAGTGGGTGAGTGATGGCTAGGAGAGGAGGACAGGAGAGAGGGATGGACAGAGTAGTGGAGGAGGAGAAGGAGATCAGGGCATCCCTGTTGAGAGTAGGGGTGGGAGAGGGAAATCTGCAGGGTGGAGGGGGAGCCAGCTCAGAAGAGCAGGCACACAAAGGACAGGGACAGAACCTGCAGTGGGTTGAGGGGTACATGGCGGGGACCACCATACACAAGCAGGGGCAGCACAGGCAGGGCAGTCTCCTAGCAGGCCAGAGGTGATGAGGAGAGGATCAGGGATCCCCGTTATACTGAGGAGGAGAACAGGGCCCTCGTGGAGGCTGTGCTGGAGAGGGAGACCATCCTGTTCCCGAGGGAGAGGGTCCCTGGCCTGGCTGTGAGGAGAAAGGCTGCCTGGAACCAAATCTGCAGGCGGGTCAATGCGGTGGCCACCTGCAGGCGGGACATGGACTCAGTAAAAAAGAGATGGGGCGACTGCAAAAGGCAGGTCAAGAAGAAGATGGAGGATGCTGCCCTGCACGCCTGAGGCAGCGGAGGTGGTCCCCCTGTCCCTATCACCTTCAGAGGATGGGAGGAGAGGCTACGGCAGACCTTGGCATCTACACTAATTGAGGGGGTCCCTGGAGGATCTGACACTGGGGTTGAGAGGAACCTCCATACTACCGGTAAGTGCATCATCCCATAACTACACGCCACATCAAACCACACAACCATCACACACAGTCACATCCCAACATATGCCCATCATTCATCCACACAACTGCACCAACACAGCACCCTGAGGTTTAAAACAGGATGCAAGACAAGGACAAATGTCAAGGTTCAACAAGGCCCAAACCTGCCTAACTCCCTGGTTAACCCTCATGTTGCTGTGCTGATCACACACAATACACACAAACCATGCTCAGAAAAGTGTTGTATGTTAAACATCAGAACTGCTCCAACACAATGTCCCCCTTGTTCCCACAGGGAAAGCAGAACATAACCCTTTGCATGCTAGAGGGATTATCAATGCATCGCTCAACAATGCATTGACAACCCCTCTGTTACTCAAAGGGTTAACCAGAAAAAAAACACAAGTCCATAGGCTAACAATTGCATGCTACACAGGGGACATTCACTAAGAGGTGAAAAAGAGATGATGGAGAGAAATGAACACTTACATACCCTCACTTAACCAATCCCAATGTTAGTCTACGGAGACTATTCAATAACATGAATCAAGTTGCTAAGGTCACATTGTATAGACTCCATAGAAACATTGCAAATGGGGAAATGAGATCACTGGAGAAGTCAGCATCATGTTCAGTTCATCAGGTCTACTCAACCGCTTATTGAATCACAGAAAGGATGGAGCAGGTCACAAATCACAGTGGCACTGAGAATAACTGGTTGTATGTTCAACACACAGGCCTAAAATAACTCCACAGCATTAAATGTGAAAAAGTATGCCTTGGTGTTGTGCGTGCAATCATTTACTCTAACTTGAAATTATATATCTCACATTTGATTCACACATGGATCCTCAGGAGTGCTGATCCCATGGATGAATGGTACACCAGCCACTATTTGCAGGATACATATTTGAACCAAATATGAACCATTGTAGTTTGGTCAGCAACAGGCCATGAATTATGGATATCTATGATTGAGTACGGCTGCCTCACTCAGAAGGATGGATGGGCTCATCCAGAAAAATAAACACAGGCCCCAATCAAAGATAGCCTTCAGTGGGGGCGTGGCCTGGCAGCCATACTGGACAGTCACGCTTTGGAGAGGCTCCGCTGCTGATAATTCTTATCCATTACCATCCTTGCAGCGGGATTGTTTTTTTCGGATTCTACCATTTAATCCTTGCTCCCCATCCAATGGGTCACCTAGTCAGGCCATTATTTTTAACTTTTGAGGACCGCGGCACTCAAGCGCTAGGGCCTGCAGCCGCGGCCTAGCGTATCACTTCCACCCGGCGGGGTGCCGAGTGTGCATGGAAGGCCTTTGACAGCTACGATCATCGTTCTGACTGAGGACAACATGAGGTGGCAGTGCGGAGGTGGTGTGGAGGCCCTGCTGAAACCAACATCCACTGCAGTTCCCTCATTTGTGCCTAGTAAGTGACTGCCTACCTTGCATGGGCACATTCTACCTATCATCCGTATACTATATCCGGAGGCTGTGGAATACTTGTAGAGCCTGTTATTGTCAACTTCAGCCCTATTCATTGCAGTTGAGCTGGCTGCAGGGCTTTGGATGGTGGACTCCCCTATATGTTACCTTCCCTATATCTGTTTCCCTTTTCTGCCCCATATATAAGTGGCTAACTAAGCCTTAAATGCCAGACCCTTTGATATTAGTGCACCTTCTGTTTTTTTTATTTTTCTCCCAGTGCCCTTCCCCTGCCAATAGGTTTACTCATCTAGTTTGCTGCCTACTGGAGCTCTTGGGGTGCTTGTTGCCCTGCACAGTGGGGCCCACTATATGACTCCGGATTGAGGATTCCCCTGTTTGTTGTTTTTCCTATCTATGTTTCCCCTTCTACCCCATGTATGATTCTCCATTTAAGCTCTGAGCTCTGGATCACCGCTTACCTTTAATTGCAAGATTATATCTACTGTGGCTACAAGGAGAGTTGATGGCCTGTGGCTGTAATACTGCCCTATAGATGTGAGTCTCATCCTTGATGCATTTCATGGGACTGTATTTAAGACGTGGGAGCGGCTGGAGGGCCTACTGTTGCTGCACTGCTACTTAACTGTGGCCAAACATCTTCATTTGCTACAAAATCCCCCTGTTTGTTCTTTTTCCTATATATGTTCCAACATGCTACCCCGTGTATAATCGAGTACTCCAGCTTCAGTTGCTAAATGTTGCTTGCTTATTCTACTTCACGTATGTGACCCTGTGACATATCCTGCTCCACGGCTGAGTCCTGGGCAACTGAATTCAGTGTTGCATACTTTGCGCAAGATATTGGAAGATACTATTCTACTGTAATTCATACCTGGAACCCTCAAGGTTTATTAAGAGACATTGAAAGATTCCTAGCTCCTTCACTACTCCTCAGCTTAACCAATACATTGTTACGGATTCCCCCTGTTTGTTCACTACCTTTCCTATATATGTTTCCCTCCTCTGCCCCATATATAATTAATTGGGCCACATGTGCTGTTCTGGTTCATAATATATGTGGCCCTTGAGTGTCCAATGTGAAGATATGAGTTCAGATATGCATGCTGTTTGAACTTTTGAGTGGTCCTGTCTGTACATACCCACCTTAGCGGCAATTATCCATCCTACGCTGAATTCGATCTGTGTTGATTTGACCTACTTGCTTTCCTTCTCCACTATGGTTAAAAAGTCAGCAGAATATAGGAAGAAATTAAGTAAATTTGCTAGAAGAGCTATGGCGGCGGAGGAGGTCACAGCCATGTTGGAGGAGCCCTCTGCAGTGGCCTCGCCATCACAATCCTTAGTTTCTGAGGAAGATGATTCCAAATCCCAATTTACAGAAATAATGTCTGCAATCGCTACCTGCCAGGCAGTCCTGACCAACAAAATTGATACAGTGCAGGTGGAGATTAATCTTCTACATGCGGACAAACAGAACCTGCGTGAGAGTATCACAGATGTTCGGCAACCTCTCTCTATTGTGGAGGACACACTTCCTCCTATGGTTACCACAGTGGACGAACTAAAGAATTGGGTACGATCTCTACAATCTACAGTGGATGATCTTGAAAACAGGTCTAGACGCAATAATTTTCGTATAATTGGGCTGCCGGAGAACTGCGAGGGCTGTGCCCCTGAGCAGTTTATGGAATCCTGGATAAAGGAGCTTGTTGGCATAGAGGGTCTCTCACTATCCTTTACTGTTGAGCATGCGCATCGATTGCCGACAGGCCCGAGACCTCCTGGATCTTCTCACCGTCAGAGGATTCTCAAACTTCTAAATTACAGAGATCGAGATGCCATACTTCGTATGGCTAGGGTGAAAGACCAAATTCTTTTTGAAAATCACCAAATTTCCTTCTATCCGGATTTCTCGGCTGATGTCCAACGCCAGAGGCGCAGGTTTACAGAGGTGAAGCGCAAGCTTCGAGAAAAGAATATCTCCTACTCCATGTTATTTCCTACCAGATTGAGAATTGTTGATGACGGTGGCACCATCTTCTTTACGTCAGAGTCGGAAGCTAGAGAATGGGTGGACACTCACTGAAGCCATCCCAGCTCAACTGTATGCTTAAATGTATGTATTTATGCGTTTATGTGAGGGGGAGGGAGGGGGAGGGATACCCCCCTTTTTTCTTTTCCCCCCTTGTTTATTTATTTATTTATTTATTTTTTTTTTCCCTCCCCTCTCTTCCCTACCATGTTAATACTGTGGGCTCTGTTCTGAAATTATGCTACTTTGCTGGTGCTCTCTTACATCTCTCGGGCGGTGGGCAGATGCTGCATTGCCGTGAGTCGGCATTTGTAACCTATTTTTCTTTTTTTGCAGCTATTAACTTCTGTTTCTGTATTTTTATGATGTCTTTGACCCGCCCGGGGGGTGCTGGGATGATGCGCTTGAATAGGGGTTGTGCCTAGTAGTTATGGGGAAGTTTATTTTGACACTGGGATGTATTGCTGCTATTGTCATCATATATCTGACGGTGTCTATATATGTTTATATGTTTAATTATGGGAGTATGGATTACTTCTCTGAGGTGCCTTTGTTGCGTTGCTCTCGTCTCGCATCCTCTGGCCAGTGGTTTGTGTTGCCGCGGTTTGGCACTCGAACTCCTTGACATTTCTGAAGTCTGATTATTTACTGATGCCTACGATCTACCTAGAGGATGCTGGGATGGGGAGCGTGAGTGGGGATGGCACCTGATAGAGAACAGGGGGTTGGCTTCCTACTAAACGGGAGATGTTTTGATCCAGGGATGTCTATGGTGGTACGATCATTGGGTTCTCTGTTACTGGATGTTATGGGATGATGTTGAGCTTAATCTGGCATTATTCTACATCCGTGGGGGGCGGGGGGTGTGGATGGGACTATAAGTGCTCAGTTTAATTACTAGTTCATTGGTTTATGTGTGGTTGGTGGGAGGGAAGGGTCAGAAGTTTTGGCTGTCAGGCAGCGGGAATGGGTTGGTTAAGGGATAAAATCTCTGTCGGGTTGGGGGTGATGGATATAGGGTGGGTTGTTCCGGTTAGGGTTAGGTTAGTTGTTAGCTTAGGGATCCCCCTTCCTCTTTCTTCTGGGTCGGGCGCTCCTCACCCCCAACAGATGCCACCGTATGGCCAGGGATGTAACACATACTACTTATCTCTGTGATGACACCATTAAATTGTAAATTTATGTCCTGGAATGTGCGTGGCTTGAATGATGCTATAAAATGATCTTTAGTTTTAAACCAGGTCAGGAAACAGACTCCAGGGGTTGTCATGTTGCAGGAGACCCATCTTACTGCAGGTAGAGTTTTGTCTCTTAGGAGGCACTGGATACAGAGTCATTATCATGCCACGTATTCCACGTATGCCAGGGGTGTTTCCATTCTTATCTCTAAACTAGTTTCTTTTGAATTCATTAACCTTAAAACTGACCCACAGGGCCGTTACCTCTTCTTAACATGTAAGTTACAGGGAGCTCTGTTTGTTTTAATGAATGTTTATATACCACTACCTTTTGATCCTTCAATTCTCAAGGACATGCTTATATATGTCTCTGACAAGACACATCACCATATAATTTGTATGGGTGACTTTAATATAGCTACTAATCCTGACTTGTATAGATTTGGTGGGATGGCGGTTGACTCCAAATTGCATAGAGATGCATTCCTCAATCTCGTAGGTGACATGGGACTTGTAGATGTATGGAGGACTCTTCATCCGCAGGACCGGGAATTCTCATGCCACTTGGACACTTATAAAACATTATCTAGAATTGATTATGTGTTTGCTAACCAGCTGACCTTGAATTGTGTTACGGATTGTTGTTTTCTGACCAGGGTGGGTTCCGACCATTCCCCGTTATTATTGTCTTTGCAGTAAGACCAGAGACCTAGGTCCAGAGTCAGGAGGTTTATTCCCATATGGTTGACTAATACGCATCTGGTGTCTAAGCATAGAGAAGATCTATGTGAATATTTTGCCAATAATGTCAATTCTGCTGCTCAGGGCATTGTTTGGGAGGCTGCCAAGGCAGCTGCAAGGGGCTCTCTGATATCTCTTATATCTATGCAAAATAGACTTAGATCTAGAGAAGTGGAGGCTATGGAAACGGAGGCTACTGAGGCAGAAAAACAGTTTGTGGAAAGTGGGGATTCGACTTCTTATGCTAAGTTTGTTTCCTGCTCGTTACAATATTCTATAAAACTGTCTGAACTGAATGCCCGTCATGTTTTTTATATGAAACAAAATATTTTTGAAAATGGGGACAAGGCGGGGAAGCTATTGGCTCATCTTGTTCATCAGCACAGGGGGACTCCGTCGCTTTCTTCACTTCGAGATTCTGGGGGTGAATTGATAGTAGACCCGCAGATGATTAACTTGCGGTTCCAGCGCTTCTACTCTCATTAATATGAGTCTTGACTGACCCACTCTGAGTCTCAGATATCTTATTTTATTGATCAATGTGACCTTCTGCAACTTTCCTTAGAACAAAAAGAAATGCTGGATGCTCCTATACTTCTTAGAGAAGTGGTGGAGGCTATTCGTGGTTTGCCGGCGGGCAAGGCCTCGGGTGTGGATGGTCTTCCTGCAGAGTGGTATAGGGAATTTGCGGATATCTTGGCCCCCCATCTCTTGAATACTTTTTATGCTGCCATTGACGATGGACATCTTCCGGATTCCATGAATAATGCTTCCATTATTGTATTGCTTAAGCCAGGAAAGGATCCAGAGATCTGTGACTCTTACAGGCCCATTTCCCTTTTGACTACGGATGCAAAAATTGTGGCGAAAATACTGGCTACCAGATTAAATAAAGTGTTGGAAACCATCGTACACAACGTCACACAATCTTAGAAGACTATTTATGCACTTGCAGCTTCCACATGATACCATCGGAACTCGGGTGATAGCGTCCCTCGATGCATCTAAGGCCTTTGACTCTGTTGAGTGGCCATATCTTTGGCATGTACTCCGGGGTTTTGGATTTGGTCCATCCTTTATTAATTGGATACATATTTTATATAGTAACCCCAGGGCTTCTGTGGTGACGGGTGGACTGAGATCACAACCGTTTTCCTTGCATCGTGGCACTAGACAGGGCTGCCAGCTCTCACCCGGCTTTTTTGCCTTGGCCCTGGAGCCCTTGGCTGTTCTAATTTGTGCTAATCAGCTGATTCATGGACTCAGTGTTGAGGGCAGAGAGGAAAAGCTTGCACTGTATGCTGATGACATTTTACTCTTTCTTGGTGATGATGAGGATTCCCTGGGGACCATGTTACAGTTGGTGGACGATTTTGGTACATATTCTGGATTTCAAATAAATTGGTCTAAGTCCTCTTTGTTTCCGATTGATGGTGGTCTGCGGGAGTCCCGCTCGACGGACGTCCTGCTTTCTTATGTGGCTGACTGTACATATTTGGGAATTCGGGTGGCAGCAACGACGGACTCCTTTTTGGAGATGAATTTGTTACCTACTATTCAATCTTTTAATGATAAAACAATGGCATGGCTTCACTTGCCCTTAAATGTTATTGGTAGATTGAATCTTATTAAAATTATCTTTTTGCCCAAATTTTTGTATATTTTTCAGAATACACCAGTCCCTATCCCTAAAAAATATTTCCGACAGCTAGACAAAATTATTTCACATTTCATATGGCGGGGAAGTCGGGCTAGACTCAGGTTGACTACTCTCATGATACCGAAACGTGAGGGGGGGAATTGCCTTGCCCAATTTTTATAGGTATTACTTGGCAGCGCAATGTTGATATGCGCTTGATTTTGTTTCTCCCCAGCCTCGTTATCAAACTACCCAAGTAGATGCACTATTATTGCAGCCTGCTTATGAGCTACCCCAATTCTTACATGGCGGCCCCGCAGTTTTTAAAATTCAAACTCCATTAGCTGCAACCCTATATGAAGCGTGGGTGGAGTTGAAGAAGTTGCTGGGATACATATCCATGGACCCGGGCACTCCCTTATGGGGCGCCGCGGGGTTACATCATTTACTTGGAAGTGAGTTTGATCCTTTGTGGGCTAGATTTGGGATTAATACCCTTGGACAATTCAACCACGATAACAGTTGAAATCCTTTGCACAATTACATGACGAGTACTGTATGCCACACAATCTTTTTTATTTGTATTTATGTATCAGACGTGCTCATAGAGCTCAGTGGGGTGATCGAGTTCCGTTCCCGCTTCTTACTAGATTGATGATCCTTGAGCCTTCGAGACCTCTTTCTTTTATTTACCAGTGGCTAGAATCTCACATGAGGTATCAGGAATTTCCTTCATGGAATAAATGGGAAATGGATATGGGTCCATTGGAGGACTGGGAATGGGATATGGCTAAGGAGGGGCCGGCTTGACATCAAATGATACAGCTGAATATTCTACATATAATTTATTACACGCCAATCAGACTGTTTAAAATGGAGAATTCTGGCACTGACCATTGTCTTCGATGTGACAATGTTCAAGGCACATACTTGCATATGATTTGGGAGTGTCCCGAAGTCGGGAGGTTTTGGTCAGAGATAATGCGTATTGTGACCCTGGTGTTGCGAAGACCTGTTCCTGTGACTCCAAAGCTTTGTTTACTGTCTGTCTTCCCTGATGAGATTGAGGATGCCAATGACAGATCTCTTCTACGTGAGCTCTTGGTGATGGCAAGAAAGGTGGTGGCCTTGAACTGGATGTCAAACAGGGCTCTCAATTGTAGAGCGTGGATAAACCTGGTTTCACAATGTTTTCCACATTATAAATTGGTTTACTTACACCGAGGTACTCCGGCTAAGTTTGATAAGATCTGGGGATGATGGCAGACCTGGTGGACAACTAGAGCAGATACTACTGCAACTCCCGACGATGTGCAACTCTCTCGTGATGGTTGACTGAGATCATATCTGCTTGCCGTGTGGATGGTTGTGACATATATTTGATGTGCACCTTTGTGCATGTCTCCTGTACATAACGAGATTCTGCGAAATCACTGGGTGGTGGGTGGGGTTGGGTGGTGCTGCGGGCTTGGGGGAGAGAGGAACTGGGATTGAGGGGTCTAGTCTTAGTTCAGTTAGGTTAGATGTTTGGAGTTTGGGTTTTTCGTGGTTGAAATTATCTTAAAAACCTCAGGTTGACTCTGTACTCCCTATTATCATGCATATGTTCTTGTTATATTGTTATAAATGTTTGCATACTCTTGATGTACTTGAAAGATCTTACATGTACCTTTTTCTATGTATGCGTATGGAGTGATCTGATAATAAATTATATTTAAAAAAAAAAAAAAGATATCCTTCAGTACTGGCTTGATTGTTGGCCTTCAGGATTCAACTGGAACAGACCTCATGGACAGGATTCTGTCAAGTACATCAATCTCTGATTGCCGGGGTGGTATCCCATGCATCACATTGCAATGCATAGGATACTATCATAGGGATGAATCCCACTGCAGATCTGTTCAAAAAAGATATGTACACAAAGAAAAATGGTCAGATATGTACTGTATGTGGATAGGTATCTTTCAAATGGGTACAAATATGTCCCAACAAGATGTGAACCCAGAGATCAGTTCAATACAGGTGATTGCCTTACTGCCTATATATGTGCACCCATCACAAACTAACTCTTATTGATGGGATCTACAAGGTACGTTGATATTCATGATATCAATAAAAGTTAGTTTCTGATGGGTGCAAGCACACTCTGTGGACCATTCCAATGAAGTATTCATCTACAAATGGGGCAATTTTAGCCTGCTTAAGAGTCTCCGTGTGGTCAAATGACAGATATCTCCAGCTGTCACATACAGCAATATCTGTCTAACCATGAGGGTAGGAGGGATAGAACTAACATGGATTCACATCTTTTTTTAAAATTTTTGAGTTTTGTAGAAGATATGGACCTAACTGATGCATGGAGAACTCTTCATCCTAACACTAGGGAATATTCGTGTCATTCTGCCACTCTTAAATCGTTGTCTAGAATTGATCATGTGTTTGTTTCCAGCCATGCCTGGCAAATGGTTGATAACTGTTCTTATTTACCTAACGTGGCTTCGGATCACTTTCCAATGCGCCTCTGCCTCCGTATGGGTAGAGATTTTTCAACTCCTAGTTGGTAACTTCAGCCATATTGGCTATCTATTGATCATATTGCTGCAGACCACAGGGCAGTGCTGGCAGATTACATCTGCTTCAACGAGGGCTTTGCATCGCAGGGAATGATCTGGGAGGCGGCGAAGGCTGTAGCACATGGTTCACTTGGTTCATTAATTGCTGCTCACAAAAAACGTATAAGTGATAAAATAGACCGACTAGAGAGGGAGGCTAATGCGGCAGAAAGGTTACATGTTGATAAGGGTGACACTATTTCATATGACTCTTTCTTGCTTGCCTACTCTGTATACAACACTGCGCTAATGGAACAGAATATGAATTTTATGATGTTCCAGAAACAGAAATTATTTGAAAATGGGGATAGAGCGGGAAAACTTATGTCCCACTTGGTGAGAGCCAGGGAGGGCAGACGCTGTATAACAACTATACATAACAAAGCTGGGGATCTTATACATGATGAAATGGGTGTCAATGATGTGTTTGCTGACTTTTATTCTACTCTATATAAGACACAAACTGACTATGCCTCTCAGCGGGTGGAGGATTATCTGGCAGGAATTTCTCTTCGGTCCCTGTCTGTTGACCAGCGACGGATGCTTGACTCTCCCATTCTGCTGGGTGAGGTTATGGCGGCCATTGCCTCCCTTCCAACGGGTAGGTCTCCTGGGGGTGATGGACTACCAGTCGAGTGGTCAAGAGATATTCTGACACATTGGATCCACAGTTACTCAACACTTTGTATGAAGCTTTTGACGTGGGCAGGTTCCCACTATCCCTTACTGAATCAACAATAGTAGTGCTCCCTAAGCCGGGTAAGGACTTAACTAGGTGTGACTCATATCGAACTATCTCTTTGCTTACAACGGATGCTAACATTTTGGCCAAGGTGTTGGGAACTAGACTTAATGTAGTGATCTCAGACCTCATTCATCCGGATCAGGCAGGATTTATGCCTGGGAAGTCAACGTTTTATAACTTAAGGAGACTATTTTCTCATCTACATACAAAACATGACAACACTGGACATAGAGTGGTGGTCTCACTAAATGCATCTAAGGCATTCAACCCTGTGGAGTGGAATCATCTTTGGTGTACACTACGAGGGTTTGAATTTGGGCCGACTTTCCTGAAATGTATACAACTTCTTTATGCTAGGCCAACTGCTACAGTCCTGACTGGGTCAGTCCGTTTGCGGTCATTCGAGCTTGAAAGAGGCACATGACAGGGATGTCCCTTATCTCCAGGTTTGTTTGTGTTAGCCAATGAACTGATAGCCAGGTTGATTCGTAATGATCCAATGGTAGAGGGGTTTGTAATGGGCAGTAGGGAGGAGAAATTGGCACTATATACGGATTATATACTATTGTTTTTGGGAGAGTCCTTTAGATCTCTTCCATGTGTGCTGGAATTGGTAAATCTTCCATCCTCCCTATCGATCCGGTTGTGAATGGGGATGCCGTCTTATCTGCTCCTTTAAAATACAACACTTCTGTGAAGTATCTGGGGCTTCTGGTGACTGCCTCCACGAGTAGTTACTTGAGAGACAATCTGGAGCCTCTGATTGATTAATTTCTGTGTAAAACTACATCTTGGCTTACACTACCGCTGTATGTTATTGGTCGTTCTAACCTGATCAAAATGTGTTTCTTCCACGGTTTTTATGTTTTTCAAGGCTGTCCTATACCTGTCCCTAAGCGATACTTCACTGTAATTGACAAGATAATTAAGAATTTTCTCTGGTCAGGTGGTCCATCTAGGATTAAGTTGTCCACTCTTAAGCGTCCAGTGAGCGAGGGCGGGATAGCCCTCCCTGATTTCTATAAATATTACCTGGCTGCACAGGGACAATTTGCACTTGCATACATTCTGCCTGATACCCTGCATACCTTCCAAAAAATTGATGAATCTTTGCTTAAGCCAGGCTACTCTTTGTCGCACATCCTTTTGCTAGGCTCAGGTGTGCTTAGGGATCCTCCTGTCACCTCTAATACGATCTGTAGTATATGGTCCACTATTCAATCTGCTTCAAACTTTGCAGCAAAAAATCCTGAGGTTCCCCTTTGGGGATCGGAGGGGTTGGTGCACCTTAGACACTTGGAGTTTGGTCACTCCTGGTCGACATATGGTATATCTACAATTGGTCACTTGTTCCAGGGTACCTGATATTCCTATTACCTTCGATTACTCATATTTATGGCTGAGACACGCTCTGGATGCCTTGTGGGGTACCGATACTCCAAACATTAAAGAATTTCCACTGGTTACTTTGGCTAAGATGAGATAGTCCCTTAAACCTGTCTCATTAATCGATACATGGCTGAATAGGGCCTCTGTAGTGGCGGATGATGGTTTTAGGCTTAGATGGGAGGCTGATGTAGGTGTCTTTGAGGACTATGAATGGGAGTTGGCTTTGAGGAGCCCCGCATCGGTAGCTGCTACAGCCTGGCATTAGTTGATCCAACTTAAAATCTTGTACAGATCTTATTACACTCCTGTACATCTGTTTAGGATAGGCAGGGTGGATAGCGATTGCTGCAGAAGGTGTGGTGGGCAAGCGCCGCCATCTTACATCTTTTGTGGGAGTGTCCTCCGGTTCTGGGTCGATGTGTTCTGTACCGTGTCAGCTGTAGTGCATTAGGATGTGCCTCTCTCTCCAAAGACGTGCATAATTTCTATTCTCCCTGATCAGCTTCACTCAAACCTTCATACTGTATTAATTAGGGAACTGCTGATTATGGCACGAAAGGTGGTAGCACAATCATGGATGTCAGAATATCCCCCCAAGCATGACCAGTGGATGGCTTTAGTAACCCATAATCTTCCTCATTATAAGTCCCTTAGCACAACAACTGGTGTAACACTGAACATTTGTCAGCATGAATTGTTGTGTTTAAGGGGTTAACCAAACACACGGCTATTTGACTTAGCAGAGAACTAACAAGCAGGACAAATGGAACATGCAGCAAAATTGTCTTTGATTCACACTGTTATTGTGAAATTGACTTACTGGGGAACCCAATGTTCACCATAGGATTTCAATGTGTAGCACACACATTGAAATCTGGGTGTGACCATTGGGTTCTCCAGTACGTTGAGTTGTTGTTTTACTAAGGTTGTAACAGACTTCACCAGTGATAACACTTGTCCACTTAGTCTTGTTGTTTGTTGATGTAGGCCATGTACTGAGATATGTCACACTAAAGCTAACTCAGAACATTGATTATATTGAGCAACACAGAAACTGTGGACATGAAATCACTGTGGAAGTATGTCCCCTGGATCACCCCTTTATCACTCCCAACACACATTAGTGTATCTCTGCCATCATCTGTTTGCATGAATACATCACAGAGTCCACTCACTGCCAAACAAGTAGTATACTCCTATGATGTGGGTCATGTTTTCCCATGTATGGGGGATACTCTAGCCTTGAGTGTGATTACGCGTTGACACATGGTTAATACAACATTTCTTCATACGGACACAGATTGAATAGTGATAGTTCTTCTTATATGAATTAAACACTTGTATGAGCACACTAAATGTACTTTGAAACTAAATCTTAATACTTTAGAAACATTACTGTCCTGCACATGTGTTGTCCACAAGGTTTGACAACTCTGTAGATTAGCATTCTAACTGTACAGGTTTGATACCTGGATGTTAGTACACACATGAATCAGTGTTTTCTGTGTCTATATGAGAATATTCCAGTAGAGGTTGCTGTGAACATCAGGTCAAACATTGCATCACCAACACAAACACTTGGAACACCAAGGGGGTGAGCTTCATAGAAGTGTTGTCAAGACATCAGTCCAGTCACATGGAAGATCTTCTGTCCAATGATGGATCATGCTATGGATGCCTGTGGGACAAGACGACAAGATTTGGAGCAGCACCCTTGAACTGATCATCATGCAACAACTTCAACTTCCTAATCCCCTCTTTGTAATGTGTTGTGTACTCCTCTGTAACCCATTGTGTAGAGAACTAAGGAAATGTGAAGCAGCTCTAGGGATATGTGCCCCTGGCATAAATACATACATCAACAAGTATGTTCTGAGAGCGCCATGAAACTGATTTATTTGGGCTGCCACTGTGAGAGTGACAGTGGCAGCCCAATTTTATCTGTTTCATGGAACTATTATGAGATATTTGTTGATGTGTGTACTCATGTCAGGGCCACATTTCACTACACACTCACAGGTCAGCATGGTGTCTCTGGAGATCTGATACATGTTTCCTGACCTCTATGTTGTGTAGCAATACCACTGTATTTCCATCCCTCTGCTGCTCTTCTCTGCTCTAGCAAACTACAGGTCCCATGTTGAATCTAATGGCCCTTTAACCCCTGATGTGACAGTGTTATCCAATGCATTGCATTGGATAAAACTCTTTCGCTACAAGGCTACCATTGTTGCTCTGACTATGATCATGACAAATCACATTAGTTGCTGTCAATCAAGCCTTGTCAGATGCTGAACATGGGTTATGTGTTGCACATTGTTTCTCCTGGGGGGTGCGTGATATCCTTGAGGTATCAATGTCAACATGGAGAAGGGAATGGAAGATGGTTTTGGAATCCCCACACACAATATGCCACGTCCATGGTATGCATGATGTTTGGGGACTTACTGCTGCCAGTGCAGTGCTGTGTCAATGATCCTGTTGGGTGGAACAGAACATCATGTGCAGTGTGGTTAGTGTGTTGGCACCAATTCACAGGACTGTCAGAGAACTTGCATGTATTGTTTGGATGCCTGTGTTATACTCACAGCTAAAGTGGTCCATGATGAGCCTGTCTTGGATCTGCGCCCCTCTCAGGGTCTCATCAACATGGCTGATGTCCATGGGCACTTCAGGTATGGGGGGGGTGCCTGGATATCATCCACCAGCCTGATGTCCACTGCGATGTGGGGGAGGGAAGAGGAAGAGGGCAGCCAGTCCTGAGTTTTTCCATCCAAACAAACAGCCGGGAGAACAGTTCCTCTAGCACAGAGGGGATCCAGAGGAAAGTGAAGCCTAGGCAGGTTGTGGTGGTAGGGGACTCTATTATTAGGAGAACAGATAGGGTAATCTGTGGCTCTGATCGCAGCAACTGAATGGTTTGCTGTCTCCCGGGTGCCCGGATTCGGCATGTTGCAGACAGGGTGGACAGATTATTGGGAGGCGCTGGAGAGGATCCAGCTGTCTTGGTGCATATTGGTACCAATGACAAAGTAAGAGGAAGGTGGAGAGTCCTAAAAGGTAATTTTAGGGATTTAGGCAGTAAGATTAGGAACTGGACCTCGAAGGTAGTATTCTCAGAGATACTACCCGTGCCATGCGCTACGCCAGAGAGACAGCAGGAGATTAGGGAGCTCAATGCATGGCTGAAGTCTTGGTGTAAGAAGGAGGGCTTTGGGTTTTTAGAGCACTGGGCTGATTTTGATTTGGGGTACAATCTCTATAGTAGGGATGGATTGCACCTGAATGCAAGAGGGTCTCGAGTGCTTGGGGAGAGGATTACTAGACGGTTGGAGGAGATTTTAAACTAGGAAGGGGGGGAGGGGCCAATAAATACTGGGCTAGATAGTATAGATAGGGAAGGCGATGTAGTTAATAACCAGGTGGGTGGATCTGGGGGTGGGGGTTAGTACAGATCATAGGGAGAAGCCTACAAACCACATCAAAATTAAATTACAAATGAAACATAGCAGTGGCATAAATTGTATGCTTGCAAATGCCAGAGGTTTAACTGGTAAAATAGGGGAACTGGAGCTGGTAGCTGAAACTGAAAACTATGACTTGATAGGCATAACAGAAACATGGTGGGATGACACACATGATTGGTCAATCAATTTGGAGGGCTACATGTTATTTAGAAAAGATAGGTCAAACAAAAGATGTGGTGGGGTCTGTCTGTATGTCAAACCAATATTATTGCCTCATTTGCGGGACGATATATGTGATGACAGTAGTGAACATGTGGAATCCCTGTGGGTTGAAATAGTCACTGGGGGTAAAACTGTCCAGAAAATATTAGTGGGTATTTGTTATAAACCACCAAACATTGGTGACCTTGAAGAATCACAGCTATTAATGCAAATAGAAAAGGCTTCTCAAATAGGGAGAACTATAATTATGGGGGATTTTAATTATCCAGAAATAGACTGGAAAAATGGAACAGCGAATTCTGCTAAAAGTAGTACGTTTCTGAACTTGTTGCATGACAATTTTTTGTCTCAACTAGTGCAGACCTCAACCAGAGGGGATGCGTGTCTGGATCTGGTAATAACTGACAATGAAGAACTTATCTCTAACATCCAAGTTAGGGAGCACTTGGGGAATAGTGACCATAACATGGTATCGTTTGAGATTATTTCAAAAAAGCAATTTGGTATGAGTTCCACCAAAACACTGAATTTTAAAAAGGCCAACTTTAGCAGGTTTAATTCATCCCTTGGTCTTGTTGACTGGGATAAAATATTTTCAGGAAAAAACACAGAAGGTAAGTGGAATGCCTTCAAAGCAACATTGCAAAAATACACATCTAAATTTATCCCTGTTGGTGCCCATATTTAAAAAGGGATCAAAGTCACAGCCAGGAAATTACAGACCTGTAAGCTTGACATCTGTGGTAGGGAAGCTTTTTGAAGAGTTGATAAGGGAATATATTCAAGAATTCTGCTGGAACAGGAATATTATTAGCAGGAGTCAACATGGATTTGTGAAAGACAGGTCTTGTCAAACTAACTTGATCGCATTTTATGAAAAAGTGAGTAATAATATAAATGAGGGAGCGGCGGTTGATGTGATCTATTTAGACTTTGCCAAGGTATTTGATACGGTTCCACACAAGAGGTTACTGTACAAACTGAATGTAATAGGCCTAGGGGAAAATGTTTGTGTGTGGATTAGAAATTGGCTGAAAGATAGAATGCAAAGAGTGGTAGTAAATGGCAAGTTCTCCAGTTGGATAAACGTGATAAGCGGAGTACCTCAGGGATCTGTCCTGGGTCCTTTTCTTTTTAATTTGTTTATTAATGACCTCCCAGAGGGCATAGGGAGCCATGTATCAGTGTTTGCCGATGACACAAAATTAAGTAAGGTAATAAAGTCTGAACTGGATGTGTCTTCATTACAAGAGGATTACAAATTGAGTAACTGGGCAGGCAAATGGCAAATGAGATTCAATACAGACAAGTGTAAAGTTATGCATCTTGGGTATAATAATAAAAATGCAACATATAGTTTAAATGGTGTTTCTCTGGGGAAATCTACAAATGAAAAGGATTTGGGAGTAATGGTAGACAATAGACTTAGCAGTAGCACGCAGTGCCAGCTGGCAGCTGCAAAGACCAATAAGATATTGGCATGTATTAAAAGGGGTATTGACTCAAGGGAGGAAGATATTATTATGCCTCTTTACAGGTCCACCTAGAATATGCTGTTCAATTCTCGGCGCCCTTTCTGAAAAAGGACATTATGGAACTAGAGAAAGTGCAGAGGAGGGCTACAAAACTAGTAAGAGGAATGGAAAGTTTTAGTTATGAGGATATGCTAGAAAAGTTAAACTTGTATACACTAGAGAAACGGCGTCTTAGAGGGGATATGATAACACTATATAAATATGTTCAGGGCCCATACAAAGGGCTCTCCAAAGACCTGTTCATTAACAGAACAGTACATAGGACAAGGGGCCACCCGCTTAGACTTGAGGAAAGGAGATTTAATCTACAACAGCGGAAGGGTTTCTTTACTGTAAGGACAATAAAGGTATGGAATTCACTGCCTGAGGAGGTGGTGCTATCGAATACATTAGACGCCTTTAAAAAGGGCCTGGATAGTTATTTAAAAGAGCATAACATAGAGGTCTATGTACGTTAGTATTAGGATTAATATTTTACTTAGGGCTTGTTGATCCAGGGAGAAATCTGATTGCCATTTGGAATCAGGAGGGAATTCCCCCCCCCATTCGGGGCAGAATTTGAAATTGCTGTATTGTTGTGTTTTTATGCCTTCTTTGGATCAACGATGGTGAACAGGAATAGGAAAAGGGTTGAACTAGATGGACGCAAGTCTTTTTTCAACCTAAATTACTATGTTACTATGTTACTGTGTTACTATGATGTCACACACTTTTACAGGTGCATATTGCAGTGCTCCACCCGCATGGTCCGGACATCAGAATCGAGACTTCAGGAGGCCAAAGGTCCGCTCAGTGGCATTCCTCGTTCTGCCATGAGCCTAGTTGTATTTTTCCTGGGCATCTGTTTGGGGATTGGTGACCAGAGTGGTGTGATGTAGTATTGTGAACTCACCCAGAAGCCATCCCCCTGAATCAGTTCCATTCTGTGTCTCTGTGTACTGAGGAGTTTTGAAGAATGTAGGAATCATGAGAGCTGCCAGGATATTTTGACAGACATTCATAATCCTCATGTTTCTGTCACACACACCATCTGCACATTCATGGAGTGGAAGTTCTTCCTGTTGATGAATAGATATGCATCACGTGCTGGGGCTTTGATACGGACATGGGTGCAATTTATAGCACTCATGACCCTGGGCATGCCTCCCCTTGCGGAAAAGCCCTGCTTGAGATGTATCCAGTCCATGTCCGGTCCATGTAGGTACTGGCCTTGCTTTTGAGGGCTGGCAAGACCTGGGCCAGCGCTCTGGAGAATGTGGCCTGTGACATGCCAGATGCGTAACCCTCAGTGGACTGGAAGGCTCCACTTGCCAAGAAGTGTATGGCACAGAGGAGTTTTTGCAGGCCAGACAGGGCATGGTTGTGGATGTAGAAGGGATCCACCTGATCCTTGATGACCTCATACAAGGCAATGCTGCTGTGTGGCCTCAACCTGTAGCGATCAATCACCTCATCATCGGTCATTCCAAAGATGGTGACCCTTGGGCGGTATACCCTGGGCCTTGGTGGTGGTCTATACATCCTCTGCTGCTGCAGGGGTCCCTGAGGCAGCTGGGGAGCCTCCTGTTGCTGTGGAGGATCCTGTTGCTGCAGCTGTGCATCTGAGTAATGTCCAGCAAGTGCACAAGGGGCAGGGGGGGGAGAAGGTTGGAACATCGCAGGGACGTGAGAGTAAAGTGGTAGTTCAAAAACTGACAGCAGTAATGGTTGTTGCAGTGTGTGCAATAAATGATGATGATCACTCTACTCCAAGGGAGGACGCAGTTTGTCAAGGTCCCAGCAAAACTTCCAGCACCACCAGTGCCAGAACAAATAAAGAACCATATAAGAAGAACACTGAAGATGACAACAAGTCGCATTCAAGTGTTGATGATGGCAATAGCATAATAGAGGAAGGTGTAGTAGCTGAACCGCCTGCTGCATCAGACAGTGAGACAAAGAAGCACCAAAACCCCTGTCCTCAAAGTAGTAGTGAACTTTGTTACAGTAAAAGTAAAAAGAAATTGTTTGAGACCTCTAAAAGCTTAGAGAACATAAGGGTAGTGGGCAAGAAATGTCGCGTGATTCTGCTGCTGATGATGCAGATCTAGAATATATCCCTCCAGCATTTTTCTCTTGTTCAGATACATATGAAGTTGAGAGTGAGGATGATGATGACATGGCAATAAAGTCAGCAAAAAGGGAAAGGCTGTATCTTCCACAACTAAATGGACCACTGTGCTTGTCTATAAACTGTTTTCAAAAACCACTGTAAAGTCTGACCCTGGACAAGCACAGATGTCAAAAGGTACACAGTCACCCTATCAGTAATGATCAGCATCACCACCTCTTCAAAGTCCAAGTCTCACTCAGCTGAACACACACCTGTTTTGAGTACCCAGCAGCAGCAACAACAGCAACACAGGTTATTAACATCCACAATGTTAGATATCATGAGTGCCTCTGCTGCTGTAAGTGCTGAATCTTTGACACCTATTAGTAGTGGCAGTATAATTGCATCACCTTCTATCTCTAGGAGTAGTAGCTGAAGCAACTAAGGAACCCCTCAGTCCATGAAGTCCACAGTATGGGGATACTTCACTCAGGAACCTCAAGCTAAGCATGTTGCTATTTAATGTCTGTGCAAAAAACACATGAGCAGGTGGAATGCAGGCTCACACATAGCACCTCCTCTATGATATCCCATCTGAAGCACAACCACAGGTCTGACTGGGAGACACACGCAAAAGGTGCTGCAACTAGCAGCAGCATAAGCACTTTAAAAAAGGTCCCAGGGCTCTAGAGCAGAAAAAAGGAGTAGTGACGTTATTAATGTGTCAGAGAGTGTGCTACTGCCAGTAGCAACAGTTAATTCGCTCCAAGTAACACCTATGGCTCCTGCTGCAGAGCAGAAGGATGACTCTGGTTTTGCTGTAGGAGATGGCAAGAGTCATAGATTGCCCACACATGCTGCCTCTTCCGCCTCCACCTCCTCAAGTCATGTTTCAGGCTTCTTCTGCCATGTCCTGCCAACCCACACTGACTGAGTTCCTGGGAAGGAGTCAAAAACTTCACAAAAACAATCCCAAAGTATGCCTGATGTTGGCAGTGGACATACTGCCATATTCTTTTGTAGAAAACCGAAGATTCAGAGAACTGATGTCATGTGTTGCTACGTGCTGGAATTTTCCAGTCTGCAGTTATTTTTCCAGGACGGCTGTGCCTGAATTGTAAAAGCAGGTGGTTAGTGTGAAAGGCAAAGGGCACTGTAATACTTCAGAAGAATAATACAGACACAAGACATGTTATTTGTGCATATGCCTACACAGGTCCAGTATAACAGAGAGTACAGAGTGGACTTATACTGACACAGGTCAGGCAGGAAAGAGTGAATACCTAGAGCGACAGTTCAGCATGGGTTAAAGTTCTCCAATAGGTGTAATCAGTCTCTGTGCAGACAGTCTGTGGTGAGTTCTCTTTGTAACGCCCAGTATGGTACAATAGCGCATGTAGGAGACTGCAATTCAATAATGGAGACCAGAGCACTTGCACTCCGCCAGAGCAGTAACTGAGACTAAGACACACTGCTGTAGTAGTCACAGAGGCAACACAGATGCTCTGCAAGAGTTAACAGAGGGCTCAGCCAAAAGCACACTGCCGTAGCAGTAACGGAGGCAACACAAAGGCTCTGCAAGAGTTAACGGAGGACAAAGCAACTGTCTCACTGCTGTAGCAGAAATGGATACTAGGCCCCAGGCACAGCGGAAGTCAGAATGTCGCCCAAGAGACACAGTGAACACTGGAACAGGAAAACTGGGTCGAGTCATGGAGCAGGAACGTCAGCCAAGCCAGGTCGGATCACGGGAGCAGGAGACAAGAAGCAGAGTAGTCAAACAAGCCAAATCGGTACACTGGAATCCACAAAGCTCAAGTAGGCACTGGTACAGGAACACCATGAAAGGGCACCGGATAGGTGCCAGAGCCCATTATATAAAGGCCATACTGGGCGGGCCAAACGTAGATCAACCAATGGGAGCATTGCATAGCAAAAACTGACAGAAAGCAGCACAGGGAGCACGGGCACCGTGATACGAAATACTAAAGTCACCCATACAAACTATATGGTGATGTGGCTTGTCAGAAATATATATAAGTATGTCTCTAAGAATTGAAGGGTTGAAAGGCGGTGGGATATAAACATTCAGTAAAACGAACAGAGTTCCCTGTAATTTACATGTTAAGAAGAGGTAATGTCCCTGTGGGTCCGTCTTGAGGTCAATGAATTCAAATGAAACTAGTTTAGTAATAAGAATGGAAACCCCTCTGGCATATGTGGAATATGTGGCATGATAATGACTCTGTATCCATTGCCTCCTAAGAGATAGAACTCTACTTGCAGTAAGATGGGTCTCCTGCAACATGACCACCCCTGGGGTCTGTTTCCTGACTTGGTTTAAGACTAAGGATCGTTTCACAGCATCATTCAAGTCACGCACATTCCATGACAAAAATTTACAATTTAGTGTTGTCATTACAGAAATAACTATTATATCTCTGGCCATACGGCAGGGACCGCTGGGGGTGAGGAACGTCCAGCCCAGAAGAGAGAGGAATCCCTAAGCTAATTACTAACCCAATCCCTATCCGAACATCCCACCCTATCTCCATCACCCCCAACCTGACAGAGATTTAACCCTTAACTAACCTATTCCCGCGGCCTGGCAGCCAAAACATCTTTCCCTTCCCTCCCACCCAACACACATAAACCAATTAAAGGGATAGTAATACTGTAAAATAATAATGTAAAAAAAATATGTTGTAGGGTTTATCCCCCTGAGTAAAACAAGAGTACTCCCACTGCTGAAAGGTGTTTCATTCAAAAGATGTTAATTTTCAAAGTTGAATTTTTTAGGTGCAATATCACAGTGGCCTGAAATTGTACAGTGGCGCTGTTGCTACATGATCCTATGGACAGCTCTGGTCCCAGGACCATAAATCTCCATAGGATGGTGTAGCAACAACGCCACTGTACAATTTCAGGCCACTGTGATATTGCACCTAAAAAATTCAACTTTAAAAATTAATAACTTTTGAATGAAACACCTTTCAGCAGTGGGAGTACTCTTGTTTTAATCAGGGGGATAAACCCTACAACATATTTTTTTTTACATTTTAAGTATTACTATCCCTTTAACTAGTGATCAAACAGATCACGTACAGTCCCATCCACACCCCCCGCCCTCCACAGCAGCAAAATAGAGCAAAAGTAGACACAACATCACTTCATAGCAACTGTTGAAAGAGAACCTAATAACCGTACCACCACAACCACCCCCAGAACAGAACATCTCCCGCCCAGTAGTAAGCCAATCCCCCGGTTGCAACCAAATATTTCTCCCACTCATTCTCCCCGTCTTAGCACCTCCCGGGCGGATCAGAGGTGTTATTAAATGAGCAGACTCCAACAACTTCAAGGGGTCCAAGTGCTGAATCACGGCAACACAGCGTCAAACCACTGCCAGAAAACAAGCAAGACGATGCCAGCCTAACAATAACATTTCGGAACAGTAACCCAAATTCCCATAGATAGGTATATAGACATATACATATACAGTGAGACCAATGTTGGCAATAGCATTATTACAACTCAGTAGAAAAACAAATCCCCCCGGAGCTACTAGGTATTACCCCCCCTTATTCACCCCATCCTAGCACCCCTCGGGCGGATCAGAGGCATCATAAAATATATGAACAGAGTCTAACAGCTTCAAGGAATCCAAGTGCCGAATCATGGCAGTACAGCATCAAACCACCGCCCAAGACATGCAAGAAAATACCAGCATAATAGTAACATTTCAGAATAGCGTCCACAATATCAGCATGATGGGGAAGAGAGAGAGAGAGAGAAAAGAAAAACAATTCTCTCTCTCTCTTTCCCACAAAGAGACACATAGACATATGCATATACACTTAGATATATGTTGGTGATAGTATTATTAAAACAGGCATTTAGGCAGATTTACGGAATTATAGTATGTTATCCCTCCCCCAAACCCATCACCACAGTAGAGATCCCAGAGCAGTCCATCACAGGACGTGAGCCTTGGAGGGGTGGACTTCAGTGTTAACACTGCTCTGCATCCACATCGCACAGGGGCCATGTCACCATGTCCTACTGAGTTCAGCCTCCTCCAAGTAAATCAGCAGGGCCCCAGGGGCCATCAAGAACTAGGGAGACTAAATAGATGAAAGCTCAGGAATTTAAGACCGGGCAGCAGTGTCATGAAATGATGAAGTGATGAAATGGCTTCAATGAGTGTCCACCCTTTCTCTAGCTTCCAGATCTGACGTGAAGAAGATGGTGTTACCGTTATGGATAATTCTCAATATAGCAGGAAACAACTTAGAATAGGAGATGTTTTTCTCTTGAAGTTTGTGCTTCACCTCCACAAACCTGCGTCTCTGGCGTTGGACATCATTCGAGAAGTCCGGATAAAAGGAGATTTGTTGATTTTCGAAAAGAATTTGACCTTTCATCCTGGCCATACAAAGTATGGCATCTCGATCCCTGTAATTCAGGAGTTTGATAATCATCTGATGGGGAGAGGATCCGGGGGGTCTCGGGCCTGTCAGCAAACGATGCACCCTCTCAACAGTAAAGGATGGTGAAAGACCTTCTGTGCCGACATGTTCCTTTATCCAGGACTCCATGTATTGCTCAGGGGCACGACCCTCGTGGTTCTCCGGCAGCCCAATTATATGAACATTACTGTGTCTAGACCTGTTTTCAAGATCATCTACTTTGGATTGTAGAGATCGTACTTGATTCTTTAACTCATCCACCGTGGTAACCACAGAAGGAAGCGTGTCCTATACAGTAGAGATACGTTGTCGAACATCAGTGATGCTTTCACGCAGATTTTGTTGGTCTGCACGTAAGAGATTAATCTCCACCAGCACTGTGTCAATTTTGTTGGTCAGGACTGCCTGGCAGGTAGCGATTGCAGACTTTATTTCTGTGAATTGGGATTTTGAATCATCTTCCTTGGAAGCTGAGGACTGTGCCGGCGAGGCCACCGTAGAAGGGGCCTCCAACATGGCCGTGACCTCCTCCTCCGCCATAGCTCTTCTAGCAAATGTACTTAATGTCTTTCTGTATTCTGATGTCTTTTAAACCATAGTGGGATTCAGAAAGCAAGTGTAGGTCAGATCAACACAGGCCAAATTCAGCGTTGGATGGACAATTGCTGCTAAGGCGGGTAGGTGCAGACAGGACCCCTCAAAGTTCAAATAACACACATATCTTGTCTCATGTTTTCACTTCAGGTATTCAAGTGCCACACATAATATGGATCAAGGCATCACATGTGGCTCATTCAAATATATACGGGGCAGAGGAGGGAAACATATACAGGAAAGATATTAAACAAACAGGGGGAATCCACAGCAATTTAATGGTTTTAGCTAAAGGTTGGTGTAGCAACAAGAAATTTTCCAGTTACTCTTGTAGCAATTGACCCACAAAACCTGGAGGCATCAGATATGAATTACAATAATCAAGTATCCTCCAGTATCTTGCATCTAAGTATTCAAATATATATGGGGTAGAGGAGGGAAACATATACAAGAGAGAGATTAGACACATAGGGGGAATCTTCAGCAAGATAGAAAGCAGTAAAGCCCAGGATGATGCCAGAATGTAAAGGCTCCATGCAGAAATTGGAACAGCAATAATAGGCCCTTCAGTCACACCCGCAACTCCAGTGCCTGGGGTCAGAGTGACTATTGTCCATGCACCCCCTGCACAACGGGCCTCAGTAGGAAATAGGGTAATTATTTTAATTCCTGCAGGAGAGTACAGGAGCGTCCAGACACCCAATCAATCAATATGTCCAGCAGCACCAGTTCACAAGGAGGCCTACTGGGAGGGGGGGGACTGGGATCATAAGATAAAAAATTGGTAGGCGCTCTAAGGGAAAGGGGCAACCAGAAGGCTCACTCACCACCTCAGAAGAAGGGCGGGCCTGATGCTGGGCTAGCGCATGAGACAGACAAGGGAATACAGCTGAAGCCAGACAGATTCCATCCTCCACAGCCCCCCAATCGAGGCGGAGTAAGGCCACAGCAGTCCCCGATTTGGCCCTCAGCTCCTCGTCCAGCACAGCGGGCCACCAGTCACCTCTCCCTCGCACAGGAGACAGCCAGAAAAAGAATCATGGGTCCAGACGCCGCGCGTCTCACTCCGGCATCCGCAGCAGTGAAATCCCAAGCTAGTCAATAAAATATCAGTCACACTCCACAGGGCAGTGCCGCAGTCAAGGTCACTGACAAGCGGCCCAGGCCACACCACGAGGGCACTCCGATCCTGGATGGCTATCAAGCACAATATAGGTATCTCCAGGTATCTTAGAAGTAGGGGAGCCAGGAAAGGTCGTTAAAGACCCCAGTTTCAGGTCTGTAAGTGATGAGACAGGATTTTCTCACTTGGTAGTAGGAGCTGGAGAGATGCACATCTAACCACTATGGCTGCCAGGCCTTTAATTGAATATTTACATTTGATGCAAATGGAGGTTTCTTCAACGAAAGCAAAGTTTGAAGGACAAAATTATTATTTAAATTAAAAATCATTATTTGTAACCTTGACAACATCTTTACTGTATTTCCTATTGATTTTGCAAATATTTTCATGGAAAACAAGGGAGTTTCTGCAGTAACCCCAAACATTTGAACAGTAGTGTATATACACATACACACATCAGTCACGCCATGCCAGTCCCCCACACCATTTCCATACACATCTGCCACATTGTAGGCTGTACTTTTTTTAAATCTCTTGACATCATCATGAATATTTGCCAGCGTCACTTAAGCAGGAACACTTTTTTCAAGGCATATGTTGCTGTAGGCCTTCCAACTTTGACTTTCAGATACTTATTTCTCAACTGCAGCCCTCAGAAGAACTAATATTGTGGTGGGAAATGTTGCACTATAGGAAACATAGGTGTAAAATTTGCTGGAATTGGCTAAAAGGATGAAAATTTTGCAATAAAGAAAAGGAGAAAATGTTTGAAAAAAGAGAAACATCATCTGTTTTTTATGAAAAGTCATAAGGGAAATTTTTCTCATTTTTCTCCCACCCCTACAGATGAGGCTTCCCAGTACGAAGGTTGAAGTAGCCAACTGGTCAGGTAATCCATACAGCACTAGGTACAACATTATATTTTGTTACTAACATTAGACAGAAGTAATTGTGGGCAATAATATCATGAAATAACTGAATCCTACTTAGATGTATGGTTTATCTATTCAGTTTCTTTCAGGAAGGATGAAGGCAATTATATAAATATAATAAATGGTTAAAGGGCATTTTTGTGCCTTACAAATTAAAAGATTCCTATACACATAAAAAGTTACATCTTAATTTAAAACATAAAATGTTTTAATTGAGGAATTTGGAAAAGAATCATCAATCAGAGAATATTAAATTGTACTTGTGGAAATTAAAATGACACATGAAAAACCTATATTACAATCTAGCATCATTTGCTGTATTATGGTTTATTTGCCTACCACTTAAATTGAAATCAATCTACTGATTTATTTGACAAATCTCTATCTCTACATCGATTTTTGTCACTTATAAAATGTATTTAAAATATATCTTCTAGAAGCCACTTAGGATGTGATATGTTTAAAAACACTTCTTTGACCTCAGTTTCTGAGATACCATTTTTATGATGCATTTGTAGTGTATTATGTTTCTTTTTCTTGTCTGCCTATAAACATGTGCATAACTTCTACTGCAATGACTTAAATAACTGTTTATGGTATTGTTTTGCATTATATAAAAATCAAAGTTAAAATGTAAAAAAAAAAAGTCTTCTAGTTTATGCTAGATTTATTTACTGCCAGAATATCAAAAGTCTACACATAAATTTTGGATAACATTTAGGTAAAGTATATTTAACGGGAGCCTAAGTCCTTAGCCTGATTTAGACCGTTGTTCTGGGTCTCTTCCTCCTGGATACAGCTACAAATAGGTGAAACAGGATAACTGGTTGGAACACTGGAACATAAGGCTCCTGAATGGGAGTCAAAGTTGAGTCTTTAAACCATTCAGGAACAAAGACTCTGTACTCCTTCTTCGTTCCAAAGTACTAACTCTTTATTAGTGAACACTCAGATCTTTATACAGCGTTTATCACATTATTTTGGGGGAGGTAGCACAGGGAATACAATACAATACAATACAATACAATACCATACAGTGGGCAACAGAAAATGGTGTGGACATAACACAATGGGGCCAGACATGATTGAATTACTTAGACAATGTGGGAAGGGAAGAGTAAACAGTGAGACAAAGGATTGTTGGTGTAGGGGCTTGCAATACCATGGGACCCCCTGGGGTTACTGTACACACCTGAACAAAGGGACAATACAGAAGCTGTGACAGGCAGTCTGATTGATATAATCAACAACACAGTGCAATGGAAACAGGTGTCACCTGTAGTCAAAACCCCAGACTAATCCCATCACACAGACAATAGTGGATACACAACAGAGAGGAGATTAGTAAGTGGACCAGACAGTGATACCATACACCTTTGAAGTAGCATGGCACAAACACAGATAATTAACCCCTAACTGCCCAGGCTATGATTTTAGTCTCTTTTGCAGAGCTGCCTGCTGATAAAATGTTTAAAGTTCCCCATAGTCTGAAATAATGGACTGAACGTCTGCATGCCCAGCAGTGGTTTCCAGTAAAGGACTGTGGTCTGTTACAGTATAATTAGGACAGGTTTCTATTGCTTATTTTATACTTTACATATTTATTCATTATATTTGCTAGGCATTTAGGCATTGTGTACAGTCTTTAGAGGAATGGGTGAAAACATGTGCTCGAAAAGTTAAAAGTGAGAAAAACTGCACTTTTCTCCTTCTGTGTTAATTTCCTCAAATCACTGGAAAATGTAGTCAATAAGACAATATACTGGTGAAATGAAATGCTTGTAATGCTGCTTTATATAGCCTCCATGGGCGTTTCCAGGAAACAGACTTGAGGCTAGGCAAGCACAGAGGTAGAGTGAAACGAGTGGGTGTGCCCAGGTAGACAGACAGCACTGCTAGTAATAGCAGAGCAGGACTTTCTGGACTGCATTCTTACACTACCCCTCCCCTCCAGGATCCTAAACAGGGCTCAGAGGGAAATTCCCAATGAAAGGCTCTCTTCAAGGAAGAAACATCAGAAGCCGGGACCCAGGAACGATTCTTTGGGACATAACCTTTCCAGTTCACCAGAACCTTTAGAGATCCAGAATTAATCAATGACAATTTCCTCTTGACCATCCACAGACACAGGAGGAAGAGTAGGCACAGGATGAAATCAATTATGTTTACAGGGCTTAAGAAAGAAACATTGAATGTAGGAGAGACCTTTAGGTTAGGAGGAATCTCTAGTTTGTAAGTCACCTCACTGATGCATTGGGTTATCTTGAAAGGTCCGATGTAGCAAGGGCTAAGCTTATCAGAAGGTTGGTGGAGACCGATGTTCTTCGTTGAAAGCCAGACCAAGGAGTAGATTTAAAGGTTTACATCAAAACAGCAGCTAAGCAAAAAAGGCCTATCAGCAGCAAATAATACATAATTTACTGTGGCTTCGACAGGTAGTCTACAAGAATAGCTAACAAAAACACGTAACACAAAAACCTGCATTGCACCTTTTTTAGCATCACTGTATGTCCTGATCACCCGTTAAAACACAACTTCAACAAGTTGACAACAAGTCAAAAAGTGTCACGGACACCAGAGTAAATAATACACATGACACAGTTACAGTGAAATTTAACCAGTTTATTAAGATAAGCAAGAGTAAGCACTTCCCCAACCTTAGTAGGAACAGGTGTGAGGATAGTGCCGAGTCTACTACCCAAGGATTGACACTTAACTGTAACCGGTTCTCAGTAGCCTATAGAGATAGACGGGAGCAGAACCAGGCTTGGTTCTATACCTAGCAAATGTAAACCTGGAACTCCAGGAAAACTGATCACTGGAGCGACAGCTAAACTCCCAGACACAAGACAGGCAGACAGATATCTCGAAGTAATGTCTCAACCACGGAGTGGTAGGAGGAGAGAGACAGAGAGTAATTATTAATCCAAAAGAGTCACAGAACCGGTCTACTAGGTAGGCAAAGGGCGGAGGCAAGAGTGTGGAACTTAGCCAGCCACAACTACACTACACCGATGGAGCGCGCCCACAACTGGCCCAGACATGTGGTAGTCAGACTGGAGCGAAGGACAGCACAAAGCGTAAGTCAGACAAGCCACAGTCGAGAGCCAAATCGGGTAGTCAGCCACAGCTAAAGTCAAAACAGAGAGGGTAGTCAGACAAGCCAGGGTCATACAAAAATCGGGTAGTCAGACAAAGCCACAGTATCGATCAGGAGTAAACACGGCAGCCAAGCAAGGGTCAAATGAGAGCAACACTGAAGAAACTCTATCACGGTGCCCGTGCTTTGTGCAGCAGGCGACGACATTCTGACTGCTAGTTTGCATCTCTGGTTACTGATTGGCTAGTACCTTTTGTCACCGCCCAGTGATGGCCTTTATATACAACAGTCCGATTTGGTGGAAAACACAAAATCGATTTCTACCGTTAAGAGACGGAAGGGGTGATATAGAGGTGGAAGAAGAAGGGGGGAGGGAGGAAATCCCAAGAGAACCAGGACCAGTTAGATCATATAGCGAATAAAGGAAAGATATTTTTAATCTGTTTACATATGTACTTAATAATGCTGAGAAGTCTCTGCTTTCTAGAGGTTTGTCTTTAGTCCATCATCCGAATTAAATTTATTTGATCTCTTTGTGGATTTACATATCTATGTAACAAAATTATCTCTAAAGAGATATTCTGGGTGTCTCTTAATAGACACCCAGAACGAATACCAATTATCACGGAGAAGCCCTTGATAGATTCAATGGGAGCTGAAATACAGCCTTTTATTGATACGGATACACAATTTATTTTAGAAGGAAGAGTTCCCACTCCTTTTAAGTCTAAATCTAAATTTTTTCCTGTAGAGTCCATAGGTAAATATGTGGAAGTCTTTTCAACAGTTGTAATTGAAGAATTTAGGACTCTAGATAAAAAAGATTATAGAGATATAGATATTAGCCATAATCTAAAGAGGTCAGAAAGAGAAGCAATTCAAACTTTGCTTAAGAATATTCAAATTATTATAAAGCAAGCGGATAAAGGTGGAGGAGTGGTAGTCCAGGATTTAAATGACTATATGAGTGAGACTAACCATATACCTTTGGATACTGTATATTATAGTCCATTGACATATGATCCGACAAATGAATTTTTTGGATGAGTTGAAAAGTTTTGTGGGGCGTGCCTTTGAGATGGGTCTGCTTGGGTTGTTGGAAAGGGATTTTATTATCCCTACTAATCAAAGGGTGGCGCTATACTATCATCTACCCAAGATTCACAAAGATCTTGTCCGCCCTCCAGGCAGACCCATAATCTCAGGTATAGATTCGTTCACGAGCAACTTATCTGAATATATTGATTTTCATTTGCAAAGATTAGTTAAAGGGGAACTACCACCCCGCAAAAACTTTATCTTATTTAAGTCTTCATCTGGCGACTAGCTGCTTAGCCGGCCAGCTCCAAAAGGGACTGACAGCGCAGGTGCATGGACGTCACTATGGCAAGATGTCCATGCTTCCTGCTACTGTCCACCTCAGAGTAAGTAGAAAATCTTTTAAACCAGGTAATATTTCTGGCAACTAGCGCTGCTAAGCAGCTAGTCGCCAGATGAAGACTTAAAGGGATAGTAACACTTCGTTTTAACTTTATTTTATTTTGTAGACATTAAAAAAACATGAAGAATGATATAAGTCTTATCTCTCAAACCTTTATGGTTTATGAGATATTCACAAGCAAAGTTCCCCTCCCCGCCTCTTTTACCTAGTGTAAGCCATCTCTTCTCAGATGTGAGTCTGGTTGTATGACAGGACAGATAACAGAAGGGGATAATTTTCTTTGTATGAAAACAATGAAAGCCCTTCCCCCCTTGACAAGTTTTTCAGCTTTTTCCATTATCTTAATTGAAGATTGTCCCTCTCTGCAGTCTACCTGGGCATCTCCCTTCTGATCTGGTTGAACAGGGGGGGGGGTACTTTGTTTGTGAATATCTCTTAAACCATAAAGGTTTCAGAGATAAGACTTATATCATTCTTCATGTTTTTTTAATGCCTACAAAATAAAATAAAGTTAAAATGAAGTATTACTATCCCTTTAAATAAGATGAAGTTTTTGCAGGGTGGTAGTTCCCCTTTAATGGACTTACTTCTTATTTGAAGGATACTGGTCATCTCCTCACTATACTTAAGTATTTGAAATGGGAAGAGGATTATGTTTGGCTATCTTTGGATGTAACAGCCTTATATTCTAACATTCCACACGATGGTGGTTTAAAAGCCATTACATATTTTTTGGAAAAGGATCCTTTGATGCCATTGAAACAGATAGATTTTATAGTGGAAGCAATTACATTTATTTTAACTCACAATTATTTTATTTTTGGAGAAAATTTTTATTTACAGACCAAGGGTACTGTGATGGGCACCAAGTTCACGCCAAGCTATGCTAACCTTTTTTTAGTTTTTTTAGACGATCAGAAGACCTATGATCACTGTCCATTTGGCGCGAACTTGGTGCTCTATCGTAGGTACATTGATGATATTTTAATAATACGGAAAGGGGACCCAGGGTTAATATCAGATTTTGTAGTTTATATGAATGACAACGTTTGGAATATGGATTTTACCAGTGCTTCGGATCCAAGGTGCATTCATTTTTTAGATTTGGAACTTATAGGTAAATCGGATCATATTGTCCAGACATGTACTTTTTTCAAAGAGGTAGATGCTAATAGTTATTTAGAATATAAAAGCTTTCACTACAAACCCTGGTTCAACACCGTGCCATATGGGCAGTTTAGGAGAATTAAACGTAATTGCACTGATATTAAGGACTATGAACAACAATCCCTTCTCTTAAAACAGAGATTTAGAGAAAAAGGGTATCCTAGTCAACTAGTAGAAAACTCATATGTTAAGGTGAAAAATTATCAAGAACCTGAGAGTAGTGATAAATCATATTTTTCAAATAAAAAGAAAAGTAAAAATAAAAATATGCACAATAACCAAGAAGATCAATTTCCCAGTTTTATAACAAATTTTAGTTCAAAGGGTAAAGGTGTTAGATTAATATTACAAAAACACTGGAATATCCTTAGGGAGGACCCTCTTTTGAAGAACAGCATTCCATCTAAAGTGAAGATAACCTTCAGACGAGCTGAGACTTTAAAAAACATCCTGGCTCCAACAAGTTTTAAATCTGGCCCTATGGTGAATAGCTTGACTAATACATCATGTACTATTAAAACCCAAGATATTAATATTAACAAAAATCATTTACCTTTTAAAGTGTCCGTGTAACCTACAGTATGTAGGAAGGACCACACAGAGCTTTAAAGCTAGAATCACTCAACATAGATACAATATTCGGAGGGGACATTTATTACATAGTGTCTCCAGACATTTTTTAAGGTATCATAATCAAGATTCAAGTGTCCTACAGGTTCTTCCACTAGAACATGTTGAAGTTGGTATTGGTCAGGATTCACTTAAAAAATTGATCATGAGAGAATCTTACTGGATTTTTAGACTAGACACGATGATACACAGAAAAATGGAACGCATAAGTCACTTCCGTTTGTCAATCTTACAACTGCAGCATTTGAAGTTCCATTGGAACGCAAACGTCACTTCCTTTGACACAACACCTTATGTAAGGTAACGTGATCAAATTTAGTTATATACTTTAGTAATATATTATCAGGTATGAGTATTAAAGATCAAAGTACTAAAGATTATGTACAATGTTTATGTGAATCACTTTGATGTGTGTTTGGGAATATCAATTAGAATTGGATGCGCCTAGGAATGGGAGTTAACTGCGATCCTTTATATTACCATCTGTTGCATAGATTATTTTTAACTAGTAGATTAAAGTTTTTAGGTTAGATCTATTTGATCTGTCTTTTGAGAAAACATAATATTAGGGTTTCTGTGAAGTTTATGAAGGGACTTTTAATTATTAGAGGTATATATGTCCTATAGAGTTACTATTATTGATCGGATGATGGATGAGAGACTTCTCTTTTGTGGGTTAACTTTAGATTTAACCCTAAGTGTATTTTTGTGTAATGCAATGTATTCACTTTGTACTTTATACTTGTATGTAATTTGATTTCTTATATTGTAACCTTTAACCTCTGACCGATGGTTGATTCATTGTGGTTATCCAAAGAGATGTTAGGGAGGGGGATTTAAATCCACACTGAGTAGAAAATAGAAAACAGATAACACTGCAGAGCTAGCACTCACTCCTATGAGTCGGAAAACCCTAGGAAATGTAGAATATGGAATGACAAAATCCAAATTATAGACTCTAAAACTTAACATTTAATAAGATTAATTAAAAACATGAAAAAAATAGGTAAAATATTAACTAAAAGTGGTGGCAGTAATTGCATTTGGTAAAAGTCATAACATACATACCCCTATGAAAATAATAAAAGTACAGAAAGTGCAAAAATGGCTGACTAAGCCAGACGTATCTAATTTGCCAGGGCATACTAATTCAGCACAGATGTTTAAATGGCACCTGTTACTGTGCGTTTACTCGCATTGAGAGACTGCCCAATGTTATAGGTGCTTGAAATAGTGAGCTTGATACTTTGTCAGATTGAACCCGATTATATATAGTGGAAGACCCCTATTATAAAATGGCAAATTTTGCTGATTACATCTGATGAAATTAGTTCCTTCAAAATAAATTGCTAAGGCAATTACCAGCTTGCCAATGACATCAAGAGAGAGTGTTAGAAAAATATTGCCTACATCGACATGTTTTGATAGTTCATATAGTTGCAACAAAATATAGTGGTGGGTTTAAGTCATTGAGCCTTATCTGGCTTGCCATCTGAGCATATAGCGATTTTCTAATATTGTCTCTGAAAATTCTAGGTAACCGAGCAGGTAAATACTCTTGGAGTAGATCTGTTTAGTTGGGACATATGTGGTTAACCATGTATTGATCAAACAACAACAAATTATCTAATTTAGGGTTTCCAATATTTACTGAAATATGCCAGCTTACAAAACTTGACCTATTTAAAATCTTAAAGGATTATTTTCAAATGTTGCTGGGGTGTATTCTGGTGTGCCAGAGTAAACTATTAAACCACTTTTTAGCCAATCTATTGGCTTATCAATATTGTTTGGGATTCAGTTCTGTCCCTGGGCATATACTGTCTTGCCACTGGTCATTTTTAAGTACTTGTATTTCAGGAACATATACATTCTTGCAAATATTATATTTCAGATCTCTGATCTGCCGGGACATATACCAACTTGCCAGAACATTGGATAAAGAGTTAGAATCAGTTCCAAGTTCCAAATTGTATAATTCCAGAATTTATGCTGGGTTTCCAATACTGACCCAAGGTCAATTGACAGAGGATCATTTGCAAGTTTTGATGGGTGCATATATTGGCTTGCCATAGCTGTAGCGTCCAAGGGTTTATCGAGATGTAATCAGCACAGTTTAACACTTTATGATAGGATGTCATTCCACTATATATATATATATATATATATATATATATATATATATATATAAATAAAATCAGGTTTAATCTGACAGAGATCTTGAGTATCAAGCTCACTATCAAAGCCTATGTCAAGCAACCTATAAGTTTGGGCAGTCTCTCAATGGGAGTACATGCACAGTAAAGGGTGCCATTCAAACATTTGTGCTGAATTAGGCAAGCAGGTATATGCACCGGCAAATAAGATAAGTCTGGATTGGTCTTTTATTATTTGCATAAGGGTATTAATTTGTTATGATCTCTACCCAATCCAATTACTACCACCACGTTTAGCTAATATTTCGCTGCTTTTTCATGTTTTTAATGAATCTTATTAAATGTTACATTTTAGACTCTATAATTTGAAATTCTCTGTAATTCCATATTCTACATTTCCTAGGGTTTTGTGAGAGCTAGCTCTGCAGGGCTATCTGTTTTTCTACTCTATGTTTTCCCCTGCAGCATTGCCCAGTTTAGTCCTACCCATTAAGAGCTAATAGTGTATAGATTGGTTGAGGGTTGTGAGTGCACTGGTACAGTTTTGTTTTTCTACTCCTACCACATTGCCTCATGTGAAGACAAATATGAAAGAAAATAAGAACAGGGGGAGCACCTAGTGCCCTTATGGATATATACCTTGACCAGATCTCAAATATATACAGATGAGTTTAGTATCCAAATTAGATTCTCCAAGAACTTATGTAGAAGATGTTGCAAGCCCTCCCCATTATAGACTTCAACAGAACGGCACTTCCGGTTCCTGAATCTTGATAATGATTGCACAAATAAACAACCAATGCATATGTAGGCCTTTGCTACAGTATAGTGGGGTGCCCACCAATCCCCAGTCTGCTGTGTTTGTGTTTGTGTGTGCATGAACCAATTACAGGTATTCTAGATCATCAGAAAATTGCTGAAATTTACTATTATTGCTTAAGTTGAAGATCTCTCATTTTTGAGTTGTTAAATGGTGGCTATGACTAGCATGTAATCATTCAATATTTCTACTTGATTTTTTCTACAGAATCATCAAAATCTGTTTGGGGAAAAAACAAATTTGGAATGCAGTCTGTCTTCTGTCAAATTGTGTGAGTTCAGTTTTACTAAGCAGTAGTATATTATTATTTTTAATCTAAGGTTAAGCTGGTTTGTTAAACAATAGGAGGTTAACACCTTCAGGGACAAATAATATGATGCAAAATAGCCAAGTGCCAAAACAGCAGCATAATGTCTTCCCAAAAAAAGTGTAAATAAGCAAAATTAAGAGCATACCATCCCATTTAATTATCAAAGGAGAAAACTGGCTCATGCCTGTATTATGATCAAATACATAGTATTATAAATATTATAGTATTATAATATACCTGTTAATGCCACTATAATGAGTGCTAGTTTCCAACTGCACCGGACTATGAAGTGTTAAAAAAATCGTGATTATCTGCACCTTTTCCAGTAATCTACCAGCCTTCAGAAATTACTACTATGTCATGCTCCTGTGCAATTCAAACTCAGGTTTAAAGCATGGCCTATTTTAATAGAAATTCTCTTGTGTTGAAAATATGATTCCCTCTTGTGTTAACTTAAATACCTTGATGTGTTGCAAAGCCTGTAACTCCAATAGTTCTCTTTGACATGCTACATGAATTACAGTTTGTTAGTCTTTCCAGATATGTTGAGTGATGTATTATTTAATATGTTGTACTGTTTGTAAAGCCCTTTATACATTCCCTGACTTACTTGGGTGTTTTGGAGATATATTGCTTTTCAGCAAAGCTGTTAAAAGCCATCTAAGAAGCAATTGTCCTAATAACTTGAAAATGTAATGCATTTAGTATGCTGTATAATTATCCATGCAAATTAAAACAGTAATATTATATATAACTGGTAATTATTTTGTCACTTCTCTGCTTGCTAAAAATCCAGCTCAGTCTTTGTCATGCATCATACATAAAAAAACTAAAGGTACACTGAAATTGTACCCAAGTATTCTTAAAACATCAATATAAAACATATGCTAATGTATTTTGTGACCTGATGTCCTTGCATATTAATGATTATATTGCAATTTAATGAGAGCCTTCCCATGTACATTTGCATCATTTTTTAATGCACGCTTGAAGTTAAACAGCTTATTGGACACATGTTCCACTTTGTGGAAATATTCAAATTGAATCATCATTCATACATACTTTGATATGTGCCATCCTTAAATGTTCAATTATTTAACATACTTGGTTTTATCTATTTAATAATATATTGTATTGGAAGGGTTATACATATTTTAGAAGGGTGACTCATCTACAAATTATTGAAAACTATCATTGATGTCAGCATTAGTAAATGAAAATAATTTATACGCACATATACACTTAAGTAATTACATAGTGTAAATAATACATATTTTTTTGTATTCCAACACTCACTTCTATATATCCAACACTCACTTCTATATAACACTCTTCTATACAGTACATAAATATATACTGTAATGTAATTTTCAATTATAATAATTTGCTAAATGTGTGTTTGTCAGAAGCCATCATGCACAGTAGAGATGTCTGCGATTGCTGCAGTCATGCGCACTACACGCTGTCCATGCCACGGCTGATAACGGAGCGGGACTCCGAATTCAGACCGTAGTCCTCTCTGCGCACCAAAGTGAGGTGATTTCTCATTTCATTTTTTACCTATGATCTTAGTGAGCACTAATCTGCAAAACTAAATGTATATAAGATCATAGGTACAAAAATGAAATGAGAAATCACCTCACTTTTGTGTGCAGAGAGGACTACGGTCTGAATTCGGAGGCCCAAATTTTTTTCACATGAATAGACAAATGACCTTTTCTGTGTCACAATTAATTTGTCGATATAGCTTTATCTTTGTACACTTATATGTATGAAATATGTATTTACAATTGATAGTGTTTGTGTATTGTGAAACATGTCCACACTTAAAATGTCCTATTCATTTATGACCACAGTCTTTTTTTGATTGGTTAATGATCATTGCATCCATTTATTTTGTAATTTTTATAAATAAATATAGGACAGAAATACAGTAGGTTTTTTGTCTGGATGTTCAGGTACATAATTCTCTATCAGTGTAATGCTGGTATTGAACAATAGCAAGGATGCAACAGATACAAGATAAACAGACTACAGACTACTCCCTTGAGCTATGGGGAACCCCCAATTGGCAAGATGCTAGGGAGAGGAGCATAAGGATCATTGCTGGCTAGGTTGGACTATCCCTAAAACAGGTTATTGTACTGTTCTATGGAGAGAGCAAGGTAGAAGAATTGAACTCCGAATGAGTAGGTAATGAAGACTGCAGATCGAACTCTGACTTGATGGAACAGTGGATCCATTGATGTTTCAAGGAGTCAAACTCCTACTAGCAGGATCAAGGAATGCAGATGTTGGGAAAAGCGAGGTCAGCAACTGGAAGTGAGGTACAGGCAAGCTGGAGAGTAGTCAGTAACAAGGTCAAGGTCGGTAATGAGGAATCACAGCAACAGAAATACAGGAAAAAGGAATGAGACTAAACTCAAATGTTAACTGGAAAGCTAAGATCACTCTCCAGTACTGGGAAGATCATGCCAAATATGTTGCTCACATAAATGTTGGATAACATTCTGCTATTACCTTCAGTTCTGTTTGCATCTCTGAACAATTACATGTGCTCTTGATTGCTTTGCCAGAAACACCACTAAGGCCCATATAGCACAACCTCAATGGCACTGCAATATTAATGCGAAGTGTTTACATTGACCAACATCCCAGAGCTTTGTTTCTAGTCTTCTGTGTTTGCTCGTAGCTTGTTCTTGAACTTACTTGCTTTGCTGTCTGCCCTGACCTCTGATGCATTCCTAATATATATATCCTGCCTGCCAATATTCCTGGTTCCTTGTGAGTCTAACTTGGTGTAGCAGTCCCAGTTCCAACTAAATCGGGCCAACCCATTCAATAGACAGATAAAGAACTGTAAGCACCAAAGGTTTTGTAAACAGTTTGAAAAAACGTTGTTCTCATGTTAGATATATAGAAGGGTTAAAGCTAGGTAGATAGGGATGTGTAGTGTGCATCCCTACATATATTGGAATTGAGGCTAAACTATCTGATTGGTTTTGCATAGGTGATAGTAGTATGAGTAATGAATCGGTACTTGTGTACGGAGTGCGCTCCAGCAATGGAACGCATGATGTCAAAATGTATAGACCGACAGGAAGTAAGTAGAATACTAGGGGAGGAAGTGGAGGCAATGATGGCGGGTGTAACTATCGGATGCTTCAGACATAAATGTCGGGATGCACACAGACAGGTAATTTTATTCAGAAGCTCTTGATAAAGTAAGCGGGTCTTACGAAACGCGTTGAGCGTTTCTTGATTTGATTTTACTGTTATATCTTTGGTTTTAAAATTGATTTATTTTATACTTGTTTGGATTTTATAATAAATATCCGTTATTTAGTACCAGTGCCCTGGTTTCTTGGAAATAAATTGTGGTATTCCTCATTACCACTGTCTGTGATTATACAAGCGGAAGATCCTAGTAGATCCATTGTATCACAGTGGTATATCTGAAAAAAGAATTACACCAGGAAGTTCTTAAAGAACAAGAGTTGAATACCTATCTGGGGTATATACCAGAAATATTGGATACACTGAGAGGCAGTTTATAACCTCTCTATAAGGTGAGTGTTTTTTACTTTGGGCACGTGGTGAAGGTGGCGGAAGAAGAATTTGGCGAATACTACACTCAGAGGATCTTGTTTGCACTAGAAAGCATGTGTATTTTAAAGCTAGATGAGATAGGCAAATAAAGTAGAATTGATTTTTGGGAGTTTTGTGTGTGTGTGAAGAGAAATAGTTTAGAATATAAAAAACAACTTTTTGGACTGATAAGTTATAGTCAGTAAGAGTCAGACAGACAGGTGACCAAAATTCTTACCTGAGATTGCTGACCCTTTACTGTGACTGATATAATTTGCAGACAGATAAAGCTAGAGTATACACCCAAGAGACAGATATCTCCACAGACAGATAATGATACTTTATAGGGTGCATATTAAGATCAGTACAGGACGTGAGTGAATAGCAACCCTGAGGTCTGCAAATGACATTACCCAATCAGGAATACACTGATAACTCACATATGTGGACATCACATCTTAGTTAGGAGTGAGGAACTAACAAAAATAAAATAAAGCCACAGGACTGGAATGCTCATTTAGGTTAACCTGCTTACATGGTCAAAACTACTGCATCCTTACTATGGAAAGAAATTTCCCAAAGGAGTTTTTGGGACAATACATAAAATGTTCTACTTTTCCCCATGGTCAATAAACTTTCCACCAGAACTTTGCCATTTCACGTATGTGTTTTTTGATTGAAACAGTTACCACTACAATATTACTTCTTCCTAGAGATGAAGTGGAGAAATAAATAGCTGAAAGTAAAAGTTGTGAGTCCTACAGTAACAAATGCCTTGAAAAAATTGTAAACAGGCTGATTGCTTTTGTCCTTTTCCTAGAACACTAAAGTCCTGCTTATGTAACATTGACAGAACCAAAAAAAATACTTGCTGCTAGGGATGTTCCATCAGGGTGCAACACATGGCATCAGTTCTCCAGCAGAATGGATCTGCTGGAGATGATCCTCCAGTGCTGGAATCCTCTGGGGAGTGAACAAATCTGGAATCATGGAGGGTTGATACCCGTAATTCACCATGAAGGGGGAGAGCTGGGTAAAAGCTGAGACTGCACTGTTATGAGCAAACTCTGCCCAAGGTAGCAGGTCCTACCAGTTATTCCGATGGTCCAATATGTAGCACCGCAGGAATTGCTCCAAGGCCTGATTAGCCCTTTCCACAGCCCCATTCAATTGTGGGTAGTATGCTGAGGAGAAGGAGAGTTGGATACCAAGTTGCACACAGAAGGCCCTCCAGAATCTCGAGACAAACTGGCTACCCAGGTTGGAAATTATGACTATGGGAACCCAGTGTAGCAGATATACCTCTTTGATAAAGATAGTAGCCAACTCTTTAGCAGATGGGAGTTTTTTGAATGGTATGCAGTGGATCATCTTAGAGAATCAGGCAACAACCATGAGAATGACTGTGTTAACATTGGACAGAGGGAGGTTGACTATGAAGTCCATGACAAGGTGTGACTATGGCTTTTCCCCATTGGGTATGGGTTGAAGAAGGCCCACTGGAAGGTGAGATTTGGTATGAGCACAGACTGGACAGGCAGAGACAAAGGTAGAAATATCAGTGTTAAGTTCTGGCCACTAGAAGAGATGGGAAACCAACCAGAGACGTTGTTTCTTACCGGGATTCCCTGCTGACTTCATATTATGGTATGCCAGAAGTATCTTGGTACAGAAGTTAATGGGGATGAAGCAGCTCCCAGAGGGAGTCTCAGCAGGTGCATCTACCTGGACAGCCCATATTCTCTCCCTGAGGGAAGATGTTATGCTGGTACGTATGGTGGCCAGTACTTGGTCTGGAGGAATATTAGGACTAGGAGGGCTCTCCTCCTAAGTGCCCGAGAACTGTCTGGATAGGGCATCAGCCCAGACATTTTTGGTGCCCGGCAGGTAGAAGGCCACATAATTAAAACGGGACAAAAATAAGACCCATTGTGCTTGTCTTTGAGTCAAGCGCTTAGCTTCGGACAGGTATGTGAGGTTTTTATGATCCAGAAGATTAGGATTGGCACTGAAGTTCCCTTGAGCAAATGCTTCCATTATTTGAGAGCAAGTATTATTGCCAGCAACTCACAGTCACCAATTACATAGTTGAACCCCACAGGACTTAGCTTCTTAGAGAAATACCCACACGGGTGCTACTGGAGTAGGACGCTAAGACAGGAGCGCCCCTACTTCTGTCTCAGAAGCATCAACCTAATTTATGAATGGAAGCTTGGATTTTGGGTGTGCCAAAATGGGTGTTGCATCAAAAGCGATTTTTAATGCCTCAAATGCTTTGATGGCTTCCAGAGACTAGTGAGTGGAGTTACTGTTTTTTTTCGTCATATCGGTAAGGGGTTTTACAATAAAGGAAAAGTTGCTGATAAATTTCCTGTAGCAGTTAGTGAACCCGAGGAAACATTGAAGAGAGCAGTGGTCGTGGCAACTTGAGAACAGACGAGAGTTTCTCAGGGTCCATAGTGAAACCGACCTCTGAAATTACATACCCAAAGAAGGTGACCTGTTTGCTCACACTTTTCTAATTTGCAAATCAGATTATTCTCTCTTAACTTTTGCAGAACTCGGGCTACATCTGTATGGTGGCTTTCCATGGAGGCGGAATGGATCACAATGTTGTCTAAGTATACCACCAAGTATTGTTGGAGCATGTCCCAGAGTACATCATTTAAGAATTCCTGGAAAACCGTGGGAGCATTGCAGAGGTATTCACAATACCCGCTCCTGGTGTTAACCATGGATTTCCATTTCCTTCATCTGTACCAAATTGTACGCCCCTCACAGGTCGAGCTTAGTGAACACCTTGGACCCTTTTAATTAATCAAATAGCTTGGTAGTAAGTGGAATTGGGTAGGTGTTTTTGACTGTGATATGGTTGAGCCCCCTGTAATCTATACAGGGTTTCACTTCTCCACTCTTTTTCTTCACGAAGAAGAATCCGTCCCCGGATGGAGAGGAGGACTTACGGATGAGCCCCTGGGACAGCGTATCCACAACATACTCCTCCATGGCCTTATTCTCGGTGACTGAAAGAGGGTAGACTCAACCTCGAGGAGGTATGGCACCCGGTTGCAATTCAATGGTACAATCGTATGGGCAGTGAGGCAGGAGCTCACCAGCCCGGCCCTTGTCAAATATACCACGGAACTCTTGGTACTCTTCAGACAGCGAAGAGATCGGGGATGTGGTTAGCACCTTCACTACTTTTGCTAGGCATGTCTTGTAACAGTTAGGTGGCCATACCACGACTCCGGCCCTTATCCAATCGAACATGGGACTGTGTTTGTGCAACCATGGATAACCCAGGACCACAAGATAGTGAGGAGACTGGATCACCTGGAATTATAAGGTTTTGTGATAGAGAGCCCCTACAAAGGAGCAGTTTAGTGGGTGACCTGCAGCGGCTGTAGGGGTCTGCTATAAATCGCCTCAATGGCAAGTGGACTAGTATGGAGCTGCAATGGAATGGAGTGCTTCTGGGTGAAGCCACTGCCCCGGAGTCAATGAGTGCCTCTGTAATAATGGAAGTCTTGCCACAAGAGAGCCCATTGGAGACTAGTGGTTTATTCTAAAGGATAGCCAGGGACACCGAGACGCCACCTAAGGTCTGTCCCCTATAGAGCCTTAGGTGCAGGGCGTTTCCCGGACGTGTGGGGCAAGATCGCAGCAGGTGCCTTGCCTTCCTGCAGTAAAGGCACAGGCCCTCTCTCCTCCTAAAAGCCCTCTCCTCAACCAAAAGGCAAATAACCCCAAGCTGCATGGGCTCCACAGCGCCTGAGGTCTCGAGACTTGGAGGAGCAGGAGGAGAGGGAGGCACGGGTGGGGATGAAATGTTTGGGGCTAAATGAATGGGATGCCTCCGCAGGTGCTCCCTGAAGGAAGGTCTCTCACAGATTCGGCGACAATCAGGATGCAATAGTAAACCAGTTCCTCTAAATCTCTGGGGAGGTCCCGGGTTGCAATGTCATCTTTAGCAGTATATGAAAGCCCATTTGAGAAAGCAGCCATGAGAGCCAACCAATTCTGGGTGCCAGGGTACTAAACTCTATGACATAATCCGAAACGGTCCTTGTACCCTACTAGATGGACATTAGTTGCTTGGCAGCCAAAGTGGAGCAAGCCAGTACATCAAATACCCTTTTAAAGGATGCCACAAACTTAGGTTAATTGTATACAATAGGTTTCTGCCTCTCCCAAAGGGGATTAGCCCATGCCAAGGCCCTGTCAGAGAGTAAGGAAATCACAAGGCCCACCTTACTCCTATCAGACGGAAAGGTCTCTGGTACCATCTCCAGATAAATACCGACCTGGTTCAGGAAACCTGTGCACTGATTAGGGTCACCCCCATAACGCTGGGGAAACGGGGTGGACCCAGTCATGCCTCTAACAACATTGAAATCACCATTGGCAGCCGGAACGGCAGCAGCTATAGGGGCAGTCTGCGCCGGGGGTTGCTGAGGTGGTGAAGCCAGATGCGGAGTACGGAGCAACAAAGTCTGGAGGGTTAACGCAAACTGGTCCATATGCTGGTCTACCTGGTCCAGCCTGAAAAAAACATTTGGTGGATTGCGTTCACCTTCTGAGTTCATGACCCTTGTGTATTGTTAGGGACCAGGAACCAGACAGACACAAAAATGTAAAATGCAAAACACCCTTATTAAAATAACAAAAGCAAACAAAGCCAAATCTTGATCCAGAATCATAAACCAAAAGACAAACTGGGGTCAGGAACCAAGACAGGTACTCAGCCAAGCCGGGATCAGGAATATGGAGATCAGCGATGTCAGGAACAAGCCAGGATTCAGAAGCCAGAAGGGACATCAGAGGAAGCCAGGTCATACACAGATAATTAGAAACAGCCAAAATCAGACACAAGGGCAATCAGGAAGTGAGCCAAGCTGCTTTAAATACCCTGGGAGGGTTGACTGATAACGGTCAGGTGAGTAATCACAGAGAGGCCAGCTGATTCAGCCTGACCGAGAACAGAGAAGGCAGCAGCAATGAATAGCATAGCTCCGAATCAATAGCAGAATTAGATCAGCTCAGCCAAACCTTGACACAAGCATACTGGAAGATTGAGCCTTTGCCTCCCAGCTAACCTTCAAGCTAAGTCATTATCTCTCTCACTCTCAACGTCATCTGTATCTGAAGTAGAGGAGAATGCTGGAGGGATATATTTAGATCTGCATCATCATCATCAGTCATTAGGTGATCCTCAGCATCACCAGCCACTTCTTCCCCATGACTTTTATATACCTCTAGGCTTTTAGAAGTTTCAAACTATTTATTTTTACTTTTGCCCTTTGAGGGACTTTCCCCAACCTTCACTACTACTTTAAGGATTTGTGATTTTGTTCTTGTTTTTCTCACTGCCTGATGCAGAAGCTGGTTGAGGTGCTATACCTTCTTGTACCATGCCAACAGCACTGGAATACAACTCACTGTCATGTTCAGTGCTTTTAGGTGATTTATTAATAGTACTTGTTGGCGGTGGTGGAATGTTTAGTGGGACTTTGACACACTGCATCCTCCTCAAGAGGAAATGGATCACCATGATTTATTGCACAACCTGCAGCAACCAAGAATACAGTCAGATTTTGGACTATCATTTTAATCACATGTCCATGCACTGCTTGTACTCCTTTCACTGGTTCACTGGCCATTACTACACACACTACTGTGTGTGTTTACAGTAAAGTACCCAATAGAGCTGATTGTGTGGGATATCTTGCCTTGGATCTCAATAAAGTACTGTATTTCATCTAGTATCAGTATGCCTCAGCCACATATCACCCCAAGGTCCCTGTCTGTCACCTATCTTTTTATTTATTTTAATTAAAGTGATAGTAATGTTTGCAGATAAATTAAGTGTTGAGCATACATCACAGTTTTTACAGTATTATAAAGCTGTAACTGGTCTAGTTTGTGTAAAATAATTTATTAAGTGTACCCCTCCTGCCTCTTTTACCTATGTAATGCTACCTCTCTTCATAGCATAAAGCTGGTCCAGATGGAGATTGATGAGGGACAATCTTCTTTAAGCAAAAGGAAAAACCTGCCCTCCTTCATCAAGGGGGAAGGGTTTTCCCTATACTGAAAGAAAGAAGACTGTCCTTTGATACAATCTGTTCAGTCTGATAACCGTTTTCCAAATCTGGAGGCAACGTTAGAAACAAGGGGTGGGAAGGGGGAAACTTTATAATATAATTTCACATGAACTAGACCTGTTACAGCATTCTAATCATGTTCTGCATTGTTAAAAAACTGTCATGTATGCGCAACGCAAACATTACTATCTCTTTTACTGTCTCCTCTATCACTGTCACTGTCAACAAAAAAAAAAATACTTCCTGTTCAACTGCTTTTTTCCCAGACTCCCCTAGGACAGAAATAATAAACATGTCTTGAAGAAACTTGGATCATGTTACCTGTGTCTTCCCAGAGAGTCACTCAGAATTGTGGAGTATTTGTGGTAATTTTTCTTTGCTTCCTTCTCACATCCACAGACTCCTCTAGGACAGAGATAACAGCCAGATGAGGAAGTGACTTGGATCACAGTTGCCTGTGTTTACTTGATCAGACAAAATGTTGGGGTATTTGAGTTAAACTTCCTTTGCTCCCTACTCACACCTGCAGACTCCCCTAAGACAGATATAACAGCCAAACAAGGAAGACACTTGGATCACCTCTGCCTGTGTCTTGCCAGTCAGTTAACCAGACTATCCTGACAGCGATTGATCAAAAAGGAACTTGGATCACAGCTGCCTGCGTCTGATCGATCACACTAAATTTGGGGGTATTTGAGGGAAAACCCCTAGACTCCCATAGGATAACGATAACAGCCAATAAAGAACTTGGAATACTTGCTGTCACACTGAATTCTGGGTATTTGGGGTTAAACGCCTTCCTCTTTCTTGTCCCTCAGAGTCCCCCAGACTCCCCTAATACAGATTTCCTGTCTACAAGCCTCCCTAAACTAAGCTTCAACCACACTTTATTAGTTTGCTTTCTCTAGCTCAAAAATTTGCTGCTTTCGCCTCCTCTCATAAACACAGAATGTCACCCTTTTATATGCCTGAAAGAAAGAAAGAGAAAATTGCCACATGGTGTGGTGAAATTCTGTCTTTCCTTTGATTTCAATGCAAAGAGCTAGACAAAAAAGCATGAAAACAGCATTTTTTGCAAATATTTCTGTGTGAAGGAAAGTGTCATTTTTTTCCTGTTTCTCATTTGAGGCGATAACTTCTGCCCATCCCTAATCCTTACCTCACTACCACCTTACTAAAACAGAGTCAAGATTAAAGCTCAGGGGACAGATACAGATACAGCTGGTACTTTCCTGTTATCTGGAATCATTTTCTAAACTAATTCCTATATATATAATATTATAATAAAGATTTTGTTTAAAAATGTTTGAAACATTTTTTGAAAATGGTTGTTTTGAAAATGGTTCCGGATAACAGGAAAGTACCATTCAGCTTTGCCATGTGTCATTACAGGAGGAAGTCTTGGGGTAAGAGAGCTGGTGGGGTTGACATTGACCCATCAATGGGTCACACTTTGCACAAGCAACTACCCTTGACTACTGATCTTATATCTGAACCTATACAATGTGTGTTCATTTGAAGTCCTGGGGCTCCCGGTGGTTCCATGGAGGTCAGGGGTGGTTGAGGTGACAGGATACATATAGTGATTTATATTCAGAGGCTCAAGCTTGGTTGGAGAGATGGTGAATCTTCCTAACATGAAGTGCTGTGCTCTGACTCCTTGTGACAACCACGGGAAGACACTAAACCTTAACCATCCATTTCTGGGAGAGACAGAAGTCACTAACATTATAATTACTTTCTGAAGGGGACAATGTAGGAGAAAAAAAAAGCCACTGGATACAGTAAATCTTTAGGAACAGTCTGTTGAGACAACACTGCCCTAACAGCAGTTTCAAAATTGTCCACTTTAATCATATAGGGTAGATCTACATCAGAATTCTTGAGCAATAAAGCTTGGGAGAAGCACTTCATGAGCAGCTCTAAAGTTGCCTGGGCAATATCGAATCAGAAAAAGCGAGATTTGGAACTGGCTTAATAGGTAAGGGGACCAACTACTTTTGAGTAGTTTCTGATAAACCTCCAGTAAAAGTTAGCAAAGATCCAGAACCATTGCATTTCCTTACAATCTTTGGGAATTGTCCAATCAAGGAGGGCAGACACTTTCTGGGAATTCATTCAGGTTGTCTTCTTTCCAAAACGGTATGGTTTGTGTACCCTTTCTTCACTTCTGTGAAGTTATAACTATTTTTGTACAGACAATGTTTGAGAAAATGTTTGAAAAATCAGAGGTTGTATTAGGTGTCATTTTGCATTTCTAGCCCCGTCCTGTTGTAGGTCAACTCATACCTTTGTGGTGAGATAAGACTTATATCATTATTCATGTTTTTTTAATGCCTACAAAATAAAATAAAGTTAAAACGAAGTATTACTATCCCTTTAAAGGTGTGTTCTTATTTTACTCCTTGTTTTGCTCTAGCTTATTTTTTCTTGAATCAATGCATATTGAAATCTGCAATAGTAACCTTGGAGCTTTATTTGTTATTAGCCACATCAGTTAGTGTTTCCCCCAGAGCCCCATGTGCTGAGTTTGATTGTTTTTTTTTATAATTATGTGCAACTCCTAATAATAACTGTGCTTTGGGTAGAGAGACGAGATAAGAACATTGTTTAAAGTTTTGCGGTTTAATATGTCTTTAAACATTTTTGGCAAGCTAGGCATTTTATGCCTTTTAACCCCTAATATAACAGAAAAAGCTGTGATGTCTCTCAGTCTTTCTTGAAATCAGTTTGCTAAATCCGAGACTTTCTAGGCACTTTGACAAACCAAAAAGTGGCAATTCCATAATCTCCAATAGATTGTCAACATTTATTTTATTTTTAAATGCAAATCCTATAGTAACTTTTGGTCACATTGACTTTTCTGGAAACATCAGATTAATTGACCATTTTGAGTCTGCACTTTAATAGTGTCTCTGTCTCCCTTGGCATCTGCTATCAGAAAACTATTATTCATTATTTGAATACTGCTACTATTAACAAGCCTAAAAATGTACTAAGTGCAAAAACATGTTCAGGGGAGAAAATAAAACAGATCTGTGTTTTTATTTCTTTTTCAATCTCTTACTCACATAAAAATGTTAAAAAAAAGTTTAGCATACAAAATGTGAGAGGCTTTTGAGGACGAACAACAGCACAATGGCCTGTCCTACGGCTAGTCACTGCTCAGAAATGTCACGCTTTAGCTCTTTAGTGCCATTACAGAGGAGAAATTTCCACACACATATTAGACTAATCCTGCCTAAAAGGGTGGTCTAGTTCTAAAATGACAGGTAAGTCCCCCCTGCATGGGAACACCAGTTAACCCCCAACGTATGTTTCGGCCTTGTTGGGCCTCGTCAGAAGGGTGCAGCTGGATTTCCTAGGCACTGAGAGAAAGGGGTCCATGTCTGGATTACCCAGCTTCACCATCCTGACGAGGCCCAACTAGGCCGAAACATACGTTGCGGGTTAGCTGGTGTTCCTGTGCAGGGGGGACTTGCCTGTCATTTTGGAACTGGACTGCCCTTTTGGGCGGGATTAGTCTAATATGAATGTGGAAAGTTCTCCTCTGTAATGGCGCTAGAGAGCTAAAAAGTGATGCTTCTGGGTGGTGACTAGCCGTAGAACAAGCAATTGTGCTGTTGTTCATTCCCAGAAGCCTCTCACATTTTGTGTGTTTATTTTGAATACTCTTAGGGGGTCTCCCTAAGAGTGAAGGGTAATCCAGATGTAGAACCCTTGCTCTCAGTGCCTAGGGAATCCAGCTGCACTCACCTGACGAGGCCCAACTAGGCTGAAACGTACGTCGGGGGTTTATTAATTGTTATTAATCTTTATTAATCTTTATTTATATAGCGCCAACAAATTACGCAACACTTTACAGTAGGGAATAGACATACAGAGGTATTAAAAAGTACAATCATGTGTGAAGAACAGAAGGAACAGAGGACCCTGCTCATGAGAGCTTACATTCTGGAGGAAGGTAGGTTTGACACAGAAGGAGAAAGTGCTATTGGGTGTAAATGCCTCCTGCCACATGAACTGCCAGTCAGTGGGTGGGAGTGAGAAGTGCTGTTGAGTGCAGTGGTCCAGGCAAGGGGTGATTCTTAGTGATAATGTTTATGGAGGCATTTGATAGGTTTCCCTGAAGAGGCGAGTTTTCAGGGAGCGTCTGAAGATCTGAAGCCTGGGGGAGAGTCTGATTGGGCGGGGGAGGGAATTCCAGAGCTGAGGTACAATACGGGAGACGTCCTGTAGATGGGAGTGGGAGGATGTGATAAGAGCTGTGGAGAACAGAAGGTTGTGTGCAGAGTGAAGATGGCGAGAGGGAATGTATTTAGAAATGAGAGATGTAGGGATTGACAGAGGGGTTTAGTGTCAGAGAAGCAATGAGTGAGGTAGATTAGTCTTGCAGCAGAGTTCATTATGGACTGTAGTGGGGTTAGTCGGGTGATAGGAAGCCCAATTAGTAATGAGTTACAGTAATCAAGATGGGACATGATGAGTGTTTGGATTAGAACTTTGGTAGTATCTTGTGTGAGAAAGGGTCGGATTCTAGAGATGTTGCGGAGGTGGAGGCGGCATGATTTGGAGATTGACTGGATGTGAGGAATGAAGGATAGGGCAGAGTCAAATGTGACCCCCAGGCTGTGAGCTGTAGGGGTTGGTGTGATGGTAGTGTTGTTGATAGTGAGGGTAATATCTGGGGTAAGGCTGGTTGTAGTGGGAGGGAAGATGATTAGTTCAGTTTTGCCAGGGTTAAGTTTGAGTTGATGGGAGGACATCTAGGAGGACACAGCAGACAGACAGTCAGATACTCTGGACAAGAGGGAAGGGGAGAGGTCAGGGGTGGAAATATATATTTGAGTGTCACCAGCATAGAAAGGGTTAGCTGGTGTTCCCGTGCAGGGGGGACTTGCCTGTTATTTTGGAACTGGACCGCCCTTTTGGGCGGGATTAGTCTAATATGTATGTGGAAATTTCTCCTCTGTAATGGCACTAGAGAGCTAAAACGTGATGCTTCTGGGCAGTGACTAGCCGTAGAACAGGCCATTGTGCTGTTGTTCATTCCCAGAAGCCTCTCACATTCTATTTGTTTATTTTGAATACTCTTAGGGGGTCTCCCTAAGAGTGAAGGGTAATCCAGACATCCAGTGCCTAGGGAAACCAGCTGTACCCTCCTGATGAGTCCCAAGTAGGCTGAAACGTACGTCGGGGGTTAGCTGGTGTTCCCATGCAGTGAGGTCTTGCCAGTCAATTTTGAACTGGACCACCCTTTTGGGTGGGATTAGTCTAATATGTATGTGGAAATTTCTCCTCTGTAATGGCATTAGAGGGATAAAACATGATGCTTCTGGGTGGTGACTAGCCGTAGAACAGGCCATTGTGCTGTTGTTCATTCCCAGAAGCCTCTCACATTCTGTATGTTTAATTTAAAAAAAGTTTAGAAAGCTTTTAGTATTGCTTTGACAACAGAGGAGATTCCTACCTCTCAGTCTCTCTCCTCTGGGAATATTTGTTGCTGAATTCCCACTGAACTCTCTTAGTTCACATGTACATTAATTGTCATCAATTGTAGGTTTAGAGAAAAAAAGAGACACCATGAGGAATAGACCAACTGAATTGAAACACACAGAGATAATGAGAGAAAGGGAAAGATACCATTGAATGAATTGCATACTTTTAATTTGGAACCATTTTATGTGGGATCATATTGGTGTGTCAGAGGTAAGGTGGGAGATCTTACGGAAAAATGTGTAAGAAGATGTTGTACTCACATCACCATAGACATGTGCACACACACACACTGCACAAGGCTAGCTGGCCAGCTGGCCATTTGCAGTGTGGCTGGTGACTGTGAGCTGTATGCAAGTATAACATCTTCTTAGTCTACATTTCACTCTCTCTCTTGCTTCCCTTTTAATGTTTCAATAAACTAGCACTGTAAATGCTCTTTGTGAACAGAGTGAGAAACAAGCATATTGCAATCTTGCCACGTATCTAAGGGAGCTAAAGCAACAATTAATAATTTGCTTGATAGCTTTGCTATTTATATGTATACACTTTGAGAAAGCTTCCCTCTACCTAACAGAATAACTGACACTTTCTCTTGCGTTCAGTGGAATTAGATCATCTTGGCTATATAATCTATGTGTATAACAGGACTTGGAGTAAAACATTTTATTTCCAGCCCTGTATTTATGAGAATGTTTTTATAACTTTTATAATACCTTTGATCAGGCGTAGAAGTAGGGTTTGTGACTATGGCTGTAGCTGCATAGAAAGCTATCAGCTTCACCAAACTTGGGTTGACAATGTTGGGATTATAAACTCTGACAGCATAGGCAGTCAGCTGATTTTAGTGCATGTGGTGATGTGCTACATTAACATTTACATATATCCTCATTAATATGACAGTGGCTCTTTAAAGGAGATCTATCACCCCTATACAAGTTAGTCTTAATAGGTTATATAGCGAATGTATGTAATATTGTAATATTTTCTTTTTTTTTTATCGTTATTTGGCTGAAATCTAATGAATAAATACTACCCTGCACACTACTTCTGGACAGACTGCAGTTATCAGGTCTATACCACAGTCTGCCACTCTTTCTCTGCTCCTCTCCCTCTATCCAGATTCCTGGGAAGGGAGCAGACCAAGAGTGACAGACTGCGGTACAGATCTCGTAACCACAGTCTATCCAGAAGTAGGGTGCAGGGCAGTATTTACTCATTAGATTTCAGTCAAACAGCGATTTAAAAAAGAAAATACTACAATATTACATATGTCCTCTATATAACCTATTAAGACTAACTTGAATAGGGCTGATATATCCCCTTTAAGCTGCATTTGTGAGCAACTGTTGAAGTAGTCACTGCAAAATTGTAAATCTGTCAAAGGCATAGCAAATTCATGGAGATGTTGATGTATTTGTGGAGGATTCATAAGGATATGATGGTGAAGACATCTTAGTGCACACTGTCAATATGTCATTGACACAAATACAACACAAAATTGCCAGCTGACCCATTATCAAACTTTAGTGCATCTCTACCAAGGTCTCCTTTGTTTTATTTATAAAAAAAAATGTTTGTTTAAGGAAGAATTACTTCTTTGAGGGATTTTCTGGGCAATAAATATCTGAAGTGAAGCATAGTGTCTAAACCTCCTGGGTACTAGAATGTGTTAGAAACATATCTAGTATCCAATATGTTAAAAGGGCAAGACTGACCATAAATACATGAATTTTGATGATGAATCAGATGGTCTATGACTAGACTTTAACTTAGATAACTGACAGTGGAAAAACTGTTTCTTGCAGTGCTTTAATAATTCAATAACATATGTGAACTATACTTTGAAGAACTAGTGAACACTTAAAAATATGCCCATAATTTGTAAATAAATAAATCAGAATATGGCCTGGACTAAAAAATTCCATAATTGAGCTCTAGTATTGTATGAGAGTGATATGTACAAGGTATCTATAAATAGAAATCAAACATCTCCATAAACCACTGTCTCATGCCCCTCTACTTAAAGCAGTTGACATAAAAATGTATATAAAAGGAAATCACTGTTATAGAAGTCAAGCTAGAGTACTTATTCTAGTACAGAGCAGGTTTTTCAACAGATGTGACACTTTCTGTTTCATGCTTACTATGGCAATACCTGTTTTTATGAAGTGAACATATTTTACAGTCTAATATCTTCATGTATCAACTATACCCTTTAGCTACTGCTGCATTGTTTTGCCTCTCCTTTCCATATAGTATGATTTGTTTGACAGGAAGTGGCTTCCTGTTGTCAACAAAATCTGTGATCTTCTTTAATTATGTACATTTCTTGCTCTGCATACCAAGAGGAAATGTGTAATGTAGTCTACTTGAAAGTGCCTAAAGTCCCTTTAATATCAGCAATCAATTGTAATTATATTCTATTTTTAATCCTTGGATCTTCAAACACTAGGATATAATATCATTAAACGACTGAAGGGAATCAGAAGTTCTTAGGCTACTGGTTTAAAAAGTAACTTTGTTATTAAATATACATTTTAAATAGTTAATGATTTGATAGTCACGAATACAAATTAAATGTAAATTGCTGACACTACTTGATTCTATTAGTGCTATTGTTACTACTGCTTATACTATAATAACAACAATAATAATCAAAGAAGCAGAAGTAGGGAGCTACAGGGAAAGAAGAAAAATACTTTGTTGTAGTGTAGTGTTAACAGCTATCATCAGAGCATCTGTTGTTGATGTTGACTTCTGCACCGTGCAAGTGAGAAAATAAGTAAGAGGAATTAAAGAAATGCTGCTAATGATGTGGAGAAATGCAGTAAAGGTGGCAGCAGCAGCTGTCCTAGTGATAGCAGCAGTAGTCAGCAGCAGAACGCATAGGATTTTGCTGTTCTATCCCCTTGGGACTGAGATGGTAACTGTGCTGTTACCATTCCTACCACACCCATATGACCAAGAGATTCTCAAACTCACCAGCATCAGATAGTGCTGCCACCCCACCCCATCACAATTCCAGTAACTCAGATACCAGAACCAACCTGTAACATAATGATCCCACCACATTTACCACATTCTCTACTGTGATTCAGATACACCAGGGCCCACCAGGAGATAATACTGCTGCCACCAGTTTCACCACTGCATCTCCTGTGATTCAAAGGCCACCAACAGCAACAGATATTGTTGCACTTTGCCACCATACAGAACTTGGTTATGCTCTTGTATGAAACATAATGCACTGTGAGTGATGTAGAATTGACTATAATATGCACACATTTTGAGAGTGATATCTAGCATTTTTTGAGAGGAACTGAATAACAATTAGAATTGGAAGGAAATGGATTAAGCAGGGTACATGCACCATATCTGCTATTCTCAAGGCAGCTATTATATTAAAGCTGTTGTGAGCAGACACAAAGACAGATTTTGCACCACTTTCTTAGTACATCAGTGGCATTTCAGAGGTTAACACCATTTGCATCTACTCAACGCCCATATTAGTCAGGGAATAAAGTGGCAAGAATAATCTGCTCTAGCACTCATATGAACATGTTACATAGTATTTCATAATTTTACAAAAAGCCCAAAATAATCTGGTTTGACCTGCACCACCAACCTGCACCTGTGCTCATTCCATTCATCCTCTCTTCTGCTTGTAGCTCTGCCTTTTACTGTGACCCTCTCCTCCTTACTGCAGTGAAGTGACTGACTGGTGGTGTCAGCAAAGGTCTTTTGGCCCACTAGATTGTATCCACTTATGTAATGCTCTTCCTGGATCATTCTAGAAGACTGTAAATGATTATGTCTGGGTTTCAGTACCAAAGAAACCTGGGCAGAAGCCAGAAAAAAGGACAGGTGGCAAACCTCTGCAGAGGTAAGGAGGATGGGGGAGATGCAAGGCATATAAAAGAGTTTCCCTCTATGGAGGGCTTTACGTTAAGAGACAGGGGCTTTAGGCAGCCATTGGACCATATGAGTGAGAGAGATAATGGCAAGAAAGTTAATTGAAAGGCACACGCTCAATCTTCCACCACTTAAAAAGAGCACTGTGTCTGTCTATAAACTATTTGATAAAACTATTGGAAAGCCTGACAATGGACAAGCAAAGATGTAAAAAAAATACACAGTCCTCCTTCAGTCATAATCAGCCTTTTCATTGTTTCCAAGTCCAACCCCCAACCAGCCACATACTACTAGGTGGTGGTTAACCAGCACAACACAGATTATTAACATCCACAACCCTAGCTATAATGAGTGCCTGTCCCGGTTCCCTAAAGAGTTCAGGAGTCAGTACGGTATAGTTAAATGCAATTTATTAATAATAGAAAAGTAGCACACAAGATATACAATAGGAACAGGCAAAAGGTTACAAGTCAGGAAGCACAGTTATCAGGTTTAGTAGGCTGCCAAGCTTGACCACTCTGGTGGAGACTAGGCCTAAGCCACTGGAATCTTGTCAGGAACCAGGAGCAGGAACAGGAAAAGTGGATTCTTGATCCGACAAAGCGAGATGACCGACCCAAGCCTGCAGTTGGTAGGGAGTACTTACTGACTTACGCCTGCAGTTAGTTAGGGAAATGGAAACTGACTCACGCCTGCAGTCAGTAGTGAGTGCTTACTGACTCACTCCTGCAGTCAGTTAGGGAAATGGAAACTGACTCACGCCTGCAGTCAGTAGGGAGTGCTTACTGACTCATGCCTGCAGTCAGTTTAGAGCGAGTCTACAAGAGCCCCAGGTCTGCACTAAATTGAGTGTCTGCTAGGTACAAGGGACAAACATAAGAATAGTCAGACAGAGCCACAAGTCGGCACCAGAGAGGGTAGTCAGACAAGCCCGGTCATACACAGTTCAGGTAGTCAGCCAGAGCCACAGGTCTGCACCAGCTTGGGTGTCCACTATAGGGGTAAACAAAAGAGTAGTCAGACAGAGCCATAGGTCAGCACCAGGTTGGATGGAAGACTAGTCAGGTCATACACAGAGCCCGAGGCAATAGAACTGCTATAAACAACAACACAAGGCAACTGGTCTACACTTCAGTCTGCCCTTTAAACCCCTGAACAGGAAGTAGCAGGGAGGAGCAAAAGGAAGTTAGAGCATAAAGCAGGGTCTGCGACATTCTAACTCTTTGCGCCCAGGCCAGACCAGGCACCCAGCAAGGCGCCAGGAACACTGCTGCGCCTTTCACCCGGAGGCTCCTTATCCAGCAGCGCCTGGAGTGCCCCGCTGGATGTTAGGTACTGTAACAGTACCCCTCCTTAAAGGCCCCACCTTCTCATAGCCAACCAGGGTTTGTCAGGGAATTTAGTATGGAACCTGCGCACTAAACCAGGAGCATGAATATCAGCTGCAATCCAGGCACGTTCCTCCGGACCATATCCCTTCCAATGAATTAAGTACTGTAGGCACCTTCAAACCAAACGGGAGTCCAGAACACTTTGAACTTCATACTACTCGTGATCTGCAACTCTCACAGGAGCAGGATGAACCGTAGCAGAGGTATACCGGTTGCAGACCAAGGGCTTGAGCAGGGAGACATGGAAGATATTATGAATGCCCATATTGGCAGGAAGCTCCAAGGTATAGGCCACTGGGTTAATTTTGTGCAACACACAGAAAGGACCAATGAATTGAGGAGCAAATTTGTTACAAGGGACCTGGAGGTGCAAGTTACAGGAAGACAACCACACTCTGTCTCCTATTTGAAAGGTAGGTGCCAGCAGCCCCCTACGATCAGTCTGCCTTTTTTGTTGCTGCACAGAATCACGTAGGGTATGCTGTACCCGTACCGACGAGGAACAGAGCGTCCTTAAATGCTCATCCAGAGCCGGAATTTCTTGTGCTTGGAAGATCTCAGGAAGAGCTGAGGATTGGAACCTATAGTTAACCAAGAACTGTGGAACTCTTAGTGGAGGAGTTAACAGCACTTATTCCGGGCAAATTCCACCCAAGGTAACAGGGTTACCCAGTTATCATGATGGTCAGAGATATAACAGCGGAGAAACTGTTCCAAGGCTTGGTTTGACCTTTCTGCCGCGCCGTTGGACTGCGAATGATACAAGGAGGACAATGCCAACTGAATACCCATTTGCGAACAGAAACACCTCCAGAATCGAGACACCAATTGGCTTCCTCTTTCGGATACAATTACTTTAGGTATGCCATGGAGACGGAAGACTTCTTTCTCAAATACCACCGCCAATTCCTGCGTGGATGGTAACCCTTTCAGTGGCACAATGTGAGCCTTCTTAGAAAACTTGTCCACAATCATTAGAATGACTGTATAAACCATGGAACTTGGGAGTTTGACCATAAAGTCAATGGATAGATGTGACCAGGCGCGTTCCCCATTGGCCACTGGCTGAAGCAAGCCCACTGGCAAGTGTCTTGGAAACTTGTTTTGAGTACAAGTCGTACATGCAGCCGTGAAGGTGGTACAGTTGGGACGGAGTCTAGGTTACCAAAGTACTCGTGACATGGACCAAATCAGTTGGTCTCTACCAATATGACCTGCAACTTTTGAGGCATGATCCAACAGCTTAATGCGCAGCTGTGCTGGGACAAAGCAATGAACATCACGTTTATCAGTAGAAGCAGTGTCTTGGGATGCTAGAATCTCCTCTCCCAGAGGAGGAGTGATACAGGTCCGAATCATAGCAAGGATACGATTGTCCGGAATGATCGGAGAAGGTGGAACCTCTTCTCTGGATGGCCTACAGAACTGGTGAGATAATGCTTCAGCCCATACATTTTTTATGCCAGGAAGATAGGAAATTACAAAATTAAAATGAGACAGAAACAGTGCCCATCTGGCCTGCCTGGAAGACTTTGGCTTCAGAAAGGTAAATGAGGTTCTTGTGGTCAGTCAAAATCAAGATAGGAGCTTTAGTGCCCTTGAGCAGATGCCGCCATTCTTTCAAGGCCAGGACTATCGCCAGTAATTCTCTGTCCCCAATCTGGTAAAGAGTCACAGCTTTGGACAGTTTTCTAGAAAAGAACCCACATGGACGTACGGCCTCACCAGGAGCTGAGCACTGGGACAGCAGGGAGCCCACACCTACTTCAGATGAATCCACCTCCAGGGTAAAGGACATGGAGGGATTGGGATGTGCCAATATTGGGGCTGCAATGAAGGCTACCTTAAGGCTTTCAAAAACCATAATAACAGATTGTGACCATTTTGAGGTTTTTGCCCCCTTGCAAGTCATGTCAGTCAGGGGTTTTACAATAGTAGAGATATTCTTAATTAATTTTCGGTAGAAAAACCTAGAAATCTTTGGATCGCTTTGAGTCCCCTAGGATGCGGCCAATTCACTACTGCGGACAATTTCTGATGGTCCATGGCGAACCTGGAAGCGTAAATTATATAGCCCAGGAATATGAACTGAGGTTTGTGAAATTCACATTTTTCAAGTTTACAAAACAACTTGTTCTCACGTAATAGGCTCAGGACCTTGGATACATCAGATTGATGAGTCTCCAATGTAGGAGAGTGAATGAGTTCTCCTAACACATCATTTATGAACTCCTGGAAGACTGCGCTCATTAGCGCATATGGTACCAACTCGAAATATATGCCCAGCTGGTTAAGGAAGTCACAGCAACCATGTGTATCCCCACTGTAATGCTGTGGGAGCTGAGTGGAACCCGTCAACCTCTTGACTGTGCCTGCATCAGGAGATGCTGGAATCACTGGTGCCCAGACCAGGTGCCCAGCAAGACGCCAGGAACACTGTTGCACCTTTTGCCCAGAGGCTTCTTATCCAATGTCACCAGGAGCACCCTGCTGGATGCTAGGTACTGTAACAGTGCCTCTACTGCTGTTGTAAGTGTAGCACATTTACCACCTAGTAGCAGTAGTACAATTACAGCAACATCTAGCCCCAGAAGATGTAGCAGCCCCACAGGAACCCCTCAGTCTATGAAGCCCACAGTTAACGTAGTAACAAAGTTGTGGAGTCTGGAAAAAAGTCATGCATCCATCAAGTTCAGCCCATGCCAAGTCACCCCTGTTGCAAAAAAATAAATAAAAACAATTAAAGTCATTTCCAATGAAGGCTCAAGTGGATCAACATCCCATCTGATTTGAAAGCAGCTGTCATTATTCTCAATATTGTTCTGTGCTAGATAGATATCCATTAATTTTATGAAAGCACTTAAATTGTCTGCACGCACTGTACCCCAAGGCAAAGAATTCCATAACTTTACTGCACTGTAAAAACTCCCTGCCTTTGTTTTAGTGGAATGACATTGGACAAAAAACCCACGCACACCAAAATCTCTCAAAAAGACACATTAATGGATACATATAAGGGAATATCAACTGAAAGGTGCTACAGGGAAATAAATAGCATAAACGAAAAAAGAAGGAGAAAAAAGAACCCTGCAGAAATAGCACACTTGCAAAGTTTAAATATTCCCCAAGTATCCAATGGATGGATATAAATAAAAATGAACCTTTATTGAATAAATATAAAACACATACAAGAAGAAAAAAATAAATGAAATAAAGAAATAAAATAAATCCTAGCAACTGATGCTCCTAAGTTGATACAATCCAAAACTGAGGTCAGGATAAAGAATATATACTCTCAGCTGATCTCCTCAAAATAGAAACAATAAAAGGTGAATACCAGTCTGCTGTACTCAGGACAACTCTATTGCCTTTTCAAAAAGAATGATCTAGAGTTCTATTGATAGATATCATAGTGTTATCTCTGATCTAGCTATTAATCCTATAAATAACAATATATGTGACCAATCTACAATCAAACATAAGAGTGAGTCAAGACATTTTGAAGTCATAGAAAATGCATTGGCAGTGGTAATAAAAAGGAGAAAATGTTATGTATTTTCTATGGGTGGGAATTTTCTCCAAAAAAAACCCCAACAATTTTCCACTTTTGTTACCAAAATTCCTGTGGGAAATTTCTCTGACTTTTTGTCCATCCCTATTTCAGAAAACATGTCATATCATGACTTAAAACAGTTCATGAGTCTCAGAGGTGGCAATCAATAATTTGTGGTCATGGTGGTGGCTCTGGTGAGGGCACATATCTATGGTTTGGTAACATATGCTCAGGAATACGGAGAATTTCCAAGAAGACGTCCCACTGCATTTGAGATAGTTTCGACAAAGTTGAAGGTTTGCTACTCTCAGCATAAACTATGACCCCATGGACTGCTGGCACGCAAAACAATGACACAAATTTAATATTTGAATTTAAATGTCCTGTGTGATCCCAGACAGCATGGGTTAACAGCAGGGAGATCTTGTAAAACTAACCTAAAATATCATAATGCAAATAGTTTTTGTAGCATTCCTTCTTATTAATCATCATGAAATATATACATTAATCATTCCATCTTTTTTAACCAATCAACCATCTTTTTTAAATATCTCTTTGGTATATATTTTACATATAATTAATGTAGTATCTTTGCTATGTTTTTCATATACTATTAAAGAAGTTTTATATAACTGTGATGTCTAAATATAAGATAGGTTATTTAGATATACAGATTTCCATTAGAGGTTTGCATCCTACTATTTCTTTAAATTTGTTGGGGATGGATGGGAGTTCAGAGTATTACATGATGTTAAGGATGAGTTAGGATAGGTATATAAGTTGTACAGATATACTTTGAAACATACACTCACTCCCTGATGAAGAAGTCGGCGGACTTTGAAACGTGTTGGAGAATATGAGACACACTGACATATTGCTGTGACATTGTGTAATTCATATTAAGAGTTGATATTTGGATTCTGGAATTATTTGAGAAACAAAGATAAATGTAAGTGAAGTGGCGCGAGAAATGAACAAAGGAGGACGCCAAACACATCCTGGTATTGTTGGTGGAAAGGTGAACATCAAGTGAGCATTCCATGGAATTAGTCTGGCTGAGGGAGGCTACGCTATAACATCAGAGATACCGGTGAGAGTATTTTATTCTATATATAGTATGCACCTTTTGTTTGCCAGAAGCAAGTAAACAATAAGGAGAATATCTGCACAGAAGTTTGGTGAGAAAGGAACACTGGGTTAATACTCTATAAATACTGGTAAGATTGTTCCGGGGTGTGTATGCTTTATATGAATAAGAATTATACTCATATGCCAGTGAATTAACGCATGTCACAAACTTTCCTAAAGTGCTAGTATAGATTACAATTGGAGATTGGAGGAAGAATTGGAATAAATCCATCTTTTCTTTATATTGGACTATACCAGTGTCTGTATATAACCATGCATTAACATTGATTAACAGTGTGTCTATTTCTATTTTTATATTTTTCATATTTTGATCGATAGTTATAACATTTTTTTAGGGCTATATATTAGAATAATAGGAAGTCTAGTTTATTGTTACTTATGGGATATCAGTAGTTTATATTTCGATATACAGGTTAATTATCAGTGGGGTGCTCTGGTGTCATTATCTATGTGGATTGCACTGTTACAATGTAGTACCTATTAAGTGCTATTTTCTGGAGAAATATTGCAACCTGCATATTTGTGGTATACAGTATTCTCATTATGTGGATGGCAAGAACTCTGTGGAGTACGAATTAAGGGTTCTATTTTGGTGGACACTGTGATCTGTATGTTTTGTGACAGACGGAACACTCTTGTCTGATATATATTATAGAGTATTGCTAGGCTTAAAGGGATAGTAATGTTTCATAATAGTTTCATAGTATTTGGGCCTTGGAGAATGTTACTTCAAATCTGTCAGAGTTGTAGTTCAAGAGTAATTGAATGATAAATTATCCCCCTCCCACCCCTTTTACTGATATAACACTGCTCAGCTTAGAGCAACAGGGAGGTGCCCAGGTAGATTGCAGAGAGGGACAATCTTCAGTTAAGATGGGGAGAGCAGGACAGAAAAAAAGATTGTCCCATGTCGTTATCTGTCTGGTCAAGCAACCAGATTCCACATCTGAGGTGAGCAGTGTTACACTTGGTAAAAGGTCCCATTTTAAAAAAATGCTCCATTTTGCCATTTAAAGCACTGCGTTAGCTGCAAAACATCTGATAAGGGACTCACTTACAGCACAAAACTTAAGACCCAGTTTTGTTAGCCGTAAAGTCCTTGTCGGATCTTTTGCCAGCAAAAAAAAAAACAATGTCCACAGTGGATGTATTGATATGGGGCCCTACGCCCCACAGCAATACATCCAAAGTGCCTAAAATCTGTCCAAAGTTAGTAGGATTAACCCTATGAGTGCCGGTGGGGTATAATTACCCCACCAGCATTCATAGGGTTAATCCAACTAAGTAAAGCAACATTGCATTAACACTTACCATTAATCCTGATGTCTAGCGGAGTCCTCAGCTTGCTGGTCCTTCGCTTCTGTCTCTCATCCAATCAGATTTGAGCGGCTGTTCTTGAAAATGATTGGCTGGGATGTGAAAAACATCCCAGCCAATGACTTTGAGGGCAGTGTAAGTGAGCTTGCCCATATATAAGGACAGGTTCACTTCAAATGCCCTCAGTGTATTACAGGCATTGGCCCGTACACAGCTGAAGGTGAGCGTCGTGAGGCATTTGTGTTTTTGCTGCTGCCACCCTCGCAGCCACTCCAAGCGGCGGAAACATGTAATAAAAAGCTAAGTAGACATACTGGGCATTAATGAAGGCATTAATTTATGTCTATGTGGATCATTTTATTTATTGGAACATTTATTCTTTGGGGCATTACATATGAGTATATTTAAGGCGCACTACTATTGAACACTTTGAGTGCCAGTGAGGTACTCAACACATTGCTTTGCAATGCATCACATACCCCTCTGCCACTCAAAAGGTTCAGGAATGTCTTCATTCATGCTTGGTGTTAATTAATTGCTTTTATTTTACAGAGAGAAGACTGAAGACTGAAGAGAAGGCAGGAGATAGGAGAAAGAAGAGAAGACAGAAGGATAGTTGATAACAAGTAAGTGTAACACAGATCAGTTAACGATCGGTGCTTGGCAGTATGCCAAGCACCGGTAGTTAATTGTTTTTTACTGTTCAGTTCCCAATATCCCTGCTTTTAGCTGTGTTTCGGGAACTAAAAGCACAAAACGGACGTTCAGACACAAGACGTTAAACATGTTAGTTTAACTGCCGGCATTCACTTTGGCCCTACCGGCTATGTTAACTCCTACCTTTAAATCTACCCCTATATTGGTCACAAGAAACTCTCAGTAACCCAACATCAAAGCATTGTAAATTTTAGCATAAGTAATATAATAATTGTTACAAAATAATAAATATTGTTTTTTTGGTTTTGGTATTGGTGTCTTAAGAATATCTGAATTTTACAGCAATAACATTTCTTGGATATAGTCGCTTTATATATGAAAAGATGAATTTCGTAAAAAGCTTGCAAAGCATTTAGTGGTATCTTATTTCGAATTAACCCTTTGAAGTGCCAGATAATTCTCCAATGCAAAGCACTGGACTCCTCTCTAATTGTTTAAGGGTTAAATTTTTCCCACTCATGATTATTTTGTTTACAATAATTGTTCATATGAGCAAAATATTTTTATTGCAAAATTGCAAAGGAACTCAGTTAATGCAAAGAACTCATGTCTAATTAACTAAGTAATTTAAAAAGCAGGTTACTTTAACTTGCTGTGAACCAAAGAACATTCATATGGAAATTTGGGATTATGAAAGAGATATCAAAAAGAAATAATTGCACTACATGAAACTTTAAAGTAAAACTCAATAGAGGAGTAAAGTTAAGTATTAATTGGATACAACCTTACTTATTCTGTCTTCAGAATTGTGCGTTTTATCACATTTTCAGAATTCCAAAATACAGAAGCTTTAATGAGTACAGTTTTAAACTTTTTACTGTACAATATTGTACAATAGTTGTTATGCTATCTATCTATCTATCTATCTATCTATCTATCTATCTATCTATCTATCTATCCTTTTTTCTTTTGGTTGAACTTTTCACATCCTTCAATGAGTAAAGCTGACACAGATTCAGCTCTCAGGATTATTTAAATTAAGGATGTTAAATGAGTAGCATACTATGGCCATATTATGTGACTAAAATCTAATTTTAAATGTAGTGGTGATATGCAGGAAATAAGCTGTAGAGTAGAGGTCTTAAAGCAACAACATACACATGTGCACCAATACTTTGCGTATTTGCTTTCATAGGTATATACAGCACTGTACAAAAGTCATAGGCGGGTGTGAAAAAATGCTGTAAAGTAAGAATACTTTCAAAAATAGGTATGTTAATACTTTATTTTTCTCAATTAACAATATGCATTATGAGTGAACAGAAGAAAAATCTAAATCAAATCAATATTTGGTGTGACTGCCCTTTGCCTTCAAAACAGCATCAATTCTTCTAAGTACACTTGCGCATAGTTTTTTAATCAACTAGGCAGGTAGGTTGTTTCAAACATTTTTGGACAACTAACCACAGTTCTTCTGTGGATGTAAGCAGCTCATTTTCTTCTCTCTCTTCATGTAATCCTGGACAGACTCGATGATGTTGAAATCGGGGCTCTGTGGAGGACACACAATCACTTCCATGACTCCTTATTCTTCTTTATGGTGAAGATAGTTCCTAATGACTTTGACTGTGTATTAGGGGTCATTGTCATGCTGTAGAATAAATTTGGAGCCAGTCAGATGCCTCCCTGATGGTATTGCATGATGGATAAGTATCTTAATGTACTTCTCAGCACTGAGCATACCGTTAATTCTTACCAAATCCCGAACTCCATTTGCAGAAGTGCAGCCTCAAACTTGCAAGGAACCTCCACCATGCTTCACTCTTGCCTGCAGATACTCATTCTTGTAACGCTCTCCAGTCCTTCAATAAACAAACTGCCTTCTTCTACAGCCAAGTATTTAATATTTTGACTAATCAGTCCAGAGCACTTGCTGCCATTTCTCTGCACCCCAGTTCCTGTGTTTTTGTGCATAGTTGAGTTGCTTTGCCTTGTTTCCACGTCAGAGGTATGGCTTTTTGGCCGCAAGTCTTACATGGAGACCACTTCTGACCAGACTTCTCTGGACAGTGGATGGGTGTACCAGGATCCCAATGTTTTCTTCCAATTCTGAGCAGATGGTATTGCTGGACATCTTCCGATTGTGATGTGAAGTAAGCATGATATGTCTTTCATCTGCTGCAATAAATTTCCTTGGCCAACCACTGCTCATATGGTCCTCGGTGTTGTCTGTTTCTTTGTGTTTCTTCAAAAGAGCTTGGACAGAACATATGGAAACCCCTGTTTGCTTTGCAGTATTACTACCTTGTGTCTTGCTGCTATGCTCAGACTTGCCATGGTATATGACTTTTTACATGAAACTGTGTTCAGCAACCTCAGTTGTTATCTGAGTTTGGCTGTTCCTCACCCAGTTTTATTCCACCTTCACAGCATTTTCTGTTTCAGTTAATGATTGTCTTTCAACCTACATATTAAATCAATGATCATTAACACCTGTTAGAATAATTGTTTAAGCATACACCTGACTAAATGCCTACAAAATCCCTGACTTTGTGCAAGTGTACCTAGAATAATTTATGCTGTTTTGAAGGCAAAGGGTGGTCATACCAAATATTGATTTGATTTACATTTTTCTTCTCTTCACTCACTATGCATTTTGTTAATTGATAAAAACAAAATAACATGTCTCTTCATGATGGCATTTTTACTTTACAGCATTTTTCACACCTGCCTAAGACTTTTACACAGAACTGGATATATAAAATAAAATTTCAGACTTTTCACCACTGCCAATGAAGGTCCCATGAGAATATTTCAAATGTTCTCTTATCTTTTCTATGACTGCAAGAACTCTCACTCAAGTATTACTGTTGCTGAGTGCTAATGCTGAAGTGGAGAAATCCACCACTTATTAGGCTGAATCCCTTTACCAAGACACTGGCTACCTGCTTGTATAACTCTTTCACACCCAGAAAAATAATTATGGCTTGGTAGATGACTACAGGGTGAAACAAATGGGTATTATTTTAAAAAGTTGCATAAAAAATGTAGTCTGGCCACACAGTGCATTAACCATGTCGCCGTGATTAAATGGCGTCATGAGAATCTCACACTGCATGAAAGAGTGAGATTCCGATGTTGCTTCCTTTTTTGCTATCCAGGTGGTATGAGTACTGAGCCATTCACAAACACCTTCAACAGATACAATAAAATCTATGCAGGCTTAAGTGCCATTTAAGGAAACAACATCAGAATCTCACTCTTTCATGCAGTGTAAGATTCTCACGTCGCCATTTTAAGCATGGGCACATGGGCATTGCACCATGTGGCCACAAGACTTTTTAAAAGTGAACCCAACAAATGACATGACCTCTGTGTTGAACAAAAGGATCACCAACATTTTAGTGAGTGTGCTATTCCACAGGAGAACTTTTGAATTATGCTTGTGCATTTCTGTATTCTTTCTAAGAACTTAAGTGTGCGCTGGAAGGACATAGAAGAAAAACTGTGTACCCAAATTGTTTTATGATTCTTTATCAGCAGGGATGGGCATATAATATCTCAGGACAGCAATTGCCCTAAATTTGAATTTTATTAAAAAAGTACCATTGGATATGAAAATTAAAACTTTTAATCACCAGTAGTGCTTTATGATAAAAGTACTACTTTTTTGGATTTCTATTTTCAGGTGAAAAGCTTTGCCTAACCTTAAGTATTACCATGCACTGTGCTATAAATGAATCTAAAAAGAGACCACACACTAGGGTAATTTTAAATGGAACTGGATTCCACGATGGACATTGGTTATTTCTGACATTGTTGCACTTCCAGATGGTTTTGGTCCCTCACACATCCGCTGTAAGAAAGCACCCACATCTCCCAGACAGTTCCACCAGGGGCAGTGTATGGCATTGACCTGTTGCCACATGTTTAAATTGGTTCTATAATGGTACATTATACCCACCAGAATATTTGTCAGTAGTGGAGTCTAAATTGTTCATCTGCACAATGTGTGGCTGCATAAACCAAATGCTGCTTAAGATGGTGATCTTGAACAATATATGGTCTTCTGCCAACATTTGGAACAGTTGGATAGATACCAATGGTAGCACTGGGCACAGCTCATTTGCTACTAGAGGAAAAAGACCCCTGATGTGTATCAAGCCTAAAATGGACAAATTGTGAGTGTGGCATATGCTGTTTTTTATTTTTTTTATATTTTCTTTTGTTTTTTGATCAATAAATTATTGTTCTCTTAAACTTAGAACAGCTTGGATTCTCTTCATGCTTCCACTTGTATGCTTGTGGCACTATAAATTACTAGGTTCTTAATGTACTAGTACTGAGTCTAGATTAATACTAGATTAATACCAGATGTGGACTCTAGATGGCTCATACTAAAGGAGTCAGAGACTTTAAATTTATATAATGTATTTTGGCTAATAACATTTTACTATATTCTTCTAGTAGCTGAATCAGCAGAGGTAAGGACAAAGATGCACGGAAGATTAAGAAAAGGATATCATCAACAAAGCTGTTTGCAGTGTCATGACTGGTTTGGTTGTTTGTTTGCATGTGATTGAGGAGAAAGTCTAGGACCAAAATGATGATAGTTGCCTAGTTCTATATTTTGCATTGTCATCTACTGAAATCATCATATTATCTTTGGATTCTCTTTGTAGCACAAACAATCAAATCTAAACTCCCAGAAGTGGTTTGAGTCTATTGGTTATAAGACTAGTATAAACTTTAGTCTGATTGATTAATATTGAGATAGGCCACATCAGTGAGTCTCTCCAAGCTTTATGGAGGATGGATGGTAGTTCCTTGAGCATTATAAGATTGAAACAGAAGGGGGATGACAATTTACAGTAATAATTTAGAGAAAACAAATCAGGGATTCAGCTCTTTCCTAGTCTAAATAAGTTCATCCTTGGTAAAGGGCTTTTAATTTAATCATTGTTATCCAGTTCAGTTTGTGGGTGCCTGACCTTTTTAGGAAGGCATTCATTTATGAAAATTCTCCTGAAGGTATTAGCAGTTTAAGGAATGCTTTTGAGACATGTCTTTTTGATCTTTATCAGAAGCTATGCAGTGAGCTGTTTGTTAGGTTTTGTTAGTACTTGTCCTCATTTGTTCCCACCAAGGTAGGTTTTATATTGATGTCACATAAAGGATTTTACAACCCTCCTACTAATGAGCTGGTCTAGTTCTGTCTTTGACTATTGGAGAGCCGTCCTCCTGGGTTAATTTCTTATTTCCCACTGATTGAAATATAACTTTTCTGCAGCTTACATTTTAGCTGAATACAATATTATATGAAATGCAATATACAGTACAATCCTGTAACGGTTTTGTAAGACACTCAGACCAGTAGGTAGAATAAAACACAGTTTTATTAAAAGACACGAAAGACTGCCTCCTACAGGCAATATAGTATGACTGGAAATAGACAATAATGTACAGATGCCCTCTCAGGCTCAGTATACAGGGAAATTAATATATACTGTCACAGGACAGGCATAAACAAGCATTACAGGTACAGCATGGGTTAAAGTTCATGGAAAGCAATCAGTCTCTGTTGTGGTGTGTTTGACAACGCCCATAAGATGGTAAAGGATTGAGACTGTGGTGCAAGATGTAAGAGAACCAGTCAATAATGCAGAACTGAGACTACTACTTGTGCTGAGCAGGGAACTGAGGCCACAATACTCTGCAAGAGCTAGCTATCACGGCGCCCGTGATCTGGGCGACATTCTGTCCATCATGGCTGAATCTATTCTCCTATTGGCTGCCTGTACTGCTCCTTCTAGTGACAGCCTTTTTATACGCTGGGCTGTCACTCTGCAAGTGCCCTTTTGCGGTGTACCTGATGCCTGGAGCTAGTATCGTTGTTCTGATCCAGTGTATGACCCGGACTGTCTGACCACTCTCTAGTCTCGTTCCTGCTGCTGTGCACTGATTCGGATTGGCTGACGTTCCTGCTTCCTGTTCTGACCCAGCCCGGCTGATGTTCCTGCTCCGTGTACCGACCTGGCGTGATTAACGACCCTGCTCTGTGTACCGAACCGGAGCATCTGAGGATCCTGCTCCGTGCACTGACTTGGCCTGGCTGACGTTCCTGATCTCGCTATCGCCCATCCGGGTGAGGTTCCTGTTCTGCTTTTCCAGTTGGCGATTTGTGTTGCTGTTGCCAGCCTCCCGGTTGGGCACCAATCCTATGTCTGGTCAAAGTGCTGAGACCGTTGTCTGCACACTCTCATCTGTTGTCAGAGTCTCGCTGCTTCCACTCCGTGTAGCACTCGCTTGGTCTGTGTTGGTTCACTAGGGCACCTCCGTTCATTCCGTTGTACAGACCACAGTGCATTAACCCCTTTCGGGGGAAGGGCCTCATTATTACTACCATTGGGTTCCACTGGGAACTATTGTTTGGGCTGGTATTCTGCTGTCGAGTAGGGCGCTTCCTGTGGTAATCCATTTATACCATAGCCCATTAACCCTGGTAGTGCGTGCACACGGAGCTGGGTTATTCCAGTAGGGCCTCCATTAAGCACGAGTTCTGACCTCTCCGTTAGTCATTGGTGGGCATCCACCATTGGTCACATTCACAGGTGTCCAGAGCCTGAGTTGGCAGTCCGTTCCTGTGGCCTCCTGTATTTCAGGCGACATTGAGCCTGCAGAGTGTTGCGACCAGCACTTCACTAGTTAAGTGGGAGTCATAGATTGTATATTACATACCTGACCTGTGTCAGTATTGTGTTCACTATACTGGACCCGTGTGGGTTAACAATTTGTAACCTGTCTTGTGTCAGTGTGCTATACTGGACCCGTGAGGGTTACCTTGATCATTGTGTGTGTTTCAGTAAAGCTGTGTTTTTACCTATACCTCCTTGTCTGAGTGTACTGAACCGTAACACTAGCACACATTGAGCCGTGAGCACCCGACTGGTGTGGTAAACGGAGACTATGTACACTGCAAGAGCTAAGGTGTATAGAGCCAACAGCACCCAACCGGTGCGGTAACGGAGACCAAGTACACTGCAGGAGCTGAGGTGTTTTAGAGCCAATGGCACCCAACCGGTGTGGTAACGGAGACCCAGTACACTGCAGGAGCTGAGATGTTAGAGCCAATAGCACCCAACCGGTGCGGTAACGGAGACCAAGTACACTGCAAGAGCTGATGGAATCACCCAATAGCACCAGACGGTGCGGTAATGAGTTCACTGCAAACCGCAAGGGTAATGGAAGCGCAGTGTTAACGGATGTCACAATGCTCTGCAAGTGTTAACGGAAGGCTCTCTGTAATGGAGACTACAATGCTCTGCAAGTGTAAGCGGAAGGCTCAGGGTACTGAGGCAACAGTGCTCTGCAAGTGTTAACTGACGCTCAGTATAACGGAGGCAACAGTGCTCTGCAAGTGTTAACGGAGGCTCAGTGTAAACGGAGGCAACAGTGCTCTTCAAGTGCTAATGGAAGGCTCAATGTTTACTGAGACAACAGTGCTCTGCAAGTGTTAACGGAGGCTCAGTGTAAACGGAGGCAACAGTGCTCTTCAAGTGCTAATGGAAGGCTCAATGTTTACTGAGACAACAGTGCTCTGCAAGTGTTAACGGAGGCTCAGTATAACGGAGGCAACAGTTCTCTGCAAGAGTTAACGGGAAGGCCCAGTGAATCGAAGGCAACAACACGGGTTGCTCTATATCAGCATAGCGGAATGTCGCCCAAGTGACACTGGACCAGGATAACAGCTGCAACACCGCCGGGTCAGGTCATGGAGCAGGAACGTCAGCCAGGCTGGGTCAAGTCACGGAGCAGGAACGTCAGACAAGCCGGGTCAGATCACGGAGCAGGAATGTCAGCCAGGCCGGGTCGAATCACGGAGCAGGAACGAATGAGAGTAGTCAGACGGTCCAAGTCGGCACACAGGAACTCAGGAACACAGCAACACAGCAATACTGGTACAGGAACACCACAAAAGGACACCTGACAGGTGCCAGAGGCCCAGTATATGAAGGCCATACTGGGAGGGCCAAACAACGCTTAGCCAATGGGAGCGCACCACAACAAGGAGTGACAGATAGATCACGGGAACCATGATAAATCCATTAAACTGAAAATAACCTTCTAGCATAGCTCATCTGCTACCCTAATAAGAAAGTTTTAAAAATCCTGCACTGACCTTGTGCTTGTATACATATGTCTTTACTGACAGTGAATACAACTCAACCAGCACAAGATGCTAACATGAGAACGTGCTAAGTGATTTCCTCTGTACTTTGTTAATACATGACATAAAAAGCGATTCCCCCGCACTCATGCCCCAAAATACCCATACACTGCCAAACTGCTTAGCAGTTATCAAAAGTTGGCCATTTTATGTGGAAAAAAGTGTTGTACATATGCATAAGGCAGGGACAGTATACAAAAGGTGTCTCAAGCAAATGGTAGCACATTATTCATTTATTTTTTATAAACCTAGGCTATTATTTAGCAATGGATCTTGATGATGTCTATTGTGATGTCTAATCTGTCTGATTTCCTGATCACTAATGGTATTGATATCTGATATGTAATATCATCTGTAATTTCATCGATAATGTTGTTTGCATGTAATATAATGTTTTTTTTTCATGTAATATGCCATCAACAAACCAGTATGGAGAGATTTAGTCCATACTGCCCAAAAAATGCATTCCATCAATTTTTTTTTTCACTGGGCTGAGAACCTTAACCCCTCGAGTGCCACAGGCATACAAAATACAGCCACATATATGTAACCCAGGGACACAGATATATCCCTTCTCACCCCCAAACCTTTTTTTTTTAAATTGATCAGACCTTGTTCTTGGACATCAGTACCTTTCTGATACCCTTCTTGGTATTGATCACTTATCCATTCATGATAGGTGACCAATACTGTGACCCAGCAGATATGTGTTGTGTTGCCTTACCTGCAAACTAAAACCTGCATTCCCTGAAATTCTGGCTTGAGTTTGAAGACCAGAAATCCACCTTTGCATCATGTTGATGGTGTGACTGAATATTTAACATCCTCAAAAGTCCTTAAACTCAAACAGGAAGTTCAGAGAATACAGGGTTGAGATTCCACTTAAGAAAAGATTTATAATGTCTTTCGGATTGCAGTATTAATTGTTTATATGATCATGTAGGTAACTAATACCAGGGGGCATTGGTCACCTCCTGGCATATAATTATACACTGACTGCTTCCTCAGCCTGGCTAACTCTCCCACTGTGAGTTGCAGATCAGTGGTAGTCACGGATCCCTACATAAACTGACTGACCTGCTATTAAAAAGGGAAAAATGTTGTATATAATAATGAAAGTCGTCTGATGGTATTTTTTTTAACCTGGTGGTTAATACCCCTCTTGGAGGTGAATTGTGCTTGAAGTGAACTGAAATAGAGGGGTTACCCATTAGTATCAGGCATGTTGGGAAGGCTTTGTGGATCAGACAGGAGACCAGGCTGTCTATGGGTGAGATAAATGCTCAGCAGATTTGTTTGTCTGATGGAAGGGAATCTAAACCAAAATTGCAGAACTTTTACTTTGAAATTTTCAGGATCAAAAGACATGGATTTTGAGATAGAAATATGTACTTTAAATATAGAACAGTAGTAGAAATTAAAGCAGAGAAAATATAAAATTATTCATATTAAAATGAGGCAAATATAGTGACCCAAAGCAAGCAGTTACACACACTGAGACTTTTTTAATCAATAGACACATATAACATATACAAAATCTATAACTGAAATGTTCTATTTATATTTTAATGTGCTCTCAAAAGTATTTTTTTTTTATTTTGATAATTCTATTAGTCAAAGACATTGAAATTTGCATTTGTAAGTTAAAACAGAATATTGTTTCTGACTAAACAAACTTACCATCACATTTAATTAATCAGACTCAAAATGATTTTATGCTATATTTGCAATTCTTTCAGTGTTAAAATTGTCTCAAAGGATTCCTTGTCTCTTCAAGGTTCACAAGGTTTGCATGTCCTTACATTTATCAGTAGAAAAAAATGCTATCTTAAAAGTTATATGTCAAGATCATATTTTTTCCTATTACTGTTACATGATTTGTCATGTTTATGTCAATACAAGAGGCAGCTGGTCTGAGAGGCAATATATTGAGCAATGTTTGTAGTGTATCATCTAACTAGCATGTTGATTAATATTTTCCCTAGTGTAAAGATCCAGAATACATTTTTATATGGAAAACATTTCAAGAAATATATATGTAAATATATAGCTATTTATCTTTATCTCTCTTTCTATCTCTCTATCTATTATATACATATATATATATGAAAAGACAGCACTCTCCTCTCTTTGATGTACCCAGTGCCAAGTTTAACTTTAAACTAGAAAGGGGGGAGGGAGCTGCAACACAGGCTGGGGAAGGTAGTATAATTGAGGAAATCTGATTAGAGAAGGAGCATGGGCGTGGAGAAGGGGAATGGGCTAGTTCATTTAATAAGGAGTTGCCATTGTTACCGCCTGATAAAAGACAAATACATTTGAAAAAGAACGAAATCTTTAGGAATGGCAAAAAGAAAAAATGTATGCATGCAAATGCTCACAGTCTGGCTGGTAAGATGGGGGAACTAGAAATGATTGCAGTACATGAGCAGTATGATCTGATTGGAGTGTCTGAAACCTGGTTAGATGATACGTATGACTTGGCAGTCAATCTAGAGGGTTATTCACTTTTTAGGAGGGACAAGGTTAATAAAAGGGGAGGAGGGGTAAGCCTATATGTAAAGCGGGCCTTAAAACCTAGTTTAAGGGAAGATATAAATGAAGGGTCCAATGAAAAGGTAGAGGCCTTGTGGGTTGAAATACACACTGGGGGCACACATAATAAAAAGATATTTGTGGGGATTTGCTACAAGCCACCCAATGTTGTGGAGTTGGAATAAGCCCAACTTTTACTGCAAATGGAAAAGGCTGCTAGGTCAGCAAAGGTAATTATAATGGGACATTTCAACTACCCTGAAATTGACTGGAGCAATATGACTTCAGGCACAACAAAGGGAAATATTTTTCTAAGTATTATAAATGATAATTTTATGTCCCAACTAGTAGAGGAGCCAACTAGAAAAGAGGCCTTGCTTGACCTAGTGCTCTCAAATGATTCTGACATGATAAACAATGTGCAAGTAAGGGAACATTTGGGCAGCAGTGACCACAATATGGTATCCTTTGAAGTTTGTTATGAGAAACCCAGTAGCAAGAGTTTAACCAAAACATCCAATTTCAAAAAGGCTAATTTTACAAAGTTAAAAGAAGCTTTAAAGGATATCCAGTTGGATGTAATTTTCAAAGATTAAAATGCACAAGAATCATGGAATGTATTTAAAATGCTCTTGGGCAAATATGCACGTCAATATATACCATTGGGGAATAAGCACAAGAGAAGTAAAGCGAAACCAATGTGGATTAATAATGTGGTTAGCAGGGAAATGAGAAATAAAAAGCAGGCTTTTAAGGTGTTTAAGTCAAACGGGTCAGATGCATCATTTAAAAAATATAAAGAATGTAATACAATCTGCAAACAAACAATTAAGCTAGCTAAAATAGAAAATGAGAGAAACATTGCAAATAAGAGTAAGAAAAACCCTAAATAATTCTACAAGTATATTAATAACAAAAAAGTTAAGGTTGATATTGGTCCTCTTAGGACTGAGACAGGTGAATTGATTAGTGAGGATAAAGCTATGGCTGACACCCTAAATACGTACTTTGCTTCAGTGTATACAAAGGAAGCAGCAATGACAAGCTGTGGGCAAACAGACAAAACCATGGAATTTCCTCCAACATCTACATGGCTTACTGAGGACAAGGTCCAAAAGAAACTGGAAAGGGTTATACTGAATAAAGTGCCTGGACCAGACTGTATACACCCAAGGGTACTTAAGGAACTTAGTTCAGTAATAACAAAACCATTATACTTTCATCATACATAGTGCCCTGTGATTTGAGGAAATCTGATGTAGTTCCATTGTTTAAAAAGGGAGCAAGATCCAAACCAAGAAATTATAGACCTGTGAGCTTGAGTTCCATAGTGGTTAAGATACTAGAAGGGTTATTAACTAACAGTATTCAGAACTATGTGAAGACAAACAATATCAGGGAATTGCGCATGTGTGGTTTCGCACACAGGGAGCTTCTCTGTGAGCCGTCTGGAGCTCCCCGTTGAGGATCAGCACGTTCGGTGAGAGACTAACTGAATGTGCTGACCTGAAGCGGGGAGCTCCGGACGGCTCACCACCTGTCTCTGCTCCAGGGCAGCAGCCGGGGCCGCTGGGTGCACTTTAGCCCGTGTATATGGGCATTGATACTAGTATATATATATATATATATATATATATATATATATATATACACACACACACACACATACACACACATATACATACATACATACATACACTACAATTCAAAAGTTAGGGGTCACTTAAAAACGTCCTTGTTTTCCATGAAAACATACATCAAATGAGTTGCAAAATGTATAGGAAATACAGTGAAGATGTTAACAAGGTTAGAAATAATGATTTTTGATATTTAATTTAAATATTTTGTCAAAGAATCCTCAGTTTGCAACAATTACAACCTTGCAGACCTTTGGCATTCTAGTTGTCATTTAAGTAATCTGAAGAGATTTCACCCAAGCTTTCTGAAGCACCTCCCACAATTTGGATTGGCTTGATGGGCACTTCTTACGTACCATACTTTCAAGCTGCTCCCACAACAGCTTAAGAGGGTTGAGATCTGGTGACTGTGCTGGTCACTCCATCATAGACAGAGCACCAGCTGACTGCTTCTTCACTAAATAGTTCTTGCATGGTTTGAAGCTGTGCTTTGTGTCATTGTCCTGTTGTATAAGGAAATTGTCTCCATTCAAGCTCCATCAACAGGGTATAGCATGTCATTGCAAAATGGAGTGATAGCTTTCCTTCTTCAAGATCCCTTTTACCCCTTACAAATCTCCCACTTTACCACCACTAAAGCACCCCCAGACCATAACATTGTCTCCACCATACTTGACAGATGGCGTTAAATGGATAGTAATACTTAAAATGTAAAAAAAAATATGTTGTAGGGTTTATCCCCCTGAGTAAAACAAGAGTACTCCCACTGCTGAAAGGTATTTCACTCAAAATTTATTAATTTTCAAAGATTAATTTTTTAGGTGCAATATCACAGTGGCCTGAAATTGTACAGTGGTGCTGTTGCTACACCATCCTATGGAGATTTATGGTCAACTGACCAGAGCTGTCCATAGGATGGTGTAGCAACAGCGCCACTGTACAATTTCAGGCCACTGTGATATTGCACCTAAAAAATTCAATTTTGAAAATTAATAACTTTTGAATGAAACACCTTTCAGCGGTGGGAGTACTCTTGTTTTACTCAGGGGGATAAACCCTACAACATATATTTTTTTACATTTTAAGTATTACTATCCCTTTAAGCACTCCTCCTTTAACAAACTACATCTTCCTCGAGAGGAGAGGCATTGCCATTAATTATTGCACACGCTGCAGCAACCATGGTTGCAGTCAGTTTGGCAGTGCTCCAATTCCTACACCTTCTGTGTTTGCTGGGCATTACTCAACTACTGTGTGTGTTTTTACTATAAAGTACCCAATAGAACTGATTGTGTGTAATGTATTGCCTTGGATCTGTACAAAATACTGTTCATTTTGAATCAGTCTGCCTCAGTCACAGATCAAATCAGGGTCCCTGTCTCTGTCACCTATTATTTTTTTACTGTATTTATTTATTTAATTAATTAATTAATTAATTATCCATGTTCAACTGCATCTGTCCGCAGACTCCCTAGGACATAGGTAACAGCCAGATCAGGAAGAAACTTGGATAATGGTTGCCTGTGTCTTCCCAGTCAGTCACTCACAAACACAGAATGCCCTTAGGAAAATATGAGAAAATTGTCATGTGTTGGGAAGAAATTCTGTCTTTGCGTTGATTTAAATGCAAAGAGCTAGACGAAAAAAGTGAAAAAACTGCACTGTTGTCCTTCTTGGCCAAAAGTGCCATTTTTCTCCATTTCCTCATTTGAGGTGAAAACTTTCACCCATCTCTAGTTAGCAGTGGTCCCAACTGTGGTATATGGTAGCAACACTCTTCCTCTTCATCAGAGCTGCTACTCTAATTTTAAGTTAGATAGGGTTGACAATGTATATGATTTAACTTGTAGTCATATGAAGAGATAGTTTGATGGTAGAGTATATTTCTCAACTGTACAAGTGCCTGGGTCAACAAGATGAACAACCATATATATTCCCTTATATTCGCATTGGAAAAATCTTGGTCATCAATTTTTTTTTAATGTGAATTAAAAGAGAAGCATGTTTGTTCTGATAGAGTGAATGCCTGATGTATTGTCATGCTTTTATTGTGTTAAGAAACAGTGGGTTTGTTATGCAGCAGTTAGTGAAGGCTTATATGGGAAATAAATTGCTGATCCTACTGTTAGATTGCATATATGCTGATCTGTGACAACCAATGGATTTGATATTTGCATTAAGCTTGCTACATTATAAAGTATGAGATCTGAGAGACCAAAGCCTCCAATGGATTTGAGCTGTTACAGAACTTAATGCTGATTTAGGTCTTTTATGTTGTCAAATGAAGCCCTGAATATTTTTATGGATAATATGTATATCCCTTTTTAGAAGATAGATAGGAAGCATTTGTAAAATATATAAAAAGTGAGGGAAGGTTATCATCTTCATTCAGTTTATTCTCTCTACAATGTTTGCCACTAGGCAAAGTCTGTGAGATGTATGCCTAAAAATTAGAGGTTGTGGCCCATTTAAATGGCATTTGGTGGAGGGACTCTAGTACAGGGGAATCTTATGTAAATTAATTTGTAGACACAAAGTTCACCAGCAGTTGCACAATTTCTGGGATCACTGCTAACATCTATGTGTGTATGCCTTAAGAGGCTTTTAGTAGTCATACACAGTGCAATAGTGGGTCCAGAGACAAATCAAACAACAGTGGTTAAAACAGGCTTCCTTGTTGAGTGCCCTTTGCAATAGAAAAAGTGGAAATTTTATATTGTTAGTGGTGATTATCACTCATGGAGCTTTATAAACTGATTTTATTTAAATTATGACGCATGGGCCACATTGCTGATGGTAGTCAAATGCCTTTTCAGCATCTAGTCCAAGTAGCATGGTGGATCATTCTGGAACATCTCAGGCTTGTATAATAGTTGCTATTGCCTTGTGAACATTCAGGACTGAGTGTCTACCCTTAATGAATAGTGTCTGTTCTGTTGAGATTAAAGAAGCAAGAAATGTGCTCAATCTGTTTGCCAGGATTTTATTTAGTGTTTTAATATCAGAGTTCAGTAGAGATATAGAGATGTATGAGGACACAAGATATGGGTTTGTGTTCGGTTTAAGAAGGAAGATTATTCTGGTGAGGTCAAAGTGATTTGGGAGTAAGTCACTATTCACAATATGATTGTAAGTCAGTAAAGGGTTCAGTTACTCCACTGGAAATAATCTTATAATATTCTGTTGGTATGCCATCCGGGTCTGGTGTTTTATTATTTTTAAGATTATTTAATATTGCTTCTTCCTCAGTTTCGTTGATAGGGTCATTTAGAAAATCATGTTTCTAGTGAAGAGCCTCCAGGAAAACAGACTCCAGAGAAATCTAATTTATGCCTTCCTATAAAAGTTTGTATAGTATGTAGAGAAGTTTGTATTTATATTTAATCCATTTGTAATAAAATTACCAGTGTCATGGAGACTGTGTATTGTGTTCTTACCTCTGACAGCTTTGAATAGCAAGATATTTGCCCTGTTTATTAGCATACTGAAACCATCTGTCTGATTGTGTGTTTTGTTAAAATTGTGCAGTTTCTTGCAGAATAGTTTTATATATGCCTTTTTTGTAAAGGAATCTGCTGGAATTTGTATTGTATGTTAAAAATATCTTATAAAACTATAAAACTTTAGTCAGTGATTTAATTCAGCATTATTTGTTTTTACAGCATATGGGATTGCATGTCCTCCAAGTATTATTATTATTCTTTATTTATTTAGTTCCAAACTTATTACACAGCACTGTACAATAGGGAATAGACATAAAGAGATATTAAATAGTGCAAGTCAAATGTAGGGAACAGAAGGATCAGAGGGACGTGCTTGTGATGTAGAACCCTTGCTCTCAGTGCCTAGGGAATCCAGCTGCACTCACCTGACGAGGCCCAACTAGGCTGAAATGTACGTTGGGGGTTTATTAATTGTTATTAATCTTTATTTATATAGCGCCAACAAATTACGCAACGCTTTACAGTAGGGAATAGACATACAGAGGTATTAAATAGTACAATCAAGTGTGGAGAACAGAAGGATCAGAGGACCCTGCTCATGAGAGCTTACGGTCTAGAGGAAGGTAGGATGGACACAGAAGGAGTAAGTGCTATTGGGTGTAAGTGTCTCCTGCCACATGAACTGCCGGTCAGTGGTTAGGAGAGAGAAGTGGTTCTTAGTGATAATAGTTATGGAGGTGGTGATAGGCTTCCTTGAAGAGTTGAGTTTCCAGGGAGCGTCTGAAGGTCTGAAGGCTGGTGGAGAGTCTGATGGGATGTGGGAGGGAATTCTAGAGCTCAGGTGCAGCATGGGAGAAGTCCTGTATTCGGGAGTTGGTGGATGTAATAAAAGCTGTAGCGAGGAGAAGATCATGTGCAGAGTGAAGATGGCGAATCAGCGTTTATTTAGAAATGAGAGATGAAATATAGGGGAGGTCCAGTGTTAGTATGGGCTTTGTAAGTTAGCACCAGAATTTTGAATTTATTCTATATGCTAATGGGAGCCAGTGTAGGGATTGGCAGAGGGGAGTGGTGTTGGAGAAGCGATGAGTGAGGTAGATTAGTCTTGCAGCAGAGTTCATTACTAGTGATGAGCGAGCATGCTCGGCCGAAGCTCGGTTCGGCTCGAGCATCGCTCTGCTCGGCACATGGCGGTACTCGTACGAGTACCGCATGTGCTCGCCCGCCATGTTCGGGTCTCCTCCCCGCACGTTTCGCGGCTGCTGCGCAGCCAATAAACGTGCAGGGAGGCTCTGACATCAGTGTAATGCCAGCAGCCATGTTGGCTGCTGGCATTACACTGATTGGCTGGCCAGAACCCGTGATCGGGTGCTGTATAGCACCTGACCAGCGAGTTCGGCTCAGTCTTAGCCAGGGAGAGATGAGGATAGGAAGGGAAAGTCAGTGTAGGGAGAAGAAAAGCGATTGTGAAAAAAAAAAAAGACCCAAAAGTCCTTTTTAGGACTACTGTGTGTGGGGGCAGCAGTTTATTTTGTTTGGGGGGGCAGAGATATAAAAAAAAAATATTCATATATTCTGTTCACTGTGCCTAGCCGCAGATTAGCAGCACATTCTGTTTAGTGTGCAAAGTTGCAGATTAGCAGCACATTCTGGTTAGTGTGCAAAGTTGCAGATTAGCAGCACATTATTTTTAGTGTACAAAGTTTCAGATTAGCAGCACATTCTGTTTAGTGTGCAAAGTTTCAGATTAGCAGCACATTCTGTTTAGTGTGCAAAGTTGCAGATTAGCAGCACATTCTGTTCAGTGTGCAAAGTTGCAGATTAGCAGCACATTCTGTTTAGTGTGCAAAGTTTCAGATTAGCAGAACATTCTGTTTAGTGTGCAAAGTGTAAAATATCAAAGTCACATATTCCATTCACTGTGCCGAGCCTCAGATAAGCAGCACATTCTGTTTAGTGTGCAAAGTTTCAGATTAGCAGAACATTCTGTTTAGTGTGCAAAGTGTAAAATATCAAAGTCACATATTCCATTCACTGTGTCTAACCGCAGATAAGAAGCACATTCTGTTTAGTGTGCAAAGTTTCAGATTAGCAGAACATTCTGTTTAGTGTGCAAAGTGTAAAATATCAAAGTCACATATTCCATTCACTGTGTCTAACCGCAGATAAGAAGCACATTCTGTTTAGTGTGCAAAGTTGCATATTAGGAGAACATTCTGTTTACTGTGCAAAGTGTAAAATATCAAAGTCACATATTCCATTCACTGTGCCGAGCCGCAGATAAGAAGCACATTCTGTTTAGTGTGCAAAGTTTCAGATTAGCAGAACATTCTGTTTACTGTATATCAAAGTCACATATTCCATTCACTGTGCCTAGCCGCAGATAAGCAGCACATTCTGTTTAGTGTGCAAAGTTGCATATTAGGAGAACATTCTGTTTACTGTGCAAAGTGTAAAATATCAAAGTCACATATTCCATTCACTGTGTCTAACCGCAGATAAGCAGCACATTCTGTTTAGTGTGCAAAGTTGCATATTAGGAGAACATTCTGTTTACTGTGCAAAGTGTAAAATATCAAAGTCACATATTCCATTCACTGTGTCTAACCGCAGATAAGCAGCACATTCTGTTTAGTGTGCAAAGTTGCATATTAGGAGAACATTCTGTTTACTGTGCAAAGTGTAAAATATCAAAGTCACATATTCCATTCACTGTGTCTAACCGCAGATAAGAAGCACATTCTGTTTAGCGTGCAAAGTTGCATATTAGGAGAACATTCTGTTTACTGTGCAAAGTGTAAAATATCAAAGTCACATATTCCATTCACTGTGCCGAGCCGCAGATAAGAAGCACATTCTGTTTAGTGTGCAAAGTTTCAGATTAGCAGAACATTCTGTTTACTGTGCAAAGTGTAAAATATCAAAGTCACATATTCCATTCACTGTGCCTAGCCGCAGATAAGCAGCACATTCTGTTTAGTGTGCAAAGTTGCATATTAGGAGAACATTCTGTTTACTGTGCAAAGTGTAAAATATCAAAGTCACATATTCCATTCACTGTGTCTAACCGCAGATAAGCAGCACATTCTGTTTAGTGTGCAAAGTTGCATATTAGGAGAACATTCTGTTTACTGTGCAAAGTGTAAAATATCAAAGTCACATATTCCATTCACTGTGTCTAACCGCAGATAAGCAGCACATTCTGTTTAGTGTGCAAAGTTGCATATTAGGAGAACATTCTGTTTACTGTGCAAAGTGTAAAATATCAAAGTCACATATTCCATTCACTGTGTCTAACCGCAGATAAGCAGCACATTCTGTTTAGTGTGCAAAGTTGCATATTAGGAGAACATTCTGTTTACTGTGCAAAGTGTAAAATATCAAAGTCACATATTCCATTCACTGTGCCGAGCCGCAGATAAGAAGCACATTCTGTTTAGTGTGCAAAGTTTCAGATTAGCAGAACATTCTGTTTACTGTGCAAAGTGTAAAATATCAAAGTCACATATTCCATTCACTGTGCCTAGCCGCAGATAAGAAGCACATTCTGTTTAGTGTGCAAAGTTGCAGATTTGCAGCACATATTCCGTGTAATATGAAGAAGGCGGGTAAAAAGGGACGGGGAAGTGGACATGATCCTGATAGTTCAGGGCGCGGGTCAGGACGCGTAGAAAATGTGCCTGGTGCCAGAGCACAAGAAAGAAAGACATCCACCATACCTAGCTTCATGTCTCAGTTTACAGGGCGTCGCAGGACATCACTCTCGAGGTCAGACCACTGCGAACAGGTGGTCGGTTGGATTTCAGCTGATACTGCTTCCAGTCGGTTAAGCACCACCCTGTCTTCCACCAAGTCCACTCTCAGTAGCCAAGAGTCTGGTCAACATAATCCTCACCCTGATCATCCTTCCTCCCACCATAGAGGGTCTGGTCAAAGAAGTGATCCCACACTGGGATATAGTGAGGAGCTCGTCTCATCACCAATCCTTAATTTGAACCTCTCTCCAAGCACGCTTGCAGAGGAACATGACATCTTGTGCCCTGATTCACAACCTCTAGAGGGTACCCAATCACAAGAAGATGACAGAGGGGAACGGCATTTAAGGTCAAAGGAAGTGGATGATGATGATGATGAGACACAGTTGCCATTAAATCAACCACTATTACTGTCTCAAGACCTTGATGAGGAGGATGATATACAGTTGTCAATGACTGAGTATGTGGTGGGATCAAGACATGAGGAGGATGATCAGAGTGAGGAAGTGGAGGAGGACTTGGTGGACGATGAGGTGACTGACCCCACCTGGGAAGGTGGAGAGCCGAATGATGACAGCAGTCCCGAGGGTGAGCCATCTGCAGCACCGCAACAGGCTGGAAGAGGCAGTGGTGTGGCTACAGAAAGAAGGCGGACCGCACCAAACCGGCCCGCAAACGTTCCACGGAGCACCCCCTTGCGTAAATCTCCCTTGCCAAGGGGTAGGTGTTCCGCAGTATGGCGTTTTTTTAAGGAAAGTGCGGACGACAAAAGAATTGTAGTTTGCAACCTGTGCCACACCAGAATGAGCCGAGGCATGAACACTAGAAACCTCACCACCACCAGCATGATCCGACACATGGCATCCAAGCACCGTAATAAGTGGGAGGAACGCCCGGATCGCCAATCTGTGTCTGCAGGCCACACCACTGCCTCCTCTTCCCCTGTTTTCGGTGCGGCCAATCGCCTGTCGAAGGCGCAGGCCCGCATACCTCCCGCCATGCACCTGTACCATCTGAAGCACCATCAGCGACCACATCCACTTCCCTGTCCCAGCGCAGCATCCAAATGTCGTTACCCCAGGCATTTGAGCGCAAGCGAAAATACCCAGCCACCCACCCACAGGCCATAGCACTAACCTCACACCTTTCCAAATTACTGGCCATCGAAATGCTGCCATTTAGGCTTGTGGAGACTGAGTCCTTCCGCAGCCTGATGGCAGCAGCTGTCCCTCGGTACGCAGTCCCCAGCCGCCACTACTTTTCCCGGTGTGCCGTCCCCGCCTTACACCACCATGTGTCCCGTAACATCACCCGTGCCCTGACCAACGCAGTTACTGGGAAGGTCCACTTAACGACTGACACATGGACAAGTGCTTGTGGCCAGGGACGCTACATTTCCCTGACGGCACACTGGGTGAATGTCGTGGAGGCTGGGAGCGACTCGGACCCTGGGATGGCACGGGTGCTACCCACGCCGAGGATTGCGGGCCCTACCTCCATTAGGGTTTCCGCCAGCACCTATGTTATTGGCTCCTCCTCCTCCGTTTCCACCTCCGAATTCTCTGCGCGCAGCGCCACTCACCCATCAGCCGGTAGCTGGAAGCAGTGTAGCACTGCAGTGGGGAAGCGTCAACAGGCCGTGCTGAAGCTGATCTGCCTTGGGGACAAACAGCACACGGCCTCAGAGCTGTTGCAGGGGATTAGTCACCAGACCGAGCAGTGGCTCTCGCCACTCAACCTGCAACCAGGCATGGTTGTGTGTGATAATGGGCGTAACTTGGTGGCGGCTTTGGAGCTCGGCAAGCTCACACACGTACCATGCCTAGCGCATGTATTTAATTTAGTGGTTCAGCGATTTCTAAAAACCTACCCCAATTTGCATGATCTCTTGACCAAGGTGCGCCGCGTGTGTGCACATTTCCGTAAGTCATCTACAGCTTCAGCCGGCCTGTTGAAGCTGCAGCAGCGCTTACAATTGCCAGCTCACCGGCTGCTGTGTGACGTGAGCACGCGCTGGAACTCCACCTTCCACATGTTGGCCCGGCTTTGTGAGCAGCAGAGGGCAGTAGTGGAGTACCAGCTGTTACACGGTCGTCGCCTCTCCGTTCAACTTCCTGTAATCAGAAGTGAGGAGTGGGAATGGATGTCAGACCTCTGTGAGGTTTTACGCAATTTTGAGGAATCGACACAGATGGTGAGCGGCGATAACGCTATTATCAGTGTAACCATCCCACTTCTGTGTCTACTGAAACGCTCGCTGCTCACAATTAAAACCGACGCTTTGCATGTGGAAGAGGTGGAAATGGGGGAGGAAGAGCTTACATAAGGTGATAGCCAGAGCACCCTCACTTCGTCTTCTCAGCGACAATTGGAGGAGGCGGAGGAGGAGGAGGAGGAGGAAGACACGGTTGCCTCCGCTACAGAGGGTAGCCATGGAACTTTAGTTCCATCTCTTCAGCGTGGGTGGGCAGAAGAGGAGGAAGAGGATGAGGAGATTGAGAGTCATCCTCCTGGTGAGGACAGCGAAATCTTGCCTGTTGGTACTCTGGCACACATGGCTGACTTTATGTTAGGCTGCCTTTCCCGTGACCCACGCGTTATACGCATTTTAGACAACACGGATTACTGGGTGTTCACCCTTCTGGACCCCCGCTACAAAGAGAATTTCTCATCTCTCATTCCTCCGGTGGAGAGGACAAGCAAAATGGTGCAATACCAGAAGGTTCTTGTCGAAAAATTGCTCCAAAATTTTCCATCTGACAACGCTGGCGGCAGAGTACGTGCTACCTTGGCCAACCGAGAAGGGGAGAAAAGGGGAGCACACAGCAGTTCCGACAAAGGCAGGGCAACACTCTCCAAGGCGTGGGACACCTTCATGACACCCCGCCAGCACCCTCACCCTGATGCGCAGCCTAGTGTCACAAGGAGGGAAAAGTTTTGGAAGATGGTGAAGGAGTACGTAGCAGACCGTGTCAGCGTCCTCAATGATCCCTCTGTGCCTTACAACTACTGGGTGTCCAAGCTGGACACGTGGTATGAACTGGCACTCTACGCCTTGGAGGTGCTGGCCTGCCCTGCCGCCAGCGTTCTGTCTGAGCGGGTATTTAGTGCTGCTGGTGGCATCATAACAGATAAGCGTATCCGCCTTTCCACCGAAAATGCTGATAGGTTGACACTTATAAAAATGAACAAGGCCTGGATTTCCCCTGACTTCTCCACTCCACTGGAGGAAAGCCCCGGGGGAACATAAAGTCACTTTATATATGTTATTTACAATGATGGGAATACTCTGTATTCCCATTCACCCCTTCCACCCAAAAAACGGGTATATGGTTGACTCTCTTCCATATGCCCAGTGATATAATTTTTATATAGGGCCAGCTCACCAGCGGGCCCAGTGATATAATTTTTATATAGGGCCAGCTCACCAGCGGGCCCTGTGATATAATTTTTATATAGGGCCAGCTCACCAGCGGGCGCTGTTTGACAATTTTTGTATAGGTCAGCTCACCAGCGGGCCTTCTCATATAATGTTTTATTGGGTCAGCTCTCTAGCGGGCCCTCTCATATAATGTTTTATAGCGTCAGCTCACTAGCGGGCCTTCGCATATAATGTTTAGGATGGTCAGCTCCGCAGCAGACCCTCACCCATAATGTTTTAGATGGTCGGCTCAGCGCACGTTTCCCTCTTAATCATGGCCTCAGTTCAGAAAAATCAAGGAAATTTTTGGGAGAATTTGCCTCTGCGCACGTTTCCCTCTTAATCATGGCCTCAGTTCAGAAAAATCGAGGACATTTTTGGGAGAATTTGCCTCTGCGCACGTTTCCCTCTTAATCATGGCCTCAGTTCAGAAAAATCGAGGAAATTTTTGGCAGAATTTGCAGATGATATACAAGTAAATATACAGCAAATACTGTTTGGTAACAATTTTTCGCCTAAAGTCGTTTTTATCTTCCTTTTTGTGTGTTTTACGGTCAGTCTGTAAAAATGGCGTACTACGGGCGAAAGATCGTTCCCAGCAGCGACGTTGGAGTCCAAGATGCATCCAGACATCCTCCCTATGCTGTCCCTGAACCATTTCTGTGGTGTTTCCATCATTTTCTGCCCTTTTCCTATGGACCAGGCACCCTCCCCTCATCAGAGCAGGGGGTGCCTGGTGTAATGCTCGAGTCCTCCCATTGACTTCAATGGGGCTCGGGTGCTCGGCCGAGCACTCGAGCCTCCGGGGGCGCTCGGTCAGAGCACCCGAACACCCGAGCATTGGGGTGCTCGATCATCACTATTCATTACGGACTGTAGTGGGGTTAGTCGTGCGAGAGGAAGGACAATTAGTAGTGAGCTACACTAGTCAAGATGGGATACAATGAGTGTTTGGATTACAATTTTAATAGTGTCTTAGTGACTAAAAGTTGAATTCTAGAGATATTACGAAGGTGGAGGCGGCATGAGTTGGAGATTGACTGAATATGGGGAATGAAGGATGGGGGACTCAAATGTTACCACCAGGCAGAGTGCCGTAGGAGTTGGTGTGATGGTTGTGCTGTTAACATTGAGGGCAATACCTGGGGTAAGGCTGGTTGGAGTGGGAGGGAAAATAATGAGCTTTGCTATGGTTAAGTTTGAGTTGATAGGGGACATCCAGGAAGACACATCAGACAAACAATCAGATACCTATATACAGATAGGAAGGGCACCAAATAGTATATTATAGTTGATTGGCAAACATAAAAATATGTAAACTAATGAAATATTACTCACAAGTAAAATGGTTAGGCTGCTGTTATCAGTCAGTCTAACAAACACACAAATGGAGAATATAAGCCCGCCTCCATTCAGGTAAGTCTTACGTGACCAGTGGCAATCCAAAGAAGTGAATATACAATACTCAGGCAGAGGATTCTTAATCCGTAAAAATATGTTTATTAAAATTGTAAAATCTAACAACTTGATCAGCTAACTAGTTTCCTGGTTTACCACCGCTTTCTCAAAGCTACAAGGCTCAAATGCAAACATCTTGCACTCAGAGGGTTAAATAGTATTGCACCATGAATATTCCCACATTAACTGCCTCTATTTAATGCCCAGATGTATAATTTTGGCAAGAAAAAGTAGTATCCATACACACAGAAATCAATGCCATGCATTAATGCTAAGTAAATGCACTTAGCTAAATTCTTCATGTCTCTGCCGCATGGAACAGCCGCAAGGGAGGGGGCATCGGTGACACAGATGTCCAACATGGGTCCCTCTTCAGTTCTGTATGGGCCTATGCCCATAACACACTGAGGGCATTGGAAGTGAGCATGCCTTTATATATGGACAAGCTCACTTCCTATCACGGCGCCCGTGATCTGGGCGACATTCTGTCCATCACACTGATACTGTTCTCCTATTGGCTGCCTGTACTGCTCCTCCTAGTGACAGCCTTTTTATACCCTGGGCTGTCACTCTGCGAGTGCCCTTTCGTGGTGTACCTGATGCCTGGCTCTAGTTATAGTTGTTCTTATTCAGTGTATGACCCCAGACTGCCTGACCACGCTATTGTCTCATTCCTGCTGCTGTGTACCGATTCAGATTGGCTGATGTTCCTGCTTCCTGTTCTGACCCAGCCCAGCTGACGTTCCTGCTCCGTGTACTGACCCAGCGAGATTGATGACCCAGCTCTGTGTACCGACCCGGCGCGTCTGAGGATTCTGCTCCATGTACTGACTTGGTATCACGGTGCATTTTCTCTCTTTATGTCACTCTCGCTTGTGCTGCGCTCCGACTGGTTGAGTCTATTTGGCCCGCCCCTGGTGACCTTTTTATACTGGGCCAGTGGCACCTGTCAGGTGCCCTTTCGTGGTGTTCCTGAGCCAGTTTTGCTGTGCTGTGTTCCTGCGTTCCTGATTTCCGGTGTACCGACTTGGCTTACTCTGACTACGTTCCTGTGTTCCTGCTCCGTGATTTGACCCGGCCTGGCTGACGTTCCTGCTTGGATCCTGACCCGGCTTGTCTGAGAACCTGCTCCGTGATTCGACCCAGCTTGTTGACGTTCCTGCTCCGTGACCTGCACCAGTTACTCCTGCCCAGCCTACGTTCCAGCCTCCTCTGTCGCCATTGCGACATTTTGACTGTCTCCAGTTACTGTTATAAGCGGCTGCAGTGGTTAACCTGTGCTGTGCTAGATCCTGCTTCTGAGCTGCTTCCTGCAGAGCTGTGTTCCAACTATCGAGCCGTTAACCCGTACAGAGCTGTGTTCCAACAATCGGGCTGTTAACCCGTGCAGAGCTGTGTTCCAACTATCGAGCTGTTAACCCGTGCAGAGCTGTGTTCCAACTATCGAGCCGTTAACCCGTGCAGAGCTGTGTCCCGGTTCTGAGCCTTCAGTCTAGTACAGAGTGTTGCTTTGGTGCTGAGCCGTTCCTCTCCTTGCAATCAGGTGTAGCTTGTTACCGCGCCCGGTAGGCGCACGGCTCTGGCTGCTACTGTGCACATCTCTGTGGTTACACCCTTGGGGGCTATTGGCTCAAGCTCTTGCAATTCAGTTGCTTCCATTACGCCCGTGAGGGCTATTGGCTCAAGCTCTTGCAATCCAGTTCCTTCCATTACGCCCGTGGGGGCTATTGGCTCAAGCTCTTGCAATTCAGTTGCTTCCATTACGCCCGTGGGGGCTATCGGCTCTAGCTCTTGCAATCCACTTGCCTCCGTTACGCCCGTGGGGTTATTGGCTCAAGCTCTTGCAATCCAGGTACTTCCGTTACGCCCATGGGGGCTATTGGCTCAAGCTCTGGCAGTCTACTTGCTCCGTTAATACGCCCGTGACGGCTACCGTTCAAGTGCAGCAGGTTCTGGGTGGCAGGTTCCTCTTTGCTGGACAGTTTTCTCAGTATTACAAACTTTTGGTGTTGAGTCCTCTCCACCATTCACTGCCCTATCACCTTGGGCGTGCCAAACATCACAACTGAGACAGACTGATTATTCTGTTAACCCTTGTATCTCTGTACTCAGTATCTGTCAATTGCCTGTGCTATTTTATGCTATACTTGTATATTGGTCACACTATTGCCTTCCTGCTGCTATGCAGTGCTGCCTATAGGGGGCGATCTTTGTCCTTCTTATTAAAACTGCATTTTATTTCACCTACTGGTCTGAGTGTCTTGAAAACCATGACAGTTGGCCTGGCTGACGTTCCTGATCTCTCTACCGCCTCATCCTGGCGAGGGTCCTGTTCTGCTGTTCCAGTTGGCTGATCCGTGTTGCTGTTGCCTACCTCCTAGTTGGGCACCAATCCTGTGTACTGGTCCAAGTAGCAGTGCTCCGTTGCTCACACTCTAAGACCTGTGGTCAGAGTCTCGCTGCTTCCACTCCGTGTTGCACTAGCTTGGTCTGTGTTGGTTCAGTAGGGCGTCTCCGGTTATTTCCGTTGTACAGACCACAGCGCATTAACCCCTTCGGGGGAAGGGGCCTCGCTTATTACTACCATATTGGGTTCCATTGAGCAGTATTGTTTGGGCTTGGTATTCCGTTGACGGTAGGGCGCGTTCGGTTGCCATTCATATATATCCATTGCCCATTAACCCTTTCAGGTAGTACGTGCAAACGGTGCTTGGTTGATTTGTTAGGGCCTCCGTATAAGCACAAGTTCTGACCATTCCGTTAGTCGTTGGTGGGCGTCCACCATTGGTCACATTCACAGGCGTCCAGAGCCTGAGTTGCAATCCGTTCCTGTGGCCTCCCATTACCATCAGGCGACATTCAGCCTGTATTGTGCTATGACCAGCACTTCACTAGTTAAGTGGGTTTCATACACTGTATCAGTTACAATTACCTAACCTGTGTCAGTATTGTGTGTTCACTTTACTGGACCCGTGTGGGTTAACCATTTGTAACCTGTCTTGTGTCAGTCTGTGCTATACTGGACCCATGAGGGTTACACTGTTCACTGTGTGTCTCAATAAAGCTGTGTTTTTACCTATACCTCCGTGTCTGAGTGTACTGAACCGTAACACTTCCATTTCCCTCACAGACATTGGCTGGGATGTTCTTCAAATCCCAGCCAATCAGATTAAAGAACAGCTGCTCAAATCAGACTATTTCAACTCCTGATGACACTGTTAGAGTCTATGAATTGCTAATTTCGAGGTACGCTCCCTTCTCTTGTACATAGACTTGTTTGGTCGACTCTTGTTGACACTCCTCAAATCCTTCGACTAAGCTCTCCATCTCCTTCTTCTGACACAAACTATTTCATTGACAGTAAAATTGGGCCAGTAAATATGGATGCTGCTGAGGTGTCTCACATCACCTCCAGATAGGAACAGCAGGAACAGATCCTGTCTTTCCATGCAGCACACTTACAGACCCTTAACCATAAACTAGATGCTATGATGGAGATGCTACGCACTTTCTCTCCCTCTCCAGCTGCTCAAACTCCTCCAGTGCAGACATCTGAGGCTGCTGACTCCTCTGGTACTCCTCCAGGGTTCAAGCCACCCAAGATACCTTTGACAGAAAGATTTTCTGGCTGTACTGAAAACTGCCTTGGCTTCTCGAACCAGTGCCAGCTCCATTTCCAGACCTTGCTTCAATCATTTAACTCTCATGCAGCTCGAGTGTCTTTCATAATTTCTTTGTTAACTAATAAAGCCCTTGCTTGGGCTTCTTCACTTGTGGAAAAGAGGTCCTTCTTGATAATTCCAACACCTTTATTGATGCCTTTAAGACTGTGTTTGATCTGCCTGGATGACAGTCCTCAGCTGAAGCTACTATACTGGAGCTCAAACAGGGAACCTGCACTGTAGCCCAATATGCTGTGGAGTTCCGAACCCTCTCCTACGAAATGGACTGGAATAGTGGTGCTTTGAAGGCAGCTTTTCGTAGGGGCTTGAAGAAGCGGATCAAAGATGCTTTAGTTAATCAAGACATACCGGATGACCTTGAAGGTCTTATATCTCTCTGCTTAGAGCTTGACAGTCGCCAACAAGAGCAACAACTGGAAAGAGTCCGCTACTGCTGTTTCAAACCTGAGTTTGCTCCACGATCTCCTTCTTCGGCTGAGACCCACCAGGTCTTTGCAGAACCTATGCACATTGGGTCTGTTACTAAACTTACAAACAAAGAAAAACGCCGGCGAAGAAGTCAGGGGTTATGCCTGTATGCCTGTATGCCTCCTACATCAGTGCCCGACACGGACAGGAAAGTCCTCAGCTTAAGGAACCCTGGAGATGACTCCTTCAGCTTAAAACAAGATACCCCCCTGACAGATCCTAACCACTTGATGGTACCTGTTCTGTTGAGTTAGTTAAGGGGTACAGTCTCCACAAATGACTTCTTGGACTCTGGTGCTGCTGGAGTATTTTTAGATGCTAACTTTGCTTCTAGACACTCCATTCCACTTGTCCTGAAAGACAAACCATTGCAGGTTTCTACAGTTGAAGGGGGGCCTTTGAAATCGGATCTAGTTACCTATGAAACGTAACAGCTTCTTCTCAAAACTGGAGTTCTACATTCAGAGACTATGAAATTCAACATCATTAACTGTCTATCAGTTCCTGTGATATTAGGTCTTCCTTGGCTCTTCCGTCACAATCCTGTCATTGATTGGAGATCTGATCAATTGATGAGCTGGAGTTCAACCTGTCATTCTACCTGTCTAACAAAGATATCTGTACTTTATAGATTTTTTTTCAAACAAAAAGCAACATCGACTAGAGGGGCTGAACAAGGTAACTATTAAAAACAGATATCCGCTGCATCTGATCCCAGAACTCTTTGGTGCTTTGAAGGGAGTCAACGTTTTTACTAAGCTGGACCTGCGAGGGGCATATAATTTGATCCAAATGAAAGAAGGCAAGGAGTGCAAAACTACCTTTAATACCCGGTACGCACATTATGAGTATCTCTTCATGCCATTCGAGCTCTGTATTGCCCCCGCGGTGTTCCAGCATTTCGCCAATGAGATCTTCAGGAATACTCTGCTCTCCTACGTAATGGTGTACCTTGATGATATATTAATTTTTTCATCATCTCTTCATGAACACGGAGAACATGTTCTCACAGGCTACACCGCCTTAGGGAGAATCATCTTTTTGCTAAAGCAGAAAAGTGCATCTCTGAAACTTCCCAACTTAATTTCCTAGGATATATAGCATCCAACTCAGGTCTACTGTTTGATCCTTCTAAAGTGGAGTCCATTTCTCTATGGCCACGACCAACCACCTTGAGAGCCGGCAGTGTTTCCTGGGATTCGCAAATTATTACAGAAGATTCATAAATAACTTTTCTGTTATTGTTGCTCCCCTGGTAGCATTTACCAAAAATAATGCCAGTCCTAAGATTTGGTCCTCCGAGGCTGTTGAAGCCTTTGAACATTTAAAGACGTTTCTGCACCCAGATCCTACGAAACCCTTTCTCATTGAGGTGGATGCCTCCGAATTGGGAGCAGGTGCTATTCTTTCACAAAGAGATGAGGTCACTAACTGCCTTCACCCATGCTCATACTTTTCCAAGCAGTTCAGCTCAGCTGAAAAGAACTATGTTGTGGAAATCATGAGCTATTGGCCATTAAAGGGATTTTCAAAGTTGAATTTTTTAGGTGCAATATCACTGTGGCCTGAAATTGTACAGTGGCGCTGTTGCTACACCATCCTATGGAGATTTATGGTCCCGGGACCACTGTACAATTTCAGGCCACTGTGATATTGCACCTAAAAAATTCAACTTTGAAAATTAATAACTTTTGAATGAAACACCTTTCAGCAGTGGGAGTACTCTTGTTTTACTCAGGGGGATAAACCCTACAGCATATTGTTTTTACATTTTAAGTATTAATATCCCTTTAAGATGGCCTTAGAAGAATGGCGACACCTGCTGGAGGGTTCCCAAGTTCCGGCATTATACAGACTGAGCACAAGAACCTTCAATTCCTGGAACAAGCACGACTCCTGAATCCAAGGCAGGCCCGGTGGGCCCTTTTCTTTACTCATTTTGATTTTATTATCACATATATTCCTGGATCTAAGAACTTGAAGGCAGATGCCTTATCTTGTCTCTTTACGTCCGAACCAGAACCACCTCCTGAACCTATAATACCTGGCAAACACTTTATCTGTCACTATCCATATTACAGAGGATCAAGTCTCTCCTACATCATTTCAGAAGATGAGTTGAAGGGAAACCAAACCATCTTCTTTATGTTCCTAAGCATTTCCATTCCTCTCTCCTGAGCTGGTCACACCGTTCCGCTATGTTGGGCCATCCAGGTATCATTAAGAATGTTGATCTTCATCTTCAACGTTTCTGGTGGCCTTCTTTAAAACAAGATGTGGAAGCCTACATCAAAGCCTGTACCCTATGTGCTCAGAATAAGCCATCTAATCAGAGACCCACAGGACTTCTTCAACCACTTCCAGTGCCCAATTCTCCATGGACTCATTTGGCTATGGACTTCATTACTGATTTGCCACTTTCAGACCACTGTAATGTAATTTTGGTAGTGGTTGCTCGTTTTTCTAAGCAGGCACATTTTATTCCTCTCAGAGGATTACCAAATTCACAAACCCAATTTACCTCTAAGTTTTGGAAGGCCCTCTGTTCTCGCCTAGGGATGCAGTTGAACTTCTTTTCCTCATACCATCCTCTATCTAACAGCCAAACTGAAAGAACCAACCAAACTCTGGAAATCTTTCTCTGCCATTATGTAAATGCCTTCTCCCACTGGCTGAGTTCACATTCAACAATCAGTATCACTCTTCTGTGAAATGTTCTCCCTTCTACACTGCTTTGGGTTATCATCCACAGACTCAACCATGGCAGGGAGATTAGGTAGTTCCCGGAGCTGATGCTAGAATACAAGACCTTCAGCTACATTGGTGTTCTGTTCACTGTTCCTTGCAGGCTGCTTCTTCCAGATTCAAATCCGCAGCGGATAAGAGAAGACAACCGGCTCCTTCATACCAGTCTGGTGACCAAGTCTGGTTGTCCTCTCAACACCTCCATCTGAAACAGCCTTCTGATAAGTTAGGGCCCAAATTCATGGGTCCTTTTGCGGTCAAAAACCAGCTAACTCCAGTCTCCTATGCTCTCGATCTGCCACCTTCCATGAAAGTAGCCAACTCCTTCCATGTGTCTCTCCTACAACCCCTGGGGAAAAAAAAAACAATACTACCAACCTTCTCAACCTCCTGCTCCTGTTCTGGGGGATGGTCAACCAGAATATGAGGTTAGCCGGATTTTGGACTCCCGACTAGTTTGTGGTCGGTTACAATTGGTTACATTGCTATTTGCTGAGTCCATGATTAGACACAGTGAGAGTGTGCAAAATACCTTCATGACCAATTGAATTGCCAAACTCCCATTTTTAGAACCGAAAGTTCAGGAGATTGTAATGGGACACTACACACATGCTAGGCTCATGATAAAAGATTTTCTGCCCTAACTGAAAAACAGACAGATATTGTAAATTAAAAATAAAATAAATACAACATGGAGCAGTTAAAGAAAAACCAAAACAATACATACAGGGCCTTTTAAATAAGAAAAATTGCCATGTACATACCATATGTATATAGTCATTATTCCTGTTCTGTGTTTTTCTTTTCCAGCTGAACCCCATCCTGTTTCTGCTTCCTTCCTTTGACCTTAGCTTGTTAATTAATTTTTACTTCAGATTGCTGTCTACCCTGAATTTGACCTATCTACCATGTTGCTAGATGCCTGCCTGCAGTGCCAGTTTGTGTGACCTTTTGTACTGTAATTTTGGCTATAATAACTATAGCTATACAGAGCTAGAGCTCAGCTCCTAAAAATTTAACAGTTCTTTAGTGCCCACTGCCATCTCTGCCTGGATTCTAAACTATGAATTTATGTTAGAGTGATATCTTGTGACAAAAACAAAACAAACAAATATAAAAAAAACATAATGTCCATTTAAATAAATTGTGATTTGGGTAATTTTTACTTCTTCCGTATGGTGCAGTCTGTTTGATCCAGAATCACTCCACATTTTTTTGTGCTAAGGGCTCGATCCAAATGTTGGAGATAAAATCAGCGTAAAGAAAAAACTGCCTTCGCGAGTTAACCAAGACTGGGTAACATGAGATTCAAATGTTCCTTACCCAGAAGAGTTAATGCGCAATGGCCTACAAAACACACGAAAACTACAAATCTGAACTCACCTAAAATTTGACCTCATCGTTGACGCAAAACACACGATAAATGCGAGAAACGTCCCAATAAAAAAAAAAACAAGCAAAACATCCAAAGTTACCTAGTGCCCCAGCCAATCACAACACCCCAAAGTATCAAGTTGAGTTAAATAAACTATAAATAGACCCAAAATCACCTACACACCTTTGTCTATTATCGAGTTCACAGAGTTAGATCTCAGGACCCAAGGAGTGGAGGTTAGTTAAAGAGAGAAAGGGAGTTGAGGTGCGCACACACACAGGTAGAAGGAGAGATTGACAGCACACATAGCGACACATAATACACTTTTGTACATACCAAATACACGTATTCAAACACACATACACACACGCACACATAGCCCATATTTTTTTTCTTAGTAAAACACATACACTTTATATTTTTTTTGACAGTGTGAGTCTGTGAGTGCAAGTGAGTGAGTGTGTGAGGGCCTGAGTGACTGCCTGGATGTGAGTGGGTGAGAGGAGAGGAGAGGAGAGAGGGGTGGGGAGTGTAGGAGGAGAGGAGGAAGAGATGCAGGTGGGCATCCCTGGTCAGGGTAGGGGAGGGAGAGGGCGATCCCTGGGGTGGAGGGGCAGCCATGCCAGAGAAGGCACGTCCAGTGGAGGGGCAGTGGAGAGAATGGGACGAGGAGTAGTCCATGGGGTGCACCACCCACAGCCAGGGCTCTCATCAAACCTCTGGGGGTGAGGAGGAGGAGAGGGCGAGAGAGCCCAGATTCAGCGAGGAGGAGAACCTCGTCCTCTGTGAGGCGGTGATCGCAAGGGAGAGGCTCCTGTTCCCCAAGGGGGACAGTCATTGGGTTGGGGGTCAAGCAAAAGGCTGCTTGGAAGTAGGTCCTGGCTGCAGTGAATGATGTGTCCAGCCACAGCCGGTCGCTGGAGTCCATCAAGAAAAGGTGGACAGACTGCAAGGCCAAGGTAACATTGTAATTTAGGTTGAAAAAAGACATGTGTACATCTAGTTCAACCCTTTTCCTATTTCTGTTTACCATCGTGAAGGTGAAAAAGAAGATGGGAGAGCAGGCCTTGCATGCTGCTGGCACAGGTGGTGGTCCGCCCCTGCCTGTGGAGTACAGCCAGTGGGAGGAGGACGTGCGCAGGATGATCTCCAACACAGTGACACCTGAACACATGGACAGCATTCCACACCACAATTCAGCAACACAGCTTGGAGGGACGTCAAACAAGGACAGAATACTTGACCAACCCAGCCTGAATGGTAATAGTCAAATCCCTGTTGAACCCCTTTCATGCTTTTAACAACAACATCATGAACAGCACAAAAACAATGCACACTGTCATGTGTCAGTCACAGATCTAACTGTTATGTGTATCACAATGTCATACATAGAGTGACAAAGAGGTCAGCACACAACCCCTTGAGTGCCACGGGGATAAGTAATGCATTGTTCGACAATACATTGGCTAGTACCCTGGCACAAAATGGTTAGCAGAGCATACCAAGGAAGGGAACTGGTGTGTTTCCTATTGTATTGTTACTGCATGTCAGGGCTAGGCATTGTACATGTAGGTAGTTAGTCCAAGTGGAAGGTTCAGCTTTCTGCATCATATGTAGCTTGCAGAGTGTGGATGGTCAGGGGGCATTCACCACCATCCCCACCCTGCAGGACATATGTGATTCACAGGGCTCAATCCTGATGGGGGGACATTCACTAGGGTGTCAGACAGAGGTGCCAATGTGTACTTGACCACTGCAGTGTCATCACACCTGCAATCCCTGTGTTATTCTGTGCAGCCAATGCACTGAGATCTAAACAACACGTGGCATATCAGTGCTTAGTCTCCATATCATAACATAGGAAAACGTAGAAGTAACCCCCAATAGTGCAGTATAACCATGCACATGTTTGCTGTGTGTTAAGATTTTGGCTGTCCTGGGGCGTGTTCGTGTGTCCTCCAGCTGATCTGTTGTTGGGTTCAACAGATCATGTTGGTTGGTGTGCTTGGTGTGTCTGTTAATGTTGCTGACATCATTGGTTGGACTCTGTAGTCATTGGTCATCACTGGTGCATTGCTGTGTTAAGAGGTCATAGTGTTTTTGCTGTTGAGGCCTATGTGTGTGACATGCAATCGGTTTGTGTCACTCAAGGTGTGATGCTTCATGGATCCTGATGAATGGGGATAACAAGGCGTATATGCCTTGCCATCTCCACTGCTCAGGATACACATGATGACCAAATCTACACCACTGTAGGTTAGTAGAATCAATGTATGTGATCACATCAAGCTTAGCAATGTGTGTCAGGATGGTAACCAATGCATTCCAAAGCAATGCAATGGACACCATCCCTCCACTCAACAGTTCACATGTAATAGTCTTACAGCACTCCTGTCATGGCTCACATCACTGATTACATCGTGTCATTTCCACACACAGCACACCAGTCAGCAAAGGCAGAGGACTACGGAGGCACCTCCTCAGAGGAGCCCACCACATCCAGGGTGCTGCCACCACAACCACAACTGCAGCAGCGGCCCCACCATGGCCCCCAGGGTCCACCCCACCATCAGCAGCCGCAACAGCACCTGGCCTACCAGGCCCTACCACAGCAGCAGCTGGCCTACCAGGCCCCACCACAGCAGCAGGGCTACCAGGCCCCACCGCAGCAGCAGCAGGGCTACCATGCCCCACCGCAGCAGCAGAAGGACTACCGGGCCCCACTGCAGCAGAAGAAGAACTACCGGGCCCCACCGCCGCAGCAGCAGGGCTACCAGGCCCCACAGCTGTCCGGGTTCGGGCCAACCACTAGGTCACAGGGACATGTGGCAGGAGAATACCCAGGGGTCCACATTTGAATGGCCCATGGGGTATGAGCACGTGGGGCTCCTGGGGGAGCCACAACACCCACCACCAACGCCATCACCACCACTAACACAGGTCAGTAACTCGGAGGACAGGGAATACAAGGGGAGTGAGGGGTCCAGGGATCAGCACCTGTTCTCCCCACAAAGCACCCATCGTGTTGAAGGTCCTTCTGAGACAGTCCATGGGAGTCCGCTCCCCCACACTACACCACCACCTCCACAAACCTCCATTGCCTTCACGCTCGTAACACCCATGGGCACAGTGGCCCTTGATGCAACTTATGTGGCCATCCAGGGGGAGCAGCTCACGGTCATCAGGAGGTGTGCCCGAGCACTGAGATGGGTGAAGCTGACCCTGGGGTGGATCATGGGGTACCTCAGGGCTATTGAGGCATAGTAGGTTGTGGCCAACACAAAGCATCTCCAGTTCCACACCGGGATGATGGAGGACCTGTGTCACATGCTGGTCGAGATGCGGGACTCCAACCGCAGGCAAAATGAGCGGCAGGACATGGGTCAGCCATCATTGGAGGGGTCCAGTGATGCATCACCGGCCAGCAGTGATCCATGACCCCCACCACCACCAGACCCCACAGGTAACCCAGCAGAGTCGGAGGGAATCCACCTCTACAGCCACCCCCCGACCCTCCAGAAAAAATAAAGTAAGGCCAACATTCTCCAGGCCCTTTAAATAAATATTTGCACTACTTCTGTGTCCATGCATGTTTCCTATTCAAGATGTTGTTTGTTTGGCAGAGTTGTCTCCAATGCATTGCAAAACTATGCAGTGAACACAACTCATGCACGATGAACGGCATCACAAGCTTTTACAGCAGGGGTGAACACACACATCACATGCAGACATGTTTGTCCAATTTCAACTCACAGACATTTGAAAGCCAAACAACATCAGGGTGATATGACTTGAACTTGAACAACATGAACACATTATATATATCAACAGTTCAACAACATAATCACAATTAAGGGGATAGTAATGCTTAGAATGTTTGAACAAATATGTTTTAGGGTTTATCCCCCTGAGTAGAACAAGGGAACTCCCACTGTTGAAGGGTGTTTCATTCACATGTTATATCAGCTCACAGTTGTTTTTTAAATAGGAAAATCACAGTGGCCTGACATTGCCAAGTGGCACTGTTGCTACAACATCTTATGGAGATTCATTGTGCTGGGACCAGAGCTGTCCATGGGATGGTGTAGCAACATATAATGAAACATATTCAGTATTACTATACCTTTAAACCCTGACAGGGGAGGGGTGATCAGTGACACAAGATAGTCATATGTGATCAGATTTGTAATTGACATGGACACCAACAGGTGATCCTCATGGACGTGGATTCAATGTGTCACCGGACAAACTTCTGGACCACGAGGGGTCATGCCATGGATGCCTGCAGAGGATGAAAACAAGACTGGAAGGTGCACTACGAACACAACAGTCATGTTATTGCTGACCCATCATCATACCCCTGAGTGCCAGAGGTGTACACAACACATTGGTCAGCAATGTTTTGGAGACCTTAATTGCACTCCACGGGGACAGCTTGGTTATTTGACACGGAGTGAACAATCCATTGCTTGTCAGGGTGTTGTCTAGCCATCATGACCTTATGGGGTTTGTATCACGGTATGGCAAGCAGACATATGTATATGTGGGTGGGCACACACATCGATGTGTAAACCAAGACCCATGAAACAGAGGAGCTATTTCATGGATCTCAATCTACATACTGATGAGGTGTGTGCTCAGGGTCCACGTGAGACACATATATATGTCTGCTTGCCATCCCCTTGATGGACACCTCACATGGTCCTGATGCCTAGACAAGACATTGACAAGCAATGGAGTGGCATATTCACTGTGCTACACACACAAGAACAAGTCAGCATGGTAGTCCTTCAGCCGGAGCATGAATAGTTGAAACAGGTGACAGCTGTTGGACAGGGGTGCTTGGAGGAGATGGGGCATGAGCCCTAGCTCTCTCACACCTTCTCCTCCACTGTCATCTTAGGTACAAGCATGTGTGCATACTGGTGCTGGTCTGTCTCTCTGTCAATGTCTCTCTCACACTACATCTGAGGAGGGTGGGCTGTCACTGTTAAACAGCAGTAAGGTGTTGTTCATGTGGTCATAATGATGGGACCAAAAGAAAGGGGAGGAATCACACCAGCTCTGTACATAACTCCTCACTCAAAATAAAACTGTAATCAGCTGAGGTGCACTCATAGGGATATACAATGATACCGAAGGAAGGGAAGAAAGGAACGGGTTAACCAACCGGTGAAAACCACCAGGCGGTGCCCCCCTCCCCCCTCAACAAAACACCTGATAACTGACGCACACTCTGGTAGTATACCAGACCAAACCAAAGCTTTATCATGCAATAAAAAATTAATCAAGTGAATACATCGAATCAATTAAAAACCATCCAGCACAGGAATATGGAGTCATGAAGACATTCCAATATTGAATAATGCCTCTATAGACTAAGAGCAAGTATATGTAAAGCTAACGTGCAATACCATATATCCACAAACAATTCAAAGTGGCCCATTAGCAATGTGCAATATTATCATACATATAAAGTGCAACTTGACAATAATCCAAAAAGTATGAATACACATATACTTATCTCTATGAATATATGTAAGGGCACAAGGGGAGATCAAACTGTGTGACTCCTGGAGTCATAGAGATAAGTATATAATGTGTATTCATACTCTGTTTATTATTAACACTTTGCACTTTATATGTGTGATAATATTGCACATTGCTAATGGGCCACTTTGAATTGTTTGTGGATACTTGGTATTGCACGTTTGCTTTACATATACTTGCTCTCAGTCTATAGAGGCAGTATTCAATGTTGGAATGTCTTCATGACTCCATATTCCTGTGCTGGATGGTTTTTAATTTACTTTATGTATTCACTTGATTAATTTTGTATTGTCTGATAAAGCTTTGGTTTGGTTTGGTATGCTCCTGTAGTGTGAATCAGTAATTTGTTATAGTTCATTTATTTTTTTGGGGGGAGGGGCACTGCCTGGTGGTTATCCTCTGGTTGGTTGACCCCTTCCCCTTCATCCCTTTTTTCTGTATGATGTGGTCATAATGGACTAATGATAAGGTGTGTGTTATCGAGGTAATTGTTTTCTGGTGTGTCTGTGGTTAGTGGTATGATTATTTGTGATTGGTATGTACCTGTTAGGTGTGTGTTTTGGCTCTATGGACTGCTGAGGTTACATAGGTGAGCTTGATTTGTTGTTGGAGTGACAGGTGTGCATGTTGTGTTGTGTGTTAACCCCTGTTGGTCAAAGGTGTGTTGGGATGGCTAATGTTGTGTTGCTTTGTGTTCCCTTTGTCCCTGTGGAGTTGCTGGATTCTTATTGTTTGTCTGTGACTTGTTTGTATGGTGTTGGCCAATGTTCATGTCATCTTGGTGCGCCAGCTCAGGGTGCGTCACTTTTCCCATGTTGCTATGTTCCTTATTAATGATTGATCATATTGATTTTACACAATTTTTGGGGAGATTTGTGTATGGGACATTTGATGCACTATATTCTCCTCATTGCCATTGACACAGTGGGACCTGATGTTGGGCATATGTTATTTTTATTTGGGTATTCCCTAGAGTCCTCAAGAGGTGCCCTGGAACATCCATATTGCATGTTAGGGGTGTCTTAGGTGGAGGGGTTGTGAACCACTGTTGTAGGTCTTGTTGTTGTATTTGCTAGGCATTGCAGGGGTTAATATCTGACCTCTGTATGCTTGGCTTATGTCCATGGATGACCTGCTTCTCTGTTTTATTTTCCTCAATGGTGGTTTTCTACTCTGAGTTGTGTGATATTCACCAAAAAAAATGGGTGTTAGGTTTCTGGAGGAAAATGTTGCAATTTAACTCACGTTAAACCTAACTCCAACATTTGAATGGCTCTGGGCTTCGCTTCTACATTGACCTCTATGGGCGAGATTTTGATGTTTTGGAGACGGGCAAAGTGTGTTTCAGAACTGCCGTTATTTCTTACTAGTGGGAACATTTGCATTGCGTATTTGCCGTACAAATCCACTGTTGCCAGTTTTTTCTGCCGACGCCAACATTTGGATTGAGCCCTAAGTTCTGTAAGTATCTCTACATAATTATATGAGATGAGCAGCATTTTTTTTTTTTCATTTTTATATCATGATTTGATCTAAGTCAGATGTCTTTGGAAATTAGAGATGGTTATCATTTTCTATTAACAATTTATAAATGGCTATCATGTAAAATTGTAGTGTTTCCCTAAAAACATATTAGGGATCAGTAAAAAATGGCACTTCCTGCTTGGTGAGCAATTTCTCATGAAAAGAGACATTTTTCTACTTTTTCTCTAAGCTCATTGCTCTGAAATCAGTGGGAAGACAGCATTTTTCCCCACCACATAAGAGTTTTCTTTTCTTTTCCTGCAGGCATATAAAAGGGTGTCAGTCTCTCATAGTATGCGATTCTGTGTTTGTGATAGAAGAAAGAAGCGCTTTTTTTGAACTAGAGAAGATAGGCAAATAAAGGAGAATTAAAGCTTGGCTCAGGGATTCTTTCAGGTAGGACATTTATTCTCTGTGTTAGAGGAGTCTGAGAGCACTCTGGGAGAAAAGAAGGGAGGAAGGCGATTGGCCCCAAATACCACAAAATTTGGTGTGACTGAATGGCAAGACACAAGCAGCTGGGGTCCAATGTTATCTCTGTGTTGGATGTGTCTCAGGGTGTGAGAAGGGAACAAAGGATGTTAACCCAAAATACCCCAACATTCTGTCTGATTGATTTTATTTGTAAGACAGAGGCAGCTGCAGTCCAAACAATTTCCTTGCTGATCTTGCTGTTATTATCATTGGTTGGACATGTCTGCAGTTTGAGAAGGAAGCAAAGGAGGTTGACCCCCAAATACCCCAACATTCTGTCTGACGACATTGAGAATTTTGTTGAGGGCTAAGACAAGACATCACACTCAATGAGTTCTGTTGTGTAATGTAGAATAAAAACACATAGTAGTTGAGTAATATTCAGCAAATGCACAAGGGGGAGGGGTAAAGGAGTAGGCGCAATGCAGGGAAGAGTGAGTAAAGTGTTCATTTAAAAACTAACTGCAGACATGGTTGCTGTAGCATGTGCAATAAATTAAGATTATCCCTCTCATCCTACAGAGGATGCAGTTTGTCATGGTCCCACCAAAAGTTCCACCACAAGTGACAGTACAAAAAAACAAATAAGAAGGACACTGAAGATGACAACAACTTGCAATCTAGTATTGTTGATGGCAATGACATAATGGAAGAAAGTGTAGCAGCTGAACCAACTGCTGCATCTGAGACAAACAAGCACCAAAGCACTTGTCCTCAAAGTAGTAGTGAACTTTGTGAAAGTAAAAGTAAAAATAAATTGCTTGACACATCTAAAAACTTACAATAAAGGGTAGTGGGCAAGTAGTGGCGGGCAATGCACTTGCCGAGGATGACCTAATGATGACATGATGATGATGCAGATATAGAATATATACCTCCAGCATCTTCATCTTGTGCAGATACAGATGAAGTTGAGAGTGAGAGAGATGATGACATGGCCATAAAGTTAACAGAAAGGTAAAGGCTTAATCTTCCACCACTGAAAAGGAACACTGTGCCTGTCTATAAACTGTTTGAGAAAACCATTGGAACTCTGATCCTGGATGTGCAATGATGTCAACAAGTACACAATCATCCTGTCAGTCATCATCAGCATAATAGCCAATTCAAAGTCCAAGTCCGAATCAGCCACACACACCTGTGTTGAGTAACTAGCAGCAAAAACAACATCAACACAGATTATTGACATCCACAGCCTCTGCTGCTGCTGCTGGAAGTGCTTGGCCTTTCACACCTAGTACTAATGGTATCATTAGAATCACATTAACATCTAGCCCTAGTAGTAGTAACAGCCCCTTAGGAGCCCACAGTATGGAGAAACTTCACTCAGGATCCAAAAGCTAACCATGTTGTTCTTTGCTGTCTGTGCTAAAAGCATGTGAGCAGAGGGAAAGCAGGCTCACACATAGGCACCTTCTTTATGAGATGCCATCTGAAGTACAACCATAGATGTGGCTGGAAGTTACACTATCAGCATGTCAGAAGTTCTGCAACTAGCAGCTGCAGAAGCACTACAAAAACGTTCCCATGACTCTGGGGCAAATAGGAAAAGTAGTGATGTTATTTATGTGTCTGGGAGTGTGCTACTGCCAACAGTTAGTTCATTCCAAATAACCCCTATGGCTCCTACTGCAGAGGAGTATGAAAACTGTGGGTTTGCTGTAGGAAATGGCAAGAGTCATAGATTGCACACACATGCTGCCTCCACTTCCACCACCTTCTCTAATCATGTTGTTAAAGCAATGAAGTGACAGGGTTCTTCTGCCATGTCCTGCCAACCCACACTGACTAAGTGCCTGAGAAGGAATCAAAAACTTCAGAAAAGCAATCCCAAATACACATGTGGAATGGCAAGGTTGCCAAGATGTTTGGAGTGGACATGCTGCCATATACTTTTATAGAAAATCAAGATCATGTATAGCTCCATGCTGACATATCCCAAGCCGCACTTATTTTTCCAGGACTGCTGTGCCTGAATTGTACAAGCAGGGGGTTATTGTGGTGGGCAAAGGGCTGGAAAGTACATACTGTAAGAAAATCCACCTGACAACAGTTATGTGAAGAAGTGGGTAGAGCACAGACTATATGACTGTGACTGCTCATTTGGTTTCCCTCCCACAACCAACAGTGTACAACACTAGCTTATAGAATCAGGTACCAGTCAGTAATTTTTCCTCTGTTAATGGCAGTGTGATTAAAAGGTGTCAGAATTCTCCTGTTCACCCTTCTTGCCTATATGATTTTTCCGTTTGCACCCCTACTTTGGTCTGCCTGTGCTAGGATTCTCCTGTTCTAGCCTTTCTCTGTCTGGTTTTTCCATTCACACCTATTTATTTCTGCCTCACTTCCTCCTCCCCCTGGAATCCTATTGGTCAGCTAGGGTTTATAGCCTTAGGCCTTTGTAACCTCTTTGCACGATTATTCAAGCTTGTTTGTGGATAGACCTGACTTTGATTGTACTTGGAACTTGGCTTGCGTATTTGGATTGTCCTCCCATTTGTTAAGCTGGTTTTGTGTCTGCTAATAATGACTTCAACATAATCACTGCCTTGAGAATAGGTTATATGGTTCATATGCCCTGCTTTGCCCATGTAATAAATTTAGTTGTGACCAGATTCCTGGCAAAATCTGAAAACTTCAGATAGATGCTTACCATTTCCAACAAAATCTGTGCCCATTTTAGTCATTTCTACAGTGCACGCAACGCTCTATATTCCATACAAGAATGTAAACACCTGCCCAATCACCAGCTGAAAATGGAGGTCCCTACCAGATGGAATTCCACACTGTGTATGCTAGAACATTTGTATGAGCAGAATAAGGCCATTAGCAAGTACACCATTCAAAACCGGAATACTTTGGAGGAAGCATCTTTGTCACCTGGCCAATGGCAACTAATGTTCAATGTATGTGAGCTGCTGAAACCCTTTGAGGAGGCAACCAAGCTGGTGAGTCTCATAGGAGCAGGAATTTGTGAAATTCCACCACTGATATTTTTATTGCAAAAGAAAATGAGGAGCAAGCTGACGACTCATTACAAAACAGACATGCACCAACTGGTCACGGACATGTTAGTGTGCTTTGAACATGATGCTCACACAGTGTTCATTAAAAGCAATGAGGAATATATTTTTTCCACCTTGCTTGAGCCCTGCTTCAAACACAAAATTTCAGCATTTCTGCCATCAGCCATGTGTCACAACAAGTAGCCATGATGATCAGCAGCATCTCTCTGAGGAATAAGATACTGTCAAGGAATATAGAGTTATGCTTATTTATCGAGTGAAGGGTTGCATTGTGGTGGATGAGAGGGAGAAAGATAGGGCCCAAAAAACATCTTGGCAGCATAGTGTAAAAGAAGGCAGAGAAGCATTTCTACCACCAGCATCTGCAGCAGCAGCAGGAACACATACATAATCAACCAGAACATCCCATTCTGAACACAGAGCTATTTATGGGTCTCAGCAGGGGCTGCAAAAATCCAACATTGGTGGTGGCAGCACATCTCTTTCGGACTTGCTCCCTGATTATGGGTTGGTAACTGACACACAGAAACACCGTATAGCTGCTAGGAGTGGTCCCACTACATGTGAGATGATTTCTGCATACTTGCAAGATAGCTGCATTCTAGGCATAAACAATTCAGCCATGGACTTCTGGCAAACAAAGCAATGTGTGTGGCCAGCATTGACACATACTGCAGTGGAAACCTTTAGTGTGAGCAGATTTTCAGTGCAGCTAGTTACATTGCCAATTACCATAGGAATCGGCTATCAAACAGCATTGTTGGGAGACTAACATTCTTAAAAATAAACCAACATCTCATACCATCATATAGCAGAAACCACACACGATATAGAAAGCCAGGACATATGTATTAACAGCAGCACAGATGATTATAAGGAGGAGGAGGGTGATGAAGTAGGATTGCTACCATTTGCCACATTGCAATGACCAATATGTAATTTATATCAGTAATCTGTGTACTTTCTTTTTTCTTTTTTAAACCTCTTGACACCATGATGAATATGTACCAGTGTCACTTAAAGGGAAAGTAAACCCATCTAAAAAGTACTAGCGCTATCGTATATATAATAAAAAGAGATTACCTGAGGTTATTCCTATCTCTCAGACCTTTATGGTTTGAGAGATATATACGAAAATAAAGTTATCCACACCCTCCTCTTTTTGATTGATGAGCTGTAAAGCTGTCAGAAGCAGATTCTGGTTGCGTGACCAGACGGCAGCCCTTCAGCAGAGCCGATGGAATGGTCTACAAAATGTGCTTGCAAACCAGGCACACGTTGTAGACCGTTCCAATGAAGTATTTTTTTTTTAGATATCACTATGTGTTGGCATTGGGTAGAAAGGAGGAATATTTTGCATTGGCAAAAAAAGCAAAAGATCATATGTTTTTCGTGAAAGTCATGCAAGAAATTTTTCTGACTTTTCGCCAACCACTTCAATTTACCAAAACAGAGCATTACAGGGAACCATTGCCGTTCTGGCTATCCTGAAGCCACAGGATATGGAAAAATATTACATTTTTTGCTTTTCCATTTTTTTTTTGTTTATTGGTTCACTATTTTTTTTTTTTTTTTTTAGGTTTAGATATATTTAAAGTGATTATTTGTACAATATATACTATAGAGCAGAAAATGCTTTATAACTTCACCCGTGATTACCATTTGGAAAGCTTCAGCTTTTTTATTTGAAATGATTGTCATCTTAATCTATTATAACAGTTGCCACCAGTAAAATATTACTGTCATAATATTCTTCATATAATATTATATTTCAAAGTGTGTTTAGTCTGTTTAACACTTAAAGGACCAGATGGGCATGCAGCACATTGATATGCAGTGTACTTCACACCTCTTTGGTCCTCCAAGTATTAAGCTGCTGCCATATTTATGCAATTGTTGCTTAATTGTTAGTTAGAGCTAATGCTTTTAGGGTTGTAGTCAATACAATAAAGAGGAGGATTTCTGGGGCAAACCAAATGTATTTTATTTTCTCACCAATGGTACAGTTGGCTTGCTTGTTTTACATGAATTCAGCCTTAACAGTATCATAGATTACATTGCAGTTGACAAATGCTATCATTGGTTTTATCCCCAGATTCCCCTTGAAGTCTGTAAAGAAATTTGTAGATTAAACCATTGATAAACGTATCAACTGCAAAGTAATCTAGGCCATTAGCTATTATATACCATTATAAAAGTAAAAAAAGAAACATGCAAAAGAGCTAGTCAGAGATGCTCAACTAGGAACGAGCCTGCCCTCAAAGTGATGAGGCTCTATAGGATAAGTATCCTACCCAGGGTGCAATCACTTTTAGCTCACTAATGCCTTTCACAGAGAGGAAAAAGAAACATATATACATGTAGCTATTATGGTCTATTATATATACACAAAATAATTTAACACATTAACCAGACAAGTAATATGCTACTGAAGACTCTAAAGCATTGCTCCAAGCACAGCTTTCAATGGCTTAAATTAAAGGCACAATATCAATAAAGTTTGTCTCCTATTGTATAATTAGTTTGCATTTAAACAACTATCTAGAGTTTATAGTGCATTGTATTGGGAGTTTTCTTTTCTCCCAAACAGTGCAGTTGGCTTGCTTGAGAACTGCACTTGAGTTCCTGCTTTATTTGGATGAAACCTTAACAGAGGCTTAGCTGACATTGTGGTGTTATCACTGGTTTTATCCCCAGATACCCGCTGAAGTAAGTCTATGGAGAAATCTGTGAATAAAACTATTGATAAGTTTATCAATTGCAATGTAATTCAGGCCATTAGCTATTATCTACCAGTATCTGTTTAGCTCCCTCTGCACTTTAGAGGTCTACAATGCATTGTGAATCAATACACTATAGCCCTAGCTATGTGTCAGGTTGTATTAGCTTTGAATAATTAATACACACAGGGCATTTTCTTAAATGTTAGAGAAAACTCCCTTTGTGGCGTGTATTTCATTTCTATTCCATCTCTGGAAGTCAGAGCCCATTTTTCCCAGTATCTCCCTATTCTATTGCGTCTGATGACAGATCACAGATCACCCTTTAAGAAATGATAGATTGGTTAAAGACACTAGGGAGAAGGGTATGATGGCAGATGCATGTTTGATTGAGCAGCTAATGTTGAGAGCCAATATGATTATGCAACATAATTGTAACTGACTCATGCACATTGATCAGAGTCAGTAAGGAAAACAAGACCAAAACCTGGGGTAAAATGTGGTGATTTTGTTTACAAAAAAAACTTTACACACTAGCCAGACAAGCTGGCTTTTCACTTATATATGATGAGAGAATGAATGATAAATGCATGCATATAAAAATACTCATAAAGAAGCTCTAGTCTTGTGAATAACAGCTAAATATTTAGATGAACTATTTTTGTGCATTTTATGTTAATAATTCTATACACCTAACACATTGCAACAATATGTTTGATGCTGTGGATAAAATGTAAAGAAGCCAAAATGGAGGCAATTCTGGAGCAAAGCAAATAAACTTTTACAAAAAAATCCATTAACCTCTTGAGTGCTATAGAGAACTCCAAAGCACTGCTTCAAACACAGCACTCAACAGTTTACAACCACAATATCAATAAAGGGAATTGTTCATTTGTTCCCTGCAGTACAGTTGGTTTGCTGTTGAACATATGGCCCTGTGTTCATTAAAGATCAAGACATAATGTAACACTTTGAGTGCCAGAGGGATGTGAAATATCTTCCTTTACAAATGCATTGTGCACCCCTTTGACATGCAAAAAATAATTTGAAAATAATTAATTAGTATGTAGGAGGACAGTAGATATCTACATGACATGCTATAAAACAGTGATATTAAGAATTATGGTACATGAATAAAGTGCAGGGTATAAAAAAGCACTTAAATGTATAAAACCTACAAGAAAGAAATTACAAACATTGCATACAGGATGAAGATACTATAAACTGGCAATTTTTAAAAGAAAATAGTGAAAATATACAGTATATACTAATAAAATGTTCATAATTCAGAGAACAAAATCACAATGCAATCTATAAACAGAAAACATCTCCATCACTAGAGAAATAATTGCAGAAAGGGAATAAAAGAAAATATTTACCAAATAAATACACAAAAATGCAGCTTATTAACTAGAAACTAAGCTCAGAGCAACATTTTGGGCTCCCTGCCAGACATACACAGAAAATGTAATCATTATTAGCTGTTTTTTTTTAAATATATTTAAGTACTATAATAATAAATAATCCAAAACACTAAATAACTGTGTATACATTTTTGTATGTATGTTTATGTGTATATGTATATGGGTGTGTGTGTATATTGTTTCATTATTTATGTAAATGTGTTACTTTTTAATGTAAAAGCTCCCCAAGACATACTTGAAAGTGAGAGAAATCTCAATGTATTCTTCCTGGTAAAGCATTTCTAAATAAATAAAGTTTATGTTTTGACACTTTTTTACACTTTTTTTTATATATAATTAGTTCCTCTATTTATTCACCATAGTCTGTGTCTGAAATTTATTGCAGTATCTTGGATGAGTGTTAATATGATTGCCAGTTTAACTCCGTGCACAAGCTGCCACATGTTTGCTCACCTGGAACAATTGTGGCATATAGCCTCTTTGGAAAAGTTGAAACTTATTTAGGGAGTTTTTTGTGGCAGGATGTTTGTTGTCTGTGTTAGGGGACAGGAAGGGAGAAAGGAGGATGACCCCAAATACCTCAATATTCTGTGTGACTGACAAGACACAGGTAGCTACAATCCATGCTTCTTCCTGACATAGCTGTTATCTCTGTGCTAGGGGAGTCTGGGGGATTGAAATGGGAGCAAGGGAGAGTTCTCATATACCCCAACATTCTGTGTGACTAATTGGAAAGACACATGCAGCTGTGATCCACTTATTTCTGTGTTAGATGTATCTGTGGTATTAAAATGCAGCAAAGATGGTTTACATCAAATACCCCAACATTCTGTCTGACTGATTGTAAAGACACAGGGAGGTGTGGTCCAAGTTCCTTCCTGATCTTGCCATTATTATTTATGGGTTAGACATGTCTGGGGAGTGAGTTAGAAGGGAGAAAGAGAGGTTAACCACAAATACCCCAACATTTTAGGTTACTGATTGGAAAGACAGAGGCAGCTGTGATCCCAGTTCCTTCCTGATCTGGCCATTGTTATCTCTGTGTTAGATGTGTCTGAGGCTGTGAGAAGGGAGCAAATGAGGTTTACCACAAATATCTCAATTCTGTATGACTGATTAGAAAGACACAGTCTGCTGTGATCCAATTTCCTTCCTGATTTGGCTGTTATTATTTATGTGCTAGGGAAGTCTGGGGATGTGAGAAGGGAGTAAATACCCCAACTTTTTAAATGACTGATTGGAAAGACTCCAGCAGCTATGGTCCAAGTTTCTTCCTGATCTTGCTGTTATTGTCTCTGAGCTGGTGGAGTTTGGGAAGTAGCGGAACCTAGCGGAATGGGAATGTCTAAATGGGAGACACATCATTGCATACAGATGGCAAATTATCTTCAGTACTATCTAATTGTTGTCAATTTGTTGCAAGGTCATGCACTATAGGCAACCATGTTTCTACCAGTTTTTTTAGTAAAAAAAATGTATAAATCTACATGGTTGTCCCAGAAAGGTTGCTACAATTGTGGTGCTAATATCTGTAGGATTTGCCAGCATATGGAAAATGTCTTTAACTTTATCTTCCACTGTTATTGGGGAAGTTCACCATTTTGTTTCATTTATTAGCTGCAACACCAATGGGTTCTATATTTGTTCATCTGTGGTAGCTGTTAGGCTCAATATATTGGATGAACAGTTCGTCCATTAAAGGAGTGTTTAAGTGAACATCTCTACAAGCTAGACAGTTGTAGTATGGATTGGTACTCTGTTGTTTCTAGACACTTACTGGATAAGCATGATGGTGATCGGTATCTGATCAGTTTTACAGGTATAAAGGGTTAAAGTTCTACCTTGTGTGTGTTATATTATTAACCTCATATCCTGTATACACGCTTATATGATATTTAAATAAAATGCTCAAATTCCTAAGGGTTTCAGTACTGAATGGGATATTAGTCACATTATGTAGTCTTTTATGTGTGTTTTAGTGATTGCATTTCCTTTATGTTTAGTCCTTAAGTGACCTGGTACTTAAAGGGATAGTAATACTTCGTTTTAACTTTTTTTTATTTTGTAGGCATTAAAAAAAACATGAAGAATGATATAAGTCTTATCTCCCAAACCTTTATGGTTTAAGAGATATTCACAAGCAAAGTGTCCCCCTCCCGCCCCTTTTACTGATGTCACACTTTTCAGCCAGGGCAGAAGGGAGCTGCCCAGGTAGACTGCAGAGAGGGACGATAAGGGAAAAACCTGAAAAGCTTGTCAAGGGGGGCAGGGATTTCATTGTTTTAAAAGGAATAAGAGTGTCCCCTTCTGTTATCTGTCCAGTCTATGGACTGCATTCCACACCTGAGAAGAGATTGTTTACAGTAGGTAAAAGGGGCGGGAGGGGGAAACTTTGCTTGTGAATATCTCATAAACCATAAAGGTTTGAGAGATAAGACTTATATCATTCTTCATGTTTTTTTAATGCCTACAAAATAAAATAAAGTTAAAATGAAGTATTACTGTCCCTTTAACTGTATTAGATATACATGTTCCCTTTCGTTTTTATCTAATCATATTTGTTAATTTCTCTGGAGGAAGTTTTTAAATTTCTGTGGTGATAGTTGTGTATATGTATATGATTAAGTACCAGTGGTTGTGAAATGTTTTAGATTATGTGGAGTATGTCTATCTTTCCTCTGATGTGATTACATCATGTTAATGCATCACTGAAAAAATATAATGTTTATTAAGCATTATCGTTTCTAATGCCAAGTGCCGAGCTTACTATTATTACTGTTATGTGGTGCTGTAGGGCTCACATATCTTACTTTAAGATATTTATTTCTCTACTTCAGCCCTCATAAGAAGTAATATTGCAGGTGGAATCTTGCAGTCATAGAAAACATAGAAGAAATATGGCTCATGGGTAATTTATTGGCAGTGGCAAAAAGGAGAACATTTTATGTATTGCCTATGGGTAGACATTTTTGCTAGAACAGAGATAAATCATTGCTTTTTTGTGAAAAAGTCCTGCAGAAAATGTATCTGACTTTTCTCCAATCCCTAATAACCAAAATGCATTATACATAGTTTGAAGGCTTAATTATCCAATACAATCAAAATAACTCCCTAAAAGCATACGTTTCCAGAAACTAGCTTTCTATCACAGTCTCTCTATCTGGGTAAGGGTTAGCTAGTGTGTAGAGGATATTGAAAGGCAGAGACACACTAAGCACCGGCACAGGGTCTGAATCCTATGCAGAGTTTGGAAGTCAAGGTTGAAAGTCTGTTGGTAGTTCAAAGAAAAGGGGTGGGTAGTTGTACAATAAGCCAGCAGTTGGTACACAGATTGTAGAACAACCGGAGGTATGTAGTTAGTCGTTATCTTGTGAGTTGGATCAGTAGACGGGTAGTTATAGGACTGGCTGGAAGTCGAAGCACAGAAGGTCGAATAATTGGAGACAATCAGAAGGTCAGAGAGCAGAGCCGGAGTTGGTTAAAAGTAAGTCGGATCACTTGAGAGAAAAGGAAGGTCGGTGAGCAGAGCTGGACTTGGTATGCAGTAGGTCGGATCACTTGGGAGAAGAGGAAGGTCGATGAGCAGAGCTGGAGTCAGGAAGTCAGAAATCAGGAGCAACGATGCACAGAGGAGTCACAGCAGGAAACAGATGAATCACAGATCACAGGTAAAAAACACTGAGTATATGACCATCCAAAGGCAAGGATAGTGGGAAGGCCCAGGGTAAAAATAGGCTGCAACAAGGTATGAAAGCTTAGTAATTAGTGCTATGTCCACCTATGAGCAGGAGAAGCTACACGAGTTGTGACACTTTCCCATAACATTTTTCAGATATCTGTACTAAAATGGTTGTAACAACTATAGAAATGAGGGAAAGGTAGAAAAAGCATACCAATTTGGAAGCCAGCTGCATCTATTGAGGGGAAACTTGTCTTTCTAACCCAAGGCCAATATGCTCAAATGTATCCATAATGTGGCAACATAGGAAAAAAATTGTTTTTTGTTTTTTTTTTTACATTCCCCCAACTTCAAAAGAACTGATATCTTGGAAAGAAAGGGAATTTCCTTCAGTACATAGTGCGAGCCTGAGAAAAATGATACACAACTGGTACTGACTGACTATACTACACCTATCTGTTTTCTTTTTTGAAATCACGTCTGAACTAAAATGGTCATAACTAGGGATGGGTGAAAATTTTCGCCTCAAACCAAAAATCGTCAAATAGAGCAGCTGGAACGAGATAAATCATTGCTTTTTTGTGAAAAAGTCCTGAGGAAAATGTATCTGACTTTTCTCCCATCCCTAATAACCAAAATGCATTATACATAGTTTGAAGGCTTAATTACCCAATACAATCAAAATAACTCCCTAAAAGCGTACATTTTCAGAAAGCTCTCTATCACAGTCTCTCAGTCTGGGTCAGGGTTAACTAGTCTGTAGAGGATATCGAAAGGCAGAGACACACTAAGCACCGACACTGGGGTCGGAATTCTAATGCAGAGTCTGGAAGTCAAACCACAGGCCTAAGGTTGAACGTCTGTTGGTAGTACAAAGAAGAGGTGCGGGTAGTCGTACAATAAGCCAGGAGTCGGTAAACAGATCGTAGAACAACCGGAGGTATGCAGATATCTTGTGAGTCGCATCAGTAGAGATGTTCATAGGACTGGCCGGAAAAAAAAAATGTTTTTTTTTTACATTCCTCCAACTTCAAAAGAACTGATATCTTGGAAAGACAGGTAATTTCCTTTGGTATTCAGTACCTTCTGCCAGCTTGAGAAAAATGATACACAATTGGTATTAACTGACTAAAATACACCTGTTTTGTTTTTAGAAATCACATGTCTGATGGCAACTAGGGATGGGTGAAAATTTTTGCCTCAAACCAAAATTGGAGAATAATGGCTCTTCTGTCTTGGTGAATAATTTACTACAAAAAGTTCCATATTTCTACTTTCTTCGCCTAGCTCATTGCATTGAAATCAGTGACAACACTGAATTCACACACTACAACATAGCACATTTTATTTTATTTCCCCCAGGCATCTGAGGATGGTTGCATTGGTAGATTGTGATAAAGAATCAGTTGAAACAGGAATTTTTTTGGGGGGTTGTTGACTGGGATTGGGGGGGACAGTTAATAAATAAATAAAAAATAAGACATGGTATAAAGGGGTCTGAGGAGGGCATCTGTGTTGGTGGAGAATAAAAATAAAAAAATTGGTACATAAGATAGTGACAGGGACCCCCTGACGTAAGCTTTGACTGGGGCAGACTGATACTTGAAGGTATAGAGAATTTTGTAGAGGATGATTTATAGGACTTACACTTGTTATTAGAGGCCCAAGCCCCAAGTAAGCAATGGTTTGTGGGGCTTAGACTTGATTAGCCACAAGCCCTAAGGAAACATTGAATTGTAGAACTTAGACTTACAAGCCCTAAGGAAACATTGGTTTGTAGGACAAAGACTTGTGAGAGGCCCAAGCCCTGAGGAACATTGACTTGTAGGATTTAGACTTTTTAGGCTCAAGCCCTGAAGAAATATTGTTTTGTAGGACTTTGGCTTGTTAACATCAAAAGCCTGAGGAATCACATCAAATAAATTTTTTATCACTCAGTGTTGTTAGTGTCACAAGATCTGATGAATCACAGAGATAATTTCAATCATTCAGGCTTGTTAGCATCACAAGTCTGAGGAATCACGTCAGAGATCATTTTTATCACTCATACATTGTCCGTATTAGGACATTCTCTGACTAAACCTCGTTCAGTCATTGTACCTCCTACCAAACTGCATCATTCCTCTACCAAACCTCTCTCAGTCATCATATCTCCAAACAAATCTTGATCACTCATCATAGCAAACCTCTATTAGTCATCATCTCTCATACCAAACCTCTCTCAGTCATCATCCCTCTTAACAAAATCTGTGGTTCCTCCTACCAAACCTGGTCATTCCTCCTACCAAACCGCTTTCAGTCATCATCCCTCCCACCAAACCTCGATCACTCACCATAGCAAACCTCTAGCAGTCATCCTCCCTCACAAGAAACCTTTCTCAGTCATCATCCCTCCCACGAAACCTAGAACAGAGAGAAATCATGATGATCATGGTTTGACTTGCCACTACATGCTCCAGTGATGCGCCTGAGGCAGTAGCAGCACCATTATGGAATGTCCTCAGATGCTGCTTGATTCCCTGGTTGTGATTATCCTCCACCACATTGTCATGTGTGGTCAGCACAGCACACGGTGTGTAATGAGTGGACACAAACTGCCATATCCTCACATGTACATAATAGCTATGAGCTAGTGGGGGAGGTAATGATGTATCCATGTCTTCCCATGGGCTGGACCCTAGAGCAAGAAGGTGATAGTGAGCATGGTGTTTCGCTCACCATTGAACTTTCAGGCTCTGGCTTGGTTTCTCTATTCTTCCTCTTCTTTGATTTACACCTCCCCTCTTGTTGCCTTTGGTGAGAGTCAGTGGGTACAGCAACAGTAGTTCCTGATTTCTTTGGTGGGGTTTGACTTTAAAATGCTTCACATAAATGTCATGGTGTCTGTGTTTCATATATGTTATCAAGGCGGTTGTGCTAAGGTATGATCCCTCCTTTCCCCTTTTCACTGATTTATCACAAACTGTGCAATTGCCATTATTGATGATGGCACTTCGCCTGCCCCAAGAGAAAAATAGTCTCACACCAAGGACCTCAAAGAGGTGGGGAAAGGTGAAGAAGAATGGCCTCTTTATTCTTCTCCTCCACACTTCCCTTCACTGGCTGGGGCAAAGAATGGTGTTACTGTTGCTGCTGCTGCCACAGCATTACAACTAGGGCCAGGATTATTGCTGCTGGCAAATGAAACCTGTCCTAGTCCTGCATAAATACTGCTGGACCCCATTCCCACTGTGTCCACAGTGGTCTGTGGCACACTAGCCTGCTCCTCATCATCCTGCTGCCCTTGCAACTGTCAAGGACGACGGTAATGGATTGCGGGAGCCGTCTAGACCCCGAATAGCAGGAATGGCGTACTGGAAGGCCCACAAGGAGTGTGCCTATCAATCTACGGAGACCTGCCTAAGCAAGGTTGAAACCGTAGATTGAAAGGCAGTGGATAACCCCCGAGAAGTGGGAGGCCCACACTTAGCCTATAGAGGTAGTACCAGCGGAAGGCCACACCACAGTGGGATTCCAAGGGCACCACTCTAAGAAGGGAGAAGATCAGAAGGAAAGAGAGTACCTCACCGCCCACCGCCAAAAACCCCCAAAGAAAGGGACCAATGGGCAGGGTACCAAGCCCACTGTCCTGCGCCAGAGAACCCCAGAAGAGGGATGGACTGGAAGGGGTGCAGGAACCCAGCCCCTCCCTAGCCTCTCCCCAAACAGAACAGAAAAGGGCCAGAAAAGAGTAAGGTCCCAGGGAAAAAAGGCAGAGGGAAACCGGAGAGGGGCCCAAGGCACTCCTGAGCCCAACCACAAAGGGGGAACCCAGGAAACCCCAGAGAAGCAGGGAACCCCGAGACTACCTCTTAAACCAAACCCACCTGCGAACCAGGGAAGAAACTCAGAGGGTAACCACTTACCTGGAGGGACTCAGGATGATGATCCCAAGGGCTTCACAGAGCCCTCCAGTCCGGCCAAAGGGAGGGGTGACCGGGAGATCGCTGGAACCAGGGCCACCCCAGAAGACAGGAGAACAGAGGCACCCCCTCTGCCGCCAGAGAAGCAGGAGAGAAGCGCCCCTACTGGCTCTAGCCGGCGGGAGGAGCCTCCACCCCTCACCGCCGAGGGAACGCTAGAGAAGCAGGGAAGAGGTGCCCGTACAGGCTCTAGCCGGTAGGAGGGGCCTGCAGTCTCCCCCAGAGTCAGACCGGCGACAGCCACGGGACCGAATCCCCCACGCGGGAGGAGTACCTCCGCAGCACCGTCTGGGCCTGCCGTCCAGGCACCAACACCAACCCAGGTGCCGGCAGAACCCTGGAACAGAGCCCCAAACAGTGACCGGCCGCGAGATATTTAGCAGCCCGCAGGGACCCGGACAGCCACCCCCGAAGCCGACCAGGGGACAAACAGCCGAGAACGGCCGCACAAACGAGGCCCGGAAGGAGAGGCGGACGCCCGCCCAACAGGCAAGGAACCGGACGCACAGGAACTGGAAGGCAAGCCGAGGTGCAGGAACTCCACGAATGGCAGACAGTCAGGATCTGGAAACCACAATAATCGGGCAAAGAGGAAGCCGGTGAGAAGGAATAAATAGATGAATGCGGGGCGTGACAGTGCCCCCCCCCACTAAGATGAGCCCTCCGGGCGACCAGGCTTGTCAGGATGAGCAAGATGAAATTGCCTCACTAAAGCTGGAGCATGGACATGAGTGGCCGGAATCCAAGAGCGTTCCTCTGGGCCATAGCCCTTCCAGTCGATAAGGTACTGAAGCCGGCGGCGGACCCGCCGAGAATCCAGAATTTTATTAACCTCATATTCCGGTTCACCCTCAACCAACACTGGGGGAGGCGGCGGAACATATGAAAAAAATCTATTGCGACAGACCGGCTTCAGTAAGGACACATGAAATGCATTATGGATCCGTAGCGAAGAAGGAAGTGTCAAAGCAAATGTGACTGGAGATAGTTGATGAGCAATCTTATAGGGACCGATGAATCTGGGACCAAACTTAGGGGATGGCAATTGCAAACGTAAATTCTTAGTGGAAAGCCATACAAAATCCCCAACCGAATACTGGGGACTGGGAGAACGTCGTTTGTCAGCAGCTACTTTTTGAAGTTGGGATGCTTGAGTCAAACGAGACTGAATGACTGACCAAAATTGCGCCAAATTATCCACCATCTTATCTGCAGCTGGAACACCAGAACCCGTAGAATACGGAAAGAATTTAGGATTATATCCTAGAGCAGCAAAAAATGGAGAGCACCGGAGAGAATCGTGGTATCGATTATTGAAGGCAAATTCTGCCAAAGGTAGAAAGTCCATCCATGCATGTTGGTCATGCTCCATGCAATGGCGAAGTAAAAGTTCCAAAGACTGATTGGTGCGTTCAGTAAGACCATTGGTCTGCGGGTGGTAGGCAGAAGAAAACTGAAGGGAGATGTGAAGATGTGAATAGAAGGCTTTCCAGAAACGAGCAACAAATTGAGAACCTCTATCAGAGACAATATGATTAGGTCAGCCATGGATCCGGAAGACGTGCAGCAGGAACAAATCCGCCAGAGCAGGGGCAGTAGGCAGACCCGGAAGGCCGACGAAATTGGCTTGTTTGGAGAATCTGTCTACTATCACTAAAATGGTATTACAACCCTTAGATACTGGCAGATCCACAATGAAGTCCATTGATAGATGTGCCCAAGGAACAGAAGGAATGGGCAAAGGACATAACAATACTGCTGGGTGATGGAGAGAGGTCTTGTGACGAGCACAAGAAACACAGGCTTTGACAAAGGCAGAGACATCTTGAAGAACAGAGGGCCACCAAAACTGGCGCAAAACAAGATCAATCGTCTTGCTGATACCTGGATGGCCAGACATCGGAGAAGTGTGGACCCACTGGAGAATCTCGGGACGAAAACGTGGGGGAACGAACCACGTCCAAGGAGGTTGAGAAGAAGATAGACCAGATTGAGCATTTTGAATCTTATCCAAGGTAGCAGATGAAATAGGAGCCACAATCTCTTAGGCTGGGATAATAGGTTCCAAGGGCATCTCAATGCTTGGCTCAAACTGACGAGATAAGGCATCCGCTTTGGTGTTCTTAGAGCCAGGGCGGTATGAAATGATGAAATTAAATCTAGTAAAAAACAAAGCCCATCGAGCTTGCCTGGGATTAAGGCGTCGAGCTGACTCCAAAAACTGCAAATTCTTGTGGTCAGTAAGTATCAAAACTGGATCCACCGAACCTTCCAACAGATGGCGCCAATCCTGTAGCACCAGTTTGATAGCCAGGAGCTCCCTATTTCCAACATCATAATGGCGTTCAGCGGGAGTAAAGCGCTTGGAAAAAAAGGAACACGGGTGAACCTGGTTAGAGGACAAATCATGTTGAGACAAAATGGCTCCAGCGCCTTGCTCTGAGGCATCGACTTCTAGAATGAACTGACGAGATGGGTCCGGAAATCGCAGAATAGGTGCTGAAGTAAATGCCTTCTTCAGGAGATCAAATGAGGAAACCGCTGCAGGGGGCCAATGCAGTGGATCCGCTCCTTTCTGAGTCAAAGCAGTGATGGGGGCTATGATGGAGGAGAAATTCTTGATGAAACGTCTGTAATAATTGGAAAACACCACAAAACGTTGAATGCCTTTGACATCGGTAGGACGAGGCCATGAGGTGACTGCCTTAACCTTAGTTGGATCCATCACTAGACCAGAAGGGGAGATGATATACCCCAAAAAGGAGAGAGAAGGTTGTTCAAACTCGCACTTTTCCAACTTAACATATAATGAATGTTCCCGGAGACGCTGGAGCACAGCTCGAACATGATCCCTGTGATGAAGCAGGTTGGAAGAATAGATGAGAATATCATCCAGGTAAACAAGGACATGAGAAAGCAGCATACCCCTGAAGATGTCGTTAACAAAGCCTTGAAACACAGCTGGGGCATTACAAAGTCCAAAGGGCATCACCAAATACTCGTAATGCCCATAATGAGTATTAAATGCTGTTTTCCATTCATCGCCTGGACTAATGCGAATAAGATTGTATGCCCCTCGCAGATCTAGTTTAGTGAAGATCGCTGCTCTCCGAAGTTGTTCTAAGAGCTCAGGGATGAGAGGTAAGGGGTAGCGGTTCTTAATCATAATGCGATTCAATCCTCTGTAATCCACACAAGGGCAAAGGGAGCTGTCTTTCTTCATGATGAAAAAAAACCCCGCCCCCGCCAGGGAGGAGGAGGGCCGTATGAACCCCTTGGCCAAATTCTCCTGGATATAGGTAGCCAATGCCAGGTTCTCTGGACCAGACAAAAGATAAGTCTTTCCCTTGGGTGGCATGGCACCGGGGACCAGATCAATGGGACAATCGCACGGGTGATGGGGGGAAAGAGTATCAGCCTTCTTTTTAGAAAAAATGTCCTGAAAGTCCATATAAACATCCGGAACGGTGGAAGTAGTAACTGAAACTACTTGAACTGCAGAAGAGACTGGGAGAACACGTACAAGACAGGAGTCAAAGCAGGCAGCACCCCAAGATGTCAGTTGTCCAGATGTCCAGTTAAAGGTGGGATTATGGACCCTGAGCCAAGGTAAACCAAGAATAACAGGATCTTTGGGTGAGGCAATAGCATCCAAGACAATATTTTCCTTATGGAGAATTCCCGTATACAGAAGTAAAGGCGCAGTTTCCCAGATCACCAATCCCGTGCCCAAGGGTCTGTTGTCCACTGTAGAAACTAAGAGAGGAGCAAGTTTCTGAACAAGAGGAATGCCCATCTTAAGAGCCCAGTTGTGATCGATAAACAAACCTGCTGCCCCCGAATCAACGAAGACCTGGGTCTTGACAGAGCCTGATGCCTAGGCAAGCTGAATAGGGACCATCACCCGAGACAAGGTAGGAGATTGACCAGACTTCATGCTTAGGGAGCCTCCTACACCATTCCCTAAGCCTTGGAGTTTCCCGGACGGACTGGACATTGGCGTAAGAAGTGGCCCTTACCACCACAGTACAAACATAAAACCTGAGTTCGACGCCTACACCTTTCTGCGTCCGACAGTTTATGGATGGAACCCACCTCCATAGGTTCCACTTGAGGAGGAACAACAGTGGGCGGGAGGGTGGGATTCAAGAATCCTCTAGAATTGCGATTACGTTCCCTCTCCAATTGTCTTTCTTGGATGCGTGTATCCAATTCTAAGCATAGTGAAATAAACTCCTCCAAGTCTTCCGGAATAATTCTACAAGTTAGGGCATCCTTTAGTTTTTCATTGGGTCCTCTGCGAAACGCTGCGATCAGGGCTCCCGAATTCCAGGTTGTTTCATATGCTAACGTGCGGAATTCCACTGCATATTGTCCTAAGGGACGATTTCCCTGTTTAATTTCAAGAAGAGCAGCTTCCGCTGAGGCTTTACGACCCGGCGCATCAAACACCAGCCGAAAGGTCTTAATAAATGCCTCAGAATCTTCTAAAAGTGGTGAACTCTGTTCTACCAGAGGTGATGCCCATGCCAAAGCTTCATCTTTCAGGAGAGAGATAATGAATACTACCCTAGAGGCATGAGTGCCGAATGATGTAGGGGCCGATCTAAAATGTAGTACAAAAACCCCCTACACTCAGACGGTTTGCCAGAGTACTTTTCCGGTAAGGGTAACTTAGGGGGTGTGGAGAACTCAGTCCGAGATAATTCTGAGGCTCCTGATTCAGACGTAGCTGGTTTAGCTGCTGCGGTGGGACCTGTGGTTATGGTCGAGCCCCTCAACATCTCTAGGATGGCATCAAGCTTCTGATCCAAACTTTGAAGGTGAGCTTCGTGAGATGCCAACACCTGTTCCTGATGGCCCACCATCTTCGCCATCTCTGCGGGGTCCATCTCGTGGCCCGATTATTCTGTCAAGGACGATGGTAATGGATTGTGGGAGCCGTCTAGACCCCGAATAGCAGGAATGGCGTACCGGAAGGCCCACAAGGAGTGTGTCTATCAATCTACGGAGACCTGCCTAAGCAAGGTTGAAACCGTAGATTGAAAGTCAGTGGATAACCCCCGAGAAGTGGGAGGCCCACACTTAGCCTATAGAGGTAGTACCAGTGGAAGGCCACACCACAGTGGGATTCCAAGGGCACCACTCTAAGAAGGGAGAAGATCAGAAGGAAAGAGAGTACCTCACCGCCCACCGCCAAAAACCCCCAAAGAAAGGGACCAATGGGCAGGGTACCAAGCCCACTGTCCTGCACCAGAGAACTCCAGAAGAGGGATGGACTGGAAGGGGTGCAGGAGCCCAGCCCCTCCCTAGCCTCTCCCCAAACAGAACAGATAAGGGCCAGAAAAGAGTAAGGTCCCAGGGAAAAAGGCAGAGGGAAACCGGAGAGGGGCCCAAGGCACTTCTGAGCCCAACCACAAAGGGGGAACCCAGGACACCCCAGAGAAGCAGGGAACCCTGAGACCACCTCTTAAACCAAACCCACCTGCGAACCAGGGAAGAAACTCAGAGGGTAACCACTTACCTGGAGGGACTCAGGATGATGATCCCAAGGGCTTCACAGAGCCCCCCAGTCCGGCCAAAGGGAGAGGTGACCGGGAGATCGCTGGAACCAGGGCCACCCCAGAAGACAGGAGAACAGAGGCACCCCCTCCGCCGCCAGAGAAGCATGAGAGAAGCGCCCCTACTGGCTCTAGCCGGCGGGAGGAGCCTCCACCCCTCACCGCCGAGGGAACGCTAGAGAAGCAGGGAAGAGGCGCCCGTACAGGCTCTAGCCGGTAGGAGGGGCCTGCAGTCTCCCCCAGAGTCAGACCGGCGACAGCCGTGGGGCCGAATCCCCCACGCGGGAGGAGTACCTCCTCAGCACCGTCTGGGCCTGCCGTCCAGGCACCAACACCAACCCAGGTGCCGGCAGAACCCTGGAACAGAGCCCCAAACAGTGACCGGCCGCGAGATACTTAGCGGCCCGCAGGGACCCGGACAGCCACCCCCGAAGCTGACCAGGGGACAAACAGCCGAGAACGGCCGCACAAATGAGGCCTGGAAGGAGAGGCAGATGCCCGCCCAACAGGCAAGGAACAGGACGCACAGGAACTGGAAGGCAAGCCGAGGTGCAGGAACTCCACGAATGGCAGACAGTCAGGATCTGGAAACCACAATAATCGGACAAAGAGGAAGCCGGTGAGAAGGAATAAATAGATGAATGCGGGGCGTGACAGCAACTTAGCAGCAGCAGGAATTACAGCAGCAAACTCTGAACATTCTGCAATCTCACTGCTGCTGGTGGTGGAGATGTCATCCTATTTGTATCTCTTTCTCCTATTTCTTCTTAGTTTGGGTAAAAAGGCCACTAATGCTTGTTCCATCCCAGCTGCTGCACCATCACCCTCATCATAATCACCACCACCAGTTCATCCTTGCTACTATTAGAGTCTCACGGGTTGGAGGTGATGACAAATGTGACAGAGGGTCCAATACAGTCACACTTTCCATCTCTTGGTGGGAAGAAGGCAGACTGGCAGCACTAGAAGCAGGCACATGCAACTGATATGTGCTCATGGTGGTATTACTTCTGCTAGCTGCCAGTACTCCCTTCCTAACACCCTCTCTCTCTAGCTGCTTGTTTTCTGTTTGCTTCCACAAAATGTCCCATCTTTGGTTCGAAAATGTGAAGTACATGTAAGTGAAGGGGCGAAAAGTATAGCCATTGAAAAAATAGCAAAAACATTTTGGCAATTGGCAAAAATGTGAAGATTTTAAGTGCTTTATTTAAAGAGAAGTTTGCCTTAAAAAAGTAGAAAACCACATGGTATGAAAGACATTCATGCACTTCAAATGAGGGGTCACATAACTTTCTGCTCATAGGCTAGAATGCACAACTATTTCCAGAATGTGGGGTAATAGAAAAAAACACATTGTTCATTACATTTTAATAACTTCAAAGATGGCATCTTTTAGCACTATGACATTTTCCACTGTATTCGGTGAAAAGAAAAACTTAATTATCTGGTGTGGTGTGTGTTGACATACCTTAGAGGGTGCTACGAGCATGGCTACCAGTGGAACAAAGCGAGGGAAGCAAACATTGTATGTGGTTCTATGCTTACCAGTGAGACAATGTTACAAGGCTAGGGTATCAGGCAATGCAAATGAGGTTATATGGCTACCTGTGAGACAATGGAAACAGGCTAGGGTATTAGACAATGTGTGCATTTCTGTGACTACCAGTGGGACAGTGGCAGACAGTGTTGCTAGTGACTACAAATTGACAGTAGAAGAGGGCATTCTACTGCATTTTTTATTCTGTGGGGGAGCAGACAGCATATGTGTGGGTCTATGACTGCAAATTAAGCAAAGATCGAGAATCAGATACTGTATTTGTTGTGTACAAGTGGAACAGGTCTAGGTATGCAGACAGTATGCTAAAGTCTATTGGTTGCAATAAGACAGTGGAACAAGCCTGGAAATTAAGACATTATATGTGTGGTTCTATAGGTACCAGGGAGCAGTAGAACCAGGTTGAGTTGTCAGACAGTGTATGGTTCTGTGGCTACAAGTGGGGCAAGGCTGGGATGCCATACCAGTGTATGATGCTTTTTTTCCTAACTCATCATGCATGGAGGATGCATCAGAAACCTCCCAACTCTGTCCTGGTTGCCTAGATGATATTACTGGGTGATCAATAAATGTGACCCTGCAAGAGAGCATGTCTCCTCTGCTTCCATGCTACCTGAACTTCTGGGTAGGAGTAGGCAGAACTGGGGAAAGTTTCCTATAACAGCACTGACATTACTTTTGTCATCAGTGATGTAGCTGGCTTGACTTGATCCCGCCCACTCCTACCAGGAAGTTTGGCTGTGTGATCAATAGTTTTATGGAATCAGAAACATTATGTTGCCACCAAAAAAGGTATGATGCCATTTTTAATAAAGGTTTGGGGAGGCAGGGAAAAATATTCAAAAAGGTGGTACATTATATGTCTATGGTCCATTGGGTACACTGTTTTGCAGACATATAATATGTGCCCTTTGCAGTCAATGGGTTAAGCCCCTTGAATGCTAGTGAGATTTCTAACAATTTGCAAAAGCAAATATCTCTCTAGTATTCAACAGGTAAGAAGCCTCTTTGAAATCAATGGGAATTTCTATATGACCCTACGGCATAGTTGGTTTAACCCTTTGAGATCTAGAGGGGCATCCAACACATTGCTTTGCATATCTCTTTGGCACTCAAATGCTTAAGAATTGATATTATTATATCAGGTTGTGTATGTTTTCTATGTACAGTATGTTAGCTACTTAACACTATATTGGATTAACCCTTTGAGTGCCAGAGGGGTACGCAACGCATTGCTTTGCAATGCGTTGCATACCCCTCTGGCACTCAAAGGTTTAATCCTTATATAATTTATATATAGATTATATCAGAATTAAAGAAAAACAGTGTAGCAATTATGGTATAAGCAACTGCATTATAAGGGAGAACTAAAAAGTTCAATTGATTTAAAAAGGGGATTTTAACCTTATAAGTGCCATCACATTTCTTTGCTAATCCCTTGAATATCAGAGATATTTCCAACATGTTGCTTCATATTTTATTTGGTTTGCTCCTAAATCACTTTAATTTCATTTGAGCCCATAAGAGAGAAAATACACTTAGTAAAGACAAGAATGCAGTTACAAGAGACCTCCCAACCTGATAAAAATAACACTCACATTTCTTTACTTTAGTTTCACTTACCAGCTGCATATGAGCACTTTAGAGAATGTATACATTTAGGATGTCTTCTATCATTGACATTATTCAAACAAATATAATCTAAATAAAACTTTTTATCAACCTGTGAAAGCATGTCTGTAATGTGACACTAGAAATATACATCTACATTCAGTTAAGATATTAGCCCATTTCCTTTCCCTAATAAGGACAGAATCTTAGAATGGCAAAATGTGTTTACCCAAAGAGCCAAGTTGCCAACACATCGTTCAAATGACCTAGTTCATCTTCTGTAAATTGTATAAACAGTTTTTTTGTCTACTAAATTATCACTGAAAAGAGACATTAGCAGCCACTGACTAACTTTTAGTTAGAGATGCATACTGCAGATTTTAACTATGGTATGGTGGGCAGAAATGTATTCAAACTGATCATTTTTATTTTTAAGTTATTTTATTTTTAAGCTAATTAACGGTAACTTTTTGAAAAGGTGCACAGAGTAACTCTCCTTTTATTCTGGTCACATTCCTTCTTGAAATCTATACTGTCACTTTAGGAAATCTGTTAACCCTTAGATGCAAGATAAGTCTCTGTTTCATTGCTTCACTATCAGGGGAATTCAGGAATTCATTTCTGTTTATCTAATATTCTGTGCTTGTACTTAAGCTTAAATTTTACACATAGCCTGTGCTTCATGGATAGGTGTCTTCTCCAATGCAAGCAACTAACATATGCAAGCTTTAGAGCAAAATCATATCTGTACATTCCACTATGTGTATTGGAGATGTCTTTAGTCTTTAGTATATCAACTAGCATTACATTTCACAAGATGGTGTCAATTTAATTTGCTGTGCTAAATACAGTACTTTTTCAAAATGATTTTACTTTCTTTAAATAGAACATCATTAGTAAACTAAGCAATTCCATTACAGTTAAAATAAATATTTTCCACTGTTTAGAATTATCTTTCGATAATTTTTTTTTGCCATGGTCCTGTGAACACATTAACATCAAAAGCTTTTCTATGAAAGACAAAGCATACTCTGCTTTTTCTTTCAGTATCCTTTTCAAATGCCGCCCACTATTGGGTGACCAACCAATCGGTGCATTCAAACTGTTGCTGGGTTGAAAAGGTTGAAATAAGAATATTGCATGCTTAAGTGTTGACACATCAGAATGTTGACACATTCTCATATCTAAGGTACACCTGTGCATGTTCTCTGCTCCATCGCCAATGCCATCAGGGTCAGGACACAACTTCACCCAGTACATCATTTCCTGCATAATAAATGCAAGCCCAACCTTCCTCCATTGCTCAGAACTCACTTCGATCTGCATTGTATTACTTGTCAGAAGGATATTTCCTCTCCCATGTCCCCATGCTGGGAGCCAAGGCATGTTAAAATCCTATATATGGAACAATACAAGCAAGGATGTATAGTACAGGTAAGTAGCAGTTCAGCGAAGCGATACCACAGTAGTATTGCTTTGCTGGACCTCTATTTACCTGTGCTATCCATCGTTGGTTGTATTGTTCCATAAATTGGATGTAGTTGAGAACATCCTGGATTAGCATGGTAAACATACACACTAAGTACTCCACAAGAAGAGAAATGAAAATGGGATTGTGATTGTGTATCTCTTTCATAATATACACCTTAATTTCCACTATCATAATCCTAGCTACACATCTGAAGCAAATTTCAACATTTATGCTTATGTTCCAATCCTCTACAGGCCACACGGGCACTCTGAGTCTGGTTCTCTCTACAATGCATTTTGCGCTGTACAGCTAAGGATCTATTCACTCCCCTGTGGGTGGAGTGAGTCTTGATCAACTACAAACACTCGACTTTGGACAGAGTTGGATGAGATGCGGCATTACCACCTTGAGATTTACCAAGGTAATGAACTTGAAACCTTTTAACAACTACAAGCTGAAATCACCATTCCAAATAGGCTGTTCTTCTCTTCTCTGCACTTGTGACATGCCCTCCAGGCTGAATGGAAGGGCAAGAACCCAGCGATATTGGAATTTCTACTGATAACCCTGGCAACCATGCACCTTGCACTCAAGCCAATATCATTGAAATACACATGGCTGAAGAAGCATACATTCTTGGAGGGGGCGGCACTAAGATCTTGGTGGGAGGAAGACATGGGGAAACTGGAGGATTGAAAGTGTAGAGAATCCAGGTTGTGCCCCAAGACAGTATCAGGGATGGCTAGACATCAGATGCTTCTGTACAGCATGTAATACACTACCATAAGGTTACAGAGAATGGGCAAACTTGACACTGACAGATGTTGTTTCTTTCATTTTATTTGGGTCTGTCCAGAGGTCTTAAGGTATTGCAGGGAGGTGGTGGACTTAATAACTGCAGTGGTTCAGTGGAGTGTTCCTCTCGATTAGTGTTGAGCGAGCATGCTCGGCCGATGCTCGGATCGGCTCGAGCATCGCTCTGCTCGGCACATGGCGGTACTCGTACGAGTACCGCATGTGCTCGCCCGCCATGTTCGGGTCTCCTCCCCGCACGTTTTGCGGCTGCTGCGCAGCCAATAAACGTGCAGGGAGGCTCTGACATCAGTGTAATGCCAGCAGCCATGTTGGCTGCTGGCATTACACTGATTGGCTGGCCAGAACCCGTGGTCGGGTGCTGTATAACACCTGACCAGCGAGTTCGGCTCAGTCTTAGCCAGGGAGAGATGAGGATAGGAAGGGAAAGTCAGTGTAGGCAGAAAAAAAGCGAATTTGTGAAAAAAAAAGAACCAAAAGTCCTTTTTAGGACTACTGTGTGTGGGGGCAGCAGGTTATTTTGTGTGGGGGGAAAAAAACAAAAACAAAAAAATTTTCATATATTCTGTTTAGTGTGCAAAGTTGCAGATTAGAGCACATTCTGTTTAGTGTGCAAAGTTGCAGATTAGAGCACATTCTGTTTAGTGTGCAAAGTTGCAGATTAGAGCACATTCTGTTAAGTCTTCAAACTAAAATATCAAAGTCACATATTCCATTCAGTGTGCGTCGCCGCAGTTTAGCAGCACATTCTGTGTACTGTGTAGAGTTGCAGAATAGGAAGAAATACTGTTAAGTCTTCAAACTAAAATATCAAAGTCACATATTCCATTCAGTGTGCTTCGCCGCAGTTTAGCAGCACATTCTGTGTAATGTGCAGAGTTGCAGAAAAGGAAGAAATACTGTTAAGTCTTCTAACTCAAATATCAAAGTCACATATTCCATTCAGTGTGCGTCACCGCAGTTTAGCAGCCTATTCTGTGTACTCTGCACAGTTGCAGAATAGGAAGAAATACTGTTAAGTCTTCTAACTCAAATATCAAAGTCACATATTCCATTCAGTGTGCGTCACCGCAGTTTAGCAGCCTATTCTGTGTACTCTGCACAGTTGCAGAATAGGAAGAAATACTGTTAAGTCTTCAAACTCAAATATCAAAGTCACATATTCCATTCAGTGTGCGTCACCGCAGTTTAGCAGCCTATTCTGTGTACTCTGCACAGTTGCAGAATAGGAAGAAATACTGTTAAGTCTTCTAACTCAAATATCAAAGTCACATATTCCATTCAGTGTGCTTCGCCGCAGTTTAGCAGCCTATTCTGTGTACTCTGCACAGTTGCAGAATAGGAAGAAATACTGTTAAGTCTTCTAACTGAAATATCAAAGTCACATATTCCATTCAGTGTGCGTCACCGCAGTTTAGCAGCCTATTCTGTGTACTCTGCACAGTTGCAGAATAGGAAGAAATACTGTTAAGTCTTCAAAGTAAAATATCAAAGTCACATATTCCATTCAGTGTGCTTCGCCGCAGTTTAGCAGCCTATTCTGTGTACTCTGCACAGTTGCAGAATAGGAAGAAATACTGTTAAGTCTTCAAACTCAAATATCAAAGTCACATATTCCATTCAGTGTGCGTCACCGCAGTTTAGCAGCCTATTCTGTGTACCCTGCACAGTTGCAGAATAGGAAGAAATACTGTTAAGTCTTCTAACTCAAATATCAAAGTCACATATTCCATTCAGTGTGCTTCGCCGCAGTTTAGCAGCCTATTCTGTGTACTCTGCACAGTTGCAGAATAGGAAGAAATACTGTTAAGTCTTCTAACTCAAATATCAAAGTCACATATTCCATTCAGTGTGCGTCACCGCAGTTTAGTAGCCTATTCTGTGTACTCTGCACAGTTGCAGAATAGGAAGAAATACTGTTAAGTCTTCAAAGTAAAATATCAAAGTCACATATTCCATTCAGTGTGCGTCACCGCAGTTTAGCAGCATATTCTGTGTACTCTGCACAGTTGCAGAATAGGAAGAAATACTGTTAAGTCTTCAAACTAAAATATCAAAGTCACATATTCCATTCAGTGTGCGTCACCACAGTTTAGCAGCCTATTCTGTGTACTCTGCACAGTTGCAGAATAGGAAGAAATACTGTTAAGTCTTCAAACTCAAATATCAAAGTCACATATTCCATTCAGTGTGCGTCACCGCAGTTTAGCAGCCTATTCTGTGTACTCTGCACAGTTGCAGAATAGGAAGAAATACTGTTAAGTCTTCTAACTGAAATATCAAAGTCACATATTCCATTCAGTGTGCGTCAACGCAGTTTAGCAGCCTATTCTGTGTACTCTGCACAGTTGCAGAATAGGAAGAAATACTGTTAAGTCTTCAAAGTAAAATATCAAAGTCACATATTCCATTCAGTGTGCTTCGCCGCAGTTTAGCAGCCTATTCTGTGTACTCTGCACAGTTGCAGAATAGGAAGAAATACTGTTAAGTCTTCAAACTCAAATATCAAAGTCACATATTCCATTCAGTGTGCGTCACCGCAGTTTAGCAGCCTATTCTGTGTACTCTGCACAGTTGCAGAATAGGAAGAAATACTGTTAAGTCTTCTAACTCAAATATCAAAGTCACATATTCCATTCAGTGTGCTTCGCCGCAGTTTAGCAGCCTATTCTGTGTACTCTGCACAGTTGCAGAATAGGAAGAAATACTGTTAAGTCTTCTAACTCAAATATCAAAGTCACATATTCCATTCAGTGTGCGTCACCGCAGTTTAGCAGCCTATTCTGTGTACTCTGCACAGTTGCAGAATAGGAAGAAATACTGTTAAGTCTTCAAAGTAAAATATCAAAGTCACATATTCCATTCAGTGTGCGTCACCGCAGTTTAGCAGCATATTCTGTGTACTCTGCACAGTTGCAGAATAGGAAGAAATACTGTTAAGTCTTCAAACTAAAATATCAAAGTCACATATTCCATTCAGTGTGCGTCACCGCAGTTTAGCAGCCTATTCTGTGTACTCTGCACAGTTGCAGAATAGGAAGAAATACTGTTAAGTCTTCAAAGTAAAATATCAAAGTCACATATTCCATTCAGTGTGCTTCGCCGCAGTTTAGCAGCCTATTCTGTGTACTCTGCACAGTTGCAGAATAGGAAGAAATACTGTTAAGTCTTCAAACTCAAATATCAAAGTCACATATTCCATTCAGTGTGCTTCGCCGCAGTTTAGCAGCCTATTCTGTGTACTCTGCACAGTTGCAGAATAGGAAGAAATACTGTTAAGTCTTCAAACTCAAATATCAAAGTCACATATTCCATTTAGTGTGCTTCGCCGCAGTTTAGCAGCCTATTCTGTGTACTCTGCACAGTTGCAGAATAGGAAGAAATACTGTTAAGTCTTCAAACTCAAATATCAAAGTCACATATTCCATTCAGTGTGCTTCGCCGCAGTTTAGCAGCCTATTCTGTGTACTCTGCACAGTTGCAGAATAGGAAGAAATACTGTTAAGTCTTCAAAGTAAAATATCAAAGTCACATATTCCGTGTAAGATGAAGAAGGCGGGTAAAAAGGGACGGGGAAGTGGACGTGATCCTGATAGTTCAGGGCGCGGGTCAGGACGCGGAGAAACTGTGCCTGGTGCCAGAGCACAAGAAAGAAAGACATCCACCATACCTAGCTTCATGTCTCAGTTTACAGGGCGTCGCAGGACATCACTCTCGAGGTCCGACCACTGCGAACAGGTGGTCGGTTGGATGTCAGCTGATACTGCTTCCAGTCGGTTAAGCACCACCCTGTCTTCCACCAAGTCCACTCTCAGTAGCCAAGAGTCTGGTCAACATAATCCTCACTCTGATCATCCTTCCTCCCACCATACACGGTCTGGTCAAAGAAGTGATCCCACACTGGGATATAGTGAGGAGCTCGTCTCATCACCAATCCTTCATTTGACCCTCTCTCCAAGCACGCTTGCAGAGGAACATGACATCTTATGCCCTGATTCACAACCTCTAGAGGGTACCCAATCACAAGAAGATGACAGATGTGAACGGCATTTAAGGTCAAAGGAAGTAGTGGATGATGATGATGATGATGAGACACAGTTGCCATTAAATCAACCACTATTACTGTCTCAAGACCTTGTTGAGGAGGATGTTATACAGTTGTCAATGACTGAGTATGTGGTGGGATCAAGACATGAGGAGGATGATCAGAGTGAGGAAGTGGAGGAGGACTTGGTGGACGATGAGGTGACTGACCCCACCTGGGAAGGTGTAGAGCCGAGCGATGACAGCAGTCCTGAGGGTGAGCCATCTGCAGCACCGCAACAGGCTGGAAGAGGCAGTGGTGTGGCTACAGAAAGAAGGCGGCCCGCACCAAACCGGCCCGCAAATGTTCCACGGAGCACCCCCTTGCGTAAATCTCCCTTGCCAAGGGGTAGGTGCTCCGCGGTATGGCGTTTTTTTAAGGAAAGTGCGGACGACAAAAGAATTGTAGTTTGCAACCTGTGCCACACCAGAATGAGCCGAGGCATGAACACTAGAAACCTCACCACCACCAGCATGATCCGACACATGGCATCCAAGCACCATAATAAGTGGGAGGAACGCCTGGATCGCCCATCTGTGTCTGCAGGCCACACCACTGCCTCCTCTTCCCCTGTTTTCGGTGCCGGCCAATCGCCTGTCGAAGGCGCAGGCCCACATACCTCCCGCCCTGCACCTGTACCATCTGAAGCACCATCAGCGACCACATCCACTTCCCTGTCCCAGCACAGCGTCCAAATGTCGTTACCCCAGGCATTTGAGCGCAAGCGAAAATACCCAGCCACCCACCCACAGGCCATAGCACTAACCTCACACCTTTCCAAATTACTGGCCATCGAAATGCTGCCATTTAGGCTTGTGGACACTGAGTCCTTCCGCAGCCTGATGGCAGCAGCTGTCCCTCGGTACGCGGTCCCCAGCCGCCACTACTTTTCCCGGTGTGCCATCCCCGCATTACACCACCATGTGTCCCGTAACATCACCCGTGCCCTCACCAACGCAGTTACTGGGAAGGTCCACTTAACGACTGACACATGGACAAGTGCTTGTGGCCAGGGACGCTACATTTCCCTGACGGCACACTGGGTGAATGTCGTGGAGGCTGGGAGCGACTCGGACCCTGGGATGGCACGGGTGCTACCCACGCCGAGGATTGCGGGCCCTACCTCCATCAGGGTTTCCGCCAGCACCTACGTTATTGGCTCCTCCTCCTCCGTTTCCACCTCCGAATTCTCTACACGCAGCGCCACTCCCCCATCAGCCAGTAGCTGGAAGCAGTGTAGCACTGCAGTGGGGAAGCGTCAACAGGCCGTGCTGAAGCTGATCTGCCTTGGGGACAAACAGCACACGGCCTCAGAGCTGTTGCAGGGGATTAGTCACCAGACCGAGCAGTGGCTCTCGCCACTCAACCTGCAACCAGGCATGGTTGTGTGTGATAATGGGCGTAACTTGGTGGCGGCTTTGGAGCTCGGCAACCTCACACACGTACCATGCCTAGCGCATGTATTTAATTTAGTGGTTCAGCGATTTCTAAAAACCTACCCCAATGTGCATGATCTCTTGACCAAGGTGCGCCGCGTGTGTGCACATTTCCGTAAGTCATCTACAGCTTCAGCCGGCCTGTTGAAGCTGCAGCAGCGCTTACAATTGCCAGCTCACCGGCTGCTGTGTGACGTGAGCACGCGCTGGAACTCCACCTTCCACATGTTGGCCCGGCTTTGTGAGCAGCAGAGGGCAGTAGTGGAGTACCAGCTGTTACACGCTCGTCGCCTCTCCGTTCAACTTCCTGTAATCAGAAGTGAGGAGTGGGAATGGATGTCAGACCTCTGTGAGGTTTTACACAATTTTGAGGAATCGACACAGATGGTGAGCGGCGATAACGCTATTATCAGTGTAACCATCCCACTTCTGTGTCTACTGAAACGCTCGCTGCTCACAATTAAAACTGACGCTTTGCATGTGGAAGAGGTGGAAATGCGGGAGGAAGAGCTTACACAAGGTGATAGCCAGAGCACCCTCACTTCGTCTTCTCAGCGACAATTGGAGGAGGCGGAGGAGGAGGAGGAGGAAGACACGGTTGCCTCCGCTACAGAGGGTAGCCATGGAACTTTAGTTCCATCTCTTCAGCGTGGGTGGGCAGAAGAGGAGGAAGAGGATGAGGAGATTGAGAGTCATCCTCCTGGTGAGGACAGCGAAATCTTGACTGTTGGTACTCTGGCACACATGGCTGACTTTATGTTAGGCTGCCTTTCCCGTGACCCACGCGTTATACGCATTTTAGACAACACGGATTACTGGGTGTTCACCCTTCTGGACCCCCGCTACAAAGAGAATTTCTCATCTCTCATTCCTCCGGTGGAGAGGACAAGCAAAATGGTGCAATACCAGAAGGTTCTTGTCGAAAAATTGCTCCAAAATTTTCCATCTGACAACGCTGGCGGCAGAGTACGTGCTACCTTGGCCAACCGAGAAGTGGAGAAAAGGGGAGCACACAGCAGTTCCGACAAAGGCAGGGCAACACTCTCCAAGGCGTGGGACACCTTCATGACACCCCGCCAGCACCCTCTCCCTGATGCGCAGCCTAGTGTCACAAGGAGGGAAAAGTTTTGGAAGATGGTGAAGGAGTACGTAGCAGACCGTGTCAGCGTCCTCAATGATCCCTCTGTGCCTTACAACTACTGGGTGTCCAAGCTGGACACGTGGTATGAACTGGCACTCTACGCCTTGGAGGTGCTGGCCTGCCCTGCCGCCAGCGTTCTGTCTGAGCGGGTATTTAGTGCTGCTGGTGGCATCATAACAGATAAGCGTATCCGCCTTTCCACCGACAATGCTGATAGGTTGACACTTATAAAAATGAACAAGGCCTGGATTTCCCCTGACTTCTCCACTCCACTGGAGGAAAGCCCTGGGGGAACATAAACTCACTTTATATATGTTATTTACAATGATGGGAATACTCTGTATTCCCATTCACCCCTTCCACCCAAAAAACGGGTATATGGTTGACTCTTAATCTTCTCATCCTCCTCCTCCTCTTCCATATGCCCTGTGCTATAATTTTTATATAGGGCAAGCTCACCAGCGGGCCCTGTGATATAATTTTTATATAGGGACAGCTCACCTGCGGGCCCTGTTTGACAATTTTTATATAGGTCAGCTCACCAGCGGGCCTTCTCATATAATGTTTTATTGGGTCAGCTCTCTAGCGGGCCCTCTCATATAATGTTTTATAGCGTCAGCTCACTAGCGGGCCTTCGCATATAATGTTTAGGATGGTCAGCTCCGCAGCAGACCCTCACCCATAATGTTTTGGATGGTCGGCTCAGCGCACGTTTCCCTCTTAATCATGGCCTCAGTTCAATAAAATCAAGGAAATTTTTGGGAGAATTTGCCTTTGCGCACGTTTCCCTCTTAATCATGGCCTCAGTTCAATAAAATCAAGGAAATTTTTGGGAGAATTTGCCTTTGCGCACGTTTCCCTCTTAATCATGGCCTCAGTTCAATAAAATCAAGGACATTTTTGGGAGAATTTGCCTCTGCGCACGTTTCCCTCTTAATCTTGGCCTCAGTTCTGAAAAATCAAGGAAATTTTTGGGAGAATTTGCCTCTGCGCACGTTTCCCTCTTAATCATGGCCTCAGTTCAGAAAAATCGAGGAAATTTTTGGGAGAATTTGCAGATGATATACAAGTAAATATACAGCAAATATTGTTTGGTAACAATTTTTCGCCTAAAGTCGTTTTTATTTTCCTTTTTGTGTGTTTTACGGTCAGTCTGTAAAAATGGCGTACTACGGGCGAAAGATCGTTCCCAGCAGCAATGTTGGAGTCCAAGATGCATCCAGACATCCTCCCTATGCTGTCCCTGAACCATTTCTGTGGTGTTTCCATCATTTTCTGACCTTTTCCTATGGACCAGGCACCCTCCCCTCATCAGAGCAGGGGGTGCCTGGTGTAATGCTCGAGTCCTCCCATTGACTTCAATGGGGCTCGGGTGCTCGGCCGAGCACTCGAGCCTCCGGGGGTGCTCGGTCAGAGCACCCGAACACCCGAGCATTGGGGTGCTCGCTCATCACTACTCTCGATCCAAAGCTATGTATATTGTCTATATTACCAGACCAAATCATCCATTCACCGAAAATGCCCTGGTTAGAGAGCTACTGGTCATGGAGCAGAAAGTGGTAACATTGGTGTAGATGTCAGAGTGACCTCCCAGCTACAGTAGTTGTATTGAGTTAGTCAACCATAATCTCCATCAAAGGCCATTATCTCCATAGAGGTTCTCCTAGAAAACTTCACTACATTTTGGATACCTGGATATTCCGCAAAAGCATTAGTGTTAATGTCAATGTTCCTGCAAATGACACTTCTGGCAGTGTTGACATTGTCAGCGGTGTTGACCTGGTCTAGACATGCAGGACATCTTTGCATGTGTAGAATTTTGAATCCTACACTGCTCAGTCTACTTTGCTACATGCTTATACCATTTGTCACGGTATTCAGGCAAAGAAGGACAGACACAAAGATAATATATAATCACCTTTATTAAATATATACAACAATAATGGTATTGGCCCACATATAACTCCAGACACAGACTGATAGGACCCAAGGTCCCTCCGGAGCTGCATACTGTGCTGTGCACTGCACTACTGCAAGAAACTGAGACTAGGGGAGCATCTCGAGTGGAACAACAGTATGAATGTTATAATATATTTATATATTTATATTATAATATATAATAATATAATATATAAGTCACCACTTCGGTCTGCAATCAGCGGCAACAGAGAGTGAGAGCAGACCAGAGTCACGAGGCACTGAGACTACAGGTCAGGCAGGCCAGTAGTGTAGGGATCGAGTAGACAGCCAGAGCCACAGGTCAGACAAACCGGGAATACACCGAGCGAGTAGTAGCCAGAGCTACAGGAGCCAAACCAGGGACTACACAGAGTGAGTAATAGCCAGAGCCACTGGTCAGGCAAACCGGGGACTACACTGAGTGACTAATAGCCAGGGCCACTGGTCAGGCAAGCTGGGGTCAACACAAAGCATGTTAGTCAGCCAGAGCCACAGGTCAGAACCGATGTGGGTAGTCAGACAAGCCAGGGTCATACATGGAGCGAGTTCTCAGACAGACACAGGTCACAATGAAGCACAAAGAGTACTGAGCAGAAACACTACATAAGGGCCGTGACTCCTAGCCCCAAGGAGGATTATAAAGGAGCAGAAGGAGGCAGGATCCAATTAGGCCACCCAGAATAGGCCCATAAATAGGCATCGGTGCTAGTGCCTGTTACCTGATATCAGCAATGAGGAAGTGGCCGGAGGCCATGCTGGCCAGTGGCCTTACAGAAGTAGGAAGCACAGGAGCTCTAGGCTGCCTAGGGATGCTGTGATACCATTATCTGTTCTTCCCTTGGGGGTGGTACTCAGCTTACCATTGTTTGTAAGTTAGCTAACGGGTGAGAGGAATGGCTAAAGTGGGCTTTCAGATTTGGATAAACATATACATTTTATGTTTAGAAAATAGACAGGCTTTAAATAGGTTTGGGGCGAAAGTTTTTGAATTTTTCGCTCATTGGCCAAAAATTTTCGCCATTTTTTTTCAATGGCTAGAAAGTTTCCTCCCATTGATTTATGTTGTTTTCGTGAAGTATTTGTGGAAGGCAGACACAATAGAAGCAGCTACAGAGTGAGATAGATGTGTTGTGCTGTTCTAATGTGATATTTTGGTAAAATTGAGGCAGGAGTGGCTCTTAGTGAATGCTATCACTATGAGCAGCAAAAGGAGGAACTGGAAGGACCCTTATTATTTGTCCACTGAACCTGAGGAGTCGGAGGAAATGACTAGCAGTACTGAACCAATGCTGTCCAGTCCCCCTAAATCACCCCAAGGGAAGGGAGGGAGAAAAGGGTAGTACTAGTGAGAGCAGGACAGGTCAGCTGCCTATGCCTGCTGAAAGACAAGCTGCCCCTGCTGCCAGTGCCACCATTGCTGTACCTGCTCCCAGATGTGCTGCCCCTACTGCCACCAGTGCTGTACCTGCAACCACCATTGCAGTACATGATGTCAGATGTGCTGCCCCTGCTGCCAGACATGCTGCCCATTCTGCCACCAGTGCTGTACCTGCAACCACCATTGCTGTACCTGCTATCAGATGTGCTGCCCCTACTGCCACCAGCACTGTACCTGATGCCAGTGCTGAATGAAAATGATAGCAAGTGCGACAAAAGGAAATGCCAAGTGTGACATTAGGAGACCTTCTGTCACATTGCTCATCACCTCCTCCAAGAAGCAATGAGATATCTGGAATAGAGCAGTAGCATGTAGGTACTAGTGGGGGTGGTGATGATGATGCTGGAGAAGCTGGGGTGGAAGAGACATTGATCGTCTTTTTACCAGAAACTGAGAAGGAATGGAAGATGAGAATGAGGATGGGCATTACCACCACCACTAGCAGTGAGATTTTGGAATTAGAAGAATTTGCAACTGCTCTAATTCCTTCTGATCTTGAAAGGGAAGCAGGATGCTGAGGAGCAAGCTTGTGTGCCACAGACCACTGTGGACAAAGTGGGAATGGGGTCAACAAGTGATCTGGGGCTAGGACAGGTTCCACTTGCCAGCACCAACAATACTCCTGGTCCTAGTTGCATTGCTGAATCTGAGGCAGTAGCAGCAACAGCCGTAACATTATCTGCTGCCACAGACAATGAAGGGGAATGTGGAGGACAAGAAGAAAGAGGTAATTCTTCTCCATCTGTTCCCTTCCCCCTGAAGTCATCATGGCTGTGGGACTATTTTTCTTTTGGGGTAGGCACAGTGCAGTCATCAGCAATGGCACTGTGCACAATTTGTGACAAGTCAGTGATAAGAGGAAAGGAGGGAACAAACCTTGGCACAAGTTCCCTGATATCACACATGAAACACAGACACCAGGGCTTCAGCTGAGCTGGTCAACCCCGTTTAAAGGAAAGGTCAGCACTCGAGCTTTCTTGTATCTTACCATGACATTTACGTCAAACATTTTACTGTCCCTGAGTCTCCAGTAAGGCAATAAGAGGTGAGGCAGAGGTCAAAGACGTGCAAGAAAAGAGCAACCCATGTAGAGACTGGAAGTTCCATGACGAGTGAAACAACTAGCTCGCCATCACCTTCTGGGATAACTACATCTTCTGCTAATCCACCTCATTCATTGTTACCTCCCCTGCCAAATGATAGCTACTCTGTTGATGTTACGATTTGGCAGTTCATGTCCACCCATTGCACATTGTGTGGTGCACTGACAACACATGCCAGTGTGGTGGAGGAGAATCTTAAGCAATGCATCAAGCGTCACCTGAGGAGATTCCATCCCACAGAATATGCTAAGATGGTGGCACGGAGGGTTCATTATAACTATTTAACTGTCAGCAAGTTGTCATGTATCCTTAGCGGGGTCTGGAAAAGAGGTATAGTGACAGCGGCAGTACTTGGTTCGGGTGTCATGGTGTTTGGATACAGTTATGCCCCCAGATGTTATTTACCACACACACACTGTGCACAGTGCAGTTGCTGATGAGAGCCACAGTTCCTGCTCTCAAGGGAAAAAAATATTGTAATAACAACACACCTGTGATTTTGGAGGAGGGGCAGGTGGAGAAGATTTAATGGCCAACTTCTTCTTTTGTCCACATAGACTGGGGGCTACTTATTGTGCTGCTACTGCCTCAAGAGCATCACTGGAGCCAGTAGTGGCAAGTGGAACCTTCATCATCCATCTTCCATGTTAGTGCTGTTGTTGATCCCATTCCCTTTCAGCTGCCAAATCATCCTGCTGCTTAAATAACTCAGCAGCAGTACGAACAGCAGTTGCAACTCAGGACTCAGGAGGACATTTGATAATGGCCAGGGGTCACTGGTGAACATGACCTGCTGGCACTAGGCCAGTAGGGCATTTTTAATTTTTTCTCAGGGATTGTGCTTTGAAAAAAAAAATAAATAAAAACTTCCCACCCTTAAACTTTAAAATCCCAGAGTATCACAGTGCCTGTGATCCTCCTGTCACCCTCGTTTGTGGTACACTCGGATTCGCTGAGTTGGTTTGGCCCACCCCTGGTGACTATTTTATGCCTGGCCATGGCACCTGTCAGGTGTCCTTTCGTGGTGTTTCTTAGCCAGTATTGCTGTTGCTGTGTTCCTGTGTTCCAGATTCCTGTGTACTGATTTGGCCTGTCCTGACTACGCTCCAGTGTTCCTGATCGTGATTGACCCGGCTTGTCTAAGAACCACCTCCGTTATCTGACCCGGCTCGGCTGACGTTCCTGCTCGTGTTTGACCCGGCTTGTCTGAGGACCTTCTACGTGTTTCGACCTGGCCTGGCTGACTTCCTGCTCCGTGATTGACAACCGGCCTGCTCCAGTGACCTGCTTGTTCCTGTTGTCACCGCCGCAACATTCTTACTCCCGCTGCCGCTGTTTGCCCAGCTGCAGAGTGACCAACTTCACCCTTGTTGTGCTTAAGTCCAGTGCAGAGTTCCGTGCTGGTTTGCAGAGCTGTGCTTCCTTCACTGAGCCTCTGTAAGCTTGCAGAGCTACTCCACTATACTGAGCCTTCTGCTGGTAAAAATGCATTTTAACCCTTGCAGTGCTGCCTTGTCCTTACAGAGCCTTCATTCCCCGGTATAGAGCCGTAACCCGTTGTGCTACGTCTGCTGAGTCGGCTGCTTGTGTGGACGGCGACTCATACAATACAGCTGCAGAGTAGTCACGTTAAGTTGATCCGGTAGGGCGCCATTGGCTCTTGGTCTTACGTTGGTTTACCGGTGGACTACCGTTGTGGCTTTTGGCTCAGCTGTGCAGCAAAGGGTAGGCTCAAAGCTCTGGCAGGTTCCCGTTGGTATACGCCCGTGGGGGCTATTGGCTCAACTACCGCTAGCTGTTGGTCTCCGCTTATACACCCGTAGGGGCTATTTGCCAGCTCTTGCATTTCAAGCTAAATTGTGGTTACGCCCGTGGGGGCTACCGACTCTCGCACTTGCAGACTCAGTTGTCACATTGGTTACGCCCACGGGGGCTATTTTGGGTCACTGTTCTGCTGATTCTACCACTGGTCACAGATTGCCTAACAGCATTATTACCTTAAGAACTCTGTGTTGCCTACATCTTCACTTTACCTCCTATCACCACCTTGGGCGTACCAAACCCCACAGCTGAGACGGACTGATTTTTGCATTTAACCCGTTTGTGTCTATATTGCTATTGCCTGTTCTGAGACCGTGTATGTTTACCCTGATTCTGTATATTGGGCCTGTGGGGTATATCTGTCCATATATTGCTATTATTTGTGTTGCCTGCAGAGGGCGATCGTTTGCATTATTTCTTATTTAATAAATTGTGTTTGATTTTACCTACTGGTCTGAGTGTCCTAAAAACCATTACACAGAGTCTCCCACCAAACAGTGGGAGTGGACGGAGAGAGAGAGAGAGCAGGAGTGTAAATAAAATAAAAATAAAGTTGTTTGGAGTGCTGGCTAGCACTATGACCACTGACAGCAACAGTAGAAGCTGGGTGGACCCCGATGCTGCTGATACAGATGTGGGGAACAATACTGATGAAGGAGGCAGAATTAGCTAGCAGTATGAGCAGCACACGTTATCTGCCAGTGCCTGCTGCTGCAGCTACCAGTGTGCCTTCTTCTGAGGAGATGGGAATCTGTCCCATTTGTCATCCCCAAACAGTCTCATAGAGAAGCAAGGACTGGTGGTGGTTGTGATGAGAATAATGGTGACGATGGAAGAGCTGGTATGAAAGAGAGTGTGTTTTGCAGAAAGCAATGGGCAATGGGACAAAGAGATGCAAATAGGGATGGGCTTACCCCCATTACCAGCAGTGACATTATAGAGTTTGTTGCTGTAATTCCTGTTGCTGAGTCATCAGAGGCAGCAGTATGATGTAAGATTATGACCAGGGATGGCGAAAATTTTCGCCTCCAACTGAAATGGGCAAAAAGTGGCTCTTTTCACTTGGTGAAATATTTCCCACGAAAAGTGCAGTTTTTCCCTCTTTTTCCCACTTTTTTTGCCTAGCTAATTGCATTGAAATCAATGGGTAGAAAATGTTTTCTCCACCACACAAAAGTTTTCTACAACCATATAAAAGTGTGTTTAACATTAAAAATAATAGTAGGAAATTGAATAATTTTCAGAGTTACACACCAGCCAGTCTCACAGTTCTGCAGGCAGGCCTAGTACCTTATTGCATCCACAAGGGAAAGTCACCTTTGTTCTGGTGTAAAATATTAAAAGTAACATTAGGGCTTTGTTTGAATAATTTTCAGAGTGACATATCAGCCAGTCTCACAGTTCCATAGGCAGGCCTAGTAACTTCTTGTATCCTCAATTGAAAGTCACCTTTGTTCGTGTGTAAAATATTGAAAGTAATAATACAGCTTTGTTTGAATAATTTTCATAGTGTCACTTCAGCCAGTCTCACAGTTCTATAGGCAGGCCTAGTACCTTATTACCTCCGCAAGGGAAAGTCACCTTTGTTTCTGTGTTTAGCATTAAAAATAATAGTTGGAATTTGTTTGAATAATTTTCAGAATTACACTTTAGCCAGTCTCACAGTTCTGTAGTTAGGCCTAGTACCTTATTGTGTCTGCAAGGGAAAGTCACCTTTGTTCTGGTGTAAAATATTAAAAGTAACATTAGGGCTTTGTTTGAATAATTTTCAGAGTGACATATCAGCCAGTCTCACAGTTCCATAGGCAGGCCTAGTAACTTCTTGTATCCTCAATTGAAAGTCACCTTTGTTCGTGTGTAAAATATTGAAAGTAATAATACAGCTTTGTTTGAATAATTTTCATAGTGACACTTCAGCCAGTCTCACAGTTCTGTAGGCAGGCCTAGTACCTTAATGCGTTCACAAAGGAAAGTCACCTTTGTTCTTGTGTAAAATATTAAAAGTAATATTATGGCTTGTTTTTAATCATTTTCAGAGTGACGCATCAACCAGTCTCACAGTTCTGCAGGCAGGCCTAGTACCTTATTACTACCGCAAGAAAAGTCACCTTTGTTTCTGTGTTTAGCATTAAAAATCATAGTTGGAATTTGTTTAAATAATTTTCAGAGTGATACTTTAGCCAGTCTCACAGTTCTGCAGGCAGTCTTAGTACCTTATTGCGTCTGCAAGGGGAAGTCACCTTTGTTCATGTGTAAAATATTAAAAGTAATATTAGGGCTATGTTTGAATAATTTTCAGAGTGGCACTTCAGCCAGGCTCACAGTACTATAGGCAGGACTAGTAATTTATTGCGTCCACAATTGAAAGTCACCTTTGTTCATGTGTAAAATATTAAATGTAATATTAGGGGTATGTTTGAATAATTTTCAGAGTGACACTTCAGCCAGTCTCACAGTTCTGTAAGCAGGCCTAGTACCTTATTGCGTTCGCAAAGGAAAGTCACCTTTGTTCATGTGTAAAATATTAAAAGTAAAATTAGGGCTTTGAATAATTTTCAGAGTGACACATCAGCCAGTCTCACAGTTCTATAGTCAGGCCTAGCACCCTGTTACCACTGCAAGGAAAAGTCACCTTTGTTTCTGTGTTTAACTTTAAAAATAATAGTAGGAATTTGTTTGAATAATTTTCAGAGTGACACTTCAGCCAGTCTCACAGTTCTGTAGACAGGCCTAGTACCTTATTGCGTCCGCAAGGGAGAGTCACCTTTGTTCGTGTGTAAAACTTTAAAATTAATATTAGGGTTTTGTTTGAATGATTTTCAGAGTGACACAGCCAGTCTTACAGTTATCGTGTGGCCAGGCTTTTACATTTTAAAACTATTATAGTTCACTACCTACCTATCTGTCATGGATTTGAGTCCTAGTGAACAACCTAATGTTCCTCATCTTAGTAACAGCTGCAGTGAACCAGCAACCGCCAACACCACCACAGTGATGTTGTTTTCAGGCAGAGCTAGCAGCAGCAGGCTGCCAAAGAAAAGTACTTTGAGTAGTACTAGTCAGACTCAGCAACAACACTCTAAACTAAAAACTAGAAAGAAAAAGGGAACTGCAGGTCATTCTACCTCTACTAGCAGGGTAGAGAGGTTCAGGTCCTCCTCTGAGACCACGAAGCAGCCGTCACCTGTGTCTTGTCAGCTGTTTGGTGATGATCCCCCCAAGAACCACCTGCCCAATGATTAGTGCCACTGCCAGTTTAGTCACCACCTCCGCTACAGCCAGTTCTGTAAATCTGGGGACACCTAGTGTGTGTAACACTACTGGTCAGACACTGCGGGCAGTATCAACTCTGGAATTTTATAGTGAACGTTCGTGTAAGCAGCCCAAATGGAAATTATTGCAGTATTTGGAGAAAATTTATCCTGCCACCACTGTCACTGCCACTCAAAACATACCTTCTCCAGAAAAGATTATTGAGGGAGATAGTTTACCATTTACCGGTAGCCACCAGACAGAAGAGGGAATTGAGCAGGGCTCCCCAAAATCTGCTGCTGATGATGATTTTTCTTCCTGTCAAAACTTACAGGAGGTAGAAGAAAATCTGAGCACTCAAGGCCCCCTAAGCTTGATTTGTCCCCTGAAATTGATTTTCCAATGACCTTGATTATTCCCCTGAGCTTAATGTTTCCCCTGCTTTCCATAGTACTCCTCCTGTTCCTCCTGTTACACTTGTGTCTTCTATTGATGACTCAACACCTGCCTCTCCAGTTCCATTTGAGTGTACCAGCCAGGTAGTAGCTGCTAGTGTCTTCACCACCAGTACCACTATTCTCTACTATCCGCCTCCAATCCCAGTCCCAACATCCCTGCTGCCATCTTTAGGTCTACTGGCACCCCTGTAATGGTACGTAGCAAGAAAAAGCAAAGTGAGGTTGCTCCAGCATGTGAAGATCAAGAAAGTGTCATCTTAGTTTCTTCTTCTCCACCACCTTCCAGAGTCATCCATCGCTCCAAAGTGTGGGACTATTTTGTGGCACTTGATGATGGCCAGCTAGCGAAATACAAATTGTGTGGCAGGGAAGTCAGCCGTGGGAGGGTGTTGGGTCATCTAACCACCTCTGAGATGAACCAACACATGAACAACTACCACAAATCAGTGTTGATTAGTGCACAAAATTGCACTGCTTCATATACCAGTGTCACACTCACCACAAGTAGGCAGGAGACAGGGCAGGGGGATTATGCCACATCTGGCCCTAGTAAAAACAGACAGTCACAGCCTATCCCAAAATCAATACAGGCCACACTGGAAGATTTTGGTGGGTTTCATTCAAAGGAGATGTGCAGACAGCAGTCCTGAAAAATCACACGCCTCATTGAACAGCTCATATCCATTGGGAGTGCTACTTTTAATTTGGTGGATGGGGAGACCTTCCAGCAACTTTTGGAGGCTGTCGCACCCGATATAAAATTCCATCCCGCACCACATTTAGTAGAACTATAGTGCCCTCACTGTACCGGTCATACATTGGGATTTTGAAGGACCTGCTAGGAAAGGCTGGTGGCCAGTCAGTGCACTTTACCACTGACTTATGGAGTGATCTGAGTGGCCAGCATGGCTTACTGTCCTTGACAGTGCATTGGTGGCAGCTGAGTGTGTTGCAAGACACATCATTACAGACAAAATTTCAGGTGCAGTAGCTAAGCAGGCAGGGCACTGCTCTTTCCTCCTCCATGCTGAGGTAATGGATCAGCAGCACACCTCAGATAACATTCGCAAAGCACTGCAGAACATAGTGGTGCAGTTACTAGGGGAGGAGGCAGGCACACAGGCACAAATGGGGTTTGTGGTCACTGACGGTGCAGCTAACATGACAAAGTCTCTCCGGAATGGCAGATTTGTGGGTGTGCACTGCTCAGCACATGTCCTGCATCTGGTAGTGAAGGCTGCTCTCAATTATGGCAGTAACACTGGAAGGTTGCCAGCACTTCTGGAGTCATGCTGACAAATTGCTTGCAACTTCCATCGGAGTGTCAAAGATAGCCAGCTCCTCAGGGAGGAACAGAAAAAGGCAGACCTCCCAGAGCACCGCTTGAAACAAGATGTTGGGACCAGGTGGACCTCCACCTTAAATATACTAGAGCGTATCTTGGAGCAGAAAAATGCAATTCATGCAATGTCATGTCACCATTTCATTGGCACTAACACTGGGCATGTCTGACTGGACCCTGATGGAACAGGTTGTGACAGTCCTCATGTCTTTCCATGCTTCAACAGAAATTTTAAGCAAAGAGTACGCTAGCCTGCCAGAAGTCATTCCCCTCTTCACACACACCTCTACTTAAAAATAGATGGATTTCCTTACCCATAGGGAATGCTTGCCTGGTGCTGAGGGTAATATACTTCCCGATGTTGCTGGCCTTCTAACCAGGCTGAAGAAGGAACTGACTCGGTGCATGGAAGAGCGCATGGATGATTGTCCCGAGTTAATGCTTGCCACAATTTGTGATCCTCGAATCAAAGGCAAGATGGCACTTAGTTCCAATTCACTCACTGCCTGGAGGGAACAATTGATTGAGGGTGCGTGAGAAGCAAAGAAAAAACAGGATCCAGTCACAGGAGGTGGGAGAAGATTCCGAGATGAGCTGGAGGAGTGTGGTGGTCTTCCGGGACCTATCAGTAGCAGCGCCAGTAGCACGTCATTTTCTTCCGGTGGAGCAGCTGCTGCTTTTTATGCTGAGGCAATGGACAGATTATGCTTCTGGCAAAACAAACAGCTCCCCATCAATAGAAAAATTGCTGAGTTGAGGTTAAGGTTTACCTTGCGGAACCTTCTTTGCCCCCAAGTACAGATCCCTTGACTTTCTGGGATATCAAGAGGGCTGTGTGGCCTACTTTATCCCTGGTAGCCCAGGATTTGTTTTCTTTCCCCCAGCCACTGTCCAGAGTGAGCGGATATTTTCTGTAACCGGAAATATACTTAGCTCCAGCACTCTCAACTGGCTCCCCAGCTCTTGGAGCAAATTACTTTTTTCAAAGTCAACCTGCCAAAGCTGGGTTACCCTGCTCTCAGGTTTGATGGAGATTAGAAGAAAAAAAGTACCGTAGTACCATAATATGCTGAGGACACCCCCCTGACTTGGTGGGACACAGTGGAGAATTTAAAGTCTACATTGTTGCCCAACTATACAGGTTGTTCAGTCTGTCTCTATTGTTTTTCATCTCTCTGTAAAAAAGTCTGCGGTATCTAGCTACTGAGTCCTGGCTGCTCCAGTGTTCTGCAGTTTGCTTCTGGCTACACCTTCAGTGTTGCTGTCATCCTGAGTCTGCCTCGCACCAGTCATCCTCAGTTTTGTAGTCTCTTGTAAGAAAAGCCTGCCGTATCCATCTACTGAGTCCTGCTCCAGTGTTCTGCAGTTTGCTGCTGGCTACATCTCCAATGTTGCTGTCATCCGGAGCCCTCCTCACACTAGTCATCCTCAGTTTTGTAGTCTCTTGAAGTCTGCGGTATTCATCTACTGAGTCCTGGCTGCTTCAGTGTTCTGCAGTATGCTGCTGGCTACATCTCCAGTGTTGCTGTCATCCTGAGTCTGCCTCTCACCAGCCATCCTCAGTTGCTGTATCTCCACTGAGTCCTGGTTACTCCGGTGTTCTACAGTTTGCTGCTGGCTGCATCTCCAGTGTTGCTGTCATCCCGAGTCCATCTCGCACCAGTCATCCTCAGTTTTGTAGTCTCTTGTAAAAAAAGTCTGCGGTATCTCTACTGAGTCGTGCCTGCTCCAGTGATCTGCAATTTGCTGCTGGCTACATCTCCAGTGTTCTAGTCATCCTGAGTCCGCCCTGCACCAGTCATCCTCAGTCTTCCTTCTTCCATCAAATTTAGCTGCATCCATACTTCATCTACTTCATCCATAGTACTATAAGTCTAAATGCCCCATAAGGCTAAATGCCCACCTTACCCTGTTCCACCATCTTCATTTAGACCGTGGAAATGGTTCCATTCATTTAATTTTCATTTTTAATTGTATTTTTAAAGGTATTTTAAAGTCGCCAAATAATTTGGAATGTCTCCGACTTTCGTCCGAGTCGAACAGGTCGGATCCGAATTGCGGAGTCTACGAAACAAAAAAAAAATTTGTCCGACATCGAATTTTACCGAAAATGTTTGTTGTGCATAAGTCTATCCCAAATACACATGTAAATATATATAACATAAAAAATACATAGGACAAATACATATTAAAATATAATATAGAATGTATGATTGGAATGTCTTCAATATTCCAATACAAACTGAAAACAAAAATCTCCCATAGATCAAAGTAGAGAATAATATACAGACTAGTATCTGCTATACTATAGCAAGGAATAGAAGATAATATACACACTACTATTGAGCCCCTTAAAGAATACACTGTATATGCTATTATCTACCCTCATAACCATTAATGCTTTATACTCAAAACTATAATTTCCTCAAAACTTTGTGTATTTAAATATTTAATGCCCAACTTACATTCCATGAATGGTTATAATATAATATAAGATATTATTTAATTAAAATAAAACAAAATAATATATTTTATTTTACTTTGGAATTTCCAAGGTCTTGTTTAACCCTAAAGTTGACATTGTGGAAAATCGAAAGATCCAATAACTTTCTTTATTGTTCAGTCTTTGGATCCTGTCATATGTTGTTGAAGGTGGTATATACTCTATAGGTGCAGAGCAGTAGATACCCAGATGCCTGAATATTAGCTCTGACATATGTTTAGAAGCCAGCAAGTCTTCTATATGCCTTTGGGGGGGATTTTGGGATTGACATCCATATGAATGACACGCACAGGGGCACCTTCAGTGTTTTGTCTCCTTCCTTTGCTTTTTCTGCAGTTAGTACAAAAACTGACTGCAAATACTGCATCATGTGCAATAAATTATGATGATTCCTCTCCTCCTGGGGTGGATACAGTATGTCATGGTCCCACCAATCACACCAAGCCAGTCCCCCACCACCACTGCTATACACATCTGCCACATTGTAGGTTTTACTTTATTTTTTTATCACTTGACATAATCATGAATGTGCGCCAGTGTAATTTAAGCAGGATATAAGTGTTGTGGGCAAAGGACAAATGCACTCTGATACTAACACATTTTTCAAGGTATATGTTGCTGTAGGACTCACAACTTTGACTTCCAGCTACTTATTTCTCCACTACAGCCCTCAGAAGAAGTAATATTGTCCTGGGAAATGTTGCACCGTAGGAAACGTGTTAAAATTGAAGAAAAATGTGTTAGAATAGGAGAAAATGTGTTGAATAGGAGAATAATATGTTGGAATAGGAAAAAAATTTGCTGGCATAGGCAAAAAGGAGGAACATTTTACACTGGAAAAAAGAGAAAACATTTGAGAAAAATCGTCCGTCATGCGGGAAATTGTTCTCACTTTTTGACCACCCCTAATTATTAGCAGACTAGTGTGCCACAGACCTCAGTTATCACCATGGGACAGAGTTCTTCAAGTAAGGATATGAGACTAGGACAGGCTGAAATTTTCCCAAATATTCCTTCTCTTAGCTATGAGGTAGCAGTATCACCTGCCTCAGTCATTGAAGGTGATTCTCGAGAAGAACAATATTCTTCTCCACCTCTTCCCTCACTGAAATCATCTTGGATATGGGAATATTTTTCCCTTGGGACAGGCACAGTGAAGTTTTCCATGAATTCACTATGCAATTTGTGTGTTGAGGTAATGAAAAGGGGGAAAGGAGGGGACACATGTTGGGACATATGTCTTTATCAAACATATGCAACATAAACACGCTGAAATTTATATTAAGTATGTGAAAGCTAAACTGCAAAAAAGAAATTAAGAGCAACTGTCGCTGTACCCACTGTTGCTCCCTGCCCTTCCTCCACTCATTTTGCACTTGGGGAGTATCTGTAGACATTCCATCCCAATGAATATGCTAAGTCTTCTTGTCATCACGTGTTCTTAGTGGAGAAGGCCATAGAGAGAGTAGTACTTGATTTCTTGGGAATGGTTTTATATTACTGACCCAAGAGTGAAGTTGTTTGGTTGCAGATTTGCCTGTTTCTTTTCTTTTTTTTTTAAAGCATTACAAGCATTACAAAATGGTTAGCATTATGACACACAAGATACAAAATCTGGATATCATTGCATGCATGTAATCAATAAAAAACAAAAGTAGTTATAAGCAGTAAGTGTCATATTTTTTACAGTTAATGAAACCTAACACATAAAAGACCCAACTAAAGGCCCAACACTCCCCAATAGTGGCAGGAGGCAGATCACCCCAACCCCCCTCCCCTCCTGGAAATGACAAGGATCTTTATTCTAGTGTAATGTACCCATACATATTAACTAAGAAACACTTATGGACCAAAGTAGGGGGGAAACATATATAGTGCAGTTTGTCTGCTAAATCAGATTTTTTAAGACAGGTGTAAAAGCATTATAAAAATAGGACATGGTTCAGCTTATCATACTAAATGCAGTGACTTTCAGTATTACAACAGCAAATTGCAACTCATTACTAGGGTTACAATTAGTAGTGGCGAAAGGTCCCTTCATGTTCCCGTTAAAAAATCTAAAAAATCAACGTGGTTGTCCACTTTTTCACAGGAAAATCCACTTCAAATACAGGGATTAAAATCTTCACAGTTTTTGCCCATTGGCAAAAAATCTTTGCTATTTTTTCAATGGCAAGAAAGTTTTTGCCCCTTTATTAAAGTGATTTTCACCTTTTGACTATAAAACTTTTTTCCAGGAAATAAAACACAATACAAGCAGCTACAGAGCAAGAGAGAGGTGATTTATAACAAAATTGAGGCAGGAGAGGCTCATAGTGACTGCTATCACTATGAAAATAACAAAAATAGGAGGACCTGGAAGGACCGTTATGCATTCAGTGAGTCTGAGCAAGAGGAAGTGACCACTACCACCAGAATAAAAGCGTCTGGACGACCTGGTTCCTCAAATCTAATGGTGGCCAGTTCCCCTACACCACCCCTAGGGATCTTGGGGAAATGTATCCCATGGGAGGAAGAAAAGGGTAGTAGTATTAGCAATGCTGCTCCTGCTACCATAAGTGTTACGCCTACTGCCTGTGCTGAGCTTGCTGTCAGTGCTGATCCCCCTGCCAGTATGTCTTGTAATTCTCAGGAGGGGGGTGGAGGAGAAGATGACAGCAGGGTATCCTAAGTCAAACGTGCCATTCTCAAGCAGTCCGACCACTAGTACTACTACTAAGCAGATCCAGAAGCTTGTACAAAGTGTTTGGAGTGAGGAAGGGGGTGATCATATTACTTGTGAGGATACAGTCTAAGGGACTGAAATTGATGTGGTTGGTGTTAGTAGTAGTAACAGCGATGGTGAAGCAGCTGGTGGGATTAGAGTTAGGGGAGTAGTAGGGGAATTAATAGAGAGTGGCCAGGCTAGCGGTCAAGGGAGCCCACAACATTCCCCTGACCCTAGGAGTCTCCTTCCCCCCCATGGTATCCTAGTAGAACATGATCCTGAAGATGGCAGAATTGTTGCCTAGCCACAATAATTCCCACATCAGGAGCACAGATCAGCTACCTGTGCCTGCTGCTATTGCTGCCAGTCTGCCTTCTTCAGATCAACAAGAAATGGAAAGTGTGATATGACGGAACCCTCAGGCACATTTTTCATCAACTCCTCTAACCGATAAGATGTCTGTAATAGAGAGCAGCAGCAAGAAGGGACTGGTGGTGGTAATGATGATGATGGCATAGAAGCTGGGGTGGAAAAGACTTTATTGGTTTCTTAGCCCAAACAGAGAAGAAATGGCAGCTAGGGATGGGGATGGTCATCACCACCACCAGCAGCAGTGAACTTTTGGAATTTGCTGCTCTACTTCCTACTGCTGCTGAGTTGCAAGGGCAGCATGATGCTGAGGGGCAGCTAGTGTGCCACAGACCACCGTGGACACAGTGGGAATGAGGTCCAGTGATGTGGGAATAGGACAGGTTCCACTTGCCAGCAGCAATACTACTGATTTTAGTAGCAGTGTGGATTCTGAGACAGTAGCAGAAAGAGCGGCAACATCATCTTCTGCCCTAGCCAGTGAAGGGGAATGTGGAAGAGAAGAAAAAAGAGGCCATTCTTCTCTACCTTTCCCATCCCCCTGAGGTAATGAGTGTGGGAATATTTTTACTCTTGGGGCAGGCACAATGTAGTGATAAGTAACAGCAGTGTGCACAATTTGTGACAAGTTAGTGAAAGGGTGGAAAGGGGAAACTGTCTGCAAGTTGTCACGTGTCCTTAGTGTGGAGTAGACAAGGGGCATACAAGCAATACTTCTGGTGTGTGTGGGGGTTCACAATGGGACCCTAAGCATCATGGCATTTGGTTAGAGTTGTACCAGGTTTTTCAAGTGAGTGCAAATGTGTCCATTTTTCTTAGTCCTTCCCTTATTTACCACACTCACTGCACATTGCAGGTGCTGATGAGAGACACAGTTTCTGCTCTGAAGGGAAACATTTCTGTTCTAGTAACAACACCCCCATGATTTTGGTGGCAGATGGAGAAGCATTACTGGCCAACTTCTTCTTTTCTTCACATATACCTGAAGTGGTGGGGGCTAGTTATGGTGCTGCTACTGCCTCAGCTAGTAGTGGAACCTTCATCATCCATCACCCATGTTAAGCTGTTGCTGATCCCGTTCCCTTTGAGCTGCCTAATCATCCTGCTGTTTAAACCACTCAGCAGCAGCAGCACGAATAACAGTCACAAATTCCTCAATTATACCAGACAACCAAATAAAAAAAACAGAGGCTTGATCCTAACACAAATATAATTTCCTACAGCTAATCAATATTTTCCTCAGGGCTTGTGCCTCAATTAAGTTTAAGTTCTACAAATCAATGTTTCCTTAGGGCTTGGACCTAAAATAAGTCTTATTTCCTACAACAAATCAATGTTTTCTCTTGGCTTGTGCCTCTAACAAGTCTAAGTACTACAAATCAATGTTTCCTAGGGGCTTGGACATCTAAGAACAAGTCTAAGTCCTACAAATCATCCTCTACAAAATACTTTATCCTGTCAAATATCAGTATGCCCCAGGTGCACTTTAAGTCAGAGAGTCCCTGTCTCTATCGTGTTATGTACCAATTTCTTATTATTTTTATTTACATTTTTTATTAACTGTCTACCCAATAATAGTCAACAACCCGTTCAACTGATTCATTCCCCAGATTTCACCCACAAAGGCACCCTCCTCAGACCCCTTTTATACCATGACTTTGTATTTTTTTTAATTAACTTTCCCCAATACTAGTAACCATCCCCGCAAAAAAAAAAAAACCTGTTCAATTGATTGTTTCCCCACACTCCACCAACACAGGCACCCTCATAACACCTTTACGCTATGTCTTTGGGCAATAAAATAGCATTTGTTATGTATTGTGTGTAAATTCAATGTCCAATTGATTTCAATGGAATGAGCTAGGCGAAAAAAGCAGAAAAACTGCACTTTTCATGGAAAATTATTATCCAAGAGGGAAGTGCCATTATTCACCAATTTTGGTTTGAGAAGAAAGTTTTGTCCCATCCCTAATCATCTCCTGCTTCACAGCCGTCGCGGAGAGGTTTTGTTGTATCATCTCTTCTCAGGCATTGAATGTGATGTTTGCTAATGGACAGTTCTTCTATCTTGTTCTTTACTTTTCTTTTGCAGTCTGTCCAGCACTCCCAGCGCTGAAAGAGTTACTCTAGGTTGCATCTGAAAGTCTTCATGAAATATATATATATGAAATGTGTTTAATATTGTCCATTTCGAGTGAATGTTGTATGTAATTTACACATTTTGCCCAGGGCCAGATTTACATCTCAGGAGCCTGTAGGCACAGAAATCTGAAGCGCCCCCCCCCCCACATTTGCCGTCTCCACTGGACATCTCCACAGTGTTCCAAATCTCTACATTACCCCCCATATCTATATTGCCCTCACATTGCCCCCCATCAGCTCCGACTTGCCCCCCATCAGCTCCATATTGCCCTCACATTGCCCCCATCATCTCCACATTACCCTCACTTGGCCCCCCGTATCGTTTCCTACCTCCCTGATGATCCAGCGGCAGGAGAGGTCTGTGCCTTCTGCACAGACCTGTAGCTGCTGTTGCTCCTGCGTGGTCTTCTCTTCAGGAATGCAGAGCGGAGATTATGTTATCTCCCAGCGCTCTGCATTACTAAAGAACCAACAAGGGAGCTCAGCAGCTACAGGTGGGAGGTGGGTTACTGTTGCCACTGCGCACAGAACGCAGCCTTGTGAATGAAATATTTAAAAAAAAAATTCCAATGACAGGCGCCCCTCTGTGGGCTGCGCCTGTAGTCAGATGCCTACTCTGTCTTATGCTAAATCCAGCCCAGATTTTGCCTCCACTGCAGTCTCTGCTGGTGGCAGAAGGCATTTTGAGCTGCTCAGAGGCCCCCCAAGCCACCTCTTGGGCCGTTGCTCGAGTCAGACTGATGGGATTTTGAATTGAGACTGGCCTTTAAATGCCAGTCTCGGTTCAAAATAAATTGGCAGTGCTTACACACCTCCCAGCAAATCAGCTTCTAGCAAGGGGGATAACGAACCTCCTGACAGAACAAGAGGTTGAAAAAAGGTAATGTATATTTAGAAGCAAATGGTGATATTGTGCTCAAATTATTATATCACATATGAAATGAGAATTAAATATTATATACTAACAAAACATAATACAATTGTGTCATCGCAATACATACCAAAATTAAACCTACAGCAGGTATGATTTAACAATATTTTACTTTTTACTTGAATTTCCCATAAAAATACTTTTTTACTGATGGAAAAAAAAAGGGAAATGGTTTAGATAACATAGACCACTTCCCTTATCTGTAAATTCCTCTCCATGTATTTTTTATTCAAGTTTATTTTTACATGCAGATATCTGAAGTCTTCAGAGTGCATCTTTCTCATTTTTATATAAAATGTTCACGGCTTTACAGTTAAGATATTAGTAAAAGCCTTTTTCTTCAGAATGTCGTCATCACATTTACTTGAAGAAAGATCATATTGTCAGTCTTTTTTCCTTTCACCAAAGTGCAACGTTCTTGACAGTAAAGATCACTTTGAATTATTTATACTTGCAAAAAATATTTCTTTAGACCTATTCATGTGCTTTTTAGTATACTGATGGTCAATATACATAACCTAGGTATTAATATTTAAGATAGAACATTAACCAGCTATAAACCTTCATCAGATGAGTTCTTGATCATAAGTTACAAACCAGTAAAGCAGAGAAAATAAATCTCTGTTACTATGTTAATATTTAGACTTAGCTTCATGGAACTAGTCTGCTAATTTGAACGTGTTTGGTCTTTGTTTTATGATATTTGTTTTACATGAAGACTTTGGTAATATCACTCATGAATAAATATTTTGTATGTCTGGTTTATGCAAGAAACCTTATGTTGCTTTTGGATTCATGACACAAGGTGATACAGAGGTGATGAAAAATGTAATAATAACAACAGTATTTCATATACTAGTTCTATGCCAAAAGCACAGCACAATTACAATAACACATATATCTTAGAAAAATGTAAGCATACAATCAATGTGCAGTCTTCTGGTCATCTTATGAAAACAAAGGAGTTGTAAGCTAAGTATGATAGTTTAAGGTAAATCTTTACTAAAAGTATGAATTTCACTACACCAGATATGGGAAGACTGCCAACTACTACTAGTAACTTATGTTAAAGGTAGAAATGAGTGAAATGATTAGGTAAATTTGGTATTCATAGCAAACTGGCTGTATTGATAGGGGTAAATCATTTTTGTTATAATATTTTGTTTGCCATTTTAAACAATTAGATTGTCAAAAAAAACAAAAACAGTTACATGATGTTGCATTCCCACAAAATAATTTGAATTAGGGTTCTGTCTAGGACTTGATTCAAGAGGTAGTGTTAAAAACAAATAGTTACTGTTGGTGGTTTTAAATCAGGTATGCAATTACCTGTGTTGTGACAAACTTCCGAAAGGTAAAAATGCTAAATTTGTGCCCATTGTAAATGGTGAAAAAGCAGATGAATTTGGTATTGAATTACATGTTTGGCTTGTAACACATGTTAAGGGACTCTACTCAGGCACTGAGTCTCAAACGTGCATTAAAAAACACAGATGTACTTGAACAGGGGTTTCAAACATGTACATGCATGCACAGCTAGTGATCTCTACACTAGCGACCCATGGATGTATTGATATGCAAGCTGTGAGTCCTACAGCAACATAGGAGGAAATTATAGTCAAGTTGATACATTTATTGGCTAACTAAGCAGATTTAAGATGCAAGCTTTCAATACCTCTTAGGTTCCTTCCTCAGGCATATCTAAGGAAGAGACCTAAGAGGTCTAGAAAGCTTGCATCCTAAAGCTGCTTAGTTAGCCAATAATGGTATCAAATTGATCATAATTGCCTCCTATATTTCTACGGCTAATACAGTAGGTACCAACACTCTTGAAAAATGTGTTAGCATGCAGAGTGCATTTGTCCTTTGCCCGCAAGACTAGCTTCCTGCTTAAGTGACAATGGAACATATTCATGATGATGTCAAGTGATAAAAAAAAGAAGTACATCAGACAATGTAGCAGATGTGTATTGCTCTATTTCATGCTATGTCTGAATCTTCTTCTTCCTTCTTCCCCAGAGTACTCCCAGACTCCCCTAATACAGAGAACAAATGTCCTACCTAAAAAACTCCCTAAACTAATCTTCAATTGCCTTTTATTTGCCTATCTTCTGTAGCTCAAAAGCGTGCTGCTTTCACCTCTCACAAACACAGAACGGCATGCTGTGAGAGCCTGACACTTTTTTATATGCCTGCAGGAAAAGTAGAGAAAACTTTCATGTTGTGGTGAAACATTTTTCTTCCTATTAATCTCAATACAGTGAGCTAGGCGAAAAAGGCAGGAAAATGGCACTTTTTGAGGGAAATTATTCACCAAGAGGGAAGTGCCATTTTTCACCGATTTTGGTTTGAGGTGAAATGTTTGCCCATCCCTACATATAATTATTGCATTAACCCTTTGAGTGCCACAGGGGTACACAATGCATTGTGGAGCAATGCATTTCATATCCCTCTGGCACGCAAAGGGTTAAAGATTTTTTTCAGTCACATAATATGGTTATAGTATGCTAAACTTGCCGCCATGCCAAGGTACCACATTATAGGCAAAGACAAAGCAAATTAAGGTGAGGACCTGCCTATAAAATAATAATCAGAGACTCTGTCTCCATTTTAAAAAGTAAATCAGGAGAGATTCAGCCTTCAAGACAAAGAAAACTAAATTTAAGACTTACCTATAATGGGGTACCTTGGAGTGGTTGCAAGCTTAGCATACTTTGGCCATATTAAACCTCATCTTTAATGTAGTGATTATATGCAGGCAATATACTACCATGTACAAAGGATTAATATTATGTATAATATGGCTATTTATTAATGTTTTGTCATTTTGCATTTAGCTATTTTGGTTGCACTCCAGCTTTGGGTATGCTTAGCAAAACCTGGACTGGAACTATATATATGAAAGTTTTAAGCAGCTTCTACTAGTTCAGCCACCACTCTCACCCTAGGTGCAATGGGTCTTATTTATAAAAGTAAAATGGAGTAAGGAGGAAATGTATAAAAAGTGTTCTTGTTAGTTTTTGAAAACGGATCCTTAAAATGCTTTTATTAGGGATGGTCAAAATATTTCTCCTCACAAAAGAAACATGAGAAAAGCAGCATATTTTTGAGGTAGAGAATACAGGGTAATAAAGTGGAGTTGAAGCTTAATTTATGGAGTCTTTTAGGCAGAAAATCTGCTCTCTGTATTACGGAAGTCTTTGGGATAGGAAGGGAGAAAGGAGTTTGACCTCAAATACCCAAACATACAAATATGATGATATGTTCTTAGGCATAGTTTCCTCTCAATGGTGTTACAAGTTATGTTTTTCACTCCCATATGCCACTGCAGAGAGGACATTTCTATATCCATATCAGACTGGTCCTGCCCACAGACAGTCCAGCTCTGAAATGTCTTGCAAACCCTCTCTGCACAAGAGAGACAGCAAGACCACATGACATTTGTATGTCTCAAATATCCAAAATTTGGTGTGTCTGACTGGGAAGACACAAGCACTCATGTTCCAGGTTTCTTCCTGATCTAGCTGTTATCATTTTCCTACAGGAGTCTGGGGGTGGTTTACCCCTAAATTTTGTGTGATCAAATACACACAGGCAGCTGTAATACAAGTTCCTTTTTGATCAGGCTGTTATCTCTGTCGGTGGAGTCTGGGGGTGTGAGAAGGACGTAAAAGAGAATTAACCCAAATACCCCAAAATTCTGTGTTACTGACTGGGAAGACATAGGCAGAGGTGATCCAAGTTTCTTCCTAAAATGACTGTTATCTCTGTCCTTGGGGACTATGCAGGTGTGAAAAGGGAGCAAAGGAGGTGTATCCCAAATATGCACACATTTTATGTGACCAAGTAAACACAGGCTGCTGTGACCCAGTTCCCTTCCTGATTTGACTGGTATCTCTGTCCTAGGGGAATTTATCCCCAACATTCTAAGTGGTTGACTGGGAAGACACAGGCAACATTGATCCAAGTTTCTGTCATGACTAGGTAGAACAGCACTCAGAAAAGCAGGATAAGTACACTCCCCCAACTAGGGTTATTAGGGTTAGATTATAGAGGGTGAACCTAGGGATCATGGCTAGGAAACATAGGCCAACAGTGGTAGAGTAAAGGTTTTAGCTGAGAAGCTAGATAGCCCACTTCAGAGGAGCCGAAGGTGACCCAGGATTTCCCACCACAGTTGTACTATACTCCAATAACCCCAGGCAGGAAACAATAGGCTTCAGAGACAGGAAATACAGGAACACTTACCAGGGGAGTAAGACAGGCACACACAAGGCCCCAGGAGACTGATCCACTAGATAAGAGCAGACTGGACTTCAGAGTAACAGCAATAGACTAGACTTGGTCAAGCAATCAGAAGTCAACACTGGTGTGCAAGACTTAAGGCAAAATCGGCAGGCAAGATACAGAGCACATGATCTAAGCAGCATCACTGTCAGAAAACAAGTAAAAGCAGCCACGAATGCCAGACCAGAATAGAGTGTGATGTGACAGTTTCTTCCTGATCTGGCTGTTATCTCTGTACTAGTGGAGTCTGGGGAAAGAAGCAGTTGAGCAGAGAATATGCTTTTTTGTGTTTTTGTTGACAGTGATAGGTTAAGTTAAAATAACATTTAAAAAACTGATAAGTGACAGAGACAGGGACCCTGATGTGATCTGTAACTGAAGCAGACTGTTACTGATGAGATAAAGTACAGGGACGTGTGATTAAAGTGGTAGTCCAAAACTGACTGCAGCCATGATTGCTGCAGTGTGTGCAATAAATGATGATCCCTCTGCTACTGGGGAGGATGCAGTTTGTCAAGGTCCCACCAAAAATTTCACCCCCACCAACCAGTAATATTAATAAACTATCTAAAAACACTGAAGATGACAATCAGTCGCATTCCAGTGTTGATGGCAGAGTGCAAGAAGGTGTAGCAGTGCAACCAACTGATGCAGCTGACAATGAGACAAACAAGCACAAAAACACCTGTCCTGAAAGTAGTAGTGAACATTATGAAAATCCCTCAAAAGTTAAAAGTAAAATAAATAGTTTTAGAGACCTCTAAAAGCCTAGAGTAATATAAAGGTAGTGGGCAAGAAGTGGTGGGTGATGCTGAGTATGACCTAATGACTGATGATGATGTAGATCTAGAATATATCCCTCTAGCATCCTTCTCTTCTTTAGATACAGATGAAGTTGAGAGTGAAAGAGATGATGATATTGACAGAAAAAGTTTCCACCACTGAAAATGATCGTTGTGTCTGTCTATAAACTTTGAGAATACAATTGGAAAGTATGACCCTGGGCACGCAAAAATGGCTAAAGTACACAGTCATCCGTCAACCACACACACACAGTACAGAATCAACAAGAGAACTGGGTATCCTGGGGGAGGCAAGGTGAAAACAAGCTGATATAAGGACTGGAGATCACTAGAGAGGCATTGACTTAGGAACACTATAATCATCCACAGAGAAGACCTGTATGCTCCCTCATAAAACCTCCAACCAGGAGTGCAGACCAGAAGTGGGGCAGCCAGCTGAACAGCAGCCAGCACAGAGTTGCCAGAGAGAGAGAGCAATAGAGACACAACCAGAAACTGGTAAGATCGAGACACTCCCACACTAAAAAGGCCACCACCAAAGGCTCCACACTGGCTTATTGGGAAACAGTCAATGGATTTGATGTAGAAGAGACGGGACATAGACCTCATATGAAGGAACCCAAGAGCAGATCTGGAGAACATACCCTTGCCAGTTCACCAAATACTGAACACGATTGTGAACCAGACGAGAATCCAGTATCACATCAATCACATGTTCTTCATGTCCATCCACAGTCACTGACTTGGGGATGGAGGTTCCAGGGTGGAATGGATGGGACATAAATCAAAGCTTCAGCATAGAACACTGGGTGAATGGGAACAAGCCAGATGGTACACCACCTGGGGCAACCTTTGCTGCACCTGAAATGGACCCAGGAAATGTGGTTCCAGCTTGGTTGACAGTTCCTATAACCGCACATTCCTTATAGATAACCAGACCAGCTTGGGTCTTATGATGGATTTGAGAAGCCAAGAGAGAGGAACTGATGACTCGCCAGTGATCAACTAATGAGTGAACTTGTGTCTCAGCAGTGGGAAGAAAGATGGTACCTAGGTGAAGTAGCAGCACCCTAGGATTTTAACCTAAGGCAGCAAAGAAAGGAGAACATCCCAGAGAGGAATGCAGGAACTAACTGCAGGAGAACTCAGAGAGGGTCAGTAAGCAAGACCAGATGTTTTGTTGCTGATTACAAAGCTGTGGAGGAACTGCTCAAAGGACTGATTAGTCCACTCAGTCTGGCTATTGGTCTGAACTGCAAAGAAATGCCAAGACAAGCACAGAATGTTTTCTAAAATTTGGAAATGGATTGAGGTTAACAATCCATCATTATATGTAGAGGTATACCGTGCTGATGTAAGACTTCTGAGATGAAGAGATCACCAAGAGCAGGTGCCATTGGAATCTTGGTAAAAGGAATGAAATGGCTCTGCTTAAAGAAGTGATCTGCAATCGCCCAGATAGTCGTCATACCTGAAGATTAAGGCAGATCGACTATAAAGTCCATGGCAATCTGGGTCCAGGGTAATGCAGGTATGGGTAAAGGCTGAAGAAGCCCCAGAGGTTTAGTATGGGAGTGTTTCATACGAGCATGGGTAATGCATGATGAGACAAAGGAGATCATCTCAGCTCTGTTGAGAGACCACCAAAAATTATGAGAAAAGTGATCAGTAGCAAACAAAGCATGATCTGTAAGTGGTCCACCACAAGGAGATGATGCCTGGTCGAAAAGTTTTAGTGGCCAGGAAGGCCAGGAGACAAGAGGTAGGAATGATTGTGTCAGGAACAGAAGTAGGGACTGTAGAAGGTTCGTACCAATGAGAAATCAACTGCTTTTATATTCTTGGAGTCAGGAATATAAGATATAATAAAATGGAAATGAGAAAAAAAAACAAGGACTATGTGCCTGACAGGCATTCAGTTATTTGGCCTAGGCCAAGTATGCCAAGTTCTGGTGGTCAGTGAGGATGGTTATAACATGGGGGAACTTTCCAAAAGGTGCCGACACTCCTCCAGGGAGATTTTGATTGCCCTATATCGTAGTTCTTCTACGGATCAGTAAAATGATGGGAAAAGAGAAAGCAGGGATAAAGGCTGCCAGTAGCAAGGGATCACTGTGAGGGCACTTCCCCAGCCACCATCTGGTAAGCGTCACTTTCAAGGGTAAAAGGCTGAAAGGGATCAGGATTAGGAGTGGGCAAAAAGTGTGAAAAATTTCCTGCATGACTTTTTATGAAAACTTGCCGATTTTTCGCTTTTCCCGCTAAAAATTCTGCCTTTCCGCCTATGCAAAAATGTTCTCCTTTTCGGCTGTTTTAAACATTTTTTGCCTATATTTCCTATAGGTACTACATTTCCCACTGTAATATTACTTCTTCTGAGGGCTGAAGTTTAGAAATAAGTGGCTGAAAGTCAGTTGCGAGTCCTACAGCAACACATGGCTCAAAAAATGTGTTAGCATGCAGAATGCATTTGTCCTTTGCCCACAACACTAACTTCCTGCTTAAGTGACACTGGCACATATTAAGGATGATATCAAGTAATAATAAAAAAAATATACTACCTACAATGCGGCAGATGTGTATTGTAGCGGTGGTGGTGGGGGACTGGCATGATGTGATTTGTGTATGTGTTTTTATCATTGTCATACGTTATCCTCCTTCTCTGATTTTTGACACACATTACTTATCGGTCATAGCAGTGGTGCCAAGTGGGGTAGCTACCCTTCTTCACATCCCTCCTCCATCTCCTCATTTGTGCTGCTGTGAATATATTGGTCCTGGCTTTGTCTGTCATGTGTGGATTCTGCTACCTGATACTCAGATGGTATGAGATGTTGGTTCATTTTTAAGAATGTTAGTCTCCCAACATTGCTGCTTGATAGCCGTGTCCTGCAGTCATTGACAATATAACCAGCCACACTGAAAACCCTCTCAGACTTGCTGGAGGACAACTAAGGGTTTCCACTGCAGTATGTGTCAATGCTGGCCACACAAACACACTTCTTTGTTTGCCAGTATTCTATGGGGTCATTGTTTCTGCCTAAAATGTAGTTGTCCTGCAAGTATGCAGAAACCACATCACATGCAGTGGGACCACTTCTAGGAGCTGCAAGGTGTTCCTGTGTGTTAGTTACGAACCCAAACTCAGGGAGGAAGTCCCAAAGAGATGTGCAGCCACCACCACCACCACTACCAATGTTGGGTTTTTATCTCAATATTCCTTGACAGAATCCGATTCCTCAGATAGTTGCTGCTGATCATCATGAATCCTTGTTGTGACAAACTGCTGATGGCCCTTTGGCAGAAATTCTGAAATTTTGTGTTTAAAGTGGGGTCCAGCAAAGTGGAAAAAATTTATTCCTCATTGATTTTAATAGACACTATTCGAGGATCTTGTTCAAAGCATGCTAACATGTCCTTTACCAGTTGGTGCATGTCTGCTTTGTCATTATGGTAAGATTCCTCAGCCAAGCTCCTCATTTTTTCTGCAATAAAAAGATCAGTGGTAGAATTTCACTAATTCCTGTCCCAATAAGACTCACCAGCACAGTTGTCTCCTCAAAGGGCTTCAACAGCTCACATACATCGCACATTAGTTGCCATTGACCAGGTGAGAAAAGAGGCTCCCTCCAAACCTTCCGTTTTTGCATGGTGTACTCACTAATGGCCTTATTGTGCTCGTACAATGCTGTAGCATGTACATTGTGGAATTCCACCTGGTAGGAACCTCCATTTTCATGTGGTGATGGGGCAGGTTGTTAAGCTCTTATATGGAATATAGAGCATTACGTGTACTGTAGGAGTGAATAAATTGGACACAGATTTTGCAGGCAATAGTACGCATCTATCTGAGGGTTTGGGATTCTGCCAGGAATCTGGTCACAACTAAATTTAGCACAGGGGCAAAGCAGGGCACATACACCATATCATTCTCAAAGCAGCAATTACGTTGGAGCATTATCAGCAGACACAAAACCAGCTTTTAAGGAGCAATATACAAGCCATTCCTCTATGACCTGCTCCGGCTTATTTAGAACAATAAGAATAATAAGGAATAATAAGTAATTTTTCAGTATCTTTGTAGTACTGCAATGGGAATTCTTGTGGCTATAGAAAGCATAGGCAGAAATTGCCACAATCTTGCAGGAAATGTATTAATACAGAAAATAAATTAATTAATAAATAACAGGTAGAGATTCCAAGGGAATTTCTATGAAAAAGATACAATTGTGTTTTTCCCTGAAATTTTCCATGAAAAGGAAACAGATTTTTTTTTTGCCTATCCCCTTCCCTACCAAATGGGACTGTGTTTTTTTTCTGCAACAATAACTAAGCAGCCTTTGAGATAAACCAGTTTTAATTTCAATGTTTATGCTTCCTTAAGCTCAAAGTATTATAACATACAAAATCTGACAATGGAGGTATTCAGTCTCTGAAGAGTATAATGTATTCCATATATTTGTGGTTACAAGACAAAGTGGCAGAACAGAACACTAAGCTAATACACAGGGCACCTGCAGTTACAAACACATAAAAGGATGTTAAAATGTTCCAGTACTACTCAGTAAAAGGTTGTTGCAGCTATTTCATCAGGTTTAAATTTAATTGCCTTAGCCTTTGTCACATAGATTTTTTTTTTTTCTTGCTGATACAGACTCCAGGAACTGCTTTCCGTTTTGCATGCAGTCTTACTGCAGTGCTGTATATAATGTTTCTTTTAGGAAACAAAGCTTCTTTCAACAGGCTATAACATCTAAGTTATTGCATTTATATAAAAAGGTGACTTGATGCAATTACAAAAAAAACGACTTCCTGAGTTCAAGTCAGAAACCTGCCATTTCCTTTAGCTTGACAAACCCAGACAGTAAAAGTATTGTTAGGGAAGAATTGTGTCCTTACATAGAAAACAGGAGAAATTATGTAGCAAACCAGCTGCAGCATAGGAGATACATATAAAATCCCCATTAATTGAAAAGGGGCTTTTAACCACTTGAATGCTAAAGCAGTCTCTAAGACATTGCTCTCCCTAAACAAACACCATTCTTGGTACATTTCACATTATTGAAACAGCAAAACTGCAATTACTCTTCAATTTGTGAGGTATTTCAATGAAAATCACAAATTTTGGCCACTCGGGAGAAAAACCTCACAGATGTATGTATGTATGTATTTAATGATTTAATGTGATTTAGTGTATCTCATATTTCCCTGTTATTTGAGCAAAAATATGCATCACTGTGTGTATAGGTCTATAGAAGAGATAACTATGCACATGTTGGTCCAGGCACTGTTGCTTCCAGAAGTGTCAGTCTCTGTCCACTTACCTATCGAGTTGTCTGTTCTAGATATCTGGTGATGTCATGTAATTGTGCCTGCATCTGCTCAGCTATCGATACCAAGAAGAGTTCATCCACATGAAACACTCTGATGTTCTTCATTCAGTGTGGAACAGTATGCCCCTGTGAGAGTCCTTTAAATACTATACTTAGATACACTTTTTGTTTGTCTTTTGCCAGTTTTAATTTTTGCTTTTCATGGTTTCCATTGTATGAGGCTACATACTAGAGCTGCATAAATAAAAGTATAACTGTATGAGTTGCCCATCATTACTATCATTCTGTCATTTTATTTTAATACTAGTTTTAAAGCCTGTGTACACGGGCCAACACTGGCAGCGCTGCAATCATGCGCAGTACTGACTGCCAGAACTCACTGAGGCTGATAAGGAGCGGGGCACTCCGAATTCAGATTGTTGTCCTCTCTGTGCACCTTCCTGGGATTGCTGGTGCGCAGAAAGGACTCCTGTCTGAATTCAGAGCGCCTGCTCCGTATCAGCCGCGGCATTCAGGCAGTCAGTACTGCGCTTACAATAAAGGAAGGTATCCTCAAATAGCTCTGGGTCCGGAAGCCAGAGATCCGGAGATTAAATATTAAAATAGTGAATTTACTGTGCGGATGGTAGTAGATAAGCAGAGTATCAGCGGAGCTACTCCACAATGCGTCCGCTCAGTATGGCTGCCAGGCCACGCCCCCCCTTGCTAACAATTTTTACTTTTATTGTATATTTCTTCACTTCAGCACTCATCCCTAGTTCAAATCCAAGCATGACATACTCACAACTATTCTATATTTTGGCATAAAACCATTCATCTAAAACACTTTTATTTTAACAATGTTAAACTACCTGGAAATAATCAACAGCATACCTATCAAATATTTTTTCTTCTTACACACTTTGTTTAATATATACCATTTGATCATAACACCTATAATTAAAAAGTCATTACAAAATTAAAATATTGAAAGAATCTTCCTTTGTTTTTCACAGCTTATTGTGTGGAAGTAAAACTAATTTGCAAAACTTACAATACATAAAATATACATTTAGCAAATGTATGATGAAATCAGTATTCAGCAATACAAAAAGGTATTTTAAAAAAAGTTTAGATAACTGTTAAAAATGTGGTCAAAGACAAAAATTTCTAGTGTGTTAGAAAATATTTTTTGATATTTGCAATGATGTTACCTAGAGACAAGGTGTGAGGAGGAGTTAACAAGTCCACCAGTAAACACTCAATTAGTGTGGTGCACTCTAAGACTAAATACTAAGATATTGTCACCATCCTCAGAGTCGCTTTGGTCTCATCATGAGCGATGAGGGCGCTTCCTTATTGCCAGCACATGAACAGTGTTGGCCTCCTACTTCCATCTGCACTTACATCTCAGTCATGCCCTGTATCCCTGAAATTCTATTGGCTGGTCAGGGGCCTATTGAGCACATCACTTGATCGTGCCCCCACTAGCTAGCCTCCCCATTGGCTAACATTCCCTTTTTAAATGGGATACCCGCTTCAGTGAGTACCTGTTCCACAAGCTATTGGAGATATTTGATAGCTGCTGTTACCTCTGTATCTGATCCTGATTCCTTGCATTTGACCACGGCTATCCTGACTTTAGCTTAAACCTGACTCCTGGATTCTGAACCCAGCTTTCCTACCTTTGCTATGACTGCTTTTCATCTTGGTACTGTCTGTCTTATTTGTTTTTTTTTTAACCCAGCTTTCTCAGACTATCCTGTCCCCTTCCTGCTTCCTGCAGCTCTTCTCTGGTCCTGGTTCTTCATGGATCCCAGCGTGCTCCCATCCTGGTTGCACCTTGGCTCAACTGAGATGGAACATTCTGATTTTGTAACCAGCAACTTTACTCAGCTTCCACTGAAGGATGGGAATACCTGGCATGCCATCACTGCACCCAAGCCTCACTCCCTAGCAATGCACCCTAGCCACAGAACCACAACTAGGCTACGTGGGTCCTAAACCCCACATATTAACAAGTATGATTATAAGGGTCAACAACCAACCACAAAGAAGCAGAAAGAGGACTGGCACAAAAAAGAATACTCAAATGACAACATTTATCCTGCAAATTTATATATAAATGTATTCAAAAGTCAATTAATTGATAATATACAACAAGCCATATCAAAAAGTTAAAAACAATTAAACACACACAAACACACAAGGAGACAAACTGATCCCATAAGTAATATTTTGAGACCCAGTACACGTGTAATGATATAATGTACTGAGAAAAGAATCAAACAGATATACAATAGTGGCTCAATATTCAAAATCTTAAAAAACCTCCTACATTAGAAAAACAATAATGGGACTAGTAACATACCACTAGTGCACACACTGTGTAAATCTTACAAGATCTAAATCCTTAAGTAAAGTTCAAAAGTGGTACATGAAGAAAATACAAAAAAAAGCAATAATGACTTGATGTTTTCCATCTTCTCTTATCCTTTGAACATAATATTGGTACAATTTTGGTACAATATTGGTACAATTTTGGTATTTGCCATTTCTTTCATTGAATTTTATTTATTCACTTTAGCACTTTAGCATATTCTACATTGAAGGACTTTAGATAGTTTGAACTTTATGGATTTTTGAGTGGCATGTTATTTCTCCTGTAATTTATGTATTGCTGTCCTGATCTAGGAGGTTATTTAATATTTTGAATATTGAGCCAGTATTTTATATTTGTTTATTCTTTTCTCACTACTGAATGCTAGAGGGGGTCCCCTTCGCATTGCTTTTCAATGCAATGGAGATCTCTATCATTCAAGGGGTTAAAATAAATTAAAATTGAGGAAATTGCTTTATGAAAAGTGCTGCCTCGTAGTATTCTGAATATAAAATGTGGGTCGTATTAACAAGATTCTGCTCTAAAATAAGCCCAAGAGCACATTTCCTTTTTATTACGCTACTTACAATGAAATTGTCCTCTAAATACTGAAAACTGAAGGCAGTGGGGAGAGTTTATGGTCATTTGTACTTTAGATTGTAAGCTTTTGGGCAGGGACCTCACTTCCAGTGTTTCACTTTGCAAAACACTTATAAACCTGTATTGTCTAAACCCTTAAATTGTAAAGCGCTGCATACACTTGTGGCACTATATAAATAAACATATTCATTCATTCAAAATTCTCAATTTGCAGCATTTTCTGCAGGAATTCCTGCTCATAGAAAAATGTCCAGCTTTTCAGTAACACCAATGATTTTTGCTTGAGAACATTGCCTTTCTGATTTTGCTTTTAATGACCACATGAATTACCACCAGAATGATATAAAAAGCTAAAACTTAGATTAGTAGTAGACACAGGCAGGAGTGATTGAGAGAGAGATAGTGAAAAATAAATATAATGCTGTTGCAACTTTCTTACTTGAGAATGACTGAGAGTAGCTGGGGGACTGCTGTTAACTTAGAGAAGCAGCTGGACATTTGGGTGTTGCATGTGCCCTTACCCTGGTGTCCTGAGAATCTAGTGACCCTCTTGGAAAAAGGAAGCCAATTTGTTTCTTGTTTTTGGAGGGCTGTCTGTTGCAAGATGGGAATCACTCTGGTATTCTCTATCTCATACCACCCACAAACTTATGGAGTTGCCAAAAGTCCTATCAAAGCCTTAGAATAATATTTATGATTCTTTATCACTGACAATCAAGATAACTGGTCTGACCTCTTGTTTCTGTCAGAATTTGCCAGAAATAATGCACTCCAGAAATCCACACAGGTTGTGTGTATGGTATTCATCCAATTGCTTTCCCTATAGTAATGATGGAAACTGGCATTCTTGCCTTACATGGGAATTTAGTGGAATTACAGTCCAGATGGTACTCCATTTAGGAAGCATTACTTAAGTCCTTTCAACAACAAAAGAAACATACTGATCATAGAAGGGCAGCCCCCTCCTACTCTCCCAGTGACAGAGTATGGTTGTCAACTACACATTTACACCTGTGAGTACCCTCCCTACAATTTGCTCCTCATTATATTGGACCCTGCCTGGTGACTAAAAATGTGAACCCTGTGGCATATGAACTACAGCTACCTCCATCTCTCCGTATTCCAAATCCCTTCAATATATAATTTCTCAAACCTCTACTTTGCAACCAGTATACTAAAGCTAATCCTGCCCCATGTCCTGTGCAAACTGAGACAGTTGACAAGTTTGAGGTATAATCTATTGTGGATTCTCATTTCTCCTGGTAAAAGTCCAATACCTTGTACATTGGAAGAGATGTGACCTGGAGGAATGCTCCTGTTGCCTGCTCATCATTTTCATGCTTCTTATGTGGTACTTTCTTCCCACCTCCAGTTTCCTGCTCATCCAGGTGGCTCTAGTCCAGTGGCCAGCTATCGGGAAGGGGGTACTGTCATTCTTGTTTACAGGCTATAAGAGAACAAGCAAGGTTCACTCTCTGTTTTAGAATGAAGTAGGAGTGCAAAAGCAGGAAAAACATAAACAAAAATCTAAGCATAGTATTTATTGTAAATGGAACAAAATACACTCACATGGTGCCCATCTTGGGCTTTATGCATATAAAGGGTCCCAGCTCCTGATAGCCAACAAGCTGTGCCTGCGAGTTCTCCTACTGGTCTCCACAAGTATCTCTATGCTGGAGTAAGCAGTAAGCCTTGTTCAGTCCTCATGATGTTGGGAGGCTTGTATTGTCAGATGTTATCCTTTAAACAGTCTCTCTTGTTAAGTTCTTTAAATGAGGGACCACAAATAATGTGTTAGCAGTAAGCTCCACGTGTACAGGCCAACGCTAACAGACTGTGAGATGGCTGTGACTGGGAGAGGGGGTGGGTTCACACAGGGGGCATGGGTGGAACCCAACTGCAAGCAGGTGTGGGAAAAGAAGGACCCGAAGCGTATTGTGGAGCTTTGACTCAGCTTCTTCAGGGGTAACAGTAATAGGGTTACTAAAAAAGTGATCCTAATTTTTAGTTATAATATTAAGAACATCCGGTTCACAACATTATATGCAAATAGTAAATATCATACAATGAATAAAAGATAATGAAAATTGAAAATTAAAAGAAAAATGAAAGTGAAAATGAATGTGAACATAAAAATAAAAATAAAGATGAAAATAATTATAGATATAAGGAAATAAAAATAATAGAATTAAATATATTAAAAACAGCCCTGAAAATGTGAACAATTGAAATCAATATTCTGATGGTGACATGTGGCGACTGAAATTTAAAAGAGAAAATGTCGGAAGATAAGTGAGAAATGGTGTGATAATGTTTTTTAAATCCGATTGTGTGAAAGAGAAGTACGTTAAAAATGAACTGTATGGAAGTATGTGTTGGTGAATAAAGTTTATCGAGTGGTATGAAATTAATTGCTCCGTGAATAGATAGAATGGAATGAAAAGTGAATGAGCAGTGAACTGAAAAGAAAGTGTTACAATATGATACATGTTGCGAGTGTAACATGAACTATCCGGCTTAGAAGGGGATGATGAATGTCATACCACCGGATGAGGAGATCCAAAACTATGAAGTTCTTTGGATAATAGAATTTTTGAAATAAATAAGTAACTTTACCAAATGGAAGTAGGACATTCCTGATGGTGGAATATATACATAGAATTCTGTGTGTATAATTAGCATGTAAACTGTGTTGATATCCCCGTTCACTGACAAGAAACGATGTGAAAAAATGATTGATTCTAAATAAAAATGAGGATAAAATACAGTACGGTATAAATATCTGTGCATGTAAAATGACTGACACCAGGTGAAAAATAAAAATAAAGGTAAAAGAAGACAGATATAGCGACCCAGAAATTTATATGATATATGTCTGCTGGAATAAAACTGAAGCCCATTAATGTAGAAAAACAATAACATCTTAAAACAATGTCTCAATGAATTGATAATAAGATATGTAAAACTGTATAAATATACAATCCTGATAATATAATAAGAACAAAGTAGAACTAAAAACTATCACTGGATGGTGTTGATAAGAATTGTATTGGCACCCGAGAGACAGAAAAAGTACATGGAAAAATATACAAATGTGTAAATAAACTTAATACATATCATGCCTCAATTGCTGACATGAGGTGTATATTGGGCCACCATGTCCCACATTGTCCACAAGTGTCATATAAGTAAACATGTACCCATATGGGCTAAGCTGGAACCTGTGGGGGACCCCACCAGAATATAATAACAACAAGTAGATAACAACCTGCAAATATAAACTAAGGTGACACATGTAATCAAATAAGGAGCCCTTTTAAAACAAATCTTTCATGTAAATGCCATAAGATCAAATTCTATATTTAGTCCCTGTGGGGGGGATTGTTTTCAATTCAAAAATCCAAAAAGATTCAGTTTGTATCAGTTTCTTAAGGGATCTTCACCTCAATGAGAAAGTTTGACATGTTCCATACCTGCAATTTGAATGCCCGTGTGTTGGCATTGATGGGTGGTTTTGCAGTGTTCTGGTAAACTGTGGGACTCCAGGCCATGGGAAATATTCCTCAGATGTTCTGAGAATCTGATCTTAATTTTCCTCTTGGTTCTTCCCACATACTAGAGTCCACAAATACAGGTCACCAGATACATTGCATAGGAAGTATAACAGTTCATGAAGCTTTTAATATTATAAATCTTCTCAGTAATATTATATTTGAAAGACTGTTGTTTTTTGTTTGGCATATGGTCACAAGTGGTACAGTTCTCTTTCTAATATATTAACAAATCGAGCGCTCTATAGCAACAAAGAAATAGATAAAAGAAAGAGTTAGATATTTATAAATGACACATCTAATTAAAATATATATATTATATATGTATAACACAGTTTTCCAATATTGAACCGCTAAAATAAGATCACAGGAGTACAGAAAAAGAAGGCAATGCAACAGAGCAAAATTGCTTACCAAATATGGATGCCCATCCTCACACTATCAAAACCCGTCAATTCCCTTTCTGACAATGGTTATAGTGCACAATCGTGACCAATTTGTGGCATTAATCTTGATGGACAGCCCTTTACTTCGTTCCCCAGTGATCAATTAGAAAATATCCACTAGCCGATATACCTACCTCTGGCATATTGTCCGAATACCCGTGTTTCGGATCAAAGCTCAGAGGCATTCAATTATTGATAATGGACACCCGGATACAACTTCCAGATCTGAAATCAATCAGCCCTTAGTTGTCTATATGACTCAAAAAAACATTTGAAGTAACTAGCTTCGCATGTAATGGTCTCGGTCGATATGCAAAGATCATAAAAACATATCCATATGTATTATCGCAAACTAAAAATCATAAATGTAAAAGAAAAAGGGTAAAATGTATATCGGTAATAACCTAATAAAGAAGTGTACACTTAAAAAAAAAGTAATATATATAATCTTTTTCACCCCTGGTACCCGGAGCAATTGAGGAAAAAAAATAGTCCCCTTGAATTGATGAATACCAGTATATATCAATTGTGTAATGTCCTGATATGTAGAGAAACTTTAACAGTCACCTATTCCTATGGCATTATATTCTGAACTTAGTATTATTTGTCCTCATAGAGTGGGTATGAACCCAACCAATCACTCACGGTTAAGATGGAATCTTGAAGTAACAGAGCTTTAACAGATTTATACGGAGTCTTACTCTACATCTTGTCTCACCTTCAATACAGGTACACACATGGTGTTGTATTGAAAACACCCTTTACCTCCGTGTGGCAGTTCTCAAGCTTCTGTTCATGTTCTTCACACACCTTTTAGCTGGGTGTTACAATTTCCCGACTTCAGTTCATATCTTTCACAAACCTGTTCGTTGGGTGTGTAGCGTTTCAGACTTCCATTCTGGCTTTGTTTCTTTCTGCTATAAAAATAACTCTTTGACTTCTGTTCTTATTTGTTCAGCTCCTGTTAACTCGGTGTTGCTTACCTCCATATGATTAGTTATTTATCTCACCATTCTTCTTCTTTAAACACCTATTGACTCGGTGTGATGAATCTCAGAGTTTTATTCAAATTCCCTGTCTTATCCATATTATTATTATTATTATTCTTTATTTATATAGCGCCAACTAATTCCGCAGCGCTGTACAATTGGGAATAGACATACAGAGGTATTAAATAGTACAATCAGATGTGGAGAACAGGAGGATTAGAGGGCCCTGCTCGTGAGAGCTTACAGTCTAGAGGAAGGTAGGTTTGATACAGAAGGAGTAAGTGCTATTGCGTTAAAGTGCCTCCTGCCACATGAACTGCCAGTCAGTGGGTGGGAGTGAGAAGTTGACTCGTACATATGAAGTTGACTCGTACATCGAATCAATACTATTTATGTCATGAAAGGTATGACTCCACATCAAGTTCAAAAACTGGTATTCACTCTCCTTCCAATGCATTTCAAAGCACGCTTGCTTCTTCATCAGGGAGTAACCAGTTCCATCTCTAGTTTGTTCACCCTCTGTTTAACTGAGTCTTTAATCGCCTCTTCCATATACTGTATATATATATCTTTTTTTTGTAAATCATTTTGCTGGAAATCACAGTATGCTCTTCTCTTTCTCACTCTCAATCCCAACCTGATTGATGTTTTACTGCCGGAGGACTCACAGCATCTCTGGGAAATTTATTTCCATCCATGTCTCATATATATATATATATATATATATATATATATATATATATATATATATATAGAGTTTAGACAAATCAGCACTCACAGGACTTGTATAAAAATAAAAATAGTTATTTTATTTGATCGACGTTTCAATCCCTCCAGGGATCTTTATCAAGACAATCACCTCGTGGAAACAACCTCCATCTTGTACCCTACACCCGGTGATGACCTCTAACCCCTGAGGTCAAAAGTCTAGTGAGTTCACGTGTATACATTCATTAAGTGAATATAAAAACAAAAATCATAGGAAAACAAAAAAGTACAGTATCAGAAGATAAGGTCATACATATGTATGCCTTATATCCCCAACATACCCATAATATATTCCGACTTTTAATCAATGAACAATTTTAGTGGAAACTCGTCAAAGGAGGCTGCTACTTAAATAGCAACCACAATTATCAGAGTATATCAACATGTCTCAGATACTAGTAGAGCATTTACAATGATAAATTAGACAGAAACATTTACATGTAACTCCGGGGTATCGCAACGCTACTACCGTAGCCACTTAAGTTGTATATGCTTATAAATGTGTTTTGTAGCGCTATTCCGGCTACTACACACATACAGTCATACACCCTTGTATCACTTACCCATAAGACTTTTACATGGAGTATATAAATAAGACATTCAAATGGAACATTGCGGGATCGAAGCGCCACATCAATCATGACATCGCATACCCATAGCGCATTGTATCAATAGCACCCAATTATAATAGACTTGATCCTGTGATCTATAAGTTCGTCATTCAACATATCAGAACTTGTTGCTCTCATAATATCGTATCGTTTCTAAAATATTTGATAATGGCATTATAAAATAAGTGAAAACGGTGTCAAGAAAGTCACTAATCAGGATGTATCCCTCAATGAGAACCGTCAGGGCGCAACATTAATGATGGTGAATCATTTAGATAACATCAAAGGCAGCACCTAGGGGTTGCTTAATTATAACATCTATCGCAGATAACTCCTTGTGTTCAAACAACGATCGGATCCCCCACCTTCATATAGGGGACACACATATAGATTGATAATTGTTGCGCTACTCCACTACACAAAGATAAATTGTCATTATATGTCATATCATGTTCGATACATCTACATCTATCATGTTCGATACATCTACATCTGGCAGTTTCTCAGGGAACATTAAAACGCCTTCCATACATGATGTTAACATTAATATATAATACAATACAAAGAACATAATATGATCATTGAATACACTCAAATATAGTCATTCCCGGACATTAGTAGGAAACTGTATGTATCAAATGAGAGGAAAGAGTACTACTTCGTGATTAGTCAGGTCAATCACATACTCACAGTTCATCCCCATGTAGCTGGGGTTCATAGTTCTTGGTGTATTGTCTGCGCATCCCTTATCAGCACATCCCTTTGCTCTTGGGGGGTATAAGGCTCCAGACAGAGCACCCGTTATTCACAAGTGCCCTAGTCTGTGCCCATCCACCACCATATGGGAGTCACAGTGCTTACCTGTTGGTAAGTAACAGAGCGAAATCGAACTACCGGTACTTTTGTTGCTCATGTTCCATCCGATTACAGAGGCTTCCTTGCGCTCATAGACACCGATATAAATGCAGATCCTATGCATATCCTATCCTGAGAAGGTACCAATAGATGTATTTCATTCTTTATTGCGGTTAAAAAAGAGAGAAATAGACTTACATTTGCACGGTGTGTACTTGTCAGATTATTACAGACAAAAGAATATTCCTAGGCGTTTCAGAATCTCCAACATACCTACTATAGGAAGAAACAGTGGTGAATTTTGTAGAAAGTGGTGTGCCATTCTGAATAAGTGTTCATTTGATCTCATACTGCTGGTCATAGAAGAAGTAACCAGGGAATTAAGATTAGTAAGAACTGAAATTGAAGACTTTGAAGTATCTAATCTTACTATACTACAAACAGATAAGAAGACTGATTGGATTGAGAAACTTAGTAAACAATTGAACACTTTTAGATCAGAATTACACAGATTTAAAAAGAGTAAAGTGGAAAAAGTCAAATTAGATTATAAAGAAAAAAAGAGTATACAGATGGCTCACTGGAGGTAGTGATCCAAGGAAAGATCTCCGTCGGAGACCCCCACGCAGTAGGATTCAACGTCCAAACTTTTCAAGTGTAGATAACTCTTCGAGTAATTCATCTGGTACTGACACTACTGAATACCCCAACCCTACTGAACAAGAACCTGTAGCGACCACCTCTGCCTCTTCTTTTTTAGGAGTTACCACAAGAAATCAATCAAAAAACAGAACAGGCCCCATAGAAGGAGAGGGGGAAGAAGACATAAACACTATAGACAGTGGTGAAAAACCTCCGCCCAGAGGGAGGAAGTAGTGTTTAATCTATCCTCCCATATTTTAACTAAGGAGGAGAAAAATGTCCTTTCAAGAGGTTTAACTTTTATTCCTACAAGTAACTCTAAGGATTTGGATATAGCAGTGGATCTATTTAAATTCCAAAGTAATATGAAATTGAAAGAATTTTTTAAAAAAGACAACATTAAGGAACAGAAGAAATTTAAAGTCAAAAGTATTTTTGATCCACCTAATACTCCAAATTCTATTACTACCTTTTTTAACCTGGTAGATACTGAATTAAAAACTGAGACCAAGCACAAAGTACACCCTAATCTAACTAGACTAGAAAGAGAGGCGATTAAAACTCTGGCTGAAAACCCTGATATAGTAATTCGCCCAGCAGACAAGGGTGGAGCAATTGTAGTGATGGACTATGTATATTATAGAGAGGAAATATTATCACAACTTCATGACAGTCAAACATATAAATTACTAAAAGGAGACCCCTCTATGAAGTATAAAAAGATTGTGGATGTGATTATTACTCAGGCATATGAGGCAGGATGGATTGATGAAGACACTAGAGGCTTTCTTAGGCAAGATTACCCTATCTGTCCCATTCTTTATACCATTCCAAAAATCCATAAAAATCCTAAAACACCACCTGGTAGACCCATAGTATCGGCTATTGGTTCTTTATTTCAACCAATCGCTCAATATTTGGATCATTTCATACAGCCATTGGTACAAAAATCTCCTTCATATATCCGTGACACCACTGATTTTTTACTGAAATTACAGAATTTGAGTGATTTCCCAAATCAAATACTATTAGCTACGATGGATGTAAAATCTTTATACACGGTTATCCCAGTAATGGAAGGTATGGAAGCAGTAAGAAAGGCACTCACTATGAATAAAGACACCAATAGACCTCCAACTGAATTCCTGCTAAGTCTTTTGGCGTTTTGTCTGGGATATAATTATTTCAAATTTGAAAGAAGCTATTACCTACAGATATCAGGAACTTCGATGGGGTCAAACATTGCCCCGTCCTATGCCAACTTATTTATGACAGACTTTGAGCAGAAACATATCTTATGTCCTTTTAAAGATCATTTGATTTGTTACTATCGATTTATAGATGATCTATTCCTGATCTGGCAAGGTGACAGATTATCATTTGATAGATTTGTGGACTCTTTGAACCGTTTGGACACTCCAATTAAATTTACATCCACGGTGAATGAAATGAGTGTGAACTTTCTGGATATCACAGTAACGAGGGAGGGGCCCAATTTGAAAACAACTAACTATAGGAAAGATACTGATAGGAACACCATCCTATTAAGGAGTAGTAATCATTAGTGTTGAGCGAGCACCCCGATGCTCGGGTGCTCGGGTGCTCTGACCGAGCACCCCCTGAGGCTCGAGTGCTCGGGCGAGCACCCGAGCCCATTGAAATGAATGGGGCGACACCAGGCACCCCCTGCTCTGATGAGGGGAGGGTGCCTGGTCAATGCCCCCTTCATCTCCGCTATGCCCCCTTCATCTCCGAATGCCCCCTTCATCTCCGCAATGTCCCCCTTCATCTCCGAATTGCCCGTCTTCCACAATGTGCCCCTTCATCTCCGCTATGCCCCTCTTCCACAATGTGCCCCTTCATCTCCGCTATGCCCCTCTTCCACAATGTCCCCCTTCATCTCCTCTATGCCATAGAGGAGATGAAGGGGGACATTGTGGAAGAGGGGCATAGCGGAGATGAAGGGGCACATTGTGGAAGAGGGGCATAGCGGAGATGAAGGGGCACATTGTGGAAGACGGGCATAGCGGAGATGAAGGGGGACATTGTGGAAGAGGGGCATAGAGTCTATGCCCCTCTTCCACAATGTCCCCCTTCATCTCCGCAATGCCCCCTTCATCTCCGCAATGCCCCCGTACCTCCAGTCCCTGGTGGTCCAGCGGAGCTTCTTCGGATCTGTGCCTCTTCCGGCACAGATCCCCGCCACCCGAACATGGCGGGAGAGCACATGGCGGTACTCGACGAGTACCGCCATGTGCCGAGCAGAGCGATGCTCGAGCCGATCCGAGCATCGGCCGAGCACGCTCGCTCATCACTAGTAATCATCCTCAACACGTCAAAACTTCAGTCCCATACTCACAAATGACAAGAATTCTAAGGAATAACAGCAATCGTATGGAGGGCATTAAACAGGTTGATGACCTTATAGTGAGACTTGAGGAGCGCGGATACACTAGGAGTAAGCTAGAAGGACACAAGAGGAGAGTTTTACAGAAATCATCAGAAGAACTATTGACAACAAAAGATAGAAAGAATCAAACATTGAATCATTTAGTGTTTTCCACCACATATACACAGAATACACAAAGAGTTAAAAGTGCCATCATGAACCATTGGCAAGTAGTGAGTGAGGATAAATCTTTATCCCCCATTTTTCATAATAAACCCTTGATGTCCTATAAAAGAGGACCTATTTAAGAACACTTTTAGTAAAGACAGACCCAAAACATTGCTACACATCAAAAAATAGCAATTGGTTACAGAGTAACAAACCTGGTTGTTTCAAGTGTCTTAATTGTGTTACTTGCAAAAACCTGATCACAGGACCAGGCTTTAAAGATCCAAGAAACAGTATGTTGATTCCTATTAAACATAGACTGACTTGTACATCTAGTTATGTTATATATTTTATCCAATGTCCTTGCTCTCTCCTATATATTGGCAAAACTATTACTAGCTTCAGGGACAGGATGGCCAATCATAGGAAATCTATTAGGGATGCACTAGTTTCAGGAACATCAGATAAACCAGTAGCGCGACATTTCGCCACGCATCATCATACGGTGGCATCTATGCAGTGCATGATCATTGACCAGGAGCCTGTACCTACCAGAGGGGGAGACAGAGGAAAGAAATTATTACAAAGGGAGGTGAGATGGATTCGGAGATTAAATACCTTGGCACCATATGGACTTAACGAGAATATCTCTTATGCATGCTACTTATAAAATGTGACTTTAAGAAGATCTTTATGAGTTATATAACAACATTTGGTACCCGAAAAGGATTGCTTTTCTATGTATCTGGTAACAAGAAAATTAAATTGAACACCTAGAAATTGAATACCTTCTATACATCTAAATAATATAAACCCTCAGGTTTGAAATTTCCCGGAATTAGAGCAAAAATTTTTTTATATATCTCCCAGTATGTGAGGAAGGAACTATTAATTTTTTGGTCTTCGTTTGGATTATGTTTGCAACAACATAGCTCTAATCCATGACATGGAGGCTATGGGATAAGACGGTACAATGTAGCTGACATCTTTTTATGAATTATCGTCATCAGTGTGATAAAAAGAGGGTCACATCTTAATATGGTTCTAATTCACCCCTCGGGGTGGAGGCCATAGGATCTGCATTTATATCAGTGTCTATGAGCGCAAGGAAGCCTCTGTAATCGGATGGAACATGAGCAACAAAAGTACCGGTAGTTCGATTTCGCTCTGTTACTTACCAACAGGTAAGCACTGTGACTCCCATATGGTGGCGGATGGGCACAGACTAGGGCACTTGTGAATAACGGGTGCTCTGTCTGGAGCCTTATACCCCCCAAGAGCAAAGGGATGTGCTGATAAGGGATGCGCAGACAATACACCAAGAACTATGAACCCCAGCTACATGGGGATGAACTGTGAGTATGTGATTGACCTGACTAATCACGAAGTAGTACTCTTTCCTCTCATTTGATACATACAGTTTCCTACTAATGTCCGGGAATGACTATATTTGAGTGTATTCAATGATCATATTATGTTCTTTGTATTGTATTATATATTAATGTTAACATCATGTATGGAAGGCGTTTTAATGTTCCCTGAGAAACTGCCAGATGTAGATGTATCGAACATGATAGATGTAGATGTATCGAACATGATATGACATATAATGACAATTTATCTTTGTGTAGTGGAGTAGCGCAACAATTATCAATCTATATGTGTGTCCCCTATATGAAGGTGGGGAATCCGATCGTTGTTTGAACACAAGGAGTTATCTGCGATAGATGTTATAATTAAGCAACCCCTAGGTGCTGCCTTTGATGTTATCTAAATGATTCACCATCATTAATGTTGCGCCCTGACGGTTCTCATTGAGGGATACATCCTGATTAGTGACTTTCTTGACACCGTTTTCACTTATTTTATAATGCCATTATCAAATATTTTAGAAACGATACGATATTATGAGAGCAACAAGTTCTGATGTGTTGAATGACGAACTTATAGATCACAGGAGCAAGTCTATTATAATTGGGTGCTAATGATACAATGCGCTATGGGTGTGCGATGTCATGATTGATGTGGCGCTGCGATCCCGCAATGTTCCATTTGAATGTCTTATTTATATACTCCATGTAAAAGTCTTATGGGTAAGTGATACAAGGGTGTATGACTGTATGTGTGTAGTAGCCGGAATAGCGCTACAAAACACATTTATAAGCATATACAACTTAAGTGGCTACGGTAGTAGCGTTGCGATACCCCGGAGTTACATGTAAATGTTTCTGTCTAATTTATCATTGTAAATGCTCTACTAGTATCTGAGACATGTTGATATACTCTGATAATTGTGGTTGCTATTTAAGTAGCAGCCTCCTTTGACGAGTTTCCACTAAAATTGTTCATTGATTAAAAGTCGGAATATATTATGGGTATGTTGGGGATATAAGGCATACATATGTATGACCTTATCTTCTGATACTGTACTTTTTTGTTTTCCTATGATTTTTGTTTTTATATTCACTTAATGAATGTATACACGTGAACTCACTAGACTTTTGACCTCAGGGGTTAGAGGTCATCACCGGGTGTAGGGTACAAGATGGAGGTTGTTTCCACGAGGTGATTGTCTTGATAAAGATCCCTGGAGGGATCGAAACGTCGATCAAATAAAATAACTATTTTTATTTTTATACAAGTCCTGTGAGTGCTGATTTGTCTAAACTCTACACATTAATTTGATCCGGACACCCAGGCATTTGCTGTGTTATCGAGAGTGCTGCCTTTTTTGCCATATATATATATATATATATATATATATATATTTATATATATGACTTCTGTGTGCCTGGCATACACACTCAGGGGCGCCAGTAAGGAGTAGCTATTCATAGTTCCTCCCTACTGCCAGTCTTGGAGACACAAGGGGCAGGAGTGGACATGGCCCTCTGCAAGGAGTTTCCCTCTCTCAGCATCCTCCTGAACATGAAAAAGAGGCTTGGATTTCAAGTAACTGAATGAGCATACTCAGACCATGAAAAAAAGGCTTGGAATACAAGAAACTTACTGGGCATATGCAGAACATTAAAATGAAGCTGCTACACACACACACACACACACACACACACACACACACACACACACACAGCCAACTCACCTCACTTACATTCACACTCCACTTACATGCAGGCTTACAGACAACCAGCACTGAACAAGAACACCACCACCTGCTACCAGTAGGAAACCTATGGGTCACGCTATTTTCTCTCTCTCACAGCAGAGGAGTAAGCTACTGCACTGTCTGACACTCATAACGCAGAGAAAGCCACCTCCGCTCCACTATGACTGTCACATTGTGGCTGCTTCCTCTGCTGCAGCCTTACCACTAAGTACCCACACTTCCACTGTCTGGTTCACTTTCCTGCAGTATAATAATCCACCTAACCTCACTCCCACTTCCTGGTCTGACAACATAGAGCTAAACCCTTGGTGTGCCAGAGGGGTTGCAAGGCATAATCTTCTTCTGTCACAAACTCTGCTGCTTCCTTATCAGTCATTACCACACTTCCAATCTCTACATCACTTTTCTCTTCTATAATTACCCTCCTCCCTTTCTCACAGACTCCTGGCACTTAAAGGGTTCACCTTCTCTCACACAGTGCGCCTGCTTCCCCCTCTACTGCCTGCATTACGTTTTTAATTATTCTCACTAAGTTTTATTGCTTTGCAATGCGTTGTGTACCTGTCTGCCACTCAGAGGGTTGACAGCATAACTGTGAACTCTTGGGCAGAGGCTGAGTCTCAGGATGTGGGGACTGTCTACTGAAACTATGCCCACTAGTGATGAGCGAGCACCCCAATGCTCGGGTGTTCGGGTGCTCTGACCGAGCACCCCCTGAGGCTCGAGTGCTCGGCCGAGCACCCGAGCCCCATTGAAGTCAATGGGAGGACTCGAGCATTACACCAGGCACCCCCTGCTCTGATGAGGGGAGGGTGCCTGGTCCATAGGAAAAGGGAAGAAAAGGATGGAAACACCACAGAAATGGTTCAGGGACAGCATAGGGAGGATGTCTGGATGCATCTTGGACTCCAACATCGCTGCTGGGAACGATCTTTCGCACGTAGTACGCCATTTTTACAGACTGACCATAAAACACACAAAAAGGAAAATAAAAACGACTTTAGGCGAAAAATTGTTACCAAACAATATTTGCTGTATATTTACTTGTATATCATCTGCAAATTCTCCCAAAAATTTCCTTGATTTTCAGAACTGAGGCCATGATTAAGAGGGAAACGTGCGCAGAGGCAAATTCTCCCAAAAATTTCCTTGATTTTCAGAACTGAGGCCATGATTAAGAGGGAAACGTGCGCAGAGGCAAATTCTCCCAAAAATTTCCTTGATTTTCAGAACTGAGGCCATGATTAAGAGGGAAACGTGCGCAGAGGCAAATTCTCCCAAAAATTTCCTTGATTTTCAGAACTGAGGCCATGATTAAGAGGGAAACGTGCGCTGAGCTGACCATCTAAAACATTATGGGTGAGGGTCTGCTGCAGAGCTGACCATCCTAAACATTATATGCGAAGGCCCGCTAGTGAGCTGACGCTATAAAACATTATATGAGAGGGCCCGCTAGAGAGCTGACCCAATAAAACATTATATGAGAAGGCCCACTGGTGAGCTGACCTATACAAAAATTGTCAAACAGGGCCCGCTGGTGAGCTGGCCCTATATAAAAATTATATCACAGGGCACGCTGGTGAGCTGGCCCTATATAAAAATTATATCACAGGGCCCGCTGGTGAGCTGGCCCTATATAAAAATTATATCCCAGGGCATATGGAAGAGGAGGAGGAGGATGAGAAGATTAAGAGTCAACCATATACCCGTTTTTTGGGTGGAAGGGGTGAATGGGAATACAGAGTATTCCCATCATTGTAAATAACATATATAAAGTGAGTTTATGTTCCCCCGGGGCTTTCCTCCAGTGGAGTGGAGAAGTCAGGGGAAATCCAGGCCTTGTTCATTTTTATAAGTGTCAACCTATCAGCATTGTCGGTGGAAAGGCGGATACGCTTATCTGTTATGATGCCACCAGCAGCACTAAATACCCGCTCAGACAGAACGCTGGCGGCAGGGCAGGCCAGCACCTCCAAGGCGTAGAGTGCCAGTTCATACCACGTGTCCAGCTTGGACACCCAGTAGTTGTAAGGCACAGAGGGATCATTGAGGACGCTGACACGGTCTGCTACGTACTCCTTCACCATCTTCCAAAACTTTTCCCTCCTTGTGACACTGGGCTGCGCATCAGGGTGAGGGTGCTGGCGGGGTGTCATGAAGGTGTCCCACGCCTTGGAGAGTGTTGCCCTGCCTTTCTCGGAACTGCTGTGTGCTCCCCTTTTCTCCCCTTCTCGGTTGGCCAAGGTAGCACGTACTCTGCCGCCAGCGTTGTCAGATGGAAAATTTTGGAGCAATTTTTCGACAAGAACCTTCAGGTATTGCACCATTTTGCTTGTCCTCTCCACCGGAGGAATGAGAGATGAGAAATTCTCTTTGTAGCGGGGGTCCAGAAGGGTGAACACCCAGTAATCCGTGTTGTTTAAAATGCGTATAACGCGTGGGTCACGGGAAAGGCAGCCTAACATAAAGTCAGCCATGTGTGCCAGAGTACCAACAGTCAAGATTTCGCTGTCCTCACCAGGAGGATGACTCTCAATCTCCTCATCCTCTTCCTCCTCTTCTGCCCACCCACGCTGAAGAGATGGAACTAAAGTTCCATGGCTACCCTCTGTAGCGGAGGCAACCGTGTCTTCCTCCTCCTCCTCCTCCTCCTCCTCCTCCTCCGCCTCCTCCAATTGTCGCTGAGAAGACGAAGTGAGGGTGCTCTGGCTATCACCTTGTGTAAGCTCTTCCTCCCCCATTTCCACCTCTTCCACATGCAAAGCGTCGGTTTTAATTGTGAGCAGCGAGCGTTTCAGTAGACACAGAAGTGGGATGGTTACACTGATAATAGCGTTATCGCCGCTCACCATCTGTGTCGATTCCTCAAAATTGCGTAAAACCTCGCAGAGGTCTGACATCCATTCCCACTCCTCACTTCTGATTACAGGAAGTTGAACGGAGAGGCGACGACCGTGTAACAGCTGGTACTCCACTACTGCCCTCTGCTGCTCACAAAGCCGGGCCAACATGTGGAAGGTGGAGTTCCAGCGCATGCTCACGTCACACAGCAGCCGGTGAGCTGGCAATTGTAAGCGCTGCTGCAGCTTCAACAGGCCGGCCGAAGCTGTAGATGACTTACGGAAATGTGCACACACGCGGCGCACCTTGGTCAAGAGATCATGCACATTGGGGTAGGTTTTTAGAAATCGCTGCACCACTAAATTAAATACATGCGCTAGGCATGGTACGTGTGTGAGCTTGCCGAGCTCCAAAGCCGCCACCAAGTTACGCCCATTATCACACACAACCATGCCTGGTTGCAGGTTGAGTGGCGAGAGCCACTGCTCGGTCTGGTGACTAATCCCCTGCAACAGCTCTGAGGCCGTGTGCTGTTTGTCCCCAAGGCAGATCAGCTTCAGCACGGCCTGTTGACGCTTCCCCACTGCAGTGCTACACTGCTTCCAGCTACTGGCTGATGGGGGAGTGGCGCTGCGTGTAGAGAATTCGGAGGTGGAAACGGAGGAGGAGGAGCCAATAACGTAGGTGCTGGCGGAAACCCTGATGGAGGTAGGGCCCGCAATCCTCGGCGTGGGTAGCACCCGTGCCATCCCAGGGTCCGAGTCGCTCCCAGCCTCCACGACATTCACCCAGTGTGCCGTCAGGGAAATGTAGCGTCCCTGGCCACAAGCACTTGTCCATGTGTCAGTCGTTAAGTGGACCTTCCCAGTAACTGCGTTGGTCAGGGCACGGGTGATGTTACGGGACACATGGTGGTGTAATGCGGGGATGGCACACCGGGAAAAGTAGTGGCGGCTGGGGACCGCGTACCGAGGGACAGCTGCTGCCATCAGGCTGCGGAAGGACTCAGTGTCCACAAGCCTAAATGGCAGCATTTCGATGGCCAGTAATTTTGAAAGGTGTGAGGTTAGTGCTATGGCCTGTGGGTGGGTGGCTGGGTACTTTCTCTTGCGCTCAAATGCCTGGGGTAACGACATTTGGACGCTGTGCTGGGACAGGGAAGTGGATGTGGTCGCTGATGGTGCTTCAGATGGTACAGGTGCAGGGCGGGAGGTATGCGGGCCTGCGCCTTCGACAGGCGATTGGCCGGCACCGAAAACAGGGGAAGAGGAGGCAGTGGTGTGGCCTGCAGACACAGATGGGCGATCCAGGCGTTCCTCCCACTTACTACGGTGCTTGGATGCCATGTGTCGGATCATGCTGGTGGTGGTGAGGTTTCTAGTGTTCATGTCTCGGCTCATTCTGGTGTGGCACAGGTTACAAACTACAATTCTTTTGTCGTCCGCACTTTCCTTAAAAAAACGCCATACCGCGGAACACCTACCCTTTGGCAAGGTAGATTTACGCAAGGGGGTGCTCCGTGGAACATTTGCGGGCCGGTTTGGTGCGGTCCGCCTTCTTTCTGTAGCCACACCACTGCCTCTTCCAGCCTGTTGCGGTGCTGCAGATGGCTCACCCTCAGGACTGCTGTCATCGCTCGGCTCTACACCTTCCCAGGTGGGGTCAGTCACCTCATCGTCCACCAAGTCCTCCTCCACTTCCTCACTCTGATCATCCTCCTCAAGTCTTGATCCCACCACATACTCAGTCATTGACAACTGTATAACATTCTCCTCAACAAGGTCTTGAGACGGAAATAGTGGTTGATTTAATGGCAACTGTGTCTCATCATCATCATCATCATCCACTACTTCCTTTGACCTTAAATGCCGTTCACATCTGTCATCTTCTTGTGATTGGGTAGCCTCTAGAGGTTGTGAATCAGGGCACAAGATGTCATGTTCCTCTGCAAGCGTGCTTGGAGAGAGGGTCAAATGAAGGATTGGTGATGAGACGAGCTCCTCACTATATCCCAGTGTGGGATCACTTCTTTGACCAGACCGTGTATGGTGGGAGGAAGGATGATCAGAGTGAGGATTATGTTGACCAGACTCTTGGCTACTGAGAGTGGACTTGGTGGAAGACAGGGTGGTGCTTAACCGACTGGAAGCAGTATCAGCTGTCATCCAACCGACCACCTGTTCGCAGTGGTCGGACCTCGAGAGTGATGTCCTGCGACGCCCTGTAAAATGAGACATGAAGCTAGGTATGGTGGATGTCTTTCTTTCTTGTGCTCTGGCACCAGGCACAGTTTCTCCGCGTCCTGACCCGCGCCCTGAACTTTCAGGATCACGTCCACTTCCCCGTCCCTTTTTACCCGCCTTCTTCATCTTACACAGAATATGTGACTTTAATATTTGAGTTTGAAAACTTAACAGTATTTCTTACTATTCTGCAACTCTGCAGAGTACACAGAATAGGCTGCTAAACGGCAGTGAAACACACTGAATGGAATATGTGACTTTAATATTTGAGTTTGAAAACTTAACAGTATTTCTTACTATTCTGCAACTCTGCAGAGTACACAGAATAGGCTGCTAAACGGCGGTGATACACACTGAATGGAATATGTGACTTTAATATTTGAGTTTGAAAACTTAACAGTATTTCTTACTATTCTGCAACTCTGCACAGTACACAGAATGTGCTGCTAAACTGCGGCGAAGCACACTGAATGGAATATGTGACTTTGAAATTTTAGTTTGAAGACTTAACAGTATTTCTTCCTATTCTGCAACTCTGCACAGTACACAGAATGTGCTGCTAAACTGCGGCGAAGCACACTGAATGGAATATGTGACTTTGATATTTTAGTTTGAAGACTTAACAGTATTTCTTCCTATTCTGCAACTCTGCACAGTACACAGAATGTGCTGCTAAACTGCGGCGAAGCACACTGAATGGAATATGTGACTTTGATATTTTAGTTTGAAGACTTAACAGTATTTCTTCCTATTCTGCAACTCTGCACAGTACACAGAATGTGCTGCTAAACTGCGGCGACGCACACTGAATGGAATATGTGACTTTGATATTTTAGTTTGAAGACTTAACAGAATGTGCTCTAATCTGCAACTTTGCACACTAAACAGAATGTGCTCTAATCTGCAACTTTGCACACTAAACAGAATGTGCTCTAATCTGCAACTTTGCACACTAAACAGAATGTGCTCTAATCTGCAACTGTGCACACTAAACAGAATGTGCTCTAATCTGCAACTTTTCACACTAAACAGAATATTTTTTTTTTTTTTTTTTTGTTTTTTCCCCCCCACACAAAATAACCTGCTGCCCCCACACACAGTAGTCCTAAAAAGGACTTTTGGTTCTTTTTTTTCACAATTTTTGTTTTTTTCCTCCCTACACTGCCTTTCCCTTCCTATCCTCAGCTCTCCCTGGCTCAGACTGAGCCGAACTCGCTGGTCAGGTGCTATACAGCACCCGACCACGGGTTCTGGCCAGCCAATCAGTGTAATGCCAGCAGCCAACATGGCTGCTGGCATTACACCGATGTCAGAGCCTCCCTGCACGTTTATTGGCTGCGCAGCAGCCGCAAAACGTGCGGGGAGGAGACCCGAACATGGCGGGCGAGCACATGCGGTACTCGTACGAGTACCGCCATGTGCCGAGCAGAGCGATGCTCGAGCCGATCCGAGCATCGGCCGAGCATGCTCGCTCAACACTAATGCCCACTTCTTCTTCTTCCCTGTCTGTTCCTACTACTCCTTCCTGATTTGTTTCCTTTCACAGCCTATTTTTACCACTTTTTGCATGTCTGTTAATCCCCGCCCCTTTTGATGTGAATTGCAACATTTTACTCTCCGCAGCTGCACAACAGGACTCCCCTCCGGGGAGACTAAATATCAAACTTCCCAGGTATGGTTAACAATTCTGATACCACACTGTTCTGACTACCACATACTAAATAATGTCTACATGCCCTGTACTCATCTAACAATTACACATTGAGACTAAAAGAGAGGCGACTAAATTGCAGACATCCTTTTTTTCCCCTACAATACCCATCAGCCTCAGTGCTTGCAGCTTTAAGGAGTTGTAGTCTAACAACCATGACAAGGCTGTGCATTGCACATTGTGCTCTAGACTTGTTCACAGGCAAAATTTTCGATTTAATTCGAATTCGGACAATTTTTATTTTTCTAATTCGGATGATCCTAATTTCGGACCGTTTGATTCGTTCGATTCGAACGAAATTCTGATGCATTCCGAATTATTCAGCCGAATTTAACATGGGTTAAATTATAGCAGTGCACCTCCTTGCACGCTGCTATCATTCTTTGCAGACAGGGTGTGCATTCAGAAAAAGATCCATCCCAAAAACGGACATTGTCGTACATTGCCAGTCTGTGCATGTCACCTCTACTCCACCATGGGATGCCAGTCACAATGCAAACCTCGAACATCGAGAACCCATGCCTGTCATTCAATTTAGCATATGCTCGAACATCAAAACCCCATACCAGTGATTCAATATAGCATATGCTCAAACATCGAAAACCCATGCCTGTCATTCAATTTAGCATATGCTCGAACATCGAAAACCCATGCCTGTCACATCCTACTCAACATAAGTGGTCGACTCGAACATAGACAAACTACATGTCACATTCTATGTTAGTACATGGGTAAAGGTTAAGGTTTCATTTTCTGGTACCAGCCTCCTACCCTACTGTCCCTCTTTAGTACCCAAATTCCTCTCTCTCGTTTTCCTATCCTGATTTCCCCTCATATCAGATAAGTCTATGTGTATATACATTGTAGTGTTTCATACTACATCAAGAATAAACATCAATGATTGTTTAAATTGCAGTATGTGTGTCTAAACTAATTTGTGTATTGAAAATACATTAACCCCATCGCGATAAGTGACTTACCAGGTACGTCCTGCAAAAACTGTCACTTAGTGACAGAGGACGTATCTGGTAAGTCCCGGAAGTCATTCGCTAGAATGAAGAAGAAGAAAAATCCGCCGTTAAGTGCTGGGCGCGTGCGCTCGCGGCCGGCCATTAAGAGGTTAATCTTGTACTAAATCATCACCTCACTTAACCCTTCTCAGAGACTGACAGAATTGGAACGAAGTGCCAACTTGCCTTTGATTCGAGGATCGCAAATTGTGGCAAGCATTAACTCGGGACAATTGTCCATGCGCTCTTCCATGCGTCGAGTAAGTTCCTTCTTCAACCTCGTTAGAAGGGCAGCAACATCTGGAAGTATATTACCCTCAGCACCAGGCAAGCGTTCCCTATGGGAAAGGAAATCATCCAATTTTAAGGAGAGGTGCGTGAAGAGGGGAATGACTTCTGCCAGACTAGCGCTCTGTTTGCTCAAAAGTTCTGTCAAAGCACGGAAAGGCATAAGGACTGTCAGCTGCCCAGTCAGCCCTGCCCAGTGTTCTGTTACTGCCAATGAAATGGTGACATGACATTGCATGAATTGCCTTTTTCTGCTCCAGGATACGCTCTAACATATCTAAGGTGGAGTTCCACCTGGTCCCAACATCTTGTTTTAGGCGGTGCTCTGGGAGGTCTGCCTTTTTCTGTTCCTCCCTGAGAAGCTGGCTATCTTTTACGCTCCGATGGAAGTGGCCAGAAATTTGTTGGCACGACTCCAGAAGTGCTGACAACCTTCCAGAGTTACTGCCATCCTCAAGAGCAGCCTTAACTACTAGATGCAGAACATGCGCTGAGCAGCTCACACCCACAAATCTGCCATCCCAGAGAGCCTTGATCATGTTAGCTGCACCATCAGTAACCACAAACCCCATTTGCGCCTGTCTGCCTGCCTGCTCCCCTAGCCATTGCGTCACCGTGTTCTGCAGTGCTTTGTGAATGTTATCTGCGGTGTGCTGCTGATCCATTACCTCAGCATGGAGGAGGAAAGAGCAGTGCCCTGCCTGCTTGGCTACTGCACCTGAACTTGTTGTTGCTATCAGTGTGTCTTTCAACACATTGGGCTGCCACCAATGTGCCGTCAATGACAGGAAGCCATGCTGGCCACTCGGAGCACTCCATAAGTCAGTGGTAAAGTGCACTGACTGGCCACCAGCCTTTCCTAGCAGTTCCTTCAAAAGACCAACGCACGACTGGTACAGTGAGGGCACTATAGTTCTACTAAATGTGGTACGGGATGGAATTTATATCGGTGTGCAACAACCTCCATAAGTTGATGGAAGGGCTCCCCGTCCACCAAACTGAAAGTTGCACCCCCAACGGCTATGAGCTGTGCAATGAGGCGTGTAATTTTCCTGGACTGTTGTCTGCACATCCCCTTGGAATGAAACCCACCAAAATCTTCCAGTGTGGCCTGTATTGACTTTGGGAAGGGCTGTGACTGTCTACTGCTTTTACTAGGACCAGATGTGGCATGATCTCCCTGCCCTTTTTCCTGCCTACTGGTGGTGAGTGTTACACTGGTAAATGTAGTAGTGCCACCACATTCTGCACTCATCAACACTGACTTGTGGTAGTGGTTCAGGTGTTGGTTCATCCCAGAGGTGGAAAGATGACCCAACACCCTCCCACGGCTGACTTCCCTGCCGCACAATTTACATTTTGCTAGCCGGCCATCGCCAAGTGTCACAAAATGGTCCCACGCTTTGGAGCGACGGATGACTTTGGAAGGTGGTGAAGAAGAAACTGAGGTGACACTTTCTTCATCTTCACATGCTGAAGCAACCTCACTATGCTTTTTTTTTCTACATACCTTTACAGGGTTACTAGTAGACCCAAAGATGGCAGCAGGGATGTCGGGACTGGGATTGGAGGAGGGTGGAATAACACTGGTGGCAGAGACACTAGCAGCTACTCTATCAAAATATAATAAAGGGGCGCCCCCAAAATACACCTAAATATTAAACTAAATGTAGCTGCTTCTCCTAAACACTCACAGTGTAACATATAAAATAACTAAAAATGACAACAGGAGGCGCTAAATAAACATCAGCTTGTGCAATATAGTGCTCATCAAATGCGCTAAATAAAACAGTGGTATACACAATATATAAATACATACACTAAAAACCAAACAGTGATGAATGTTAGTTACTCACATACACGTCAATATGTAGATAGGAAATCCAAGGTGTTAAATCTCGGAGAACATGTAAAAAACAGAACAGAAATACATAGTGTGATCTGTATAAAACAGCAAAGTCCGATCTCAAAGGATTATTGTATATATGACAATCTATTTGTTCAAACTCGATCTTCAGATGCAATCTTCCAACATAAGATCAAATAACTGAATGTCAAAAATCAACTCACATAAAGGATCACTGCCTGGCTGACGTGCAAGTCAGTCAAGCGATAATGGCTTGTGGAGAAAATAGCAACTGTCTCCCCTCAGTCTAACAATGTAGCAATCTTGGATAATAATCTTCTAGCCACGATCCCAAAGCCACAGTGACCCAACAAAGAATGAAATGCCGGATACTCACACATATGTAGATCTCCCTGAGGGGGTAATCGCCCTCTCTCGGGTAAAGGCTCACGGGAAAAATTCTCAGTACCGTCCCCGTTCGGTCAAATCTGGCTTTTGAATATCCACAAATAATGTCACATAAAAAGCAAACTTGAATCGATCTTGCTCTACCAAAATATAAAAAAACTTTTATTTGTATAAAAAGCAAAACAAATAAAATTCAATAATAAATAGAAACAAATAGTAGCTACTAATAGTCAACGCGTTTCATAACCACACCGGTTATTTCTTCAGGACGGGAGAGAGCAGTCTCTCGCAACTCCCAACTGAAATGGCACACGTATGTGAGTAATTAACATTCATCACTGTTTGGTTTTTAGTGTATGCATTTATATATTGTGTATACCACTGTTTTATATAGCGCATTTGATGAGCACTATATTGCACAAACTGATGTGTATTTAGCGCCTCCTGTTGTCATTTTTAGTTATTTTACTAGCAGCTACTACCTGCCTGGGAGACTCATTTGGAACTGGAGAGTCAGGTGGTGAGTTTTCATCAATAGAAGACAGAATTGCAGCTGGAGAAACAGGAGGAGTACTATGAGCAGCAGTGGAAAAATGGAGCTCAGGAGAATAATCAAGGTCAGTGGAAAAATCATGCTCAGTGGAAAAATCAAGCTTAGCAGGCCTTGGTCCCTCATATTCTTCTTCCACTTCTTGTAGGTTTGGACAGGAAGAAAAATCATCAGCAGCAGATTTTGGGGAGAGCTGATGAATTCCCTCTTCTGCCTGGTGGCTACCGGGAAATGGTAAATTATCTCCCTCAATCCTTTTTTGGAGACGATATGCTCTCAGTATCAGTGACAGTGGCGGCAGGAGAAATTTTCTCAAAATACTCTAATAATTCAAGTTTGGGTTGCTTACTCGGACGTTCGCTGTAAAACTCCCACGTTGATACTGCCCTCGGTTTCCCACCAGTAGTGTTCATGTTCAACAAGCTAAGTGTCCCCAGGTTTATAGAACTGGTTGTAGCAGAAGTGGTGACGGAACTGGCAGTGGCAATAGTCATTGTGCAGGTGGTTCTGGGGGGATCATCACGAAACAGCTGGCGAGAGACGGGTGACGGCCGCTTCGTGGTCTTAGAGGAGGAACTGGACCTCTCTACCCTGCTAGTAGAGGTAGAACGACCAGCAGTTCCCTTCTTCTTTCTAGTTTTTGTTTTGGACTGCTGCTGCTGAGTCTGACTAGTACTAATCAAAGTACTCTTCTTTCCCTGCCTGCTGCTGCTAGCTCTGCTTGAAAGCAACTGCACTGTGGTGGTTTTGGTGGTTGCTGGGTCACGGCAGCTGGTACCATGACGAGGAACAACAGGTTGTTCACTAGGACTCAAATCCATTACGGAAAGGTAGGTAGAGATCAATTATAGTTTTACAACTTTAAAACCTGCCCACACAACAACTGTGACACTGGCAGTGTGACTCTGAAAATTATTCAAACAAATAACTTGTATTATGAATATTTTTAATAAAACCAACACAGCTGACTCTCCCTTGAGGTGGCGAAAAGGCAACCTGCCTGCCTATACAGCTGTGACACTGGCAGTGTGACTCTGAAAATTATTCAAACAAATAACTTGTATTATGAATAATTTTAATAAAACAAACACAGGTGACTCTCCCTTGCGGTGGCGAAAAGGCACGCAGCCTGCTTATACAACTGTGACACTGGCAGTGTGACTCTGAAGATTATTCAGACAAATCACTTGTATTTTGTATGTTTTTAATAAAACCAACACAGGTGACTCTCCTTTGCGGTGGCAAAAAGGCACCCTGCCTGCCTATACAACTGTGACACTGGCAGTGTGACACTGAAGATTATTCAAACAAATAACTTGTATTTTTTATATTTTTAATAAAATCAACACATGTAACTCTCCCTTGCGGTGGCTAAAAGGCACCCTGCCTCCCTATACAACTTTGACAATGGCAGTGTGACTCTGAAGATTATTCAAACAAATCACTTGTATTTTTTATATTTTTACTAAAACCAACACATGTAGGTCTTCCTTGCGGTGGTGAAAAGGCACGCTGCCTGCCTATACAACTGTGACACTGGCAGTGTGACTGAAGAGTATTCAAACAAATGACATGTACTTTTTTTTTTTTTTTTTTTTTAAGAAACACAGATGACCCCCTTGTGGTGGCGAAAAGGCACCCTGTCTGCCTATAGGACTGTCAGACTGGTTGATGTGACATTGAAAATTATTCAAACAAATATCTAATATTTTTTTATATTTTGCACAGGAACAAATATCACTCGTTCTTTCAGTGGCAATAACTGGAACTAATGCTGGCTGCCTACCTATGCCTAGCCTAATGCTACCTGCCTGCCTACACAACAACTGGACACTCTCTAATCTCTTCTTCTCTCTCTGAGCTCCAACAGCGCAATGAGGAAATGCAGGCTGTCTGCCTGTGTGACTGTGTCATTAGTCCAACCCTCATCATGAAACAAAGAAGGCTATTGGAACACAGACAAAAGAGGGAAGTTGTGCATGAAACGGAGAATGGAATTGGACTAGAGACATGGAGGGAAAATTAAGGAGGGAAAGTAATTGAGCGCACACAGGAAGTACAAAAAAACTTTTGGAAATTTGTTGAATGCCGAAACTTACGAAAGTTTCGACGAATTTCGGTCCTGGGCTGTTCGGAGTCGGATCATTTTTGCCAAATGACCCTTGAGTTTCGGATTGGTCAAATGTCTCCAAATGACCCCATTTTCGACGAAATGCAAATGTCTCCGAATCAATTCGCACAAGTCTACTGTGCTCTATAGACACAAATTACTTGCATATAGTCTATGAGTAGGCATACTATTGAGCAAAGACACCTGTTAAAGGGATAGTAGTGTTTCATAATAAAAGCAGCTCTAATTAATCATCATAGTATTTGGAATTTGGAGAGTTTTATTTCAATTCTGAGTTGTAGTTCAAGAGTAATTCCCCCTCCCGCCTCTTTTACTGATGTAACACTGCTCATCAAGATCAGAAGGGAGGTACCTAGGTAGATTGCACAGAGGAACAATCTTTAATTAAGATAAGGGAAAACCTGAAAAACTTGTCAAGGGGGACTGGGCTTTCATTGTTCTCACTGTAAGAAGATTGTCCCCTGCTGTTATCTGTCTGGTCTATGGACTGCATTCCACATATGAGAAGAGATGGCTTACACTAGGTAAAAGGGGCGGGAGGGGGAAACTTTGCTTGTGAATATCTCTTAAACCATAAAGGTCTGAGAGATAAGACTTATATCGTTCTTCATATTTTTTTAATGCCTACAAAATAAAATAAAGATAAAATGAAGTATTACTATCCCTTTAATCGCACACCTAAGGGACGGACATATCGCTAAAACACATCAGACACAAATCAGGAAAGACACTGCAAGAGATCACCTAACACAATGGGAAAGACACTACAAGAGATCACACACAACAAGGTACACACTCCAAAACATCAAACGGGGACAGACTGCATGACAAGACACTGCAAGAAAACACACACAGGAAGGCAGACACTGCAGGACATCACATAGAGAAGGACAGACACTGCAGGACATCACACAGAGAAGGACAGACACTGCAGGAGATTTCATGCAGGAGGCCAGACTGCAGGAAATCATATGAAAGATGACACAGACTGCAGGAGATCACAAACACACACACACACACACACACACAAAACATAGGAGGACAGACACTGCAGGACATCACACACAGAAGGACAGACACTGCAGGAGATTACACGCAGGAGACCAGACTGCAGGAAATCACACACAAGAGGACACAGACTGCAGGAGATCACAAACACGCACACACAAAACACAGGAGGACAGACACTGCAGGACATCATGCAAAGACACACACAGGAGAACACACAATGCACAATATTATACATTCAAACATACATGCAAGAGGGGACACACACTGCAGTAGATCACACAAAGACACACGCAAGAGGGCTGACAGTGCAGGACATCATAAAAACACATGCAGTAGGACACACACTGCAGGAGATAATACACAGACACACACAGGAGGACACACACACACACTGCAGGAGATCATAGACACACAGAGGAGGACACACACACTGGAGGAGATCATACTCAGACACACTCAGGAGAATAGAGACTGCAAGAGATCATACACACACACCCACAGGAGGACAGACCCTGCAAGAGATCACACACACCTGCAGGAGGATAGAGACTGCAGGAGATCACACATCTGTAGGAGGACAGACACTGCAGGATATAACACATACACAGGAAGATAGAGACTGCAGGGGATAACACACATGTAGGAGGACACTGCAAGAAATCATAGACACACACAAAATGCAGCAGGACACACACTACACCCTTTCAGTGCTATGGTACATAATGCATTGCAAAGTGTTACCTATCTCTCTGCCACTCAAAGGGTTAAGCATTGCTTAAAATAAAAAGATGGTCAATGCCGTCCCACACTGGTAGTATAATATATAAGAAAAAATATGGAAAATTTGCACTTTTCACAAAACATTTCCCATTCAGCGGGAACTGATACTTTTTGCCTGTTTTGCTTTTGAGGTGAAAATTTTGCCCATCTCTACCCATAACAATGATGAAACAAAGAGAGTTCTGTGGCTAATGTCTTACAATAGAGCTCATAAACCTCTGAAGTGATGTCATCATCCATACCAGAGGCCTTGTAATTAGGAAGGGAGAGCACTGTTGTGTCTATGACCTCTGTGTTATTAGGGGCAAATAACTTTTTCATGTCATCAGTGGGCAATGGAATATCATATATGTGAGGCTGAGTATGTGATTTTTTCCACTCTACAGAGTTTCATAAAATTGAAGAAATATGGAGCTGATGTCATCATCCATATATAGGAGGTTCCCTGAATTGTTAAAAAATTTAATAATACGGTAAAACAACTGTTCCTCTCTACTTTGCTAACAATCGACCACACCTCTTCCATTGCTCAAATACTTTTTTTTTTAATGTTTATTGGCCCCTTCAATGACTTAATATCAAAATCTCTCTTTCTGAAGAGATTCCATATTGTCACATTTGAAAGATTGGATTGATTAATATATTGATGTTCTGCTTGTAAAAATAAATTGGAAATAGTTTCAAGTTTAGCTAACTTTTGTAAATAGAAATTTCAAATATAAATGCTGATCTAATGCAGGCTTTTTTCTGTTCCGCACAGCTTCTGAGGAAACAGAGTCTCTGTTATGGCCAAAATCTTCATTAATGTGCAAATTTATGTTTTTGGCAATATCACCATATTAGAGTCTCAAACTGCAATTTCTTGTAGACCAGAAGAATCAGACTGGCAGCACATGCAACCAGCACAGAATGCTGATCTGTGCTCCTCATGGTGGTGGTGATATTATTGCTGCTAGGCAACAATTCTGTTATCTTCAGGATCATGTTCCACCTGGACAATTCGGAGAGGTGAAGGGGACTCCCAGGGTCAGTGGAATGGTGTGGGCTCCCTTGAACGCATTTCTTCCCTTGCTACTTCCCTAATGCTAGTCCCACCAGTTGCTTCACCATCACTTTTACTACTACTAACCCCTGCCACATCAGTTTCTGTCCCTGAGTTTTCCTCTTCACAGTTATTAGTAATAATATATATACAGAGCTGGATGAAGCAGACAGAAAATGTGTACTGAAAAGGCTCCTCTAGACCTAACCCCCCTGGTTATGTGTACTTTATAAATCGCAAGAAGCTATATAGCCTATAATGTTTAGGTTAGTTTACTCTGGTGTTTATAAAGCAGTATTTCTGGTGTATTAAAATAATGTTTTTTCTTTTTGTTGTTGTTTTGTTTTATTATTTTAATTCATGGGCCTGTTCATACATTTTTATCTGTGCATGACACAGACCATCTTGCATGTGCTCAGTGTTGAATGTTCCAAAATGTAGCACAGTCGAGGGCCACATTTTACTCAAAAGAGGTCACAACATTGGCTTCTAGGGTAAATCCACATATGTGTTTGTGTTTATATAAGTTCACATTATTGTATAATAAAAATAGAATGTAACAGATGCACACTTTTAAAACATACGTCTTAATCAATCTACACAATGTATGTAGAAACATGTGACATAATAATATATAAATAGCTTTTACCTGGGTGACCAAGGAGGTCATGGCCAGCACACAGACATGATTAAATTAATGCCCTGACTAAGGTCCACTTATGGACTGAAAACAACTGGCTCTTTAATAAACTTCTCCTTTGAATTAATCACTGGCCATGAGTTCTCCTTGGTCACCCAGGTAAATGATAATCTGGACATGTTTATTTATTCCATATGGTTCACATGGTTTGCACCAGAATTGCACCATTTCTTAATACATCAGCTCCAGTGGCATTTCAGAAATTAACAACAGATACAGCTCCACAACTATATCTTGGAAATAAAGTGCCCAGGATTATATCATCTACCACCCATAGCCACTAAATCCACAGTATTTGAGAATAAATAGCCCAAAATAATTTGCTCACATGCACCTCTGCACCTTCCATCCCTGCTCTCTTCAGCCTGCAGTTTTTACATTTATTGTATCCCTACCCTCCCTACACACTTTGATCACTTGAATGACTATGGACATCTGTGACCTACGGGCAGCATATTTGACATGCTTGATCTAGACCATTCATATGAGCATGCTGGAGGTTGTGATGCTCATCTCAAACTCCATTAATAGAGCAACCCATGTAATCATCAGCCAATGACACATGGCTGATGCTGGAGTGAGATGGCCATCAGTCACATCCCCACTGTTCCTCCCAGAGGCCACTAACAAAGGAATGCTGGACCATGCAGGTTCATAATACTGGCATTTTCAAGAGCTAAAAAGTAGTTCAACAAAGAAAATGCTATTATGAAAATAGTTTTTAGGTTCAATGAAAATTGATTTATTATTTCATTTTACATATTGAAAATATGCACTAGACAGTTTATGAATTCAAATTCAACTAACATTATTTTTCTAAATGTTCTCAAAGCTGTCTGCTGAATCATCTAGTACATATATAAGAAATGACATTGCTCAGTCTGTAATGTGCTCATTCCATATGAATACATACCAACAGGTGTAACGTGATTGAACAATACATAAGGCATGCATGAAAAATGAAGGAAAAGTGAATAAACAAGCTGTCCTGTGCTTAGTGCACAGTTGTACTAGAACCTAGACCCAATGTGCATTAACCAACCAAAGAAGGTAAATTTTGCTATATTACATTTATTTTTAATCCAGATGTAAATTAGTGTCTTACTGTTTGCAGCTTCTAATAAAAAGCAAAATGTGTATAGCTTTGTTATATTTTTTTAACATTTGTAAATGTCTTATGAATGCCAAATCTATAAATTTTAATAATTTAATATCACAATATCACTATTAAAGAGTAACTTACCAGAATGATAAGAATATATCTGTATAATATAACCAATAAATGTCTTCTCTGTAAGCAACATTTAATTCAACCACTTGGATACAAGAGAGATCATGTGCCAGTGCAGCCACTATAGCATTAGCCCCTGTTTTAATCAGCTGTGCTTAAGGATAGGGGTGGGCAAAAAGGATTAAAAATTTCCCAAATGACTTTTTGTGAAAAACGGCCAACTTTTTTTTCTCCAGTGAAAAATGTTCCTCCTTTTTTTGCCTATTCCAGCAAATTTTTCATCTATTCCAACACATTTTTCTCCTATTCTAACACATTTTCCTCCTATTCCAACATATTCTTCTCTATTTCCTACACACTTTTCTCCTAGTTACAAAACATTTTTCACCTATGTTTCCTACGGTGGAACATTTCCCAGCACAATATTACTTCTTCTGAGGGCTGTAGTGGAGAAATAAGTAGCTGAAAGTTAAAGTTGTGAGTCCTACAGCAACATTTACCTTGAAAAAATGTTTTGCATGCAGAGTGCATTTGTCCTTTGCCCACAACACTAACTTTCTGCTGAAGTGACACTGACACATATTCATGATGATGTCAAATGATAAAACAAAATAAAGTACAACCTACAATGTGGCAAATGTGTATGGTAGTTGTGGTGGAGGACTGGCATGGTGTGATTGGTGGGAGCTTGACAACCTGCAACCACCCTGGGAGGAGAGAGATCATCATCATTTATTGCACATTCTGCAGCAACCATTGCTGCAGTCAGTTTTTGAACTACCATTTCACTCCCATGTCCCTGCACTGCTCCACCCTTCCCCCTCCTGCTTGTGCATTTGCTAGACATTACTCAACTAATGTGTGTGTTTTTACTCTCTACAGTAGACAACTGATGGAGTGTGATGTCTTACCTTAGCCCTCAACAGTATTCTCATTGTCATCTGCTGTCTATCAAGTCTGCCTCAGTCACAGAGCTCCCAGTTAGCTGTCTAATATAGTTATTTGTTTAATTATTTATATTTTATTTTTTATTTTTATTTTTTTTTTTAAGTCGTCCACCTTATATAATCACAGTTAGTCCCCAAAAATATATATAACTAAAAAACAAAATCCACAACTTCTTTCCTCAGACTTCCCCAGCACAGACAATAAAAGTAAAATCAGGAAGCAATCTGGACCCCAGCTGCCTGTGTCTTGCCAGTCAGTCACACCAAATTTTGAGGTATTTTGGGCCAACCTCCTTCCTCCCTTCTTCTCCCCCAGAGTGCACTCAGACTACCCTAATATAGAGAACAAATGTCCTACCTAAAAGACTCCCTAAACTAAGCTTCAATTCCCCTTTATTTGCCTATTTTCTCTAGCTCAAAAACATGCTGCTTTTGCTTCTCACAAACACAGAATGGCATTCTGTGATAGCCTGACACCCTTTTATACGTCTGTAGAAAATTAGAGAAAACTTTTATGTTGTGTGGAAAAATGAATCTTCCAATTGAATGAGTTAGACACAAAAAGCGGAAAAACTGGACTTTTTGCAGGAAATTATTTGCCAAGACGGAAGTGACATTATTTGCTGATTTTTGTTTGTGGCAAATATTTTCGCCCATCCCTACTCAAGGATATGCACTACAGCTAATGAATGTTGTAGAGCTTACCAGAAGACACACTACATTTGTGTTGGACTTTAATGCCACCAATCCCTGCATGCCAGCACCATACCATATGTAGGTTAATGTATACACAAATTCCATTTCTTCTATGCACTGATTTGTATATTGGCATAAGCCAGGCACAGAGGAAAGGACCACCTTAAAATCCCACACTGCTCCCTTGTCCATTCATTGGCCTAGCTGTGCTAAGGGGCAGATTTGGACGATATGCATAATAATACAGTGAAGATAGCAGATGTAAGAGCTCAAAATCGATTGATTTAGCACAGAACCACTTTGTACTTTCACCCCAGTGTGAAGCAATGCTTGGAGATATATTTAGCATCCATGAATAATAAAGAAATAATGAACCTTAAAACAAGTTGTTTTCATTTATAATAAATTAAATACAGTAGAAATGTTCCTAGATATATATCTAAGAGTTACCATATCTTGATACAACTTGATATATATGACTTTCTCAGCACTCTTTTTAGTGGATTGGGAACTTGTTTTACATGCAATCCTTTCTTTTTGCTGTACTAATATGATTCCAGACTAAAATAAGCTTTGGAACCCCTTTTTGTGCTGCACCCACCTTCCTGATGCCCTCCCGGAAATTTTCTCTTTTATATCCCACCAATGAAAGGGCAGTTTGGGAAGGTATGGACATTTCAGAGTTTTATGTATGTTCCTCTGCACCTTTTTTCATTCATCTAAAGTCCTTACAAGACACAGAGAAAACTGTTGTCAATTTTCCCTTTTCCTCAGCATACTATGTGGGTGGGGTTCAAGGTTCTCTTGCATTAAAGATTTAACAGTGGTGGAGTGTGTGCTCACCTATGCACCAAAGCAAGTTTACATACTTGTACATACCATGAATTGCAGGTGCATGGTTTTTACTTTAACATATAAGTAAAAGAAAAAAGCTGCTCTTGTGGATTTGCAAATGTCCCAGTGTCAAACATTTTACAAAGAGTAAATATTGCAACATATAACAATGCGTTATGTTTTCATAAACATCAGAGTTCTCCAACACTAGGTAGTGGGGATGATGGCAAATTAATCATTAGAGAAGTCAGACTGGGTGAGAAGGACCTTGTCTCCTTTAGTGCCATGTTACATTTATTTATTTATTTTAACAGGGAGGACTTGAAGTTATCCATGTACACCGGACCACTCAGCATTTAATATTTTTGCAAGGTACTGATGAGATAAGCAGCTGCATGGTTATATGTGAGGCCTAACAGCTTCTGCAGAAGGATCAGCATATTGAGTAAGGTCTATAGGCATCCTCTACTGTAAAACTTTAGACTGCAGTGACACTTTGAGGCATAAAAGCAGCAGCTGAAATCCTCTTGATATTAGCTACATATAAAAAGGGAAGAAGTAGCTGCATGGGGAGTGTATTATCATTTTTAGACAATAATAGGGACAGCTATTAAGAAATAATAGAAACATAAATTAAAAAAAATGACTTATAGGTTCCTCTACCACCAGTGGTATTAATAAATCATTGAATAACACTGAAGACAGCAAAGAGTCACATCTAGTATTGATGGCATAGCAGGGAAAGTGTAGAAAGAAGTTCAACCAACTACTGAATCTGACAGTGAGAGTAACAGGGAGAGCATACTACTACTACTAGGTGTCAAAGGTGTTGCAGATGCACTCATAGATATGGTTGTAGATATTGATGACGAGTGTTGCTGATTACTCAGCAATAGTGTGTGTGTGTGTGTGTGTGTGTGACTGGGTGTGGCTTGGATTTGGAAGCTGTGACAATGCTGCTGATGATGACCGATGCATAGAGATGTGTATTTTTAATTGACTTTACTTGTCCAGAGACAGACTTTTTCAATTGATTTCTCAAACACTTTATAACCAGGCACAGTGCTCCATTTCAGTGGTGGAAGACTGAGACTTTTCCTTTCATCTAATTGTATGATTATATCTTCCTCTCTCATTCTCAACTGCATTTGTATCTGAAGAAAAGCAGGATGCTGGAAAAACATATTCTAGATCAACATTAACATCAAAAATTAGGTCACGTCAGCATAACCCACCTCTTTTTCCCCATTACTCTCATATTTCTGAAGGCTTTTTGAAGTCTCACACTATTTCTTTTTTACTTTGCAACTTAGGGGATTTTTGGAATGTTCTCTTTCATGACAAGTGTCAAGTTTGAATTGTTTGTTAATACTGATGGCTGTGAATGTGATGAAGGAACTTTCTATGTGACTTTGACATACATCATACATTATTTTCAGATGAAAAAAACATCACTGAACACACTGACAGATCTGTTGTGTACTTTTACATAATAATCAGCACTACTGTCATTATATAACTCAAATGTGGTAGGAAAGGGGGAAAGGGAAAGGAATAACATTAGTAAATTAGTAACATAGTAAATTAGGTTGGAAAAGTCAATCAAGTTCAACCTTTGTCTCATAACCCAAAGAAATGAGAATTACATAAGCTTTCCTGCTGCCAAATAAGTTACTCTTTATGTTACTCTTTATCTGAACTTCCTATTTTGCCTAGCTTTACACAGTATAACCCTGTATGTTCCCTATTGAAAGGAATGTATCTAATATTCTCTTAAATGTAGCCATTGTATCTGCTTTTACCACATCCTTGGACAAGGAATTCCACAATTTAACAGCCCTTACTTTAAAAAAACAAAAACAAACCCTTACTCTGCTGAGGCTAAAACCTTCTTTCCTCTAATCTCAAGGGGGCACCCCCTGGTTAGATAGGGCCTTGGAATGAATAGTTCACCACAGAGATTCTTGTATTGACCTCTCATATACATTGTGATAAGGTCTCCTCTTACTCATCTTTTCTCTAGAGTAAATAAATCAGATTTGTCTAGATGTTCCTCATACATCAAGTCTTCCATTCCCTTATCTAATTTTGTTGCTCTTTGCTGTACTCTCTGCAGTTGTACAATATCCTTTTTTAGAACTGGTACCCAAAACTGCACTGCATATTCAAGGTGAGGTGTTTCCAATGATTTGTGCTGTGGCAAAATGATGTTATCCACTCTTGTTTCAGTACCCCTTTTTATGCAAGACATGACTTTGCTTCTGCTACTGCTAATTGACACTGGTCACTGTTTCCAAGTTTGCAGTTTACAAGGATTCCCAGGTCTTTCACTAACAAAATGCATAAGTTTACACTTTCCTACATTAAACTTCATATTCCATTTGTTTGCCCAATCTGTCATTTTATGTAAATCCCTAAGTAAAAAACAAATATCCTGTTCGGAATTTATTACCCTGCATACTTTAGTGTCATCTGCAAATATTGATATTTTGCTCTCTATATCGATTTCCATTTATAAACAAGTTAGAAAACAGAGGCCAAATTACTGAAACCTGAGGTACTCCACTCTCAACTTTTACTGTATTGGAGAATTTTCCATTTAGAACAACACATTGTTCTCTATCCTTCAGCCAGTTTTCTGTCCAAACTGCAAAGGTTATCCCCTGGCTGTAGTTACCTTATTGTATACCCCAGTCCCCAGTGTGGTACTGTATTAAATGCCTTTTGCAAAATCTAGTTATACTACAACTACTGCTTTAACATTATCTAGGTTGCTACTTAATTCTTCATAGAAGCTCAAAATATTAGTTTGTCAGGATCTATTCCTCATAAAACCATGCTGATTCCTGCTTATAATATTATTTTATGTGGTGTACTTCTGAAAATAATCACTTTCCCTCATAGCAGTTTTCCCGCTACAGAGGTCAAGTTTGCAGGTCTATAATTCCCAGGCTCTGTTTTAGTTCCCTTCTTAATTAAATGCACTACATTGGCTTTACACCATTCTTGTCACTGAGCCTGTGGTGAGAGAATCTTTAAAGAGTAAAAAGAGGTGTCTTGCTAACTCTGCACTGAGTTCCTAAAGAACCATTGGATTTATACCATCAGGACCTGGTGCTTTGTCAGTCTTAATTTTGTTCAGTATTCCCATGACCTCTTCTTGTGTTAACCAAATATCTCATAATGGCATGGTTTTATCTGTTACTTTTTGAGGCTCTTCTACCATTTCTTGGTCCCTGGTATATACTGATGTAAAGAAAGTGTATAGTACACCAGCCTTTTCCTTATCTCTCTAATCAACTGACCCATCTCATTTTTAAAAGGTTCAATGTACTCCCTTGTAAGTTTTTAGCTATTTATATATTTGAAAACCTTTTGCGGATTCATATTACTTTCCCTTGCAATTTGAGTTTCAATATCTATTATTGCCAACCTAATTGCCTTTTAGCAATCTTTGTTTCACTCCCTGTATTTCAAGAAATCATTTTCTGTTCCTGCAAATCTAAATAGTTTAAATGCCTTTTTTCCATTGCCATTTCTTTTTTTCCATTTGCATTTAAACACATTTGTTGTGATCTACTTCTTTTGCATTTGCTCCAGCCTGTATATGCTTTTGAATATATTTCTGCAGCCCAAATTTAAATTCTGACCATTTTTCCTCAGTATTTTTGCTTTTAAATAATATATCCCAGTCTATGTGTTTTATTGATGCTCTTAACATTTTCAAGTTAGCAGCAGTAGGATGAATGCATGACTACCTTGGTGTGTAGTAAAAGTCATACTAGAAAAATTGACTGTGAACATAATTGCTGCAGTTTGTGCATAAATGATGATGAGCTTCCTTTTTCTGAAGAGTGTTATAAACATGGTATAAAAAGATACACCACCATCACTTGTATTACTAATCCATTTAACAACACTAAAGATGTCAAAGATTCACCTTCTAGTGTTGTTGAATAGAGAAGGAGAATATATCAATGAGACCAACTGCTGTATCAGACAGTGAATAGGGATGGGTGAAAAATCAAAGAAATTCCCTGCAGAACTTTTTTCTTAGCAGGCATTTGTCCTTTGTCCACAACACTAACTTCCTACTTAAGTAACATTGGCACAACCATTCTTGAAAAATAACTGTGTCTCTGTATATTCCAGAAGCCTCTTTAAAGCCTCTGTTTTCAAAAAAAGAAAAGGGGCAGCATATCAACTGCCAACATTTTGGCAAGGTTGGTATTCCATATTTAGGTTTTTACTTCTTTCCAAGAACATAGTAAGTGTGGAATGGAAGTACATTGTAGAAGAACTGTTTAACATTATTGACTTTAATGATTTAATGACATGACTTGTGGAGGTGGTGGGGATGGTGGCAGTATGTGTAAGCACTCTATGACTATTGTCTTCTCCAAAAAAAACTCATGCCCCTCTGCAGCAGGAGCAGGAAATCTTGGCACACTCTCTAATACTTCAACAGCAGTTCTATTATGTAGCGCAGAGCCCCCGGAATGTTTAGGAGTACTTATGATGCTACTAGTTTTAGTTAGTCTCACATGAATCATGTGGATATGCTTCAGGTGGGAACTCATTGAGGAGGTGCTAGGTGAAAGCCTGCTTTTCACCTGCTTACATGCTTCTTACACAGACATCAGATAGCAACATGCTTAGTTTTTGTATTGTGGACTTCATGGGCTGTGGGGTTCCTGAGAGGCTTCTGCTTCTAATGGTGCTAGATGCTTCTAAATTTGGGCTACTACTAGGTTTCACAGGCACTACACTTCCAAGAGCAGCTGAGGCACTCAAAGCTAAGGCTGTAGATGCTGATGACCTGTGTTGTTGCTGGTTACTCAACACTATTAGTGTGTGTGGCTGAGTGGAACTTGGAAGTGGTGATGATGTTGATGATGACTGACAGGATGGCTATGTACTTTTTACCATCTTTGCTTCTCCAGGATTAGACTTTCTAATTGATTTTTCAAAATAGACTGGAACAGTGCATCTTTTCAGTTGGGGAAGGCTAAGCCTTTGCCTTTCAGTTAAAAGTATGTCATCATCTCTTTCACTCTCAACTTCATCTATATCTGAAGAAGAGGAGAATGCTGGAGGGATATATTCTAGATCTGCATAATCATCATCAGTCATTAGATTATCCTCAGCATTGAACACCTCTTCTTCCTTACTTCTTTTATATTCCTCTAGGTTTTTGAGGTCTAAAACTATATCTTTTTACTTTTCTCCTTTGAGGGATTTTCACAAAGTTTGCTACTAGTTTCAGTACAGGTGTTTTGGTGCTTGTTTGTCGCACTGTCGGATGCAGAAGTTGTTTGAGCTACTGTTACGGTTTACGAAACTCAGACCAAGGTTAGAAATAAAACACAGTTTTATTGAGGTAAAATTAAGGAACAGTGCCCCTGGGGGCCAGAATAGGTAATAGCAGTAAGGCCAATAATGGGTAAAATACAGGCCCAATATAGCAGGAGCAGGTAGAAGACAGCAGAATCACTAGATAAGGGTTAATGCCCAATACAGGTATTCAGTCTTGTGGCGGTGATTAAGCCAATGCCCGGTGCTATAAACAGTCCCAGTAGTAGTGAAGAAAGCAAGCTCAAGCAGTGCGACTGAACTGAATCACAACCAGATAGCTGTATAGTAATGCCCAATAGTATAGCAAGGACCAACTGGAGCTGGAGCCAATACCCCACTTGGGTGCAATAACGGATGAGAGACACTGCCAGAGCCAATGGAGCCAGAGGCAGGAGCACCCCTAGGTGTGGTAACGGAAGAGACACTGCATATGCAAATAGAACCAGAGCCAAGAGCACCCCTTAGGTGCGGTAACGGAGGAGACACTGCACAAGCCAAGATACCGTGAGCCAAATGAACTTCCAGGTGCGATCTGATGGAAAAACACTGTGAGCGATAGGAGACCAGAGCCAAGGCACCCTTCCGGTGCCGGAACGGAGCAACACGCTACTAGAGTAACGGAATGCTCAATAGCACCACGCGGTGCGACAACTCATAGGAAATGAGCTCCTAGATAGAGGTACTGCTCTGCAATGTAAACAGATAGGCTCGGTGATGGAGGCAACAAGCTCAACAAGTGTTAAACGGCTCAGGATAGGAGGCAACAAGCTCGGCAAGTGTATACAGACAGGCTTGGTAACGGAGGCAACAAGCACAGCAAGTGTTCTCTGGCAGACTCGGTAACAAGGGCAACAGCTCGGCAAGTACTCTCTGACAGGCTCGGTAACGGAGGCAACAGACAGGCTCAATAACGGAGGACACAGTAAACACAGGAGGCGTGATCAGTCAGTGCAAGCTGCGAGCAAGCTCAGAATGTCGCCAGGCAGGAACGTAGTCAGAGCCGGGTCGATCACAGAGCAGGGATGTCAGCCAGAACCGGGTCAATCACGGAGCAGGAACATCAGCCAGAACTGGGTCAATCATGGAGCAGGAACGTCAGCCGGAACCGGGTCAATCACGGAGCAGGAACGTCAGCCAGAGCCGGGTCAATCACGGAGCAGGAAGTCAACCAGAGCTGGGTCAATCACGGAGCAGGAACGTCAGCCAGAACTGGGTCAATCACGGAGCAGGAACGCCAGCCAGAACTGGGTCAATCATGGAGCAGGAACAGCAGAGTAGTCAGACGAGCCGAGTCGGTACACAGGAATGCAGGAACATAGCAACAAAGGTGCAGGAACAGGAACACCACGAAAGGGCACCTGAAAGGTGCCATAGGCCCAGTATTTAAAGGGACACCCTGGGCGGGCCAATCAAGCTCCACCAATGGAAGAGCACCACCACAGAGAGTGACAAGGAATCACTGGGACCGTGATAGCTACACCTTGTTGCTCTATGATATCAACACTGGAATGATACTCATTGTCATCTTCAGTATTTTTAGAAGTTTATTAATAGTACTTGTTGTAGGTGGTGGAACTCTTGGTGGGACTTTGACAAACTGCATCCTCCTTGGGAGGAAAGAGATCATCATCATTTATTGCACACACTGCAGCAACCATGACTGAATTCTGTTTTTGGACATACTACGCATTGTGAATTTAAAGGGCATTATTCAACTACTGTGTGTGTTTTTACTGCAGTCAGTTTTTGGACTACCACTTTACTCACATGTCCTTGCACTGCTACTAATCCTTTTACCCCCCTTACCCCTTACATGTTTACTGGACATAACTCAACTACTATGTGTGTTTTTACTGTAAAGTACAAAATAGAACTGATTGTGTGTGATGTCTTGCCTTGGATTTCTACAAAATACTCTATCTCATCTAGCATCAGCCTGCCTTAGTCACATCAAGGACCCTATCTCTTTCACCTCTCAATTTATATTTTCATTTTATTTATTTACTTATTTATTTATTATAATTAACTGCCCCCCAATCCATATCACTGTCAACAAATACATACTCCCTGTTCAATTGCTTCTTTCCCCAGACTCCCCTAGGACAGAGATAACAGCCAGATCAGGAGGAATCTTGGATCACAGTTGTTTGTGTCCTCCCATTAAGTCACTCAGAATGCTGAGGTATTTGGGGTAATTCTGCTTTGCTCCCTTCTCACACCCCCTAGACTCCCCTAGGACAGAGATAACAGCCAGATCAGGAAGTAATTTTGATCACAGCTGGCTGTGTTTACTTGGTCACACACAATTTTTGGGTGTTGGGGGAAAAACACCTTTGCTCTGCATTTCACACCCTAGACTCCCATTGGCAGAAATAACAGCCAGATCAGGAATAAACTTGGGACATAGTTGTCTGTGTCTTCCCAGTCAGTAACACTGAATTTTGTGGTATTTTGGTTTAACCCTCTTTCTCTCTTCCTCTCCGCCAAACTCCCCTAATACAGAGATTTCCTACCTACAAGATTGCCTAAACTAAGCTTCAACTCCACTTTATTAACTTTCCTTCTCTAGCTCAAAAATGTGGTGCTTTCTCTTCCTCTCCCAAACACAGAATGGCATCCTGTGCAAACATAACACCCTTTTTTATGCCTGCTGGAAAAGAAGAGAAACTTGTCATGTGGTGGGGAAAAATTATCTTTCCTTTGATTTCAATGTAGGGAGCTAGGTGGTAAAAGCGTGAAAACTGCACTTTTCACAAAATATATCCTGCTTGGCGAAAAGTGCCATTTTCCTCCTGTTTCACTTTTGAGGTTAAAACTTATACCCATCTCTAACAATAACAGTAACAATCTGCTGCAAACTATACATTCTGTAAATCGAATGCTAAAAGGAAAAGTAAACTTAAACAGATAGAAAAACCTAGAAAAATATGAAAGCAGTGGGGTGGTAGAGGATGGTGCTTCAGATGTCAGTGCTAATTATGTTGACGATATAATTTCCCTCTACTCTTGCTCCCTTCCTCTGAAAGACATGAAGTAGAGAGTGAGAATGATATATAGATTGATAAATAGATTTAGATCTATAGATAGATTGAACAACATAACAATTTCTACTTCTTTTTAAAATGAATAAAAGTTATCTTAAGGTCACAGGTCCATTTTAATTCTAGTGGAGTTGTGCACACTGGTATGCATTAAAGCATTCATACATAAAAATGAGGGCAGGCTCAGAATTTTTAAGTTTAGATATAAATGCGCTGCCCTGGTTGAGTTGTACTTTCCCTGGTAGCCACATTAATAGTACAGTAAACTTTGAGACTAAACTACATAACAATATATATATGCAAATAAAGCTAATGTACTTGTGTTTTAGTTTACTAGTAAACATATTACTTTTCAGTATGGACACATTACTTCTTTCCAATTCAGGTCTATATAACAACTCTAAATTCAGTGACAGTGAAAAATGTGATTTAATTATCTGTGCTCATGTTTTAGTTCATTAAAAAAACAACCACACTACTGAGTTACATGACTGATTATATTGATACTAACATATGCCTCAATCAATTCATCACATGCATAAATCCCAAAGAACAAATTAATACAAATGAACCACTATAATCCCCTTAAGCTACTTTTAATAGAATGATATATGTATAAGTTCAACTTAACAAGTGTGTATCAGGAAAAGCTTAATACTCATTGTTTGTATCCATAAAGCATGGGTTAAATGAAATGGTACTGTAAATTTGTCGAAATGCAAGTGGACTTTAGATAAACACTGTTAAATAAGTGGAAAATAAAAGGCAAAAAATCTCTGAAGGTTAACTGTTATATATATTTATAACCACAGCTTAAATACTAAGACTTATTACAGTGAATAGCCCCCACATACCACATATGACTCATCTGAAAATGTGTCATAAAGACTAAAAATTATCTTGGTGAACATTGCCCTTAAACATTGAACATGAACATTGCCCTTACAAATTCAGATGATAAAAATGTCTTTGATTTTGTCTTTGAAATGAAAATATTCAAGAAGCAAAGACTTTTTTTTGTCTTTAAAATGACAAATTTTCAAACAAATACTGCTAACAGAACTTTAATTTGTCTTCTCCAAGTATAGACCATTTTTATTTTGTTGAGAAACAAAGACGTAAATCCACAAAAAAGTGTTGGTTAAAAGAATATTTTTTCTGTAAATACTTTACAACATGATGGTAGATTATACCATGCCCTCTTTTAAGATGGCGGTAACACTTCTGAGAATTGGCATTGGCACGGCATAAGAGTTTTTTTTATTCTGATTACAGATAATTTCAGTTACCACCACTTTTTGAATATCTCGCCCTAAGTGTTCCAGTGCTGAGATTCCTATATTTTGTGTATGACCTTGGATTTAAATTCTGACAACACTTATTTGTCACCTCTCCTGACCTCTGTTTCTTTCCAGACCTTTCTGTTTTCTGGTTCGGATCCTGTGAACTTGATTGTTTCTGAGCTCCTAGCCATGTTATTCTCCTGTGTGAGCCACTTGCAGTTAACACTGCATACTAGATTTGCTCTCAAGTAGCCACCACCAGCAGCTGCAGCCTTCAGAGTTAGTTTTGTCTGCCAAACTGTGGCCATCATCATCCATTTTTTCTCTGCTAGTGAGTAGTACTTTTGATTCACTGCTTTTTATCTCTCAGTGACTGTTCCTTGTTGTTGTTTCTGCATCTATTCTGTCTAGTATTCCCCCTCTTCCCTGAGGGTCTTCTTCTTGTCCTGTTAGCCAGAGTAACAACTACATAACAAAATTAAGCCTTATATAATTTGCCTGAACGTTGCTATATGATTCTCATCTACCTCAGAAAATGTTTAGCCATCTCTCCAGCATTTTTTCAAAATGTGTGTGTATTATACAGGTTTATATATTATCTCTAATACTGAACTCTAATACTGCTGCCTATTTAAGGTCTGTGCATGCCTCATTTTGTCTAAATCAAAATTGTTGAATTTATGCCTGCAGTGTGGACCTGCTATTCATCTCTTTTCCATGTATTCTTCTCCCACCTTACCCCCTTCCTTTATTTCTGTAACCTGTCCCCAAAAAATTAATGATATAAATATTAGATATACAATTAATGGAAATGCATTACTAGTTGATAAGGCCCTTGTGTGACAAAAAGAACACAATTTCAAGAGAGTGATTTATTTTTGTATGTACTATGGGACAACAGATATAAAGTTGTCACACATAATTAAAAGTCCCTGACCTAAGTAGATAAGTACATCTACATTTGTAGTTACTGTTATATACCCATAAGCAATTTATTGTTTAGACAACAGTACCACTGAGTATTATGAACATTAAGAAGATATCCAAAGAGATAGGCAGACAGTTTGTCAGCTAACCTTTCAATTTATATCAAGTACAAGTTGTAGAGGTTTCCTGCTATAAAATAAATAAATACATAAATAAATACATTAATTAATTAATAATAAAAAGGAGAAGGATGAAATGAAGACATAAATATAGCTTTTCTGGGCACTTAATATTTTGCAGGAGAGTTTAAATGGATAGTAATATTTCAAAATAAAAGCAGCTCCAATTAATCTTCATAGTATTTGGGCCATGGAGAATGTTATTTCAGTACTGTCAGAATTGTAGTTCAAGAGTAACTGAATGATAAAGTATCCCCCTCCCATGCCTTTTACCTAGTTTAAGCCACCTCCCCTCAGATGTGGAATCTGGTCCCTTAAACAGACAAATCACAGCAAAGGCCAATCTTCTTACTGTGAGCATAAGGAAAACCCTGTCCCACTTGATAGGTTTTTCCTTTATTCTAATTGAAGATTGCCACTCTCTCTGATCCATCCGGACAATCTTGTTGCTCTGAGGTGAGCAGCGTTACATCAGAAAAAGGGGCGGGAGGGGGATACTTTATCATTCAATTACTCTTGAACTACAACTCTGACAGTATTGAAATAACACTCTCTATGGCCTAAATACTATGAAGATTAATTGGAGCTGTTTTATTTTGAAACATTACCATCCCTTTAAATCAGTTTAAGGAGTTTGTAATAATATACATGCACTTTATATTTAGATTACATTTGCACTGGCTTTTATACCAGATTTGTATGAATATTACATACTGCATGTTTCTTTTTCTTGTATTCCCCCATTTTTATTTTTTTATTTTATACTCGCCTTTATCTGTCTTCTCTTCTTTCTTCTGTTTTATTTATGCTGATCTTTAATTTTGGTATTATTTTTAGTTTACTTTTTTTGCAGACAGGGGTATCTGTTTTTATTGGGTTATAATTCATTTTTATGGATTTACTAAGGTCGGTAATTGTAATTTTGGAGACAGCTCCTAGATCTAAAGTTTTCTGTTCAATGAGGCCTAGATAAGTAGAGAAGAAACTGGGTCAAATCATAATGTACACAATATAGAGATGTAGTCCACATTTTTGTAAATTTTTTCAAGCTTTCTTAACCCCTTAAGGACAGGCGTGCGCATGCGCGGCCAGCACTTGATGACCACTGGGCTTTTTTTTTTTATTTGCTCTTCCGGCTCAGGGCTCCCGGAGCAGTGTGCAGCCACGACAGGAGCTCTGAACTCCATGATGTGCCAGGACCGTCACTGCTCCTTAAGTGCCAGACAGCCATGACGGTCCTGGCACGTCAATGGTTGTGAGGGGGTTAAAGTGATAGTGATGTCACGCTATAATTGAAAATCCAATTATTCCTGATAATTTTTAATAATGCTCTGCACCTTTCACACTGTCCGTATCAGTGTAGTTTTATTGTAATTATATTTTAAAATTCCCCTCCTGTCCCTTTTCCCGGTGTCACTCCTTCCCTTAGATCTGAAAGCTGGTCGATTGAACGGACAGATCTACACAAGGGACAATATTGTCTGTGTATGTATAAGGAAAACCCTGCCCCATCCCTGACTAAGGGGAGTAGGGGTTTCCTTATGCTGACACAATAATGTCCCTTGTGATTAATCCAGACTGGCTTTCTGATCTGAAGGAAGTAGAGTTACGTCAGAAGGGGGAAATGTTAAATTTTAATTAAAGAAAACGACATCAATATGGGCAGTTTGAAAGGTACAAAGTGTTATTAAAGGGTAACTCTCACCTCTGTTAAAGTACATCTTGTTTTAAAGTTCTATCTCCTTTAATGTTCCATCCATTTTTTAAATGTAATGCAGTCAATGCTGAGATATAACCTTTTAAAAATAATCCAGTGATATCAGTCAAGGACAGGATGTGGTACAGAGTTGTACCCCAGCCAGTCATTATTCACCTCTTCCCCTCCTCAGTAGTGCCTCATTCTCACCTCTTACTCTGACAGAGGTTTCCTCCATGCGAGCTGCAGCGCTTTCATTGGCAAGAGAGCACTCCATCTCACAGGGAGGAATCCTCTGTCATCAGAGGAGGTGGGAACAAGGCACTATTGGGGATGGGAAGAGGTGAAGATTGACAGCCTGTGGCCCAGAGCTGTACCATAGCCTGTCCTTGACTGATGTCACTGGATTATTTTTAAAAGGTTATATCTTGGCATTGACTGCATTACATATCAAGGAAAAAACTGATGGAACATTAACTAAGATAGAACTTTAAAATAAGTTGCTCTTTAATTGAGATGAGAGTTCCATTTTAAAAAGTAAACGGAATTAGCCAATTTTCATTCATAGTGTGACTATTTCTTTAAAGGAACATTATCATCAAAAAATGAAAGGACTCAAATCCATTAACATTTATATACTGCAAGACAGCATTTTTAATACATATTTACTTGGTTAGAAGGTTCTAAACTGTTAAAAAGAAAAGGTAAAAGTGGACACTTTTGGCTACATTTTTAAATATCAGGCCTGTTACAAAATGAATAAAACCATAATAAAATAATGCATAAATAATGCATAAAATGCATGATTTGCTTTGAGATTAAAATGCACTCGGTTCAGTTTACTTAAACTTAATTACTTGTTTATGTAAAGCATGCCTTACATTGCCCTTATCGCTTGATTAAAAAAGAGGGATCAAATGATCATGGACAGCTGCCACCAGATGAATAGGAAAAACAAAATTATGACATATTTTGGAGGATATATACCTAAGAAACAAATGCTGGAAAAGAATACATGATATTTCAAATTGTATGAGCCACAATTATTTTTAGGTGATAACGTCCCTTTAACTAGTACATTGTTCAGTATTTCATGAAATCCCAATGTGGAGGCAAATTGCGTAATCATCTGTTATCAAATTTTTATTTAATACTGCTCCATTGTAAGTATGTCTGAGGATTGTGCCAAGGAACACAATATAACTACAATATGACAATACAAAGCTTCAAGCATTTGTGCATTGAAAAACATAAAGCAATTTAAGCTACATCCGTAATATTTTGTGTATGTAAAGCAAGAAACCCCAGAAGAGGATACAATGCATTTATTAATTGACTTTTGAATTAGTTTAATTCTCAGCTTCACTTTGTATATATGGACTAATAGTACATAGGCTAGTGAAAATACATTTGTCCAGGCCTATAAACTTTCAATTTTAAAGTTATTCTCCTGTGTACAAATAGTGGTGTCTTAAGATCCCCTATGTTCTTGATTTTATTTCTGTTCTATTGTGTTCCGGTGGTGGTGACTGGAGAGGTCTGCTAACATGTTATTTCAGTATTACAGTGAATGAATCTTAAAGCCATCAGTCTACCAGTATCCATTGCCAGATCCTGTTAACCAGCCAATCTGATAATGACCTATGGAGCTACAGCACACCAGGTAACTACATTATTTGCAAAAGAAAAGAAAAAAGCGCAATAGCCCTTGAGAGTAGCATCTGATGATGTTGAGTGCTTGTACTCAACAAACCTACTCCATATTTACCCGCCTTACAAAATACGAAATGTGTCACAGCCTTAAGCAGGGAAATAAAGGAGCCAGGTTGTTCTTGTATACCACAGGGGCAACACACTCTCTATTTTCTCGACTAGAGGTTTATTATGAATTAATACGGCAAATGATACCAATATCAAATACCATAAAATTTGGTATAAAATCTACGTAATAAATATATTTCTCCCTGTGCGTTTCGTAATTTACATCACTTTGTCAAGGGATCGAATATTCATACATTTACGTTCTTTATATACCTTTAAAATACTACATTATTTGCAAATGAGAACTCACTTGCACTGGCATGCACCTGTATTATCCCAGATATTGACAAAGATTTCAGTCATGCTAAATTATTTTGGAATTTATTTTTCTTATTTCAATATGTTCCAATTTTAAATCTCTATTCTGTTTTTTTTGTTTACTGTACCCACCATTATTTCAATCCATGCTTGTACTGTAAATTTAGATTTAGAAATTTAAATTTCTCTGTCATCCAATACAGGTTACTGGTAATTTTTGGTAGGCGATCCACCCCTTTAAGTAGGCAGGAACAATTGTACAAATGACTGCAGGGGTGGAGCCTATCTTCCCTGCTTCTCTGCAGCTAGCCAACCAGCTCCAGAAAGATTTGTTCCTTGGTGACGATAACACAGGCGAGAGAACAGTTCTGCTATAGTTTTAGAAACTTTTTTATTTTTCTGTTAGATATGGAATACCACCATTAGGCAGATTAACATAACTGACAATTCCCTTAGATGTGGCTAGCTCAGTATCCAGGTGCTTTTTGTGGACTTAAAGCCCTGAGGTGGAAAATCTTGATTCCAAATGCTTCCCCAGGAGTTACCCACTGAGGTTACTTCTTACTACATGGTAATCTGAAGCCAGAAGATACGCAGGAAAGGTGAGCAACCCTTTGAGTGCTGCAGGTCTACTTGTCCCACAGTGTCCCTCCACACAGGTGTTGTTCCTGGAACTTCTTATTGCACAATACTGCACTCACTGGGTCTTTTCTGTTATGTCTGTCAGTGTTTGGAGCAAGTTTATGTGGTAAATTAACCCTTTAACTGCTGGTTGGCATCTTTTGGGTAGTTATTGGCACTTTCCCTACTGGGTTCAGTGTTTTCTGGGTCTGATTACATGTTCTAGTGATCTTTCATGTATTTTTATTTCTCACTTCTAACTTTGACAAAATTGTAAAGGCGAGCTTTACCACATAGATGCCATTGCTCCATTCACTTCTATGGGACTGTACAGTTTGGGACATATCTCTGCAACCGCTCAACATAGCGACTTCAGAGATGGCTCATTTTAATTGTCTGACCTTGCTCTATCGTCCGGTTCACATTACAAGTGTGCTGGGGGGCTCAGGGGGCTTCGGGCACTGTTGGGATACTTTTTCTGGGAAAACTACATTTCCCATGAGCATTTGCTTCGCGTGCTCGTTTCTGATTGGCTCCCGCCGTGGCAGCCATTTTTTGAGCTTTACAGAACGAGTATCCTATGCTGGGCTTGGACTCTCCTTCTCTCCTCTGCAGATTAACCCTTCACCTGCCAGATAAGTGTATTTTAGTGTTTTTTGGGGTGAAATTTTAATCTTACACACTGTAAATTGGGTGATTAATTATTCTGAAAGTTGTTGACACTGTGAAAATGTCTGCTCTGTTGGAGCTTGGGGCCAGGCCTAAGACTAAGGACGCTGTGGTCTCTGTATGCCCCACTGTGCATTTTTCCTCATATCATACTGGGTTGCCTACAGAATTCTCAGGTCATTTATGCCCAGCATATTCTGATGTCCCTGAATCTATCCCAGGGACCTCCAGCCATGCATTAGAGCCAGTTTGGGTGCAAGAGTTCAAGGCTGCTACCAGGGACCTTAGGTCTACGTTGTAACTCTTTCCATCCAAGTTACAGGGGGTCTTCCACTCCTGGCATACCCCTTCCTCAGTCAGATCTTCCCTGCCCAAACCGCAAGGAGTACCTGACATTTCAGATTCCTCTGAAGAGGAACTGTTGATGGATTCAGATGTTGAGGAATGTTCTGCTGTGGGCTCCTCTCAATTTTTTGTGGATCGTTTTTTAGGTTGTTCCAGAACCCTTGGCTGAGGGCCTGATCAGGGCCATCTTTAACATGCTAAACATTCCCCCAGTTCAGGAGATTTCCTCAGATCCCTCTGATGTATTCCAGGAGCCTATAAAGCCCCATACTTGTTTTCCACCTAACCCCACTCTGGACCGCCTAGTGGCTGATGAGTGGAAGTTTGCTAAGCTTTACCTCTTTACCCCTTTTCTGAGGCAGAGCTTGCTCAATGGGTTCATCCCCCTAAGGTGGACTCTCCTGTCTCAAGGCTATCTAAGTCTATGCGTCCAGCATTCACTGCAGCATGGGTTAACTGGGCCATTGTAGTCTGGACTGAACAACTCACCTTAGCTGTATGTCGGGGTGATTCATGTTCGGATACGTTACAGCTTCTTGCCAACATATCTGAGGCCCATCACTATGTTTCTGCTGCCTAATTTGAAGCTATCCGTCTGGTCGCAAGGGTTTCCACCATGTTTGTGGTTGCCAGATGAGCTCTTTGGCTTAAGATCTGGGCTGCTGACACCGATTCTAAGAAAGCCTTGCTGTCCTTGCCCTTTCAGGGTACATCCTTGTTTGGGCCAGATCTTAAGAATCTGATTAGTGAGGCCCCAGGAACAGAGCTCCTCTTAAGCGTAGCAGGTTTTTTCGTCCCTTTCAGACTGAGACATGTCTGGTGAACCAGGCGGTTCCCATAGCTCCACTTGCCTCCTCCAAGCCCAAACAGAAATGGAAGCCCAAAGTCTCCTTCAAGCCCAAGGCTTCCAAAACTTCTCCGGCATGACTTGCCGAACCCGGGTCCCCATTCAGATGTGGGTGGTCATCTTCATCACAATCACAGCATTTGGGAGGATTCAGTGATGGACCCGTGGGTTTTACAAGTAGTGGTGGAAGGGTACAGGATCACTTTCGCCTCTCTTCCTCCCTTTAGCTTTTTCCCCTCTCATACGCCCCAGAATGTGGAAAAATACCATTTCTTCTACGGTGCTATCCAGTCTCTTCTGGACAAGGATGTTCTGGAAACTGTACCAGTTCAGGACAGAGGTACGGGTTTTTACTCAAACCTCTTCATAGTGTCCAAGAAGCATGGCAGTTGTTGTCCAATTTTGGACTTGAAAGATCTCAATTCCTTTGTGATCAGGTCTCATTATCGCCAGGAGTCCCTCAGGATGGTGATTGCTGCTATGATTCCGGGGGACTTTCTTGCTTCTCTGGACCTTCAGGACACATATTTACATATCTCCATTCATCCAGAGAGCCAGCAGTATCTTAGATTTGCCTGCGACCAAGGGCATTTTCAGTTCTCAGCTCTTCCCTTTGGTCTGACTACAGCACCTCAGGTCTTCAACCGTGTCCTGGGAGCCTTAGTGTCTGTCCTCCACCGGGATGGCATCAGAGTTACTCCATACATGGACGGCCTGCTTCTGGAAGCCCCTTCTGCGGAACTTCTTCGTCAGCAGGTTCAGGACTGCATTCACGCTCTCACCCATCATGGGTGGATCATCAACTTGGACAAGTCGGATTTTGTTCCATCCCAGCGTCTGGTCTTCCTGGGCCTTCTCTTCGACATTCAGCAGAGCATGGTGTTTCTCATGGAGGAAGTGGCTCACCAGATCGCACACAGGCTTTCGACTGTTCTAGCTCAAGATCCAGTTCCAGCCAAGAAGCTTTCCTCTCTGGTGTGGAAATTCATCTCCACCATGGAAGCAGTCCCCTTTGCTACGGCTCACACCAGGGAGCTCCAGCGGTTTGTGAAACAGATATTCAAGGGTAAGCCGGACCTTCTGCAGACATCAGTATTCCTCCCTCTCCATGTGGAACTGAGTTTTTCATGGTGGCTTGACCTCTCCAATCTACTGAAGAGCAAGTCCTTCCTAGTATCCTTCTGGACCATGGTGATGACAGATGCCAGCCTCTCTGGCTGCGGAGCAGTCCTGGGTCGTCTGAGTGCTCAGGGACAGTGGTCTCTGGAGGATCACTCCTTCTCTTCAATGTATTGGAACTTCGTGCAATATTTCATGCCCTTCATCACTGGACACCCCAGCTGGAAGAATGCCCAGCCCGGGTTTAGTCCGACAACACCACGGTTGTGGCTTACTATCACGGTTCCCGTGATTGCCTGTCACTCTCTGCTGTGGTGTGTTCTTGTTGGCAGTACCTGTTATGCCCGTCCAGTATAGGTCAAGGCTATTTTGTCCTGGGCAGAAGAACACGTTCCTGCCATATCCGTAGTACACATTCCAGGCGTAGACAACATCATGGCGGACTTCCTCAATTGACACACAGTGGACAGCAGAGAGTGGGAACTTCATCCAGAGGTGTTCAACCTCATTGTTCAAAAGTGGGATCTTCCTTGCATCGACCTGATGGTGACAAGACACAACTGGAAAGTTCCAAGTTTCTGCTCTCACTAGAGAGATCCTCTAGCTTTGGCAGTGGATGCCATGTCAATTCCTTGGTTATTTCCTCTCGCTTACATCTTCCCTTCCCTGCTTATGTTGCTCAGGGTGTTACAGAAATTGAGACTGGAGTGATGCCCAGTCATTCTGGTTGCTCCGTACTGTCCTCGACAAGTTTGGTCTCTGGAGCTTCTGGATCTGTCAGTAGTGGAGCCGTTCCGACTCCCGTCCCATCCGGATCTTCTCCTCCAGGGTTACCGGTGGAAAGAGGGCATTCATTGTTTAGCTTTGACGGCTTAGAAATTGAATCCTCAATATTGAAGAAGAAAGGTTTTTCTTCTGGTGTGGTGGCTACCATGCTTAGTGCTCGGAGCCAGTTTCCTCAAAGGCCTACCATCGTGTCTGGTCAACCTTTCTATCTTGGGGTGCCGATAGGGACTTGTCTCGGGAATTTGATCTGCCCACGGTCCTGGCCTTGTTGCAGGGTGGTGTGGATAAGGGCCTCAGTTTGAGTCCCCTTAAGGTTCAGACTTCTGCTCTGTGTGTTTTCTTTCAGAGGCGCATTGCTATCCTTCCTGATGTCAAGGTGTTTTTCCAGGGCGTTGCTCATACACGCCCTGTCTTTAAGGATCCTGCTCCTCAGTGGGATCTTAATCTGGTTCTGGGTGTCCTTCAGTGCCCTCCCTTTGAGTTCTTGGCTACTATTCCTCTACGCCTTCTGACATGGAAAATGGACTTTCTCCTGGAGATCGTATCGCTCTGGTGACTTTGGGGGCCTTGCGCCTGGTCCTTGCCTTAATTCCCACCTCTGGGAAACTCAGTGGTTGGACATCCTAAAGTTACCAGTAACCTGTATTGGATGACAGAGAAAAGAGGATTTTAGTCTTACCTGTTAAATCCTTTTCTCTTAGTCCACACAGGTTACTGGTCTCCCACCCTGTCAAGAGACCATCCTTGGCTCTCCTGTTGCAGACAGTGGGGGTCCTTCGGGGTCATGCTCACAGGAGTCTTCTTTCCTTCTACTATCTATTCATATTTAGTGTCTCAAATATTTCTGGAGCTGGTTGGCTAGCTGCAGCCAAGGAGGGGAGGTAGGCTCCACCCCCTGCAGTCATTTTTAGAATAGTTCCTGCCTACTTAAAGGGGCAGATCACCTACCCAAAGTTACCAGTAACCTGTATGGTTAAGAGAAATGGATTTAACAGGTAAGACTAAAATCCTCTTTTTTGCCCAGTGATATCATGCTTTGATTCAGTACTCTGGAAATTAACACAGTATTTAAAGTTGATTTTACTTAAAAAGGTTATCATCTGTAGGACCAGAAAAAAATTGACATACTATATTTGTGTGTGTATGTGTGTTAAACAACTGTTTAAAGAAATTAGAAAAACGTGATCTGGCCATTGTTTGGATGATGCAGACTGCATTATGTTAGGGAAGGGTATGAGAGGCAGGCTGTGCAAAGTTTGCCTTGTTTCTGCTTTTGCGGTTCATAATGTGACCTCATTTCTGTTTCATCCTTATTAAGAATTTTATCTACAAATTTTCCCCATAGACCGCAATAAAATATTTTCAGATAAAACCAGTGTTAACACCTGACAACTGCAATTCAAGATAAGGTGGGGAAGGGACTCCTACATGTCACTACAGACCTATACTCAGTGAACAAGCTGGGTTGTAGATATGCTCCAGGTAGCAAGCTCTCTGTACTGTTTCAGGCCACCATATGTTAGGAAAGGAGTTGAAAGGTATATGTATGACAAAGAACCACCTTGTTCTTGTAGCTGTAGCCAGAATAATATAATAGTAGGTAAAGGTGAAGCAGAGAGATGTAAAGAGGTCCATAATGTATTGCTTCACAATGCTTTGTAGACCTCTCAGTATCTAAGTGCTTAGAAAAAACATCATTTTTTTTACCCTCCTCCAAGTGAGTACTCAAGCCTTGTAATAGCTTCACACAATTATGACTGTATACCCCACAGACAGGAAGATCCAAAGGCTTTTTTGAGCAGTGCTAAAGGCAATCAGAGTTTTTCCTTCACTTCGGGGAGCCCTTCTACCATTTCCATAAATGGTGCCCACTTTGCATTCTGTTAATGAAGATACACATCTTGGATACGTTAACATGAACAACTGTTACATGGAAGTGATGCTGCTCAATTCAAGTAGCTTACTTCCACTTACATGCATGACCCAGTGATCTTGTCACAGAGCCATGATTGATGGGAAACCGACATTTGATTCAGCCATACATTGTTAGCAGATGTAATTTCTTTTCAGACATATGAAGACTGTGAAGTATCTTAAAGATAGCTGCATAGGCTGTCATGCATATTGTCCTTGTGGCATCTTACATGCATCCTGTGCTGAATGCTTTAGAGGTGCAGAATGCTGTGATTGACTGCATTCATATGAGGTGCATGAATGGGAAGATATGTTTTTTTGGTGTGGAAAACTCACAATTTACTACTTTTTCCACAAACATTTCCATCTATAGAGAACTCCAAAAATGTTTGCCTTCACTGTAATCCTAATGAACTTCAGACTAAAACTTTTGTATCTTTTTATGGCCTGAGAACTCCTACAGCAATACTGGGGTGTCCTATGGAAACCAGTGCTGTGGAACAGGGCTAATATGCTTAGAGGGCCATGCGGCTTTCTCTTTCTCTTCCAATACACACTGGAAATGTGGTAAACTCACATTGGAATGTAATTAAATTTATATCTTTGATATCAATACAGGAAAAAAGTGAACTACATTGTGTTGCAATTTGTTAGATACCTCTCTGGCACTCAAAGTGTTAAAACATAAATAATAGGTTAGTGCTAGTTAAAATTCTCTGAACTGACACATTCAAGTGTTCAAAGCCCATTTAAATCAATGGGGATGATGGAAATTTGTATTTCTCTCCTTTGTGACAATAGATTTGTTCCAGAATTGCTTCTCTTTTCTTTTGTTCATATGTATCTCACTCTGTCCTTCTTTTGATCATCTTCTGCCATTCCAAGCCTGTCTTATGTGGTTACCTTGTTTCATCTGATTACTTGTATTCTGTCCTGGATTTCTCTTTGTTCCAGCGCCTTTGTCTAGCACCTTTTTCTCAGTATTGGCACATGATCTTAGCTTTCAGGGCTGCGTTCTAGTAGTTCCAGCATCCTTATATCTTGCCTTGTATTTATTCCTAGTTGCTGACCTTGGCCTTGTATGCCGATCTTTCTTCTGGCTCTTGTTCGTCTACCTTGCTTCAGTCAATTTTCCACTATGAGCCAGCTCTGTTACTCAACTATTCTCCAGGCAACTGATTTTGTACCCTGCTTCTCTGTTGCCAATCCAGCCTGCATGACCATTCTGCTTCTCCAGTCCCTATTGTTGGATGGTGTCTCTCCAGTACACCAGTCTCTCCCTGGCCGCTCCAGAGAGCAGATCCTAGGCCTATATGACTACTGCCTATCCCTGCTCTGTTCTAGATGAACTCCAACTCTTCTGTCCTTTCCTCTGTATTCAACTTTTTCAACTGCTAGTCAAACATTTTGGGCTTCCTAGTTGTATTCTGATTATTACGTCCACCAGGTGAGACCCTCTACCGTCAGTAAGCTTTGACATCTACAACACCCTGCTTCTCCACAGTTCCATTCTGTGTACGATTAGTTCAACTCTCAGCAGAACGCTCAACTGGACTAGTAAAATGCATGTCCTTAGACTCCTTGATTCACCTGCTAACTTTACCTCAGACCCAAAATACTTCTCTAGCTTTCCCAGTATGTGATTACTACACCCTAGGTGGTTATCCTGGGTGCGGGCTATCTCCTCCACTTGACACTAATCTGGTCTTGCAATCAGCAACTTTAATTCAGCTCAGGCCACAGCAAATCCTCCTAGGGGTAGTCACTGCAAGTCAGCACAGCTTTCTATCCAGAGCACCCTAGCATCTAGCCTACTGGGGTAACCTTCAAACCCTCTCTCTATTCTCAGTTACTGTTACTATATCCCAGCTATGTATCTTTTGCCTTGTTTCTATCCTTTTCATATCAATAGCTATCTGTTCATGCTCTGTGGGGTACTTCTTCAGATCCAGATGTCAGATAACTTACATCTGTTCCTGCCATCATAAAATAAAGCCCTCCAGCATCCAAGGAGTTAAGGTTATGATTTAGAATCGATAGGCTATTTCAACAAGGAAAATGTGATGTGTTTCTGGGGTAAATCACAGATCTTTGGAGACAAATAGACATTTCCCAAATTCCTACTGATTTAATGCATTTGAGACCTATCAAGCATTCAAGGGATTAAAGCCAAATTTAAATCAGTGAGAACTTCATTTGCAGTTGGTTATGCATATGGATCTATATATCCCATTAATGACAAAAAACAATTAAACCTATATTAATCAAACTGTCAACCTACCTTGTCTCCAATAGGTTGTGCTAGACCTATAGGCCACAATAACCCCCCCCCTTCTTGCTTTTCCGACCTCTTAGTGCAGGCCAGACAAAACTTTGATTTTGGTTTTGGGTGACATATGCCTTTAATGTCATATCGTTTATGAACAAAAAAAAAGTAAACTTCTGTATTTTTTATCAGCCTTGCCAATTATTATCAATAAGAAATAGCAGTATATGTATATTTATGGGTAGCCCTGAGACTGTGAATTATTTTCCTGCTATACTTCACCTTTCACATGAAAATAGATAGATAAGAATCCAGCACACTCAGTTTCCTTTTAAAATCATTTCATGGAAGCTTTCATCATTGCCAATGAATAAAACAAAAGATGTGCCTTGTGCAAGCTGTGTAGAATGTTTTCTTTTATATCTATATCCCATGGCCTCAAATTTGAGTTTGAACTTATTTAAGAATGTATAATTATTTTCACTTGGAAAGGCAGTTGAAAAGCCACAATGCATTATTTCTATAAATACCTATATAGTATAGAGCAGTGCATTTCTGAAATAGAATTTGATAGAAAATGCATAACTGAAGAAATGCAGCTGTATCATATTCTTCTGAGGCTTTCATCCATGGAGTTTGCCTTGCTTAAATTAGATGGTCTTAAGTAATATCATTAAGAGCAAATCTATCCCCCTCTGGCAGTATGGATGTTCCATTACTCAATCCCATGTTTGCAAATTGCAGTTGTCTTCACTCTGCCGGGGGATGTACCCAATACTTAAAAGCATCAATAGATTTAAAATGTTGTTGAAGAGGAAAAAAAATTAAAGAAAGGAAAGGAGAGCAAGTAAAGAACAAGAAAAAAGGAAAGATATAAAGAAAAGTTACATTGTAGCTTTTGCCATTCAAAGGGTTAATATGAATATATTCTCCTCTAGACTGTAAGCTCTCATGAGCAAGGCCCTCTGAGCATTTTATTTTCCATGTTCCATTTGTACTATTTAATATCTCTGTATGTCTATTCCCTGTTGTACGGCGCTATGGAATAAGGTGGTGCTATATAAATAAAGAACAATAATAATAAGAATTTTAACTATGTTGTCCTTTCCAAAAACTCTATTCAACTGCTTATTTTGTGTGAGGGAAAAGAAAGAATGAAGAGTGACATTGTGATATTATATAAAATTATATATAATTACAAGGATGATAATATTCTAGCAGTTCTGACTTAAGATCACTAAACATTTAAAGTGACAGTCAACCTCCTTGTAAATTCAGACTGCCTATATTTATTATTATTATTATTTTCCTCTTCATTTATTTTCTTTTACAGTTCTATGTCCCTGACAGGGAGCTCTATGAGTCTGTTCCTACAAAGCTTTCTGCCTAGGAAAGCATAGTAGATTCAATATTGTAAAAAGGATTCAATGTAAAAAAGACAGTGAAACTAAGTAGAAAAGGCTGACTTTTCAGCATTCCAATTACTGCAGGAATTTTGCAACATTGTATCAATATTTCTGCTGTTACAGTCTCTAACTGATAGCTGCCTGGAAAAAAATCCAGGAACGTCATGTCAATGACATGCAAAAAAAAAAAAAAAAAACAAAGATGAAAAAAAAAATTAAGAATAGTACATTTGACTTTACATATTATGTACTTACAGAATGAGTTAAGTCAGAAACTAGGGTGATTATCTCTTTGATATGTAACAAATCACAGGTTTTTTCATTGGTATAAGTTGGGGTCTGATGCACAAGCTGCAATTTAGATATTAGCTTGTTTTGTGCGTTTTTGTTGTGTACACATTTTTATTGTTTTCTGATGGCTTATTGTGTTAATTGCATTGTTTAATATTGGCATGTAAATAATGGGAACTATGCTCAGTCCATATGTTATGTTTTAAACATATTTTCTTGTTAAAAATATAAATTTTAATCTGTTAGTTTAATTAATACATTTACATGTACTCCAGCTTCTATTCAGCATCCTGGTGTAGTATATGCTTATGTGTTTTGTCTTTAATATTGCTGATTTCAGAAAGACATTTAGGTATTCAGGGTCAAGAATTTCATCGCTCACTTTAATTTCACATGTGGGTATGACTCTTGTGCCATGTAACAGATTTATCATGAGTATATAGTTATTACACAATATTTTACTGACAACTTGAACAATAACATTTCAAAACCAGCCAACTTTTGGAAGGTTATTAAAAACATCTACAACCCTACCTTTCCATTCTCACCCATCAACTATAAAAATCAACTATAAAAATAGACAAAGAAACAATACAATGTCCTATAGCCATAGCCAATGCAATGAACAGCTACTTTGTTGGATGTGCCACCACCCTGATTTCACAAAACAAAGGTAACTCTGAAGTTCAACCGTGTACAGAACAGTCACTGGCACCTGTTACCTGGTCCAGTTATGCAAATTAATTCAATTTTATGGCAGTAAATGAAAGCTAAATATATAATCACTTCCTCAACCCAAAAATAAAAACCCTATCTAGCCCTGACAACTACCAGCAATGTTATTAAAGTTCAGTGCCTTGGTCACAGCCCAACCAATTGCATCTTTAACTCTTTGAGTGCCAGAGGGGTATTCATTGCGCCTCTTTGGCATCAGGGTATATGCCCAAAGCCTGATAAGTGGCTAGAGTTGTGCCTATCCACAAAAGTGGGGATTAAAAATGTAGTATCAAATTACAGACCAATATCCCTACCCCCAACTTTATCTAAAATCCTAGAGAAATGTGTACACGTGCAACTATAGTTTATAGATATTACCGACAGACCACTTTCTTCACCCCCTTCAATTAGGCTTTTGTCCAAATCACTCAACAGTCATGGCCCTCCTTAAAGTAACCAATGATATCCAGACTGGCATAGAAAATTGTGAACTCACTGGAGCTATATTACTAGATTTTACCAAGGCCTTTGACACAGTAGACCATAATATTCTTATAAGCAAACTCCAAAGCTTAGGATTGGGTAATATTTCTCTAACGTGGTTCCGATCCTATTTATCAGACAGAATGAAGGATGTGTCAGCTGCTGACAATGACTCCCTTCCCTTCAAAGTAACAAGTGGAGTTCCCCAAGGCTCCATTCTTGGCCCTCTCTTATTTTCTCTTTTTATAAATGACCTGCCCATGGTTTGCAAATCATCTTCAGTACACATGTATGTAGATGACACCATACATGTAGATACACCATGCTAAAAACTCAAACATGTCATGAAGCCATATGACAACATGATTTCTGCAAGGTTGAAAGATGGAAAACAAAGAACAAACTGTTTTTAAACACAGACACAATGGTCACAATGTTATATGACACAAAGCACAAACTGCTTAATCTCGAAAATACCCACCTATCTATTGTGACAGAGTCTAATCTTAAATTGGCCATAGTGGACTCCTACAAATATCTTGGAATGTGGCTTGACCCCAACCTCACTTATGGTCTTCATATTGATAAATTAACCTCCAAACTTTATCCCAAAATAAGAACTTTCTTTAGAAACAAATCAATTTTAAGTACCCTGGTGAGAAAAAGTATTGTACAACAGATGTTGCTGCCAGTCATAGACTATGGTGAAGTAGTATATGCTCCAGCACCACATATCCATCTTAGTAAACTTGACACTGTATAATTCGTTATGCCACATTATCCTCCAATGTAATTATACTACTCATCACTATGATATACTTAAAGAACTAAATTGGTTAACACTCGAATCTAGACGTGCCCTTCACTTTTCTTGCTTAGTACACAACCACTTCTCTGGAAAACTACCAGACTACCTGAGCAGTATGCTCATTCCAGCTCTCCATACTAACTATAACCTCCACTCCACTGCTAACAATTCACTGCGCATACCACAAAGGGCCGGTGCAAGGATTTTTGTGTACACAGGCGAAGGTGCATTTTGATGCCCCCCCCCGGCCCAATCCTCTGACCTTGCTACAAACCCCTGCCCCCACCCACATATTCACCTCCACACTCTCCCCACCTCAACATTGCCCCTTCCACAATGCTCCCTTCATCTCCACATTGCCTCCTTCATCTCCACATTGCCTCCTTCATCTCCACATTGACCCCTTCCATAATGCCCCTTCATCTCCACAATGCCCCTTCCACAATGCCTCCTTCATCTCCACATTGCCCCTTCCACAATGCTCCCTTCATCTCCACATTGCCTCCTTCATCTCCACATTGACCCCTTCCATAATGCCCCTTCATCTCCACATTGCCCCTTCCACAATGCTCCCTTCATCTCCACATTGCCTCCTTCATCTCCACATTGACCCCTTCCATAATGCCCCTTCATCTCCACATTGCCCCTTCCATAATGCCTCCTTCATCTCCACATTGCCCCTTCCATAATGCCCCTTCATCTCCACAATGCCCCTTTCACAATGCCCCCTTCATCTCCACATTGCCCCTTCCACAATGCTCCCTTCATCTCCACATTGCCCCTTCCATAATGCCCCTTCATCTCCACAATGCCCCTTCCACAATGCTCCCTTTATCTCCACATTGCCCCTTCCATAATGCCCCTTCATCTCTACAATGCCCCTTCCGCAATGCCCCCTCCATAATGCCCCCTTCATCTCCACAATGCCCCTTCCACAATGCTCCCTTCATCTCCATAATGCCCCTTCATCCCCTACCTTGAGTCCCTGGTAGTCTAGCGGCGTGCCATAAGAGAGCTCTGTGCCTTCTTTGGCACAGAGCTGAAGCTCTCAGTAATGCAGAGCGCTGGGAGATGATGACATCTCCCAGCGCTCTGTATTACTACAGAGCCTGGGTCTCTCTGAGTTGTGTCACATAAACGCCGCGAAGGAGCGCTTGGTAGTGTAAATCAGCGCTCCCTCGCAGCAGAGATATAGATTAAAAAAAAAATTCCAGCTTCTCCTTTTCGGCGCCTCTCAATTACGACAACCTAAGGCATCTGCCTGTGCTGCCTTAATGGTAGCGCCGGCCCTGATACCACAATACAATAAAGAAGCAGGATGATTTGCCTTCTCCTTCAGAGCTCTGAAACCCTGGAACAATCTGCCTGAAATAATCAGATCTGCTCCCAGTCTAAAATCCTTAAAAGTAAATGTTTCCTTATATCTAAAAACAGTATGTAACTGTATATAATTTTAAAATGTAATATGTATGTATATTTATATGTGTCTGTATATATAATAAAATATAATATTTAATGTTTCTCAATTTGTGTGCATATGTAACCCTTTGCTGAAAACTATCCAGGACATACTTGTAAACGAGAGAAATCTCATTGTATTTTTCTTTGTAAAACATTTTCTAAATAAATGACTGTGGCAACAGAGGCTGATAGCGTTTTTTGAAGCTGATGTGCTAGCTACAAAAGACCAGCCTTCGAAAGCTGTAAAACTGTCCAAGCAACTACACTGGCAATGCTGGCTCTGATATCAGGCTTCCTTTCCTTGACAGCCTTGTCCACACTAATGAACACAGCCCGTTTGCTGTGGTGGCAATGCCTGCAAATCAAACACTGGGTAGAAAATGAAATCAACCGAGCATATGTCTTTAGGAATCAGACAACAATTGAAAAATACATTTGCTTTCCTCCCCACTCCTCCCAGACCTCTATCTTATTGCTACTCCCTCCTCATATCATCTCCTCCCCAACCAAGCCTTACTTTGTATGTCAGTGGGAATCTGAGCTGTCCCTTTCATATCTTCCGTTCCAACATACCCTCTCTGAGACACTCTCTGACCCGGGAGATCCATTTGAACCAGGATGCTCTATCTATTATCCCGCATCGACCCCTCCCATATCCAGCACCTGCTGGAGATGCTTGCAGGAAAAATGCACCATGACCCACATATGGTGCCCCCCAATAGTGCACTACTGGGCTCAGTTCACCTCACATCATAGTGATATCTTCGGGACCCAGATTCCTCTTTATCCACTTATCTTCCTCTTTCTAACGGTTTTTAGGACACTCAGACACAGAAGGTTTAGGTAAAAACACAGTTTTATTGAAAACACAGAAATTATAGTAACCAACACGGGTCCAGTATATATATACAGAAATAATACTGACACAGGTCAGGTTACAATAGTATTCAGTAACCCACACGGGTCCAGTGAAACACTAAGGTACAACACTGCCACAGGTCAGGTTACAATTCGTGTGAATCCTAGAAGAGACTGTGGAGAAACGGGTGCTATTAGGCCAAGAGATACGGACAGGCCCTAACAGGACTGAGGCCCACAGGACACTCTCTACGCAGAGAGTGACAAAAAAGTGACAGAGGCCACACTGAGTTAAACGAAGGCCCTAGAAGTGACAGACTGCCAGAACAGTCAAGGGTGACTGATACAGTAAAGCTCGGAGTAACGCCAACCGTAACCTACAATACACTGTGACCCAAAGTGCAACCGCACCAACCCTCAAGGGGTTAAACGAACGCTCAGACCTGAAATTGGCCATGAGGCCGTGAGGACAACCGAGGCAACAAACCAACCTGGGGTATATTGAAATGAACAGGTCAAGCATACCGTGGTGCAATCTGATTGATCGCAAACACCGAGGTGAAAGGATCACGAGGCACATGAACCGGAGACTGGGTCACAGAAAGCAGGACTGCCGGTGCAGAGAATATGAGGCAACCAAAGGAACTGTCAGTAGACAGTGAAAGCAATGGAGGTACAATCTCCAAACGGATCACCGGATGGAGCGGGGAACCAGGCCAAATCGGTACACAGAGCAGGAACGTCAGCCAGGCCGGGTCGGTACACAGAGCAGGAACATCAGCCAATCCGGGTCGGTACACAGAGCAGGAACGTCAGCCAGGCCGGGTCGGTACACAGAGCAGGAATGTCAGCCAATCCAGGTCGGTTCACAGAGCAGGAACGTCAGCCTGGCAGGGTCAGTACACAGAGCAGGAACGTATTCAGGCAGAGTAGTCAGGCAGTCCGGGTCATACACAGGAATCACACAGAAGTCAGGAACAAGCGCTAGTGACTGGAACACCATGAAAGGGCACTGCAGAAGTGACAGGGCTCAGTATTTAAGGGTTAGCACTGGGCAGAGCGAAACCACAGTAGCCAATAAAAGAAATCAGGAAGTAGCACTGAATCACAATGTCGCCAGCGATAACACGAGCACCGTGATACTCTTCTCCCACATGACTGTTACCGGTCTCACTATACCCACAATGCAAAGGGCCTACCGTCCTCACTCCCAGAGGAGGCAAGATGGACGACTTCCTGATTATGGCTTTCCCAAGAACCTTCATCCTTCTCCTCCTGGATCACCCAAGCAAACTCAGTGATGTCCATGGAAAAGTATCACGACCATGTGCACCTCAACAATCCACCACTTCACCTTCAAATGGCACCCCTGGCTCGCATTCCCAGCAGTTCCTCCAACTGCACATTCCATCACCCCTCCATTCCATGACACTAAACACATCCTATTTTGGGGACCTCTGGTGTTCAGACATACCCTCCATTAATCTCCTGGGACACTCGGCTGGGCTGGCCCCTCGGTTCGACACCTCATGTGCAGTCTATTTTTGTACCATGCCTTTCTCACATAGCTCTCCACTTTGGCACCACCCCCAACCTCCACTTTGGGTCCCTTTCTTTTTCTCTCTTCCCCTCCTCTCACCCCCACCTACTCCCACTGCACTTAATGCACAGATTGCTTCACCATACACCATGACAGGAGCAGACTCCCCACCATTCCCAACAGATTCTATCTCCAGTTGAGTATTGTAAGAAAGTCAAATTGATCAAATATGACATATAGCAGAGGTTTGTGTTTTTGTATATATATATGTATTAATTATCTGTATTATGACTTAAGAGATACAGTGGGAATTCTGTTTCTTTAATTAAGAATTCAAGTAAATGTCAGCTTTCCCAAATCCAGGGAACAAACCATGAAATCAGTAAAAGGGTTTGACAAGATGCATTCCTTGTTTAGGCATTTGAGAACTCAAAGGAAGCTCTCTCCTAGTTAATAGGGATGGGCGAAAATTTTCACCTCAAACTGGAATTGGCGAATAATGGCACTTTCCGCGTGGAGAAAAATGTCTCCTTTTTTAAATCAATGGGAAGAAAAATATTTCTACACCACACGAAAGTTTTCTACAGCCATATAAAAGGCTGTCAAACTCTCACAGCAGCCATGTGACTGACTGGCAAGACACAGGCAGCTAGGCACCTATTTGCTTTCTGATCTTGCTGTTTTTATCTCTGTGCTGGGTGGGAAAGTCTGGGGAAAGACGTTGTTGATTTTGGTTTTCAGTTATAATTTTTTTTGGACAGACTGTGATAAGACAACAGGATGGACAACTTAAAAAAATGAAATGAATAAAATAAAAAATAAAAAAGAATAAAAAACAAAATATCTTAGGTGACAGTGACAGACAGCTGACTGGGCTTAGGCAAGGCATCATACGGCTCCACCAGTTGCGTTGTGTACCGTATAGTAAAAAAACACAGTGTAGTTGCATAATGGGGGAAGGGGGAGGGGTGGAGCAGTGCAGGGATGTGAGAGTGAAGTAGTAGTTCAAAAACTGACTGCAGCAATGGTTGCTGCAGCATGTGCAATCAATGATGATGATCCCTCTACTCCAAGGGAGGATGCAGTTTTTCAAGGTCCCAGAAAATCTAGTTTCATCACCACCAGTGCCAGTGGAAATAAAGAACCATATAATAAGAACACTGAAGACGACAACAATTCAAATATTGATTATGCTGTTAGTAGCAAAATACAGGAAGGTGTGGCAGCTTTAGCGCCTGCTGCATCAGATAGTGAGACAAACAAGTACCAAAACACCCATCCTCAAAGTTGTAGTGAATTTTGTTACAGTAAAAGTAAAAAGAAATTGTTTGAGACCTGATGCTGCTGAGGAAGACCTAATTATGACTGATGATGATGCAGATCTAGAATATATCCCTCCAGCATCCTTCTCTTGTTCAGATACAGATGAAATTGAGATTGAGGATGGTGACAGGGCTATAAGATTAGCAGAAAGTCAAAGGCTGAATCTTCCACCACTTTTAAGGAGCACTGTGTCTCTCTATAAACTATTTGAGAAAGCCATTAGATAGTCTGACCCTGGACAAGCACAGATGTCAAAAAGCACAGTCACCCTATCAGTCATCCTCAGCATCATTGCCTCTTCAAAGTCCAAGTCCCACTCAGCCACACACACTTATTTTGAGTACCCAGCAACACAGGTTGTGTTAGATATGAGAAGTACCTCTGGTGCTGCACCTTTGACACGTAGTATTAGTGGCAGTAGAATTACATCAACATCTAGCTCCAGTAGTAGTAGTAGCAGAAACCACACATAACAGACAAAGCCAGGACAAATATATTAACCCCTTACCGCCCAAGGGCGTACATGTACAGCCCGAGCAGATGTCCCAGGTGGACAGAGGACGTACATGTCATTCAATAAAATGAAAAAAATATGTTCGGTGGGCATTAAGTGCCGGCAGCGTGCGCGTGCAGCTAAGGGGTTAACAGCAGCTCAGCTGAGGAGGTGGAGGACAGATGGGACCACTGCTATGGCCGATAAGTAATGTGTGTCAATAATCTGAGAAGGAGGATACAGTATGACAATGGTAAAAATACATACACAAATCACACCATGCCAGTCCCCCGCCACTACCACTAAAATACATATCTGCCACACTGTAGGTTGTACTTTATTTTTTTATTAGTTGTTATCATCATGAATATGTGCCAATGTCTCTTAAGCAGGAAGTTAGTGTTGTGGGCAAATGACAAATGCATTCTGCATGCTAACACATTTTTCAAGCCATATGCTGCTGTAGGACTCACAACTTTGACTTTCAGCCACTTATTTCTGAACTTCAGCCCTCAGAATAAGTAATATTACAGTGGGAAATGTAGTACCAATAGGAAATATAGGCGAAAAAATGTGTTAAAATATGCAAAAAGGAGGAAACTTTTGCATAGGAAATTTTCACACTTTTCACCCACCCCTACTAGTTAAATATGAAAAGAGTGAGGACAGATGTCCAAACAATCTTTTTGTTTGTCAACAAAGAGTTCAGATAGGGAAACAAATGGTTCACATATGATAAACCTCTTTCTGGAACCTTTCCTCCTTTCCTCCATCACTACAATCTCTTTGATGCCAGCATGAAATTGCAGGTGGTGAGAAAAGGTCAGTTGAGATATGAGCTGACCAGTTTCCACCAGACCTGACTGAAAGAAAAATGGTATAAAAAAGAGGAGTATTTTTGGGTGAAACCAGAGCAATAAGAGGAGAACAGCATGAGGGGACAGCAAGAGAAGAGCAGCATGAGAGAAGATCAGCCTGGAAGGTGAGCAGTACAGCAGTCCTGACTCCTGTCCTGATGTGAGCCCAGCAGAGGAGCAGACCAGAAACTAAGATCAGTGTTGGAGGGTGTGAGGTGATTGTCATCATCTTATTTACTGGTATCCAATTTAATTCCATTTTTTCTAATATTGTTTAATTCATGTATATACTATCAAAACTGTAACAGTATTTTGATTCTGTACATAATACAATCATGTTATAATCACTATTTCTGTGTTTTACTTAGTCACATCTCCCCGAAAGAATAATTGTACCCTTGGTAAGAGGGGCTATAGAATTCCTTACAGTCTTCTCTCCTGTCAAGAATAGCGAGCCACTCTCATTCCTTTCTACAATTTAATGGTTATGATTGTTTCAACAGTGATATACCACACCTGCTGAACATGTGTACATTGCACTGTAGTAATACTGATCTTTTGTACTGCTTTGATTTACACAATAAACTTGATTAAAAAAACACCAGCCTTACCATCTGATAATGATTTTGAGTAGTATATATATAGTGTTTTTATTTTATTCAGATCATGTAGACCTTGATGCAGCTTAAATACTTGAATAATGTAAACACCAACCTTTGCCAATCCACAAAATTATTAGTGACATGTGAGAGCAGAAAACATTGGCTTGTGATTATTACTTTTGGGTATAGAAGGAGTAAGTAAAATTCAAAAATGAATATATTCCGATTTGCATATGTCACCATCTTCTCCACAGCAACACTACACTGCATAAATCCTACCATTACTTAAGGTAAGAGCAAACACCTCAGTGATTTGCAGGATCTTCAGGTAGTACTACACATAATTATTATAGACTGAAATACATACCCATCATTCCCACCTTTGTGCCAGGAAAATCTACCAACTATCCTGCATCATTTAGATGAAAGTAATCACAATACAGTGATGTTGGTTGAACACATGTCCGCCCAAAATAAACTATATCACGTCTGCTTCCTCAATTGACCTAGAGGTAGAATCTTACAAAATTGTTCTTATAAGTCCAAAGAAAACTGATTGGTATCCTTGCACCAGGGCTCAAAATTTCCACTCTCCACTAGCCAATGGCAAGTGAAAATTTAGCCCTGGTGGGTATGTTTTGGCTTGCAGTGGTGAGTAACTTTTCAGGTCTGGCTAGTAGCAAAGGACTTAAAATTATAAGCCCTGCTTGCACGTTATAATGTTTTGATTAAATTCACTTGTTTATAAGATAAGGTTCTATGCACTAAAGTTGTTTTTTATTTTGCATTAGTGTACATGTCATGCATTGTATTATTTTCTATACATTAACATCAAAAGTACAATTATCACCTTTAGATCCTGAGCATGGCATTGCATTACTTGGATGTGAAGTTCACATACAATGTATGGTGGTCAATGCAACCCAAAGTCTCTTCTCCATTACTTTAGAGGGTGTCATATCTCCAGGAGCAATGAATGAACTCTCCCTAATGACCATTTGCTATAGTGTATATACAGCTATACCTGACCCAGTCTCCAAGGCATTGGGACAGTAGGATATATGCATGCATTCCCTTCTTGTTGCTCCCATACAGATCAATAGATAGACAGATATGCTCCTGGGTAAATATGAAATCAGTAGATGTCTAAAGTGTAAAGAATTTGCTAGGGAGAATGTTTTTTGAGAAAATGTGAAATTGGTTTTCCAAATTGTGAATATAATTTAGCTTTAGTGAACCAGGTTAAAGCCATGCAGCAAAAGAGGACATTCATAGTGAAAAGCTGGACTACCTAATATTGTGGTAATTAATCAGCTTGGCATGGTTAGCTGTTTAGATGCTTTGATTCTGTCCCAAACGTTAGATATAGGAAACAGGTTGGAACATTAAATGTTTTTTTAGGACTTAAATTATGTGGGAAACAAATTACATATGACTGACTCTGATTCTTTATTTTCTAGAAGAACCAATGAAAGTGTATAAACTGGAGTTGCTAATGTAGAAAGAGTGCAAGCTGTGATGCTCTGAAATACATATATGACACATACTCAAGCAGGGGCACAAGTAGTGCCAGAATGATATGATATGTGCTATAAAAACTCAACAATAATAATTATAAACTGTTCATATTGGTGAATCGAGAGTCATTGATAGTTTACATAAAGGGGATTGCTAAACCTCCCATCTCAGGTCATTCATAGTTCAAAGAGCACCACCAATTCAGATGTAGAAAGAGATGGAATACCAAGTTTTAATCTTAAAAAAAAAAAAAAAAAAAAACAGATTAACATATCTGCGTATTTCATAAGCTCTATTGTCATTCCATCAAGAGGATCAAACAAAATAAGAATATTGAGTAGAGCAAATCCATTCCGAAATTTTGGTATTGAATTGAAATAATTTTGTAATATTTTTTTTTCTTTCTCTTGCCTGCCAAGGCAAATTTTGATATTTGTTATTGTAATTTATTAGAGGCAGAAATCAGCAGTTAAATTATGAGAATCCTAAATTAATTAATTAAGTAATTTTAAATATATCTGATTTTGAAGATATCATTGTATGTTTCATAATATATTGGTATATATTGGTATAATTTGCTTATTAGATGGGGATATGATGTCTTTAATTTGGTTAATACCTTGCCATTTATAGGTGAAGTTAATGTATCTTTTATATCTGGTACTGGGAAGCTATTAAAGTATAGTAAAGTATAGCTTTAATTTTGTTTTCATTTAATCTAAAAATATACAGCTTTTAATAATAGCTCAAGCTATTTTAGTCGCATTAGTTAGAGATAACAAAATATCTGCACAGGGCATGTGCAGATTATCATTTGCAAATAAAGTACATTTTGAAGGTCCTGTTAACTGAAATACCATGACTATCTGGGTTCTGTGTTATATTACAAGATAATAGTTTTAGAGGTAGGGTAATAAAGAGGAAGGGTGAGACAATCCTCCAAAAACTGTCAAAACCTTGGATTTTAAATGACTTCTGCATGCCTAATGTCCTGCTAGATAATATAACATTTTGGGGAAATGAAAGTGACAAGATGCTGCTAAAATAAATCTATAACCTAGTCGAAAGCTTTTTGAAATCCAGTAAAAGTATTTTTGAGGAATTTTAGTGATTCATACATGGTGCTGATGATATCTATGATTCCATACATGTTGTCTGAAGAAAGTCCACTCAGTCTGCATTAGTGATAATATAGTGTGACATAGTTTACTGGGTAATTTTTTTTTAGAAGAGTTTACTGTCAGTTCATGGTATGAGGATAGGATATTTTTTAAAGATAGACAATGAATGGGATCAACATGTCTGGAAGTAATTTGAAATAATTACTGGTGTATCTATACAGACAGGGTATTTTTCAGTTTTGGGTATTTTATAGATTCTTTTATTTCCTCTAATATAGCAGTTTGTTCGAGAGTTAGGTGAAGAAAATTGCTCTTAGTTTGGTAGAGATAGAATTTCCATGGGATGACCTCAGATGCATGTTATCATAACAAAGGGAATTTTAGAAATGATTTTTTCTCCTGCTTGACTGAATATTGTCTCTAGATATGATTTCAAAGCTTTATTGCTAGTGTAGTATGTGATTTTTGGTTTACTGGTATTGATTTATTCATATACTGTTAGTGATTTTATTTTTGCTAAATCAATTCCATGTCAGGGGTAGACATTGTGATTTCCAAGTAACGTGTTGATTTTGTCCTTAATTGGTTTATGGAGATTGCTTTTTTTGCAATTTAATTAAATCTGCTGATAATTTGGGATTGTGTTAATTTCATTATTTCTGCTATTTTGTGTTTCTTGGATAATTTAAAGCAAAATACTCTTATAGAGCTTGTGCACAGAATAAAGGGATGGTAGACAGGGCCTCTGCTTATATATTTGTGTGGCCTAAACAACAGACTGCATGTACTTTCAAGGTGCCAGGTGTTGCACAATATTTTGTTGTGTGAATGTAAAGTCTATCATTGTGTAATATATGTGAAAATCATAAACTGGAGTAATAATTGAGCACTAAATAAAGATGCTGCTATGCCATGCTAGAGAGAGGGATAATATTTATTTGTAAAATAATCTTGTGCCATGAAATGTGGACAAGGAGATGATTTGTGATAAAGCCCCTAGATTCATACACATTCTTATTAATAATGGTGCTTAAAGGGATAGTAATACTTTGTTTTATCTTTATTTTATTTTGTAGGTTAAAAAAACATGAAAAACGATATAAGTCTTATCTCTCAAACCTTTATGGTTTGAGAGATATTCACAAGCAAAGTTTCCCCTCCTGCCCCTTTTACCTAGTGTAAGCCATCTCTTCTCAGATGTGGAATCTGGTTGTAAGACCAGACAGATAACAGAAGGGGACAATCTTCTTCCTATGAGAACAATGAAAGCTCTGCCCCCCTTGACAAGTTTTTCAGGTTTTTCCCTTATCTTAATTGAAGATTGTCCCTCTCTGCAGTCTACCTGGGCACCTCCCTTCTAATCTGGCTGAGCAGTGTTACATCAGTAAAAGGGGTGGGAGGGGGATAGTTTGTCATTGAATTACTCTTGAATTACAACTTTGACAGAATTGAAATAACACTCTCAAAAGACCAAATACTATGATGATTAATTAGAGCTGCTTTTATTATGAAACATTACTAACCCTTATAGTCTACTCATATAATTTAGGGGATAAGAGATTATTTTAATTTAGTGAAGAAGGTTACAAAAAACACCTATTCCTTTGTTTGGGGCATAGTAAAATTCTAAGGTTAGTGTTTGGTGATCCACTTCTGAATTTCAAGTAAATTACTTGGGGTTGGGGATCCCTACCTAGGCCTATCACCCCCTAAAATTTAGGGTGATCGGCTCCTGAAAATAAATTGTTTCTTAACCATTTAAGTGGCAGAGGAATGGGCACTGTTACCCACCCTTCTAGCACGTGTTTTGTGGGGTGTTGTAAATTAATATCATACACACACACACACACACACACATTCTATGATTAGCAGAGAGTTGAAAAAGCTGTGATTGGTTATCATTTTCACTTTACACTGAAATTCAACAAAAGTACTGATTTTAACACCAGTGATGAGATTAGGATTATATGTAAATATAGTATTGGTCATTGATCAGCTGATTTTTGTAAACACTAGACTCATCAACATTCTGCAAAGCACTACATTTGCCCTGTTCTTTGCATTGATATCACTGGTAACATTGGATCCCCCCTCCTCCATGTGGCAAGTTTAACTTCATTTCCCACAGGGATAACATAAAATGGATGTCATGTTCTTGCAGTATGTCCGTCTGTGTTTGTTAGACAGACACAAGGCATCACAATTTTGGAGCTCATTAAGAAAGGCAAAGTTGGAGTAAGTTTAAGGAGTTGTATGTAGGGATAGGCAACATTTTTTCCTCAAAAGCAAAACAGGTTAAAAATGGTACTTTCATACAGATTATTGCTTTTTCCTGTCTAGCTCATTCAACTGAAATCAATGGGAAGACTGAATTTCTCAGCACATGGGAAGTTTCCCTTCTTTTTCCAAAGGTATAATATAAGAGGGGTGTCAGGTTACCACAACATTTTTTTGTGTTTGTGATGCAGAGAAAGCAGGACAATTTTTGAGCAAGCTAGGATAGGCAAATAAATCAAAGTTGAAGTGTAGCTGAGGGATTATTGTGGGCAGGCAATTTGTTCTCAGTTAGGTGGTGTCAGGGGGACTCTGGGGAAGTGTGAAGGGAGCAAGGATATTTATCCACATACATACCCAAAAAATGTTTTTGATTAGAACAGGCAATTTCCTTTCTGAGCTGGTTTTTGTGTTAGGGGAGTCTGGGGGGGAGGGAGATTTATCCCAAATATCCCAAAATGTTGTGTGGCTGAGCAGCTTTGACCCAAGGTCCTTTCTGCTGGCTGTTCTCTGTGTTAGGGTTGTATGGGAGGTTGTAAAAGGAGATTTACCAAAAATACCCCAAAATCTTTAGCAGATTGACACTCAATAGACAGACAAGTGCTACTGATACAGACTCCCTCAACAGTCAGAAGATGATGGACAAGAATGCCTAGTAAGGGATCATCATCTGTACTGAACTAAAAGACTTCATGGATGTTGGGAGAGAGAAAACGCTGAAATCCTATTGACACCAGCTAAAGGCAAAGAGAGGAAAAAGTAGTTGTACATGAGGTATGATTTTTTATCATGATAGGGAGAGTTAATAAAGCAAAAAAGTTAAAAAATAAATACATTAACTAGATTGAGACAAGGACCCTGATGGGAGCTATGACTGAGGCAGACAGATACTAGAAGAGAGAGAATATTTTTTGAAGGGTAAGATATCACTCACAATCAGTGCAGTTCTGCTTGTCACTTTTAAAATACACACTAGGTTAATAATGCCCACAAAATGTACTAGGGGCCGGGTAGGTTGAAAGGAGTAGGAGCAATGCAGGGATGTGTTAGTAAAGTGGCAGTCAAAAACTGACCACAGCCCTGGTTGCTGAAGCATGTGCAGTAAATGATGATAATGATTCATCTCCTCCAGTGGAGGCAGTTTGTCAAAAGTTCCATAACACGTTCTACAACCCTCAGTAATATTAATAATCTATGAAAATTGAAGATAAAAACAGGTCACAATCTATTATTGATTGCATAATAAAGGAATTTGTAGCAGTTCAACACCTGTCCTGAAAGTAGACTCGCATGTTCTGAAAATTTCACTAAGGGGAAAAGGAAAAAGAAATTGTTTGAGATGTAAAAAAAGTTTGGTGGAATAAAACAGTCTGGAGAAAGCAGTGAACAATGCTGACCATGACCTAGTTATTGATGATGATGATGATGATGATCATCATCATCATCATCATCATCATCATCTAGAATATTCCTCCAGAGCCTCTTCATCTTCTGATGATACTCATACAGTTGAGAGTGGCAGAGATAATGACATGGCCAGAAAATTAGATAAAAAGCAAAGGCTTAATCTTCCATCACTGAAAAAGAGCACTGATGGAGCACTAAATGGAATGTCTGCCTTTGGAAAACTTGGGTTTTGAGAAGATCAGGAATTAATAAGGAGTGTTTAAGAATAAAGGAGAATAAGAAAGTTGAAAGGGTGGGTATTGCAGATTTTTAATTTGTATGAGTTAAAACAAAGGATATATGAGCACAATGTGTAACACTGAAGTTTGTTTATGAGACAATGTATATTTGGGTTTTAATAAGATTAGGAAGAAATAAGGGGTGTTTATGAATAATGATGAATAATAAAGCTGAAAGGGTAGATATTACAGATTGTTAAATTGGATGGGTTAAAACAAATGGTATATGAGAACAGCAGCACATAGGGACTTGTGGTGGTGGTAATGATGATGGTGGAGAAGCTGGAGTAGAAGAGACACTGATGGCCTTTTTAGCAGAAAAGAATGGGAGACAGAGATAAGGGAAGGCATCACCACCACCGCCATTAGCAATGAGCTTTTGGAATTTGCAGAATTTGCAGCTGCTCTAATTCCTGCTGCTGCTGAGATGAAAGGGCAGCAGGATGCTGAGGAGCAAGCTAGTGTGCCCCAGAACACTGTGGACACAGTGGAAATAGGGTCAACGTGTGATGCAGGACTAGGTCAGGTTCCACTTGCCAGCAGTAGCAATACTGCTGGTCCTAGTTGCAGTGCTGATTCTGAGGCAGTAGCAGCAACAGCAGCAGCAACATCATACGCTGCCACAGACAGTGACGGGGAATGTTGAGGAGAAGAGGAAAGAGGCCATTCTTATGCACCTGTTCCCTATCCCTATCCCCTGAAGTAATGGGTATGGAACTATTTTTCTCTTGGCGCAGGCACAGTGCAGTCATCAGGTATGGCGTTGTGCACAATTTGTGACAAGTCCTGAGAAGGGGAAAGGAAGTAACACACTTTGCCACAACCTCCCTGATATCATACATGAAAAACAGACACCATGACATTTATGTCAAACATTTTAAAGTCAAACACCCATCACAGAAATCAAGCACCACTGTTACTGTACCCCCTGACTCTCCAGAAAGGCAACAAGAGGTGAGGAGGAGATCAAAGAGGAGGAAGAATAGAGCAACCCAGGCAGAGACTGGAAGTTCCATGATAAGCTAAACAACTAGCTCACCATCACCTTCTTCCTCTAGGGTAACAACTACATCTTTTGCCAATCCACCTTATTCATCTTTACCTCCTCCATCAAATGATAGCCACTCTGTTGATTTTAGGATGTGGTAGTTTGTCTCCATCCATTGCACACTGTGTGGTGCACTGACCACACATGCCAGTGTGATGGAGGAGAATCTCAAGCAGGGCATTAAGCTGCATTTGAGGAGATTACATCCCACAGAATATGCTAGGATGTTGGCAGGGAGGGTTCATCATTACTATTAAACTGTCAGAAAGTTGTCATGTGTCCTTAGTGGGGTCTGTACAAGGGGTATAGTGACAGTGGCAGTATTTGGGTTCTGGAGTCATGGTGCTTGTATACAGTTGTGCCCACAGATGTTATTTACCACACACACTGTGCACATTGCGGTTGCTTATGAGAGGCATAGTTCCTGCTCTCAAGGGAAAAATGTCTATTCTAATAACAACATACGCAAGATTTTGGAGGAGGGGCAGGTGGAGAAGAATTATTGGCCAACTTCTTCTTTTCTCCACATAGACTGGGGGCTAATTATTGTGCTGCTACTGCCTCAGACACATCACTGAAGCTAGTTGTGGGTGGCAAGTGGAACCTTCATCATCCATTAATTATGTCACTGCTGTTGTTGATCCAATTTCAGCTGCCTAATCATCCTGCTGCTTAAACAACTCAGCAGTAGCAGCAAGAACATCAGTCACAAATTCCACATCTATATCAGAGCATTTGACAATGGCCAGTGGCCACTGGCCCACAGGACATCACCTGCTGGCACTAGGCCAGTAGGACTTTTTTTCTCAGGGCTTGTGCTTTAAAATAAATAAATGAAAACATAGTCTTACCAAAAAAAAAATAACAACAGTTTTTGGGTGTTCGTTTCTAACAAGTCTAAGTCCGATAAACCAATGTTTCCCCAGGGCTTGGGCTTCTAACAAGTCATCCTCTACAAAATACTCAATCAAGTATCAGTCCTCCCCAGTGGAAGCTTATGTCAGGGGGTTCCTGTCTCTATCACTTTAAATACAATTTTCTTATTTATTTTTGTTATTAACTGTCCCCTCAATACCAGTCAAGAACCCCACCAAAACAAATTCCCCGTTCAACGATTCTTTCCCCAGACTCCACCCACCAACACAGGCACCCTCCTCAGACCCCTTTTATACCATATCTTGTGGGGTATTTTATTTGTATTTAGGATTTATTTTTTTATTAATTGTCCCCCAATCTCAATTTACAGCCCCAAAAAAACATTCCCTGTTCAACTGATTCTTTCCCCACACCCCACCAACACAGACACCCTCATGGCCCTTTTATACTATGCCTTTGGTAAATAAAATAATATTTGTTTTGTGGTGTGTGTGGAATGAGCTAGGTGAAAAAAATCTGAAAATCAGCACTTTTCTCTGGAAATTATTCATCAAGTGGGAAGTGCAATTATTCGCCAATTTCAGTTTGAGGCAAAATTGTTCGCCCATCCCTATCCATAAGTAGGGTATTGTATCTTGGGAAAAAATAATTGATACTAAAAGGCTCACATAAACAGTTCTTGTGCTGTCTATATGTGATATTCAGCTTTCAGGGTACTCTAGCTGATACACTAATCAGATTGTTAGTTTAAGTGTTTTTTTTAAATATATCTGTCATTATTTTTCAAACAGTTCTGAAAAAAAAGATGGTACTGTGTTAGCCAGTATAGCAGATGGGAGTCAGTGTACTTTTGTAGCAAAAAACTCACAATAGTGATATAAAGCTAATACCTTTAATGTTTAACTGTTTAACTGAGGTGAGGACATAGAAAGTGCAAGGACTCTAAGGCCCCTTCTTCAGCTATGGGTTAATAACTAAAGCTTGAATAGCTCTGCATTTATATTTACAGAGTATGACATGCATCTGAAACAAATTATACTGTATGAGTATACAGTGGGGGGGTCAATTAACTTAGCAAACATACAGTCTGCACAGATCTGAAATAATATGCATAGTGTTAGATCAAAGCCCTGGGAACAAGGAAATGGTAATTAACACAGAGGTGTGAAGAGCCTGTTAGTCTGGGAGTTGACAAGATCCATCTCCAGATGTTCTGTCTATTATAATGAGACATTAAGCCCATCCTCAGGTTCAGTCAGTAGTTTTATTCTACCAGTGTCCTCTTATAGTGGGCACTGGATTTATTTTTAAAATTTGATTTCCCTAACATCAAGGGTCTACTGACTACTGTGATTCGAAATATAGTAATAAAAGCTAGGTATTCATGACAGTAGTCCATGCTTTACTGTTGAGACATCAAACTCATTTTCCTTTTAGGGTGAATAGTTGCTTTGGGCACCAATATATAATGTGTCCATACATATTTCACTTATCCCAGAAAAAAGCTTGAGAAAAATTATTATTTTCAGGCCAAAGGCTTGCAAAAATATTCCTTGAAAAAAATTACATGCACTTCTGGTCTAGAGCTAGCATTGCTAGAATGTGGTGCAAATGCAGAAGGAGCAGCACGATGATTAGACTGCTGCATGGGACTGGGATCATGATATCTGATATGAGATATGAGAATGCTGCTTATACTTTCCCCTAGCCAGCAGCAGCAACAACATGTCAATAAGCTCCACACCATTACATATTAATCTAGAAAGAAAAAGTTGTCCAGTTATGCTTCTCCTCCCAGACTTCCTTAAAAACCTTTGTTGTGTTGGAATATTTTTATTCTCCTTGAGAGCAGCAAGGAACCATGCCTTATCATCAGAAACTGCAAAGTACATGTGTGTAAGGTAACATTATGATATAGTGGAAGGACTTGGAGGTATCGCAACAACTGACAAATCTTCTCACTATCAAACAACAGTCACAACTGCAACCAACCACTTTGATACTTAAGTCTAGAATGTTAAACCGTCCCCAATGAAACCATGTACTGTGCTGGCACAATGTACTTTGTTCATTCCACTGAATTGTGATGTCAAAAAGACTTAATAAAAATAATGAATCCTCCCTGCAACCATATAGCATATCCACTGAGATGGAATGTCTGCAGATGTGCCCTCATTCCCTACACTTCATTACTTTCCATAACATTGACATGTGTCTCTTCCCCAGATTTTACCCTCAGCTGGGGCACAGGCAGGGTTGCCCACTATCACTGGGGCTCTTTGACAAGCTCCTTTTCTTGGGTGACACGTGCTTATCCATGGTGGCTTTACTAGAGTGTGTGGACACTTTTGAACTTTATACAGGACACTTCATCAACTGATCAAAATCATCCATATTCCTCCTGGACTAAACACTGAATGATGACCATTTGTCCACCAGCAACATGGTAATCTCAGACTTGTTCAAGTATTTGGGGATTTTGATCTCTGGTTCTCCCACCACGTTCATTAGGGATAATCTTGTTCCACTAATAGATAACTTCTGGGGTAAGACCAGCGCATGGCAGACTTTACTGATCAATGTTGTAAGACTGGCTAACCTTATAAAAAGGCTATTTTTACCCAAATTCTTGTATGTCTTCCAGAATGGATCCCAGGTGGATCCCAGAATCAGGCTGTCAACTCTACATAAGCCAAAATCGGAATGAGGCATTGCTTTGCTGACTTTTATAGAGCCTACCTGGTGGCACAGGGCCAATATGCCTTGGCCTTGTCTAACCTTGATGCCCAGTTTCAATTCCTTGCTCTGGAGAGAGCCGTGCTGTGTGAGAACTGTTGTTTGTCTCAGTTGTTGACAATGGGTCCAAAGGTGAGCACTGCTGTTATGACCATGGCAGATGCAGTGTGTAAGGTGTGGGAGAGGTGCAGGCAGTGGTGGGTTAGAGGGGTTGGGACCCATCCACCCCATTATGGATTAATGTAACCGTCAAACATCTCTGTGGTCTGGACTTTAGACCTAACTGGACCAGATATGGAATTACAATATTAGAAGTTAGAATACATATATGTTGAAATCATTTGAGCAACTTCACAGGGAGTTTGGCATCCCTCAGTGTGGGGGAGAGGACAGGTGCCTGTCATTGAGAGTTCCCTTTACTTTCTTCTGCAGTGGCCAAATGACCAGAAAGGCTGGTGTCCTTTATTTATCTGTGGCTCAACACTTGCGCCCCGCATGGGAATCTCCATTTGAGAAACAGATGGAAGGGGGACCTGGGTGTGCTGGAGGAGTGGGAGTGGTCCATGTCCAAGTCTAGTCTGCAAGGTGTATCCTTTCATATCCAATTTCAGCTCATCCAAGTGAAACTCCTTCACAGAGCATACTTTATCTCAGTTAGATTATACAAGATGGGCACCAGGGATAATGACCTATGGGATAGATGCACTTATGATACTGGTACTTTTTTGCATCTTCTATGGTACTGTCCTGGGGTTTTCCAGTTTTGGAAGCAGGTCTTCTGCTCTCTGTCAGGGGTTCCCAAAGCTGGGTATTTTGACAATTTTCCCTGATGACCTGGAAGCACACCCTGTTAAATTTCTTCTGAGAGAGACCTTAGTTATGGCACATAAGATAGTTACCATGGCGTGGATGTCTGCCTCTCCATTCTCACATGAACACTGGGTGTATCTGGTGGCACTACCATTTGGCATACACTGACAGAGGGTCCCCGCATAAGTTTCATGTGTTCTGGGTTTACTGGATTTCTTACTTTGGGATGTACCCCTCTCCCTAGATTTGGTGCTGGGGATGAAGCTGCACCTGGGGGGAGATACTTTACCTTCCCTTTTTTATTGTTGCTGGGGGGTTTTGTTTGCTTCAGGATAATTGTTCTGCACCATTATTTGCCCTCTATGTTTTCTTATCTTGTATGTTGGTCTGAAATGGTACTGTGTTGATTATACTGTTATAATTCATGCGTTGTTTTGTTCTGTGCCGTATCTCAAGGTTTACTTTAATAAAAATATAAACAAATGGGTGGACACAAACTGCCAAGTCCTTACATCTATAGACTCCTTATCAAATGGTGGCAGATGTAGCAGAGGCAAATGTGGTATGCCAGAGGAGAAAGAGGACCATGAATCTGCCAGAGAAGGGCAGCCATCCAGAGTGGGTTTCTCTTGTCTTCCTCTGGGATGTTCTCCCTCATTCTTTATGCCCTTAGGAGGGCAAAAGGAGCCCAGTGGCAATGACTCCCCTTTTTTCAGGGGGTGGAAGGGTGAGTTTGGCTTTCACATGCTTGATATAAACATCATGGTGTCTATGTTGCATGTGCTTTTTGAAGGCCGATATAACAAGGTGTGTACACTACTTTTCCCCTTTCACTACCTCATCACAATTAGTTCAAAGTCACAGTCATCTTTTAAAGTGGTAAGATCTGAACCAAGAGAGAGAACCATATGCCAGTGGAACATAACTTTGGTCATAGCTGTCATCTTTAGAGTCTATTACAACAGACTAGCATCATAGAAAGAGATCTTTCATCATTCAGGTTCTTTCCTACTTTTTTGCCTTACCTGGTTCAATTCTTGTTACCTTGTTTAATCTGTCATTTTGTAGTGCTTGGAGCTAAAATGGGGGCAATAATGTATGTTTGTACTCCACAGTAACCTGGAAATCAGGAAATGTGTGACCAACTATGGTTCTATCAGTAGCTGTCTAAGTTTTTAAAATGGTTCTATATCATATACTAGTGTAAAAGCCCGTGTACACGGTCCAAAGTGAGTTAAACCACAGAACTACACCTCCCAGCATTCTATGCATTTGGGTAGTGTCTACTGAGCATGACTTAATCGGAGAAACATACATCTGGCCTTTTATATTATAGGAGGATATCTGATGCACACTTAATTAATTATGATAGATTTGTTATTACCTTCTTCACTTCATTTGGTAGTTATTCTGTAAGTTTTTATTAAAGGAACACTATATTAACAAATCTGAGTATTATAGACAGCACTTTAGCATTTTTGTCACTAGATTCCAGAACTGCTTTACAATTGCTTATATTTTGCATTTTGCATAAGGCCCCTTAAAGTGTGTAGCTTGCAACTGGAACATTTCCAGTAGCCTGAGGAGTATCCCCTGAGCATCATATTAAGAGAACCAAAACTATAAAATACAAGCGCTCGTATTGGGTGAATTTCTATTTTGATAAAAAATATTAAAAAAAAAAAATATATATATATATATTGGAGCACATTTTGCATCATATTAAGAGCTGGATATTATTAACTGGAGTGACTGTATTTAGAGATGCAAATGCACCAATCAGATACATGGGTCCTTCAAAACTAAAAAAAAAAAATGAATTTTAACTTTTTTCCCCAAACTGAAAATCATTTTAGTGACATTAATGAATGTATTTTTTGCTTAGAAACTAGACTTTGTCTATATATTTTGTTGCTTTTTTCCATGTGCAGTCAATAAGAACTGGGTTCCTTAATTTAGGTTGAGCCATGCACTGTGGAAGCATTACAAAGAAAATGAATACATGTTTCGCAGTTGAAGACATTTTATTAACCAGCTTAAGTATGACTGTCCCAGTTTGTTTAGATACTTATTAATGGCATGGCTGATAAACAAACATGCTGTTTGTAATCATGCATACACTAGTTGAAAACAGTAATTTGCAAATATCTTGGGTCAACATGTCGGTTAGAAGAAGTATAAATTTATCTACAGAAAACACTAACTATTGCCAAAAGGTACAGTATTCACACTGAGCACTTTATGGCTCGGAGTGAACATTTTTAATAGTTTATTGCTGAAATGTGTCAAGGCCAGTTGCAGCCAAGTGCAGCCTTATATAGTTTCTGTATAATAGATGCAAACTTGGAGATGATTCTTTCTGCAACTGTGTAAGTTCAGCATGTTGCAGTATTAAAGTTATATGTATTATGCAATGTCCTATTTTATTTTATAATTGGTGATTTTTTTTGTGTGTCTAGAGGAGCATGGTAGCCAACAACAGTGTATGTTTTCAGGAAATCCCAACTGGAGAACAAGTGCACTTCTTATTGGTTCAGTCAATTTAGTTGTATTGTGTATGCTCATTCAGGGATATCATGCACTTTTGGTATCTTGTGAGGACATAGCAACATGTATTTTTTTTATACAGTACAGATAAATGTCCAATTTTTAAATAGCATATGTAGGAAATGCTTAGGACTTTTAGATCCTTCTTCAGGGTGCTAAAGAGGAGCTATTGTGGTGCATCATAGAGGACAAGCAGCAATTTCCCAAATACTTATTGTTTTAACCCCTAAAATTGGAAATATATTAAATACATTGTGAAGCAATACACTGTCAGTCTCTTTAGTGCTGAAGGAATTAAAAACTCTATTTAAATCAATGGGAGCTGTCATATGTCCCTTGTGATGCAGTTGGTTTGCCAGAATTTCTTATCTTTAGCATGAGTAAGGCTCTTAACCCTTTGAGTACCAGAGGAGTATCCAATCCATTGGATTGCAATGCACTGGATACCTCCCTGGCACTCAAAGGGTTAAAGGGATAGTAATACTTCATTTTATCTTTATTTTATTTTCTAGGCATTAAAAAAAACATGAATAACGATATAAGTCTTATCTCTCAAACCTTTATGGTATGAGAGATATTTACAAGCAAAGTTTCCCCTCCCGCCCCTTTTACCTAGTGTAGGCCATCTCTTCTCAGATGTGGAATGCAGTCCATAGACCAGACAGATAACAGCAGGGGACAATCTTCTTCCTATGAGAACAATGAAAGCCCTGTCCCCCTTGACAAGTTTTTCAGGTTTTTCCCTTATCTTAATTGAAGATTGTCCCTCTCTGCAATCTACCTGGGCACCACCCTTCTGATCTGGCTAAGCAGTGTTACATCAGTAAAAGGGGCGGGAGGGAGATACTTTGTCATTGAATTACTCTTGAACTACAACTCTGACAGAATTGAAATAACACTCTCCAAAGTCCAAATACCACAATGATTAATTAGAACTGCTTTTATTATGAAACATTACTATCCCTTTAATGTACAAATAATAAGATTGCTCTGACTACAGGTAAGTGAAGGATCTCACCAAATCTAACTCAGATGTGATACAAATCCAAACATTATTGATATTATGCCAATAACTTTAATACTTGAAAACTAGAGAAATCTTAATGTTCTTTTCCTGTTAAAACATTTTCTAAACAAACACAAATAAACACATTAATATACAGAACCTAATAAATATATAGTGAAAACATGTTCTTATTGTAACATACTTTAGGAAACAAACACCTCATAATAATAATCAAACAAATATATTTTAATCTTAACAGAAAATGTTAATGGCCATTATGAACCAGTTTTGGGTGGATTGGTTCACCAAAACTAATCTTTAACCTTTTGAGTGCCAGGGGGGTGCCTAACAAATTGCTTTCACACACCATATGGCTCTCAAAGAGTTCAATATTAATGTCAGGTTCATGGCAACAGACATGATTTTTTTCTGCAGAACCCCAGGACAAAACCTTCCCACTGAAGTCTTTATTAGGAAGCCTGCAAGGTGGAGGAGTTTTAGGTCCTTGGATATCAAAGAATAATGTCTGCATCATAGGGAGATAATATCCAATAGTAATTAAAGATTCATTTTAGAGAACCAATCCACTCTGAATTTATTCACAGTGTTCATTATGTCTAGATTAACCATCTGAGTTCCAGAAAAGTATCCAACACCTCATTGGTAATCAAAAAAATAGGTATTTATTCATACCTCCAAAATTTGAAATGGCCAAAGAGGACACTTTTTTCCCCCAACTGCCCTCACCCCCAGCACTCTCATCCTCTCAAACACCTTTTTCTGACTCACTTCACCAATCAACATTACAGAAAATCACACCTGAGCATTGAAGTCAGCAGCCTCCATCAAACACATCCAGTATAACTGTGCTGTGTATTTTATGGGCCCAAGACTGGTGTAAAACTATTAAACAGCATGTCACTGGTGCTCATTTTAATGGGATATCATTTGAGTTCATCAAGTATTATTCTGGCACTAGGGCTACTTGAACATTTTCAGCAATAATTTTTTTTTTCTTTTTTAATTAGAGATATAAGAAAACATTACAAAGAATGTCCAAACATTTACATTATTAACAAATCAAAGAAAGTATACAATGGAGAAGAGCTTGAATTAATAACAAAAATAATCCACCTTAACATGGGACAATGTCTCTAATATTACATGTCATTATACTTGATACTTAAAGTAAAAAAGACAATCATAAGTAAATGTACATACTTCTGTAGAACATGAAATAGTGGTACGAAAACCCACTTCAAGAAATATAAACAACTATTGGAGCCAATCAACAAAATATGTACAGTGAGAGGTGATGTAAAAGCTAATCGTAAGACGAAAGTGAGTTTGCGATGGAAAGTTGCTTAAGTATCTCAAGTGCCTACTGTGTGGTGAGTTATAGTAATCTGTGTTGTGGGTGGATATGTGAAGGAAGATATCCATAGGTCAGGTAAAACAGTTGCAAAAAGTGAGATGGAGAGGTAGTGGGAGGAGGTGGGAATGTGGAAGAGGAAGAAGGTCACCCTCAGATGCTGGAGGATCGGGTCCAAGCACACAGCGCGTCAGATGTTAGAAAGAAAATAGGAATCAAAAATTATATGAGTACCATTTCGGTCAACACCAAGAGTAAAAGCCCTCTGAGGAAATGATCAAAAGGCATATAGACCGGCGAGGTCCATCGGGACCAAATCTGGACGTAGAGTTGTAGGGTATGAGTTGCAGTCGCATGGCATTTCTCCATACGGAGCAAGGTGTTCACCCTCTGTTTCCACCCTAGGATTGTGGGGACAGTTTACGATTTCCATAAACTCGGGATCATAGCCTTAGCTTCATTCAGGAGAGGGATCAGTAGTTGTTGGGGAATGCGAGAGAAGGTGCAGGTGTTTGTAGACGGACATGCAAAAAGAAAGAACAACGGATCTAATTGTAATGGTGAATTGAATCTAGTCAACATGTGGTCTCTGACCCCTTCCCAGAATGGAATAATACGTGGGCAAGACCACCATATGTGGAATAGTGAGCCAATATCTGATGAGTAACTCCAATAGAGGGGTGAAGACGTGGTATGGATCTTGGAAAGTTTGAGAGGGGTGAGATACCATCTAGTGTACAGTTTGTAGTTCATTTCTCTTATCCTAGAGGAGCGAGAAAATTTGAAGTTATGACTGAAAATCTGTTGCATGTGGGCATGTCTAAGTGCACAGAGAGGTCATCTTCCCATAATTTCAAGAAATAAGGTTTGAGTGATGATGAGGTATCAAGCAATAAAGTATATATGAACGACAGTAGTCTTTTCATGATAGCATTAGAAGATATAGAAGAGTCAAAAGGAGTAAGATTTCTAGTGCATACATGATCAGTGGAATATTGACAAAGCCAATTCCTGACTTGGAAAAAAGCCCACCAGGAGAAAGGGATAGTAGGTAATCGAGATTGTAAGTGTTCCCTTGTCAGCGGGTGGGGTAATTGCGACAAGGATCTGAGAGTCGCCATACCTTCCCTGTCCCAATCTTTGAAATAAGAAGGGAGGAGACTGGCCAGGAAATCAGGGTTGCCAACTATAGATATTAACGGGGAGGGAATCGGAGAAAAGGAGACAGAAGAGTTTATTCTGTACCAAGTAGACAATATATGTCCCAGAACTGGGTGTGATTTACAGGACTTGTGTACTTTAGAGCAAGCGATCCAGAACAGTTGGATTGGGTCATATTGGTTCATACAAGCATCAATGGTCCCTATCCACCACTTTCGATTTGTTGCAGAGAAGTCATACAATTTGGATATAGCAGAGGCATGGTAATATGACCTAAAGTCTGGTAGTCCCAGTCCACCCTGACTTACGGGCCTAGATAATATGGAGTATCTGATTCTCGGTTTCTTTTTGGCCCATATAAAAGAGACAATTTCGGAATGAAGAGTTTCCAGAAGAGAATTCGGGAAGTGCAACGGAACAGTGTTGAAAATATATAACAATTTGGGTAATATCATCATTTTAGTAATATTGATCCTACCCAACCAGGAAGTGAATAGCGGTCGCCATCTCCGAATGTCCATTCTGATGGCATCTAGAAGAGGAGACATATTGAGGTCTGGGATGATGGACAATTGAGGAGAGATGCGGACACCTCGTTACGTAATAGAGGAATTCGTCCATTTGAGAGGGAATTTATCTTGAAGTTTAGTCACTACTGGGGAAGGAAGGTTGATATTAAGTATTTCAGATTTGTGAAGATTTATTTTTGCCCCCGAAAGAAAGGAGTAGGTATCTAACGCTGCTAAGACATGTGGGAGAGATTCGACAGGTCTGGATAAAGTGAAGAGAACATCATCTGCAAAGGCCAAAGTTTTATGTTCAGCGCAATCTACCTTGATGCCATAGATGGATGGGTCATTCCTAATGGATTGAAGCATGGGTTCTAGAGTCAAGTTAAAGAGAAGCAGTGAAAGTGGGCATCCTTGTCTCATGCCATTCGAAATAGAAAAAGAGTCCAAATATGTGCCATTGACTAGAATCTTCGCTGAAGGCTCTAAGTACAGACTCATTATGCAGCTGACCAAAGTGGAGCCAATTCCCGCTTTGTGCAAGACCGCCCTAAGCTAACCAGGTCAAATGCTTTTTCCGCATCAGTGCTTAATAGAACTGCAGGTACATTATTTGTTAAGGCCGAATGTAGCAAAGATATGACCGATGCAGTACTATGACTCGCTTGTCTACCAGGAACAAATTCTCCTTGGATTGGATGGAGTAGAAAAGACAAGTGGGGATGTAAGCGGTTTGATATAATTTTAGCAAAGAGTTTTACATCTAGATTGAGAAGTGAAATCGGGTGGTAGTTGCTACACAGGGAGGCATCCTTGTTTGGCTTGGGAAGGACAACTACGTGGGCCTCCAAAGCTTGTTTCGGAAATGATTGGCCACTGTGAATAGCATTAAATGAGTCAGTTAACGGGACGAGTAGAGAATGAGTGAAAGAGCGATAGTAGAGGGCAGAAAAGCCATCTGGACCTAGGCTTTTCCCTGCAGGAAGGTCACGAATGGCTTCCAAAATTTCTTCTGTTCGAAATGGGTAATCCAGTTCATTACTGATCTCCGAAAGGCAATCGAGGGACGTGAGCTTTTTCAAGATAAGAGAAGAAATCTAGTTGAGTTGGGGAAGGTGTGTGTTTAGGAATATTGTATATGTTGTCATTGTAATCACGAAAGGCCTTCACTATGTGTGCCCGTGATTCCTTGCTGTTTTATTTTTCTGTCAGTTATCCTGTATGAGGTCCTTATTGGTTGCCCTGTGTTTAGCCTGCCCAGTATTGCCTTTATATACTGGGCTCCTGCACCTTATCACTGCCCTTTCGTGGTGTTCCTGTGCCAGTTCTACGTTTGTATTGAGGTTTCCAGTGGACCGACTTGGCTTGCCTGACTACTCTCCTGTTCCTGCGCCTGTGTACTGACCTGGACTGCCTAACTACTCTCCAGTGATTGTTCCTGTGTACCGACCCGGCCTAGCTGATGTTCCTGCTCCTGTGTACCGACCCGGATTGGCTGACGTTCCTGCTCCTGTGTCCTGACCCGGCCTAGCTGACGTTCCTGCTCCTGGATCCCGACTCGGCAGTTCCCCGTTGTGGTTCTAGTTGCCTCTGCGACATTCTGATTTCCGGTGCCTCACTGTTTGGCACCTCTGCCCTGCAGGCTTGTCTGTCTTCCATTTGCTCAGAGGTCCTCTGGCCTAGTCCTCCTCTCCGTAACTGGTTGCCTGTGTTGCCTCCTTGAGTGCACCTGTATTCTGCCATTGGTTGCTCCTCTCTGTCTAAACCAGTTGCTATGTTGCCTCCGTTACTGCACCGGTATACTGCCATTGGTTTGCTCCACTCTATCAAAACCGGTTGCTAGTGTTGCCTCCGTTATAGCACTGGTACATTGCCATTGGCTATGCTCTGTCTAACCCGGTTGCAAGTGTTGCCTCCGTTATTGCACCGGTATACTGCACTGGTTCGTTCCACTCTGTCAAAATCAGTTGCAAGTGTTGCCTCCGTGTTTACCATTGGTTTGCTCCACTCTGTCAAAACCGGTTGCAGTGTTGCCTCCGTTATAGCACCGGTACATTACCATTGGTTTGCTCCACTCTGTCAAAACCGGTTGCCGTGTTGCCTCCGTTATAGCACCGGTACATTACCATTGGTTTGCTCCACTCTGTCAATACTGGTTGCAAGTGTTGCCTCCGTTATAGCACCGGTCATTACCATTGGTTTGCTCCACTCTGTCAATACCGGTTGCAAGTGTTGCCTCCGTTATAGCACCGGTCATTACCATTGGTTTGCTCCACCCTGTCGATACTGGTTGCAAGTGTTGCCTCCGTTATAGCACCGGTATACTACCATTGGTTATGCTCCACCTGTCATAACCGGTTGCTATTGTTGCCTCCGTGTCAGCACCGGTAGCTCTCCTGATTTCTTCAGTGGCCTAGTATACTGTGGACTCTATCTTGGCGTCTCCTGATGCAGCTGGTTGCCAGAACACAAGGGACTGTTCTCCTTTCCTCTGAACATTAACTCCTGCATTGCTGGAACCTGGAAACCTTATCATTCACCTGACCCGTGTCGGCATACACTGTTTGTCTCCTATATATATGCTGGACCTGTGTGGGCATAATTAACCTGTTGTTTGTCTGTACTATATGAGTTATATTGCAGGACCTGTGAGGGTCTTTATGTATTATTGTATTTAATGAAACAGTGTTTTTATCTTAACTTTGTGTCTGTGAGTCAAACAAACCGTTACAGTGTGGGTAAGAAGAGTGGGGAGGACCTTGTGGGTTGTGGATGGATGAAACATGAGTTGATCGACGTCTAATTTTAATATAATTTGCAAGGCTTCTACCACATTTATCACCATTTAAATATTTATGATAAGCTGAGCACATGTATGACTTATGAAAGGACAATCGGAGGCTGGAGTTAAGTTCAAGTCGCATGTTTTTAAGTTCCTCTGCTAAGTTAGGCCTTAACGTTTTCTTGTGCACGTTCTCTGGGGTTTGTATTTGTGCTAATAATCTATTTAAGGATTTCTTCCGTTCTCTCTTTTTATGAGATCCAATTTTGATAAGAATGCCTCTGAGGACACTCTTATGGGCTTCCCATACCAGTGGGGCTGACACTTCTCCATCAGAGATGAATTTGAAATATTCCTCAATGGATGTGGTGAGGTCTCTTTTAATGGCCTCGTCTTTTAACAGAGTTTCATTAAGTCTCCATGCCCTATGTGAGGTTGAAAGATCTGGTACAGAAATGGAGAGCGTGGCCGCTGAATTGTCCGACCATGTGATGGTTTGAATTTCCGCTGACTGAAGGAACTGAAGTAAAAATTGGGAGATTAAAATATAATCAATATGGCTAAAGGAAGCATGTGGATTTGAGTAGAAGGTGTAATCACGGTCTGTTGGGTGTAGTGCTCGCCATGGGTCGAGAATCTGTGAATATGCTAAGCGTTTTTTAAATCGAGAAAGATGGGAAAGCCTAAAGGGGGAGTAACCAGATGATGTATCAATCGTCGGGTTCATAGCCATGTTACAATCGACTCCCCAAATGATGTGCCCTTCCGCCCAGGAGTCTAATTTATCTATAACCGTCGTTAGAAAAGTTATTTGGGATGCATTGGCTCTGTATATATGTACTAGAGTATACACTTGGTTATCGAGTCTACCCTTAACTAGGAGGAGTCTACCTTTGTCATCCGAGAATGTGTCAAGTAGGGTCCAAGGCAATTTAGAGTTTATGAGAATGCCTACCCCCCTCTTCTTAACCGTGGCTGATGCAAAATATGTTGTCGGGTAATGACGTGACAATAAACGGGAATGTGAGGGAGATTTAAAATGTGTCTCTTGGATAAAAGCTATATCAACCTTAAGTCTTAAACAATCACGCAATAAGTGAGACCGTTTTTCAGGTGTGTTCAGACCCTTGGTGTTGAGCGACATAATCTTCAGAGTATACATGATAAAAGTGCGTGACGCGCTGTGTCAAGAGGACCAGACCCCCCAGCCCCCGAGAGGGGTGAGGGAAAGGGGAGGGACAAAGAGGAAAAGACAGGAGGAGATAGGGGTTGACACATCGTAGGTGTCATAGCAATTTCAACCCACTGGATTGTGACTGTGTATGAAAAAGTTGTGTGACCTGCAGGGTCCAGGTGACCAAAAGTCTCGGGGGTGTATTTGCACTGTAATGTGGGTGTAGAGTGTGAGTGTGTGATGGATGTGTCCGAATGACCACGGTATGTGAGGTGCAGAGGAAAGTAATCATGTGATTACAAGGAAAAGATATAACGGTAGCTTTTGAAAATGGGAGAAGTTAGCTATAGCACTTGCAGGTTTTCATAACCTATCTGTATGTAGGAAAGGAAGAACAATTTGTGACAGTCTATCTAATTAAGGCATAAGTCTCAGAGAGTGAAGAAGTAAAAGCTTTATAGAGCGCCCGTAAAGGGAACAGCAATGTTGTTTGTTACTAAATCCTAGTAAACAATATATATTCCAGCTCATTGTGTGGTATCCCATAGAGCACAGAAGCCAGATATATGCGTCTGACACAGTAAAAGCAAAAAGCCTTAGATGAACTAAATTAGTCTAAAATACAGAGGTTGAAACATTTCTGGTATAGGGCATGGCAACTGGTCCGGCGTGCAGCAGCAGTAGTGGTCGTAGTATAGACCGCTGTGGGTTCTTATAAACTTCCTAGCATGGGTGGTAGGAGACAGCAGAGCATTGCAGCCCATGTTCAAATTCAAATGTTTGCGGTAAGTTGGGATCAAAGAAATTGTAATGGAGAGTCCAGTGAGAAAGCTCTTAAGAACAATAATAGTTATATCTCTTTTTTTTCCCCCGACTCTTACCATCTACTCTGCACGTCATCCCAGTCCTATCTTAAAACATCACCATTATACTCATATAACGTCATGGAAACGGAACATTAATAAACAATAGACAATTGGGTATTCGGACTCCCCAGACCCCTGGTCCAGGTGTGATGATGTAGAAGTAGAGCAAACACACTAGGCAAAAATAAGCTATGATCAAGTGTGGTGATTGGGGTAGCGAAGGGCTACCACGCTGGGTGCCGAGTGATTGAAATAGGTGCGCTCCAACAAAAATGTGGAGTGTCGAGGTATCACACCCGGATCAGCAGCCCAGGAAGGCCGATCCCCACCCTTCAAACCCAAGCATTACAGTCATGACCAGCATTGAAATTTGTGGCTGCACCGCAGCCCATGTATCGCCTAGCTCCCAGTAAAGAGGTTGCATGAGCGCCAAGCCCAGGAGTCAGTATTCGAAGCCACCATGCCCAAAAGCGGGCAAGGGAGAGCACCGCTCGCCACATTGCCACGTGTCCCGCTTTCCCCTCCAGCCCAGGGGCACGGCAGGCACAACACATATGCCCAAAAGGATAAGGGAGATAAGTAAGAGCATAGATAGGCCATGGAAGGATAGTATAGACAAAAAATTAAGGCAGTTAGAGAGTAGGGCATGGATCAATAAGACAGGAAGGAGCATGGAGAGACATACAAATTAAGGAAACTTGGGATGCTCAGGCATCCCCAGGAACCTGGGGGAGGAAATTAAATGGTGACTGTACTAGTCCTATGTAAGGACCCTAGGAAGCCATCAAGTAGAACATAAGTTTAACACAACAAATAGAACTGTAATGCCAATGTAGGCCAACAATTGTCAAACCTAATGCATAACAGAAAATCTGGTTGCAAAAGCGTTGTGGTGCAGCTCAGTGAGCATCAGGAGTGTCTCTAACAAGGTGAGGAGATGACCCGGTTGGGCCATGGGTTAAAGGGTAAGCACTTATGTGAAATGTTCATCAGTCAGGTCCAGGTTAGCGCCTCCGATCTTTGCTTGGTTTGGGGAGAGGAAGTATCAAGCTTGCGGTGTTTGGACCGCTGGGCCGGCGAACTTGGGGACCATTCCAATCTGCGGTGTGATTTGCCGGGAGGTGGTGATGATGGATGGGGCATCTGGATCGGTAGAGATATGCCCAGATTAGCGCAAAACGTAGCGACTTCGTCTGATGAGTATAGTGAAGCTGTTTTACCATTCAGGGATGCATGTAAGGCAAATGGGAATCCCCAGTGGTATCGGATTTGCAGAGATCTGAGATGATCAGTTAGAGGTTTAATCTCGCGCCTCAGTTGCAATGTGTAAGGAGATATATCGTTATACACAGAAATGTCTGCCCAGCGCACTGAAGATGGGGAAAGTCTCTGCACTTTTTAACGATGAGATCTTTAACCATATTGTAAGAAGCACATTATTACATCTCTGGGCGCGTTTTCCTTTGCTTTAAGTGCTCTGTGAATCCATTCAACATATATCAAACCAGTGTATAAATCACCCAGGAGCTCTTGAAAAAAGGCAATGACAGTCCCTGTCAGGTCCTGAGGCTGTACCATTTCAGGTAGGTTTTTGGTGTTGTATCATATTCTCAAGAGTACTGATGTGGTCTTTAAGCTTGGGGTGGTAGTCCTCCAATAACAAAACTCGCTGGTTGAGGTTCGATAGGTCGTCTCTAATCGTAGCCACCTCAGACTTAAATGCCAACTTTAATTCCTCCACCAGGCCGCGGACGTCTTCTTTCAGGGAGGTAGACAATTCTCGGAGGTCAGCTTTTGATAATGGAATCTCCAATTCAGTACCACGAAGTGGTAGAGGTGTAGCAGGTGGGACAGTCGCCATTGTTGCATTTTCGTCTGCTTCCAAGATGGTGCTCGGTTCGCGTAACACAGAGGTTGCGCTTTCAGAGGGGGAGGGCTCTCCACAGTTACGCGCGGGTAATGATCCTATAGTAAAATACCGTTTTCAAGTGGTATCAGGAATGGCAGAGTTCTTCTTTCTGTTCCTCTTGCTTTACTAGCCATTCATAAGTCCCCTGAAAGCTGCATAGGCAGATTTCCTCATTGAATAAGGGGAAGAAAGACCGTGGGTTGCCGGAGCACTAGAATTATGCTGCCATCTTCATCGCAGTCGGGACACGCCCCCCATTTTCAGCAATAATTTTAACATTTGATTCATTGGAGGAGATTCACTAAGCGGTCATAAATAGGTGATATAGTTGAGATTACTTCTCCAGTATTATCACTTCTCCAATTCCTATATTACTCTATAGAGCTTATTCACTTAGATCTCCAAAGTTGAAGGAATCTTAGTGCATAGACTCCATAGAATAACACAGGAACTGGAGAAGTGATAAACTGGAGAAGTCATCTCCACTTTATCACCAATTTATCACTGCTTAGTGAATCTCCCCCATTAAGTCTTTACAAGAAATGTCTCAGACCAGTTCTGCTTTGGAGAATTTCAGTGCATTAACGTCCTAGAAGTTAACATTTATCAATCAGAAATAATTTAAACATTTTCAATTCCCTTTGAGTACCAGAGAGGGTTGCAACACATTGCAAAGCCTCTCTGGCACTCATAGGGTTAACCCTTTACAAGAACTATCTCAAATCATTTGTGTTTTGGATGTGTAATGTATTAGCATCCTAGGAGTTCACATTTATCAATCAGCAAAAGGGCAAAGAAAATATAACTATCTTCTCAACCCACTGTCAATTAATGGATTAAGAAGATAATTGGGTATATTTTTTTAACTGATAAATGTTAACTCCTAGGATGCTAATACATTACACATCCAAAGCACAATGATTTGAGACATTCTTGCAAAGAGTTAACCCAATGAGGACCAGAGGGGTGGTTGCTTGGAACAATAACAGTGCCTGTGCATAGCTACTGCGTTCAAAGATCATAACCACCTCGACCTTATAGAGCCGAGAAGAACAAGCGACACATTTATTTATGTTGCTGCAAACCCTTGGTCTCCAATAGGTTAAAAAAGTAATATATACTGATGATTGGAGTAGTAGCAAGCAAGTCAGAGCCTATGTACTTCAAGGCAGCTTGGCTGGCTGTGCAAATCTAGTTCTTGTGTCTGACAATACATGAGTCAGAAGCATTTTTTTCCATGTGGGTAGCCTCGTGAGGCCCCCACCCCCAGCATTTGAAAGACAGACACTGCACAGCATGTTAAATTAAATCATGATGAGTCAGAATCAGGAGTACTTGGTCAGGATGACTTCCATGTGGTAGTAGTGATCTGATGTCAAGCTGTTGACTAGTTCAGGCCTCATCGCAGGTGTCCACATGATGCTGTGGTGTGCACAGCTAGTACCGAGGAGGACTAACTGTAGGCAGCCAATGGTGGAATACAGCGTATGCTGCATGCGTGGTGCATGTTAGACTTGAGAGATTTGGGTCAGCGACATTCGAAAATCTATGAAAATGTGGTCATTCGGTGACATTCGGACCTTCCGACAGGCAAGGGTCATTCACCAAAAAAAATACAAATCCGGCTAGTCCTGGTCCGATTGTCATTGAAACTGTTGGAAATTCGGCAACTACTACCCGCGCTCAATTACTTTACCTCCATACTTTCCCTCCATGTCTCTAGTCCGATTAGCTTCTCTGTTTCATGAGCTACTTTCCCTCTTTGTCTCTATTCCAATTGGCTTCCTCGTTTCATGATGTGGGTTGTACTAATGACACAGACAGATTGACACATCAGCCAGTCTCACAGTTCTATAGGCGGGCCTGGTATCTTATTACCACCGCAAGGGAGTCACCTGTGATCATGTGTTAAATATTAAAAATACTAAACTAGTAGTAATTTGTTTGAACAATTTTCAGAGTGACACATCAGCCAGTCTCGCAGCTCTATAGGCAGGCCTAGAACCTTATTGCATCCACAAGGGAGAGTCACCTTTGTTCTTATGTAAAGTATTAAAATAAATTTTAGGGATTTGTCTGAATAATTTTCAGAGTGACATTCAGTCAGAAGCCAGATACAGACAGTTGTGTATGTGTATTGTGTAGGCAGGTAGGGTGCCTTATTGCTACATTCATACTTTAGTTACTTCATCCATAGTACCATAAGGCTAATTGCTCGCCTTACCCTGTTCCACCATCTTCATCTAAACCCTGGAAATGGTTCCATTCATTTAATTTTTATCATATTTTTTAAGGTATTTTAAAGTCGCTGAATAATTCGGAATGTTGGCGACTTTCGTCCAAGTAAAACAGGTTGGATCCGAATTTCGAAGTCGATGAATGAAAAAAAAATTTGCCCAACATCGAATTTTACAGAAAATGTTTGTAGTGCACAAGTCTAGTGCATGTGCATATATTATCTAGCATGACGCACAGGCACGGTTCCATTTTAGACATCTCTTTGCTTGAGCAAGAGGGAATGACATGAATTAAGGGGTGTCAAAGCGGACGGGCATTAAATTAGGAAGCAGGGCAGAGGCCTGGGAAGAGCGACATACTGTTAAAGTGGCAGGACAGCAGGATTGGGTCCCAAAATTGTGGCTGTCCCATGTAAATTGGGACAGTTGGCAGATGGTGTTTGTGCAGGTGCTTGTGTCCCTTTGTGTCCCCTCAAAGGGACAGTGTCTTGTAGGTGGAAAAACATTTTATCAGTAAATACAACAATTAGGAGCTTATCCCTAACACATGCTTGGCTCCCTTTGCATCATTAGTAAACCTCCCTCTGTATTTTATTTTCATTTATTTGCCTTCTTCATTATTTCTTTAGGATTGAGTTCTCTGCCATTATGCATGAAAACATCCCTTTGATTGAATCAGATTTCTGCGTGATGTTCCAAATTTTGTTTATTCACATCCAAATCATGATTCATTTTAACTCTTTGAGTGGAATAGATGTGTTAATGCAAAGGGAAGCAGTGGATTGGTCACAACTCTGGCACTCAAAAGATTAAAGTTTTTTTCATTGGGATGTACTAGGTGATGTAAATAGTGCTCCACAGTACATTCCCAACCACCTATCAAAATATATTTACCCCATCTTCTATAACCACCTTTATCATCCTTTTTAGCTCAGAAGAGTGTGTAATTCATTACTTTTAAATGCATTGTGAAACCATCTGGTACATAATGGGTTAAGCATATGGGGATCGCACACATTCTTGGAGGTCAGAGAAGTAGCAACATGGGGGGTGCAGAGCTGGCAGCAGTTGAGATGGGGTCCCAACCTCCGAGGAGGTCACATTAGCCCCAGGGTAACCCTAGGCCAATAGACATTAAAGTTTTATATGGGCTCAGGATGGTGATGTTGTGTTGATCTATGTCGAAGGCACATCATCAGTTTGCATTAATATGAATTTACCATCATCATCCCTGTCAATGTGCCACCAGTTGGCCATTGTAACCATCAGTCTGCTATCCCTTTGACAGGTTTACTGTTTTGCACTGAACACATTCACAATGGCTGTTTTCCATATGAAAATGCAGGTCAATGAGCCATTGTTGTATTCATGTGGGTGCGTTTATTTGTTAATGTGTCTGTTCCCTACATGCACTAAACCCTGATAGCAGCCTCTGATGTTGGAATTCACAGTCCATTCATCTCCTAACTTAGGTTGGTGACTTTGAAAGCTCACTGTAGGTCTCTGTGGATCCAGATGATGGTTTGCTGTCTCTGCTAAAGAGCAGAGACACCAGCTGCCCTCCCTTTACTCCTTCAGTGTTATAGAAATGTGCACTGCATACCCCTGTGGCACCATAGGGGTTAACCAATAGAATTTCAGGAAGAGTGACCCCATAGTGTCAGAAACATCTAAAAACCAATACTTTGCATGGTATAATGATAGAACTGCATATTCTGTAATTGCATACTCTAAATGTGTCTGTATGGTCCTGGAGCACCCAGATTGGTAAATCATCTGGTACAATCCAGTCATGCTGCCAGTGTGCACAGTATGTCTTTGCCAAGTGGTTCAGCACATTCTCCTTCCTGCCTTTCTCTCCTTCACTCCTTTACCCTCCTTCATGGTCCTTTGTAGCCCTGTCCATAGATGACAGATGAGGAGGCAAAGGGGAAAAGGGTTTGTGGTGCTGTTTGTGGTCCTGAAGTCTGAGCACATCCTCCCCAACAGGGAACTGTTCTCAGACTTCAGTGTTGTCAAATACTGGCAATGTGTAAGTGAAGGCATCCTTTCCACATCACTAGCATCTTTACAGCTCTCCATGCTAATGAGGAGATTCTATTCCTTTCCCCTTGTATTCCTGATTCATAGTGCATATGGCGTTATGTGTCTCCATCACCAAGGAGATGTGTACCTCACACATTACCAGACACACATCGCCACAGCATCAAAATTTGGTCCATCCCCCCCAATCTTCTACTGTTTTCCCGCTGAAGATGTAGGCCATGGAAGAACATTAATATTTTTGGTTCCTGTATCTTGTTTTATGTAAGCAGTTTGTTTCCTTATTTTAGTTATTTTTTTTTTTTTTTTTGCTATTTTTTGCAATCATATGAATTCCTTGGATGTTAGAGATGTTGCCAATGCATTGCATTGCAATGTGCTACAGAAAGCTCCAGCACCCAAGGGGTTATAAAGGTTTTAAAATATTTCTAAGGTTTTCAAAAAATGATTTCCATATCTAATGTACAACCACAGGTGCAAGATTTTATTACATTTTTTTCTTTTGTATTTTGTGCTGCTGCACATATTTTCTTGCTTACAGATACAATTTATTTTCCACTGACCATTTTTAAGACTTTCTTTGTTTTTTCAATTATTTGCCAAATACATTCTAGCAGCTGAACAGATCTATTGCATCCTTGTCCTATACTGTAAACCTAGTGAGTCATGTACTTAGGAATTCTGGTGCAGTACTGGAGCAAGCCAACTGTATCATAGGGGAGAAATGTAAAAATCTAATTTTAAAAATTCCCATTGATCTAAATAAGGTCTTTAACCCCTTGAATTCTAGAATTGTCTTGAACAAAAGAACAATTATGGGGCCAACTTACTGCTCCAGAGAGGATGAAAAAGTATTAAAATCCTCTTTTACATCAGCAGGGATTTTTTTTAATTCCTGCAAATGCCTGAGAGGTCTGGAATGCATTTCTTTACAATGGTTTGGCTATTTGACTTTGGGAATTGTTTTGCTCTCTGTGGTTCTGTTAGTTTGCTCCATAATTTCTCATCTTGGTATGACTATATGTCTCTCTAAAGAGTTCAAGCTAATTGTCTTAATTAATAATTTGTAATTTAGCATTTTATTTGTTGTCCATATCTTTTATGCAACTAAGCATATTCACCAAACATCTAAGAATGTTATGTTCTCTCCATATAACCTCTGAACATTCTTCTGAAATTGATGAACAATAGTAATTCACTACTGGAAACTAATAAATTGTGTTAAACGTCCTCTGCATCTGTTGCATAGATGAGTAATTGTTAGAACCTGTTTAACTGTTCCAATTATCTCTGGCCAAACATGATAATTGTATAAACTTTTTTATTAAAAATGCTACATACTAAGGAGGAACTATTCTAGTAGAAATAAGTGCCTCTTCATTTGCTTCACAGAAAGACTTACCTAACTAGGTGTCATTGTTACAGCAGACCAAAACATACAAAAGTAGCTTTACTATATTTTTCCATTTGATTTTTGTTGTAATCTGACACTGGTTACGTGGTTATAAAGGGCCATGTGGATCATGCACAAAGGTGTCATAAAGAAGTGATAATGTGGAGATTACATCTCCAGTGATATTACTTCTCCACCGTCTATATTTTTCTATGGAACCTATGCACTAAGAACTCTCCCACTTAAAAGGGCTAGTACTGTTTCACAATTAATCTTCCTAGTATTTAGGCCATACTGTGACCTGTCTGGTTAAGAAAACAGATTACACATCTGAGGTGAGATGGCTTACATTAGGTAAAAGGGGTGGGAGGTGTATACTTTATCATTCAATTACTCTTGAACTACAACTCTGACAGTAATGAAATAACATTCTCCATGAAACATTACTTTCACCTTAATAATGTTAGTGTATAGGCTCTGTAGAATAACATAGGAAATGGAGAAGTGATATCACTGGAGAATTCATCTCTGCTTTATCACCTCTTCTTTATCTCACCTTAGTGCCCCTACCCACCATGAGTGGGGTGTTTTTCTGCTCACAGTCTTCAGACTTTAGATATTGTTTTACCTGTATGACTACAACAAAATGTATCTTATTTTCAAGTGAAAATTCAAGAAAATAAGAATTACAAATAAGCATTTCTATATTGTTGTTTTTAAATGCCAATCAGCAGCAGTAATTATTAGGTATTTTAAATGAACCTGCTATCTACTGTAAAGATGTGTTAACTGAATATAGACTGAAATGCAGTCTGAAAACAATCAGCAAATAGAGGTGTCTGAAGATTCTTTGAAACAAAAAATCACTTGTCAATTCCTGCCTGTTCTCCATATGCAGCACATACCAGAGAGAGGCCCTGCCTTCCAGGTAGGATAGGAAACTACCAGCCATCCCGACCTGAGGACAGAGCAGAGTCAGACATTGTAATAATGCTTTAAATAAATAAATAAAACGGGTGGTACATTCCCACATCATGTCATTCTGTGTTTGTGAAAGGAAGCTAATTTTTTAGCTAGAGAAGACAGTGGAACTGAATTTTAGTTTAGGCAGGACATTTGTTCTTTGTTTTAAGGAAGTCTGGGGGATAGGAAGGGAGAAAGGAGGTTGACACCAAATACCCCAGCATTCTGTCTGACAGGTTTGACTTGAAAGACACAGGCAGCTGAGGTCTAAGTTGCTGTTATTATCTCTGTGCTGGGGGAGTCTTAGGAAAGGAGTTGTTGATTTTTATTTTATTTTTTATTTTTGACAGTAATAGATAAGTTGGACAACAGTTTAAAAAGAAATATAAGGTGATAGCTGACTGGGACCTTGATGTGAGCTGTGTGACTGAGGCAGACTTGATTGATAGCAGACATGATCAAGTATTTTATTAAGGGCCAAGGCAATACATCACACTACATCAGTTCTGCTGTGTACTTTACAAAAAAACACACTCAAAGGAGCTGATTAATGTCCAGCAAATGCACAAGAGGTAGGGGTAGGGGGAAAAGAGTAGGAGCAGTGTAGGGACTTAACAGTAAAGTGGTAGTTCAAAAACTGACTGGATCCCTGTTTGCTGCAGCATGTGCAGTAAATGATGGTGATGCTTCTCCTCCCAGGGAGGATGCAGTTTGTCAAAGTCCCACCAAACGTCCCATCACCACCACTGCCAGCACCAATACTATAAATAAAAACATGTAAGAAAAACACTGGAGACAACGACTTGCATTCTAGTGTTGATGATGGAATAATGTAGGAAGGTGCTGCAGCTCAACCAACTGCTGCATCAGACAGCGAGTCAAACAAGCACCAAAACACCTTATCTCAAAATAGTAGTGAACTGTGTAAAATAAAAAGAAATCGTTTGATATCTTAAACTTAACTATGATGAGTGCCTTTGCTGCTGCTGCACCATTGAAACCTACTAGTAGCAGAATTGCACAGCAGCAAGCCCCAGTAGTAGTAGTAGCAGCCCCTAAGGAACCCCACAGTCCATGAAATCCACAGTATGGAGAAAGCATGTTGTTATATGTTGTATGTGCAAAAAGTACAGTGTCTTACCCAGTCACCTCCTTTATGAGATCCCACCTGAAGCACAACCACAGGTGTGACTGGGAGACAGGACAGAGGTTCCATAACTAGCAGAAGTACTCCAAAAAGGTCCAAGGGCTCTGGGGCAGATAAGAGAACTAGTCATGTTATTGATGTCTCAGAGAGTGTGTCACTGCAAACAGTTAGTTCATTCCAAATATAAATGGGAATTTTAACCTATTGAATGCTAGACGTCTAGAACACATTGCTTTGGAATGAGTTGGATACCTTTCTATAATTAAATGGGTTAAAAACCCATTTTAAATGAATGGGAGTTTCCGATTTTCCTCTGTTGTGCAGCTGGATAAGGCCATAAGTAGTTCTGCCAAACGAATAAGGGCAGAATGAAAGCAAATGGAGCATTAGCTATTTTTTTGAAAAGCATTAATGTATCTACTACATGCTATTACTAGTGATGATCGAGCACCCCAATGCTCGGGTGTTCGGGTGCTCTGACCGAGCGCCCCCGGAGGCTCGAGTGCTCGGCCGAGCACCCGAGCCCCATTGAAGTCAATGGGAGGACTCGAGCATTACACCAGGCACCCCCTGCTCTGATGAGGGGAGGGTGCCTGGTCCATAGGAAAAGGGCAGAAAATGATGGAAACACCACAGAAATGGTTCAGGGACAGCATAGGGAGGATGTCTGGATGCATCTTGGACTCCAACGTCGCTGCTGGGAACGATGTTTCGCCCGTAGTACGCCATTTTTACAGACTGACCGTAAAACACACAAAAGGAAGATAAAAACGATTTTAGGCGAAAAATTGTTACCAAACAGTATTTGCTGTATATTTACTTGTATATCATCTGCAAATTCTGCAAAAAATTTCATCGATTTTTCGGAACTGGGGCCATGATTAAGAGGGAAACGTGCGCAGCGTAAAGCAGGTGTTCAACGTGGTTATGGCCCGGGTAAGGTACAGCATTCAGGAACGGAGGCCGCAGCTACCACAGGTTTTACAACATGTCCGTTTGCCCTTGTTAAGTCCAAAATTTATAGTCGTAACAGTGGGGTCTGATCCATTCAGTAAAAGTGACGAAGTGACTTAGTGGATGAAGCCAAGAACTACCTTCTGCTCTGTCGAACACCCCAGCCCTATTTAATTCAATGGGAGGACCTGAGGCACTCCGATACAACCTGTATATCACAAAATGGAGGGCCTCATTCACATTGTGGTACAATAGTTCAGGTAGTGGTCCAACACTCATAAAGCCTATGCACTAAGTGAAAGGGCTGCCAAAAATTAGACTGCAATGTCACTCCAATACACCCTTTATTACACATAAAGGAGGGCATCATACACACCCTTGAAAAATTAGGATTAATGGCCTGCTGGTGACCCTCTAAAACATTAGGGGCGAGGGCATGCCGCTAAGCTGACCATCTAAAACATTAGGAATGAGGGTCTGCTGCTGAGCCGACCATCTAAAACATTATGGGTGAGGGTCTGCTGCGGAGCTGACCATCCTAAACATTATATGCGAAGGCCCGCTAGTGAGCTAACGCTATAAAACATTATATGAGAGGGCCCGCTAGAGAGCTGACCCAATAAAACATTATATGAGAGGGCCCGCTAGAGAGCTGACCCAATAAAACATTATATGAGAAGGCCCGCTGGTGAGCTGACCTATACAAAAATTGTCAAACAGGGCCCGCTGGTGAGCTGGCCCTATATAAAAATTATATCACAGGGCCCGCTGGTGAGCTGGCCCTATATAAAAATTGTATCACAGGGCCCGCTGGTGAGCTGGCCCTATATAAAAATTGTATCAGAGGGCATATGGAAGAGGAGGAGGACGATGAGAAGATTAAGAGTCAACCATATACCCGTTTTTTTGGGTGGAAGGGGTGAATGGGAATACAGAGTATTCCCATCATTGTAAATAACATATCTAAAGTGACTTTATGTTACCCCGGGGCTTTCCTCCAGTGGAGTGGAGAAGTCAGGGGAAATCCAGGCCTTGTTCATTTTTATAAGTGTCAACCTATCAGCATTTTCGGTGGAAAGGCGGATACGCTTATCTGTTATGATGCCACCAGCAGCACTAAATACCCGCTCAGACAGAACGCTGGCGGCAGGGCAGGCCAGCACCTCCAAGGCGCAGAGTGCCAGTTCATACCACGTGTCCAGCTTGGACACCCAGTAGTTGTAAGGCACAGAGGGATCAGTGAGGACGCTGACACGGTCTGCTACGTACTCCTTCACCATCTTCCAAAACTTTTCCCTCCTTGTGACACTAGGCCGCGCATCAGGGTGAGGATGCTGGCGGGGTGTCATGAAGGTGTCCCACGCCTTGGAGAGTGTTGCCCTGCCTTTGTCGGAACTGCTGTGTGCTCCCCTTTTCTCCCCTTCTCGGTTGGCCAAGGTAGCACGTACTCTGCCGCCAGCGTTATCAGATGGAAAATTTTGGAGCAATTTTTCGACAAGAACCTTATGGTATTGCACCATTTTGCTTGTCCTCTCCACCGGAGGAATGAGAGATGAGAAATTCTCTTTGTAGCGGGGGTCCAGAAGGGTGAACACCCAGTAATCCGTGTTGTCTAAAATGCGTATAACGCGTGGGTCACGGGAAAGGCAGCCTAACATAAAGTCAACCATGTGTGCCAGAGTACCAACAGGCAAGATTTCGCTGTCCTCACCAGGAGGATGACTCTCAATCTCCTCATCCTCTTCCTCCTCTTCTGCCCACCCACGCTGAAGAGATGGAACTAAAGTTCCATGGCTACCCTCTGTAGCGGAGGCAACCGTGTCTTCCTCCTCCTCCTCCTCCGCCTCCTCCAATTGTCGCTGAGAAGACGAAGTGAGGGTGCTCTGGCTATCACCTTGTGTAAGCTCTTCCTCCCGCATTTCCACCTCTTCCACATGCAAAGCGTCGGTTTTAATTGTGAGCAGCGAGCGTTTCAGTAGACACAGAAGTGGGATGGTTACACTGATAATAGCGTTATCGCCGCTCACCATCTGTGTCGATTCCTCAAAATTGCGTAAAACCTCACAGAGGTCTGACATCCATTCCCACTCCTCACTTCTGATTAGAGGAAGTTGAACGGAGAGGCGACGACCGTGTAACAGCTGGTACTCCACTACTGCCCTCTGCTGCTCACAAAGCCGGGCCAACATGTGGAAGGTGGAGTTCCAGCGCGTGCTCACGTCACACAGCAGCCGGTGAGCTGGCAATTGTAAGCACTGCTGCAGCTTCAACAGGCCGGCTGAAGCTATTGATGACTTACGGAAATGTGCACACACGCGGCGCACCTTGGTCAAGAGATCATGCAAATTGGGGTAGGTTTTTAGAAATCGCTGAACCACTAAATTAAATACATGCGATAGCATTGTACGTGTGTGAGCTTGCCGAGCTCCAAAGCCACCACCAAGTTACGCCCATTATCACACACAACCATGCCTGGTTGCAGGTTGAGTGGCGAGAGCCACTGCTCGGTCTGGTGACTAATCCCCTGTAACAGCTCTGAGGCCGTGTGCTATTTGTCCCCAAGGCAGATCAGCTTCAGCACGGCCTGTTGACGCTTCCCCACTGCAGTGCTACACTGCTTCCAGCTACTGGCTGATGGGTGAGTGGCGCTGCACGCAGAGAATTCGGAGGTGGAAACGGAGGAGGAGGAGGAGGAGCCAATAACGTAGGTGCTGGCGGAAACCCTGATGGAGGTAGGGCCCACAATCCTCGGCGTGGGTAGCACCTGTGCCATCCCAGGGTCCGAGTCGCTCCCAGCCTCCACGACATTCACCCAGTGTGCCGTCAGGGAAATGTAGCGTCCCTGGCCACAAGCACTTGTCCATATGTCAGTCGTTAAGTGGACCTTCCCATTAACTGCATTGGTCAGGGCACGGGTGATGTTACGGGACACATGGTGGTGTAAGGCGGGGACGGCACACCGGGAAAAGTAGTGGCGGCTGGGGACTGCGTACCGAGGGACAGCTGCTGCCATCAGGCTGCGGAAGGACTCAGTCTCCACAAGCCTAAATGGAAGCATTTCGATGGCCAGTAATTTGGAAAGGTGTGAGGTTAGTGCTATGGCCTGTGGGTGGGTGGCTGGGTATTTTCGCTTGCGCTCAAATGCCTGGGGTAACGACATTTGTACGCTGCGCTGGGACAGGGAAGTGGATGTGGTTGCTGATGGTGCTTCAGATGGTACAGGTGCAGGGCGGGAGGTATGCGGGCCTGCGCCTTCGACAGGCGATTGGCCGGCACCGAAAACAGGGGAAGAGGAGGCAGTGGTGTGGCCTGCAGACACAGATTGGCGATCCGGGCGTTCCTCCCACTTATTACGGTGCTTGGATGCCATGTGTCGGATCATGCTGGTGGTGGTGAGGTTTCTAGTGTTCATGCCTCGGCTCATTCTGGTGTGGCACAGGTGGCAAACTACAATTTTTTTGTCGTCCGCACTTTCCTTAAAAAAACGCCATACCGCGGAACACCTAGCCCTTGGCAAGGGAGATTTACGCAAGGGGGTGCTCCGTGGATCATTTGCGGGCCGGTTTGGTGCGGTCCGCCTTCTTTCTTTAGCCACACCACTGCCTCTTCCAGCCTGTTGTGGTGCTGCAGATGGCTCACCCTAAGGACTGCTGTCATCGCTCGGCTCTCCACCTTCCCAGGTGGGGTCAGTGACCTCATCGTCCACCAAGTCCTCCTCCACTTCCTCACTCTGATCATCCTCCTCATTTCTTGATCCCACCACATACTCAGTCATTGACAACTGTGTATCATCCTCCTCATCAAGGTCTTGAGACAGTAATTGTGGTTGATTTGATGGCAACTGTGTCTCATCATCATCATCATCCACTTCCTTTGACCTTAAATGCCGTTCCCCTCTGTCATCTTCTTGTGATTGGGTACCCTCTAGAGGTTGTGAATCAGGGCACAAGATCTCATGTTCCTCTGCAAGCGTGCTTGGAGAGAGGTTCAAATGAAGGATTGGTGATGAGACGAGCTCCTCACTATATCCCAGTGTGGGATCACTTCTTTGGCCAGACCCTCTATGGTGGGAGGAAGGATGATCAGGGTGAGGATTGTGTTGACCAGACTCTTGGCTACTGAGAGTGGACTTGGTGGAAGACAGGGTGGTGCTTAACCGACTGGAAGCAGTATCAGCTGAAATCCAACCGACCACCTGTTCGCAGTGGTCTGACCTCGAGAATGATGTCCTGCAACGCCCTGTAAACTGAGACATGAAGCTAGGTATGGTGGATGTCTTTCTTTCTTGTGCTCTGGCACCAGGCACAGTTTCTACGCGTCCTGACCCGCGCCCTGAACTATCAGGATCACGTCCACTTCCCCGTCCCTTTTTACCCGCCTTCTTCATATTACACGGAATATGTGCCGCTAATCTGCGGCTAGGCACACTAAACAGAATGTGCCGCTAATCTGTGGCTAGGCACAGTGAACGGAATATGTGACGTTTATTTTTTAAACTTTGCACACTAAACAATATGTGCCGCTAATCTGCGGCTAGGCACAGTGAACGGAATATGTGACGTTTATTTTTTAAACCTTGCACACTAAACAATATGTGCCGCTAATCTGCGGCTAGGCACAGTGAACGGAATATGTGACGTTTATTTTTTAAACTTTGCACACTAAACAATATGTGCCGCTAATCTGCGTCTAGGCACACTAAACAGAATGTGCTGCTAATCTGCGGCTAGGCACAGTGAACGGAATATGTGACGTTTATTTTTTAAACTTTGAACACTAAACAATATGTGCTGCTAATCTGCGGCTAGGCACAGTGAACGGAATATGTGACGTTTATTTTTTAAACTTTGCACACTAAACAATATGTGCCGCTAATCTGCGGCTAGGCACAGTGAACGGAATATGTGACGTTTATTTTTTAAACTTTGCACACTAAACAATATGTGCCGCTAATCTGCGGCTAGGCACAGTGAACGGAATATGTGACGTTTATTTTTTAAACTTTGCACACTAAACAATATGTGCCGCTAATCTGCGGCTAGGCACAGTGAACGGAATATGTGACGTTTATTTTTTAAACTTTGCACACTAAAATATATGTGCCGCTAATCTGCGGCTAGGCATAGTGAACGGAATATGTGACGTTTATTTTTTAAACTTTGCACACTAAACAATATGTGCCGCTAATCTGCGTCTAGGCACACTAAACAGAATGTGCTGCTAATCTGCGGCTAGGCACAGTGAACGGAATATGTGACGTTTATTTTTTAAATTTGTGCCCCCCCAAACAAAATATAACTGCTGCCCCCACACACAACAGTCCTAAAAAGGACTTTTGGGTCTTTAAAGAGTTCAAAAACACTTTTCTTCTCCCTACACTGACTTTCCCTTCCTATCCTCATCTCTCCCTGGCTAAGACTGAGCCGAACTCGCTGGTCAGGTGCTATACAGCACCCGATCAACATGGCTGCTGGCATTACACTGATGTCAGAGCCTCCCCGCACATTTATTGGCTGCGCAGCAGCCGCGAAACGTGCGGGGAGGAGACCCGAACATGGCGGGCGAGCACATGCGGTATTCGTACGAGTACCGCCATGTGCCGAGCAGAGCGATGCTCGAGCCGAACCGAGCTTCGGCCGAGCATGCTCGCTCATCACTAGCTATTACGTTTTGATGCAAGAAACATACTAACTCCTTGATGCTAAATAGCACATGCAACTAAAGTCATGGCACATTTATTTAGCCAGACATATTGCAAATGCAGGCTATATACTTCAATGAATTTGGCACAATCACTAATCTTCTCACAAAACTGTGGCCATTTTATCTGTGACCTTTTTTGGAATGCATTTGCTAAACAAATTCACATATTCACTAATTCATAAAAATGCAATTCAGAAATAAAAAAAAAACAACACACAGTTCAGTAGAATTTTTGTTCTAATAATGTTTTAATCTAATAGCACAATATAAATAGCAATTGAGCATGTGTCTTGAATTCCTCTATTATGCTTTAAAGCTGTCAGCAGGAGATCCGTGTCGGCCGACATGGAGGCACTTGAGCAGAGACGCGATCTCGTTATTTAGCACAAATCCCTTCATTGGAATGGTCTTATACGAATGCTTGAAAACCAGGCACACGTTTTAGACCATTCCAATGAAGGGATTTGTGGTAAATAATGAGATTGCAGCACTTCTCAAGAGCCTCAGTGTCGACTGACAGAGATCTTCTGCTGACAGCTTTACAGCTATCAGTAGGAGAGATCAAACTTTAAGCGCCTGTATATCTTAAACCATAGTGGTTTGAGAGATACTTTTTTGCATTTAGCTCAGCTTTTTAAGCTCTTCTAAATGCAAAAAACTTTTTTGTGGACATTACTAACACTTTAACCACTTCTGCTAGAGAGGTCTCCAGTGTAATGCTTCTTAGCATGTTAGAATCCTCTCTAGCATTCAAGGGGTTAAAATCTCCATTTAAATAAACGTGACTTTGTATTTATCCCCTATGATGTAGTTGGTTTGCCCCAGAATTGTTCCAATTTTAGAGCAGCAACTGAAACTGAATTGATTTTGTTTTTTATTAATTTTTAAAATAAACATTTTTATTACTTTTTAACAAATACAAGCATAACATATTCAACATTAAATATTAAATATTATGAATATAATGTATTATGAATATAAAATGTTATATTGTTTCTATATGTACTTATATTCTTGAAACTCATTGTCATTTTTATAAGTCAATTGTATTGTTTCAAGTGAGTAGGGGTGGACGAAAAGTGTGAAAAATTTCTACCGAAAAATTTCACAAAAACGTGCCGATTTTTTGCTTTTCCTGCAAAAAAATTTGTCTTTCCACCTATGCAAAAATGTCCTCCTTTTCACCTATTTTAACAAATTTTCTGCCTATGTTAACACATTTTTCATCTATATTTCCTATAGGTACTACATTTCCCACTGTAGTATTACTGAGAGCTGAAGTTTAGAAATAAATGGCTGAAAGTCAAAGTTGTGAGTCCTACAGCAAAATATGGCTTGAAAAATGTGTTAGCATGCAGAATGCATTTGCCATTTGCCCACAACACGTTCTTGCTTAAGTGACACTGGCACATATTCATGATGATATCAAGTAATAAAAAAATAAAGTACAACCTACAATGTTGTAGATATGTATTTTAGTGGTGGTGGTGGGGGGGTGATTTGTGTATGTATTTTTACAATTGTCGTACTCTATCCTCCTTCTCAGATTATTGACACACATTTCTTATCAGTCTAGCAGTTGTCCCATCTGTCCTCCACCTCCTCATCTGATGTTAATATATTTGTCTTGGCTTTGTCTGTCATGTGTGGTTTCTGTTACTACTACTACTGGAGCTAGATGTTGATGTCATTCTACTGCCACTTCTAATAAGTGTCAAACATGCAGCACTTACAGCAGCAGCACCAGAGGTACTCTTCATATCTAACACCGTGGATGTTAACCTGTGTTGCTGTTGCTGGGTACTCAAAACAGGTGTGTGTGGGTAAGTGGGACTTGGACTTTGAAGAGCCGATGATGACTGATAGGGTGACTGTGTGCTTTTTGACATCTGTGCTTGTCCAGGGTCAGACTTTCCAATGGCTTTCTCAAACAGTTAATAGACAGGTACAGTGCTCCTTAAAAGTGGTGGAAGATTCAGCCTTGGACTTTCTGCTGATCTTATAGTCCTGTCACCATCCTCTCTCTCAACTTCTTCTGTATCTGAACAAGAGAAGGAGGCTTGAGGGATATATTCTAGATCTGTACAGTCATCAGTCATCATTAGGTCACCCTCAGCAGCATCAGCATCACCTGACAGTTCTTGCCCACTACTACCCTTATATTCCTCTAAGCTTTTGGTCTCAAACAATTTCTTTTTACTTTTACTATAAAAAAAAATCACTACTACTTTGAGGACAGGTGTTTTAGTGTCCTACTGTCTGATGCAGCAGGCGGTTCAGCTGCTACACCTTCCTCTATTATGCTGTTGCCAGCATCATCAACACTTGAATGTGACTTATTGTCGTCTTCAGTGTTCTTCTTATATGGTTCTATTTTTCTACTGGCACTGGTGGTTCTGGACCTAGTTTTGCTGGGACCTTGACAAACTGCATCCTCCCTTGGAGTAAAGGGATCATCATCATTGATTGCACAAGCTGCAACAACCATTGCTGCAGTAGGTTTTTGGACTACTACTTTACTCTCATGTTCCTACACTGCTCCACCCCTCCCCCTTCCCATTGTGCGTTTGCTGGACATTCTGCAGCTACACTGTGTTTTTTTACTGTACAGTGCACAACACAACTGATGGAGCTGTATGATGCCTTGCCTAAGCCCAGTCAGCTGTGTGTCACTGTCACCTAAGATATTTGATTTTTTATTCTTTTTTATTTTTATTTTTTATTTTGTTTATTTTATTTTTTTAAGTTGTCCACCATGTTGTCTTATCACAGTCTGTCCAAAAAAAATTATAACTTAAATAAAATCAACAATGTCTTTCCCCAGACTTCCCCACCCAGCACAGGGACAATAGCAGCAAGATCAGCAAGCAAATAGGTTGTCTGTGTCTTGCCTGTCAGTCACATGGAATTTTGGAGTATTTGGAGGACAACCTCCTTCCTCCCTTCTTATCCCCTAAAGTGCCCCCAGACTCCTCTAATAGAGAGAACAAATGTCCTACCTAAATGACTTCCTAAACTAAGCTTCAATTCCCCTTTATATGCCTATCTCCTCTAGCTAAAATACATGCTGCTCTCTCCTCTCACAAACACAGAATGGCTGCTGTGAGATCCTGACAGCCTTTTATATGGCTGTAGAAAACTTTTGTGTGGTGAAGAAATATTTTTCTTCCCATTGATTTGAATGGGCGGAAAAGGCTGGAAAAAAGCAGAACAATTGCAATTTTCACGGGAAATGTTTCGCCAAGTGTAAAGTGCCATTATTCGCTGATTTCAGTTTGAGGCAAAAAATTTTGCCCATCCCTACAAGTGAGTTCACTGTGGCATTATGCACAAAAATTGGAGGAATTCTGAGGCAAATAAACTGATGGGGTGGCGGGGTCAGACTTAACTTTAGAGATGGGTGAAAAGTGAGATTTTTTTCTCACAGGAAATTTTGTGGGGAAAAAAAAAATCCTGGTTTTCCAGTGAAATTTCCAGCACATTGAAATCCTTGAAATGTCCTCCTTTTCACTAATCCCAATAAATTTCCAGAGATAACTTTACCATTTTCTATCTCTCTTCAAGTATTCCCTTAGTCATGCAGACTCAGTGTGTGCATTGTTCTATTTCTACCATTGCCAGGAATCTTGGGAAGTGAACATTTGTCATTCTCTGGCTACCAGTGAAACAGACAAGGCTGGGAGGTCAGTGTGTGGGGTTCTAGCTACCAGTGCAGTGGGATAAGGCAGGGTATTCCATATGTGTGATTCTACAATACAATTGGACAAGGCAGGGATGATGGGCAAAGAGAGACTCTCCAGTGATTTCCATAATGGGAGTTGTAGTCTGGTAGCAGCTAAACTGCTGGGGTCAGTGAGTGTTTCTATATCTTTCAGTGATGTGAGACAAGGCTTGGGGGTGAGTATGTGCTTCCACAACAAACAATTGAGTGGGACAAGGCTCAGGAAGGGGGGGCAGTATATGCTTTTCTATAGCTACAGAAGGTCAAAGCAGGGGGTCCGTATGTGTGACTCTATGACTACCAGAGTAGTGGGTGGTTACAGCAGCTCCACAGCAACCTGTATATATATTATATATTTATCAACAAGACACATTCACTACTGCTTTCATCCATTCATCTACTTATCCTGCTAAATATTTATAACATTTATAAGTCTATTTAGTAGGCATGCCCTAGAAAATGATGTGATTAGTGCTGAATTACTTAAAGTGGAAATGTTACCTTAAAATAACATAGGCAATTTTAAAACATAGTAACAAAGTAAATTAACATCTTTAAAAACATCAGCAGATGTTTACTTATACACCATTAAAACTTTCTATCAAGGTAACGCTTTGAGCGCCAGAGGAGTACACAAAGCATTGCAAAGCAATGCATTGTGTACCCCTCTGACACTAAAAGGGTTAGAAAATACATGATCATGTGTGAGCCCTGAAACTTCCATGCTGTTTAGCATAGGTGATATCTGTCCTATTGGTTGAGAAACACTCTGTCTCCCACCCCTACTCATTATCATATTGTCTCTACAGACAGCCCAGGTGTAGTTAACCTCTTGTTTGCCAGGGTGTGCAGCTTTCTTTGTATTTAACCATTTCACTCAAATTCATTGCGTACCAGAGGGATTTACACACATCTAGCACACAAATTATTTAAACTTTGACATATTTGACTTGTAATTATAAAACATAAATTGGTCATACATTATATTACCATGAAGATCCCAACATTATTGATTTCTTCCACCATTTCATTTATTAACCCTTTCACTACACTCTTACTGAAAATGATTCTATTGTAATGGCAACACTTAAATGGAGAATGACAAAAGGGTGGCTTGAAAATGTCACCAGCATCAAACTTGTTACCATTTTAAATTGAGCCTCAACCAGTCAAATACCCAGTTACTCATCTGTGTGGTTCATAAAAGATTTGAGCGACATTCACATTTAGACATGGAGACAATCTTCTACCAACAGGAAGTAGATATGTCTACAGCCATGTTATCTGCTATCTGTGTATTTTGACAGATAATGTGAGTGACAATAGAAAAGTATAGAACATTTGACATTCACCCCAGTCCACTGGACAAATTAATAACAAGAAAGTCCACCCATCCATCTCTGCATGGAGCTACTTTAACCCTATGAATGACAGAGGTACACAAAACTTTGTGAAGCAATGTTTTGTGTTTCCCTCTGCTACTCAACATCTGATGTAGATGAGGGACACCATTAACCATATCTCCCTTGCTCCAGTGTCAACTGCCTCTATCCTCACACAAGGTCACAACTGAGAGACGGTTTTCCACTTCCATCAAGGGACAGAGACCACTGTGAGAGCTGTAGGAGGGAAGTCTTGAACTAAAAGGATCAAATTTGCCTACCATCAATCCCTGCATGGAGCTACTTTAATCCTTTTAGTGATAGAGAGGTACTCAATGAATTGTGAAGCAATGTTTTGTGTGCCCCTCTGGCACTCAATATCTGAAGTACAGGAAAAGCACTTGCCCCAGTATTAACCCTATCAAGATCCCAAATGTTTCAAATGACTAGGTGGACTGTCTCTAAGTCTAAAAATGAATTCCACTCAGATTTTAGGAAACCCGCAGATGAGTGACAGGATATTTGAGTAGTTGGGGTACATTTGAAGTCAGTGGTTTGATGCTGGTAACATTTTGAAGTAGGTGTGTTAAAGGGATATTAAAACTTAAAATTTAAAAAAATATGTTGTAGGGTTTATCCCCCTGAGTAAAACAACAGTACTCCCACTGCTGAAAGGTGTTTCGTTCAAAAGTTATTAATTTTCAAAGTTGAATTTTTTAGGTGCAATATCACAGTGGCCTGAAATTGTACAGTGGCACTGTTGCTACACCATCCTATGGAGATTTTTGGTCCCGGGACCAGAGCTGTCCATAGGATTGTGTAGCAACAGCTCCACTGTACAATTTCAGGCCACTGTGATATTGCACCTAAAAAATTCAACTTTTAAAATTAATAACTTTTGAATTAAACACCTTTCAGCAGTGGGAGTACTCTTGTTTTACTCAGGGGGATAAACCCTACAACATATTTTTTTTTACATATATTATACGTATAGTATTACTATCCCTTTAATAAGGGTGACAATGTGAAGTCACTCTTTTGATGCTCAATGTTACCACAGTGACATTTTCATAGTAAATCATACAGATTATTGTTCTTTTTTATAGAAATCTTTTTATTAATAGGGAAGTATACATCATAAAAATACAGCAGAGTCATACTATTATTGGCAGTAGATGTTACAAAAGATACAGTACTTCAGTGTTATACCATAAGTACAGCATGAGTAATTACTACTTATGATTTTAATTTTACAAACATAATAAAACTAAACAATCCTAAAACTAACCTTAACATAGAATGAGCACCCCCCCCCCAAGGTGAGCACAGGTCCCCTATGTACTCCTATCAAGTGTCAATGGAGTGTGTGTGGGATGGAGAGATGAGTTCACATATTTGAGAGTCAGGGCTCACATATTTTAAGAAATTGATGAGGTGATCCTCTGTGGATATTTCCTAGTTGATAGTGGGGTATATTTTAATTAATTAAATGGACCCAAGCACTGTACAAAGGGGCCTCATCCGATACGCCCACTTCAGTGCCACAATTTTCCTTGCTATAATTAGGAGTTCCCTGACCAGTTTTTTTGTTATGGGTAGACAGTAGGCCATCCAGGATGATAGAGACTATTCAAAGTTTTGGCAAGAGTGGGACAGGAACTTACAGGATAGCAGATACTTTGTCAATCACTTGTATCAGTGAAAAGGCTCATTATAAATGCCAAAAAGTACCCTGTGCCTGTTTACATTTAATACATGTATCATTGGACAATCTCCCCATTTACACCAGTCTGGATGGTGTGTAATATGTCCTATGTATGATTTTGAGCTGAATTAGCCTACGTTTAGAGTTAATAGATATTACTTTAGGGTTCAACAGTGCCTCCAACCATTCCCAGTCCTCCACCCCCCCCCCCCAGGTCTCCTTCCCATTTCTGTCTATGTATAGAGGTATTTACAGATGGTGTATCACCCAACTACTGATACAGAAAGGATATCAGTTTAGGTGGTCTGGATTTCACCTTAGCTAGTAGATCAAATGGTTCCACTTGTGGTGGCTGGTCTCCCCAAAAGGAACTTAGAGCATGTAATCATAAGCATTTGTAGAAATAAGTATTAGGGATTCTGAGTTGCATATGTAGCAGCTCAAATGATAATAGAAAGTTGTTTTGATACAGATGCCCAAATGTCTTTTTTTTTTCAAAACTTTATTGAAGTAAATTCAAATTACAATATGCATCAACACAACAATCAAATAAAGATGAAAGGTATAAGGGTACAGCATACATATCATGCACAATACATAATGTATCACCTAAGAATGTTAAATGAATAGAAACACCTATACCCAAACAAGGACTGGAAGTGCTGATATAGGGGGGAATATGCCAACGCTCTGAAATGTCCGTGATGCAATAAAGTAAAGGAAATTAAAGCTTAAAGAAGAAGTAGAAAGGAAGAAAAGGAAGAAGAGAAGTAATAGAAAAGAAAGGGAGAGAGAAGCATAGGAGGGAGAGGGAAATGTGGAGAGAGGAAGAGGGTCATCATCTGTTTATATCTCAGAACTACCCAGCAGAAGCCCGATACACCCATGTTATATATTTATCCTTGTAGCTAGTAAATAATCACAACATGCCAATCAAAAGTCCATATACACTCAAGAAGGGTCTGAAACAGAGATGGGTGAGGGTGGAAGCTCTGTAGAAGAGGCTCTGGATGCAAGCCAGAGTCACTAGATAGACAGATAAGAGACTAGAGAGTCTATGGAAATCACATTAAGTTTCTCCATGAAAACGTAAAAATTCACTTTCCTGAGCCAATCAGCAAGAGACAGGCTTTCTGTTTTGCCCCACTGTAAAGGGATCATGTATTGAGCCTCATTTAGTAGCACCCAAACACAAGGTGAAAGGGCGGGAGCTATAAGGAAAGGTGGAGATAAATGGTGTCTATAAGAAAACAAACAATAAAGAGGATCAACAGGGATGGAAGTATGAAGTGTCCCATTAATCTGGGAGATAACCTGCAACCAAAAGTTTTGAACGACAGATGTCTCAATGTATATTTTGAGCCCTTGGGCATCAGAACCTCATGTGGACATAGAGGTGACTTTGGACAAATGGCTAAAGTGTTTAACCCTTTGAGTGCCATAAGGGTGTCCAACGCATGGCCAAAGAGATGTGCAATGAACTCATTGCATATAGATCTCTTTCCCTATTTTTTTCAGGAATTTTCATGGAAAATACACAGTTTGTCAATTTTCTTATATGTAGACAATACTTTTTCAATATCATCAATTAATTTCTGCCTATGCCCTCTATGGTCATAGTACTCTATAAAGTACAGTATAAAACACATACATTTTTTAGTCTTTACAGTATGTATTTTGAGGCACTCTTAAGAAATAAATCAGATATATTGGAGGACTGCTGCTGCTGCTGAAGTAGCACAAATATCAATGCGATCAGAGCCCAACAGCAACATCATCTTGTGCTGCCATTCCCCACCACCACCAGGGCCCTAGGATTTCATTTTTAAGAGGGGAACATTATTTTCTCCCCTGTGGAGAGCAGAAGTGGCACAACAGCTGCCTCAGCCTGACCCTGAGTGTGCTTCTGTGAGTATGACACCAAGTACACCACTGACACCTATGCCACATTCACCATTATCGCCATTGGTGACAAAGGGAATACGACCATGTTATTTTACTGTTTAAAGGCCCTGATGCACATTACAAGGACCTCTAACCTGCACTCAATATGGAAACATTATAGAAGTATTCCAACAGTATTCAGGAATTGTAAAAATAATTTATACTGTGTTTTTCTGAACTATGTGACAATTTTTAGCAACATTTCTATCAATATGGAACTTTGTGTTAGCTTGACATAATTCTATAGTGAACAAAACTGTCTAAATTATGAATTACATTGCTACACCTATGTCACCCTCACCATCATCACCAGTGGAAACACCAGGTAAACCACCTAAACTTATACATGCAACCATACTTACTGTCCACAAGTTTCCTTTCTAATCCATAACTTTCTGTGTTTAGTAAGCAAAGATCATCCTGAAAATCAATTGAAATTTTTTATCAGATCAAGATGGCTTAACTCAGAAAGATGGCATTTGAGGACAGCTACATCTGGATGTTACACCCCACCACCACCACCACCACCACCACAACAACAAACAAAAGAAGAGGAAGACTCTGGTGGTGCTGCTGTTTGCTAATAAGGGTGGTACTAGTGGTGATGCATCAGGGACAATGACAGCCTTTCTTACTCGGACCAATGAAGAATGAAAAAGTGATGCCATTGTGTTGTTTGCTGATATAGTATTTCCTGATGATGATAAATCATATGATAAATATACAAATATTCTTTGCGTCATTGTGAGGAGATCCTCTCTTGGTTTCCTCCAACCCCATTTCAACACCTGTGCTCAATTAATCTACCTATATTGTCTGCTAGTTTCTTTAACAGTCTATTCATATTCTAGCATGGGAGCTTAAAAAGATGTGTTCTAGCTCCAAATATGTTTTACATGAGGATAATTGCTCTATCTTTATATATTTGTTACAGAAAAAAAGTACTTTTTCAAATTTTAACACTATATATATATATATATATATATATATATATATATATATATATTTACTAAATAATAAATTATAATAATTTGCAATATCAATACATTCAAAACAATCCCAAAATGGGTGAAATGTTAGTAGAATTAACCGTATGCTACTGCTAGATATGTGTGTTTGGATCATGAGGGCAATATAAATTTGCGTAGTTTTCAGGGTATAGGAAGGGTTATTTTACCCACTCGGGGTGGAGACATGTTGTGTCTGATAAACCATAGGGAGGTATTCTGGATTTTACAATGAAGCTGCGAGTTTTTCAATAAAGCTGCCATTTAGGAGTGCCATCAATCTTTCGGTACTGTCACTATGGGGTAGATTTAAAGGCAGCCTTTAGCCAAAAAAAAAAACACTGGGTGCGTTAAGTTGTATTTAGCAATTTAAAGATCCATCTAAAGAACAGCTAATGGCAGTTTGAGAATCCTTACAGCCTATACACTTACGTGTATTGAGAGGCATGGAACAAGAATCCCCAGAGCCATTCAAAGGCTTGCGGTACTGTTAACGGCTGAAAAAAAGATACCCTTAACGGACAAAACTTAAGACCCACTTTTCTTAGCCGTTAAACACTTAACGGGCAAAAAAATCACCTGCAAATACAAAACAAGCTCACCTGTGCAACATCACCACACGATCCAGGCACAACCTGCACCCCACAACTTCACACCCGCAAATGGCAGATACATACCAAGAACAACAGACCATATCTTATAACACACACACCTGCAAACAATTACCTTGACAATAAACAACTTCCCATTGGTCAGCACTCACCTCATCACCACACCTACACAATGCCCTATCACGTATTTAAAGGGAAAACTCACCAGACTCACTTGTGGCTTGTTTTCCAATCAAGGAGGGAGATAGAGAGAGATAGAGAATGCAATCCGTATGTTGGGTTACATATTGTTGCGAAGATTGCAGAGAAGGAGTGCAAGGGCGAGAGCTAGGGAACACCAGCAACCCACAGGCACACCTGATCAACAGCCTCCACCTGTTGCAAGTGAGGAGGCTCTGGCTCAACAGCCACACAGGAGCCCATCCCCACCTGGAGGACAGCACCTGCCTGCAGATTCAAAGATGAAGAAATAGAATGCTCCACAGCAACAGGATGCTCCCCCGCTGCCACAGGGACCCCTGCAGCAGCAGAGGATGGATAGCTGGCCATCAAGAGCCGGGGTATACCGCCCAATGGTCACTCTCTTTGGAATGACTGATGACGAGGTGATTGATTGCTACAGGTTGAGGCTGCACAGCATCATTGCCTTGTATGAGGTCACCAAGGATCAGGTTTACATACACAACCATGCCCTATCTTGCATGCAAAAACTCCTCTGTGCCATACACTTCATGGCAAGTGGTGCCTTCCAGTCCACTTAGGGTTACGCATCTGGCATGTCACAGGCCACATTCTCCAGAGTGCTGGCCCAGGTCTTACCAGCCCTCAGAAGCAAGGCCAGTACTTATATACACTTCCCCACCACAGACATGGAATGGATATATCTCAAGCAGGGCTTTTACGCAAGGGGAGGCATGCCCAGGGTCATGGGTGCTATAGATTGCACCCATGTCCATATCAAAGCCCCAGTACGTGATGCACATATCTACATCAACAGGAAGAACAACCACTCCATGAACATGCAGACAGCAACATGAGGATTATGAATGTCTGTGCAAAATATCCTGGCAGCTCGCATGATTCCTACATTCTCCAAAACTCTTCAGTCCATAGAGATTTTGAGAATGGAACCTATACAGGGGGTTGGCTTCTGGACTTCTGGGTGAGTTCACAATATGAAATCATACCACATACACAGGTGTAAACACAACACTGCACAGCATGCTCCTGCAAAACAACATCACACAAAACATCATTCCCACAACATGTGCTACCTGTCTCACCATGTCACTCACATTCCACAGGCGATGCTGGCTATGGGTGCAAATCCTGGCTACTGACCCCAGTCGCCAATCCCCAAACAGATGACCAGAAGAGATACAACCAGGCTCATGGCACTACGAGGAATGTCACTGAGGGGACTTTCGGCCTCCTCAAGTCCAGATCCAGATGTCTGGACCACACGGGTGGAGCACTGCAGTATGCACCTGGAAAAGTTTGTGACATCATAATGGCGTGTGCAGTACTGCACAATATCGTTGTGGACACTAGGCTGGTGGATCATATCCAGGACCCCCCCCCATACCTGAAGTGCCAATGATCATCAGCCATGTTGAGGAGACCCTGAGAGGGGCGCAGATCAGAGACAGGCTCATCACAGAACACTTTACCTGTGAGTATAACACAGTCATACAAACAATCCATACAAGTCCCCCATCAGTCCTGTGAGTTGGTGCCAACACACTGACCACGCTGCACATGATGTTTTGTTCCATCCCACAGGATCAATGACACAGCACTGCACTGGCAGCAGTATGGTCCCAAACATCATACATACCATGGACATGGCAGATTTGTGTGGGGATTACAAAACCATCTTCCATTCCCTTTTTCATGTTGACATACATACTTCAAGGATATCAAGCACACCCCTAAGAGAAACAAGGTACCATGTTCATCACCTTACAGGGCTTGATTGACAGCAACTCACGTGATTTACCATGATCATAGCCAGAGCAACCATGCTAATGCAATGCAATGCATTGGATAACACAATGTCACATCAGGAGTTAAAGGGCCATTGGAGTCAACATGGGACCTGTACTGTGCTAGAGCTGAGAAGAGCAACAGAGGGGTGGATCTACAGTGATATTGTTATACAACTTAGAGGTCATGAAACGTGGATCAGATCTCCAGGGACACCATGCTGACCTGTGAGTGTGCAGATATATGTGCCCCTGATATGAATACACAAATCAACAAATATTTCCCAATAGTTGCATGTAACAAATGAAATTGGGCTGCCACTGTCACCCTCACAGTGGCAGACCAAATTCATAACTTCCAAGGAGCTCTCAGAACATACTTGTTGATGTGTTTGTTCATGTCAGGGGCACATATCCATAGGGCTGGTTCACATTTCCTTAGTTCTCTACATAATGGGTTACAGATGAGTACACAACACATTACAAAGCAATAGTTTGTGTACTCACCTGTAACAAAAAAGATTGAGGGGATTATGAAGTAGAAATTGTTTTTGTTTGATGATCAGTTTGAGGCTGCTGCTCCAAATCTTGTCCTCTTGTCCCACAGTGTCAGTCTCTGAGATGGACAAACGCAGAAGTAGTTAGAGACAGGACAGGATGGCCTAGTTGACAACACTGAAGAGATTCGAGAAAGGGCAGGATGGTCAACAGACTACAACTCCACTGCTCTCCACTAGTCTGAGGTTTAGGAAGTGTAACGAAGTGGAAGAGCTGCCAAGCCTCCTCAGACTTAACCGGACACCGGGATATGACGTGCAAGAGCCAATAGCCCCACGGGCGTAGTTACCAGATTTGCTAACGCTGACGCCTTTGCCTGCCACCACTCTATATAACGGAATCGCCCAGTATTGCAAAGAGATAGAGTCTTAGGCGCCCAACCGGCCCAACGGATGTGAATACTCTGCAAGGATGTATAGAGCTGCCGACGGAGAGCGGCCAACTCAGCAGGAGTATCACCGAGAACGAGACTCTTACGGAAGTAGAGAGAGTGGAACCAAGGCAGCACTGCACGTTTACTCGAGGCTTTTCAGCGGTATAGCAAGGCTCTGCAGTAAGAGGGAGGCGTACAAACGCACAGCTCTTCACAGGTAGAGACACTGCACTGATCGGCATACACCAGGCAAGGCAGTCACACCAAAGGCTGGAACAGCAGATAAAAATGTCGCGGCGGCGACAACTGAAACGCAGGTCACTGGAACAAGCAGGACTCGATCTTCGGAGCAGGAAGTCAGCCAGGCCGGGTCGGAGCACGTAGGAGGTAGTCATACAAGCCGGGTCATACACAAGCAGGAACGTCAGCCAAACCGGGTCAGGATCCAAGGGTGGTAGTCAGACAGGCCGGATCATACACAAGCAGGAACACTGGAGAATAGTCAGGACAAGCCGATTCGGTACACAGGAATCCGGAACACAGGAACACAGCAACAGTACAACTGGCTCAGAAACACCACGAAAGGGCATCTGACAGATGTGATAGCCAGGTATAAAAAGGTCACCAGGGGGCGGGCCAAACCAACACAGCAAATCAGTGTCTGCCACATATAAGACTAACAGGAATCACAAGCACTGTGATAGTACCCCCCTCTTAAAGACCCCCTCTCCCTGCTCGAGGCCTGGGTTTCAAAGGATATTTGGAGTGAAAGCTGCGTACTAATCTAGGTGCATGGAGGTCCCCTTGATCAACCCAAGAACGTTCCTCAGGACCATAGCCCTTCCAATGAACCAAATATTGCAGCTTTCCTCTAAATCTCCTAGAATCAATAATACTCTGAACCTCATACTCTTCTTGGCCCTGGACATCCACCGGCCCAGGAATCACTGGCGTAGTAGTATAGCGATTGCACACCAAGGGTTTCAGGAGCGACACATGGAACACATTGTGAATGTGCATCAAGGGTGGAAGTTCCAGTGCATAAGAAACCGGATTAATCTTGCGGATAATCTTAAATGGGACGATAAACCGGGGAGCCAGTTTGTTGGAAGGCACTTGTAAGTTGAGGTTTCTGGATGACAACCATACCCTGTCCCCAACTTGAAATGAGACCGCTGGGAGACGTCTGCGATTAGCGTGCCGTTGCTGTCGCCTAAATGACTGACTGAGGGACCTCTGAACCTGTGACCAAGTGGAACGAAGCTGTGCCAAATGCTCGTCCAGAGCAGGAATCTGCTGCACCTGAAAGGAGTCTGGGAGCAGACAAGGCTGGAACCCATAATTAACGAGAAACGGAGAGCTCCCGGACGATGAATTAACCGCACAGTTTCTGGCAAACTCTGCCCATGGCAACAGGTCAGCCCAATTATCATGATGATCAGTGACAAAGCAACGTAGGAACTGTTCCAGTGCCTGATTGGCACGATCAGCGGCCCCATTCGTTTGGGGATGGTAGGTAGAGGAAAATGACAATTGGATGCCTATCTGGCCACAAAATGCCCTCCAAAACCTAGAAACGAACTGACTCCCATGGTCAGAGACAATCACTCTGGGTACTCCGTGCAGGCGGAACACCTCTCTGAAAAAGACTACAGCCAATTCCTGGGCCGATGGAAGGCCAGTCAGAGGCACAAAATGTGCCATCTTGGAGAATCTATCGACCACCATAAGAATGAACGTAAACCCCCTAGAGGCTGGTAATTCTCCCAAAAAGTCGATGGATATATGAGACCAAGGGCGGTCTCCGTTGGGCACCGGTTGCAGTAAGCCCACAGGGAGATGCCTAGGGGTCTTGGCATGGGCACAGGTGGTACAGGCTGCTGTAAAAGCGGCGCAATCGGCTCTCAGGGTAGGCCACCAAAATAATTGCGAAAGAGACCATACTAGTTGGTCCCTACCAATATGCCCAGCCGCTTTAGAAGCGTGAGAAGTTTCCAACAAACGGACATGGAATGGCTCATCTACGAAACACTTCCCCACTGGGGTCTCAGGGGGTGCCCTAGATTGTGATGCCAATATCTCCTCCCCCAGAGGCGAGGTTATGGTGGTACGGATAGTGGCCAGAATGCGATCTGGCTGAATGATAGGTACAGGTTCCTCCTCCCTCTCAGTGTCAGAAGCGAACTGACGAGACAACGTATCAGCCTTAATATTTTTAGAGCCAGGAAGGTAAGACACTAGGAAATTAAATTGCGACAAAAAAAGTGCCCACCTAGCTTGTCGGGAGGACAGTCTTTTGGCTTCGGAGAGATAAGTTAAATTCTTATGGTCAGTAAGGATAAGTACCGGAGTCTGAGTACCCTCCAAAAGGTGACGCCACTCCTTCAACGCTAGGATAATGGCCATCAATTCCCTGTCACCAATCTCATAATGGCTCTGCGCACTAGACAATTTCTTAGAAAAAAAAACGCAAGGCCTCAAGGCGCCACCTCCCACAGGCGTTGAGAGAGTACTGCTACAACCCCAACCTCTGAAGCGTCAACCTCCAAAGTAAATGGCAGGGAGGGATTAGGGTGGGACAGTACAGGAGCAGATGCAAAGGCAGATTTCAGGGTAACAAATGCGGTCTCAGCTGCCTCGGACCACTGAGAGGGAGAAGCGCCCTTATGAGTCAAATCTGACAAAGGTTTAACAATCGTGGAAAAGTTCTGGATGAACTTCCTATAATAGTTCGCAAAACCTAAGAATCGTTGGATGGCCTTTAACCCTTTAGGACGAGGCCATTGCAAGACTGCTGCCAACTTCTCCTGATCCATGGCAATGCCATTTTTGGAGATTACGAAACCCAGGAATGGTACTTGAGATGTATGGAATTCGCACTTTTCTAGTTTACAGAATAGCTTGTGCTTACGAAGTCGGAGCAAGACTTCTGAAACATCCTTGATATGTTGGGAGAGGTTGGCAGAGTGAATTAATATATCATCTAGATATACGACCACACAAGACTGGAGCAGGTCTTGTAGAATATCATTAATAAATTCCTGAAACACTGCAGGTGCATTGCATAAGCCGAATGGCATTACCAGATATTCATAATGCCCTGGTATTAAACGCCGTTTTCCACTCGTCACCTTCTTTAATTCTGACCAGATTATAGGCGGCTCGCAAGTCAAGTTTAGTAAAGATCGACGAGCCCTTTAATCTGTCAAACAATTCTGTAATAAGTGGAATAGGATAGGCATTCTTAGGCATTAGCTTGTTCAACCCTCGATAGTCAATGCATGGCCTGAGTTCACCACTTTTCTTTTTCACAAAGAAAAATCCGGCACCTGCCGGAGACGTAGATTTCTGAATGATACCCCTCTCAAGGGCATCAGCAATATAGTCCTCCATAGCTTTATTCTCCTCACAGGACAGCGGGTAAGTGTGTCCCCTGGGGGGCACCGCACCTGGAGGCAAATCAATGGCGCAATCATATGGCCTATGCTCAGGCAATGCGCTGGCCTCTCCTTTACTAAACACATCACTGAATTGCCCATATTCGGTTGGCACAGCCGGAGAGGTACACATAATCTTGACAGGTAAGGAGAGACAAGTCTTATTACAGTATTCAGACCAGGAGTTAACCTCACATCTCTGCCAGTCAAATTGAGGATTATGTACCTGTAGCCATGGGAACCCCAAAATAACTGAATGGTGCGGGGAACGAATAATCTGAAACCGTATCTGCTCTCTGTGACAAGCCCCCACAGTCATTGTCACTGGAATAGTCTCAAACGTAATGAATGCAGGCTCCAGGGGTCTGCCATCAATGGCCTCAATTGCCACAGGAGAGTCCTTCTTACATAAAGGAATGCCTTGCAAGTCGGCAAAGGACTGATCCATGAAATAGCCGGCTGCCCCGGAGTCCACCAATGCCAGGACCTCGATTACCTTGTCCGCCCAAGCGAATACCACCTGGATGGTGGATTTAGTGGTGTTAGGATCTAGGTACTGTTCTACACCACCTAGGGCCTGTCCCCCAAGGTACCCTAGGTGCGTTCGTTTCCCGGCCTAACTGGACAATTGCGTAAAAGGTGCCCTGGTTTGCCACAATATAGGCATAGGCCTTGCCTCCTACGATACAATCTCTCTTCCTTAGAGAGCCTAGTGAACCCTAACTGCATAAGTTCAGAACTATCGACTGGTCGCTCAGGAAGAACGGGTGGTGTGGGTGGGTTAAGGAAACTGGTCTGGCCATAGTTTTTTGCTTTAGCCCTTTTAGCCAACCGTCTCTCTCGGATGCGGGAGTCTATTAGCATGACATAATCGATGTACTCATCCAGATCGCTGGGTACATCACGAGCGGCTATCTCATCCTTAATTTGTTCGGAGAGACCCTGAGTAAAGGCAGCCAGTAAGGCCTCATCGTTCCAGCCCACCTCTGCTGCCAAGGTCCGGAATTCGATAGCATAATCGCCCAGTGTGCGTTCACCCTGCTGAATTTCCATCAGCCTTTTGGCAGCAGAGGCAGCCCTGCCAGGAACCTCAAACACTCGTCTGAACTTCCTTACGAATTCTCTAAAGTTCAGTGTGCAGGGTCTGGCATTTTCCCACAACTGATTCGCCCATGCCAATGCCTTGCCCGTCAACAGAGATATCATAAAACCAACCTTACTACGGTCGTTAGGAAATGCCTGGGGTGCCAATTCCAAAAATATCTCTAGTTGATTAATGAATCCCCTGCAAAGGGAGGGTTCGCCATTATATCTTAACGGTAACGCTGCTGCTGCCGTTAACCCTCTCGAATTAGCTGAGGGGACTATAGGTGGATTCTCCGGTGTCAGGACTGGGGTGACCACCGGGTTAGGACTAGGCTTGTCCAAACGTACTGTACGTTCCAGTAACGTCTGTAGAGCCAGTGCCAATTGGTCCATGCGCTGCTCATGAACATCCATTCTCCAATGGATGTTCTGTGTATTACTTTCACCCTTACCGTCTGAGGTCATGGCCCTTTCGTACTGTAACGGTTTTTAAAGACTCTCAGATCAGTGTGTGAAATAAAAACACAATTTATTTAGAGTAAGTTAAGGCAAAGGTACGCCCTCTAGTGGCGGTTGATATACACCAGCAATAGGGACTGATAGATACAATTGTAAATGCACAAACATATTACATGTACAAATACACAGCAGTAGAATGGAATATAACCACAGAGGGTTAAGTCCTTGATAACAGTCAGTCTCAGATGTGGATGTTTGGAACGCCCTGGGTGTTATAAGGCTGTGCTGGAGACAAAGTTCATCATAGGCTGGATACAGGACTGCCTCGCCACGGTGTTCAGTAAGAAGAAGCACAGGAATCCACTTAGCCCCCTCGGGCGTACCTACTGGAACTGCTTCAGCTAGTGCAAGTGCAAATAGCCTCCACGGGCGTAATTGGAACCGGCCTGCAATGCGAGAGCTGCCAAGCCTCCTCAGACTTAACCGGACACCGGGATATGACGTGCAAGAGCCAATAGCCCCACGGGCGTAGTTACCAGATTTGCTAACGCTGACGCCTTTGCCTGCCACCACTCTGTATAACGGAATCGCCCAGTATTGCAAAGAGATAGAGTCTTAGGCGCCCAACCGGCCCAACGGATGTGAATACTCTGCAAGGATGTATAGAGCTGCCGACGGAGAGCGGCCAACTCAGCAGGAGTATCACCGAGAACGAGACTCTTACGGGAGTAGAGAGAGTGGAACCAAGGCAGCACTGCTAGGGTTAAAAAGCACGTTTACTCGAGGCTTTTCAGCGGTATAGCAAGGCTCTGCAGTATGAGGGAGGCGTACAAACGCACAGCTCTTCACAGGTAGAGACACTGCACTGATCGGAGTACACCAGGCAAGGCAGTCACACCAAAGGCTGGAACAGCAGATAAAAATGTTGCGGCGGCGACAACTGGAACGCAGGTCACTGGAACAAGCAGGAGTCGATCTTCGGAGCAGGAAGTCAGCCAGGCCGGGTCGGAGCACATAGGAGGTAGTCATACAAGCCGGGTCATACACAAGCAGGAACGTCAGCCAAACCGGGTCAGGATCCAAGGGTGGTAGTCAGACGGGCTGGATCATACACAAGCAGGAACACTGGAGAATAGTCAGGACAAGCCGATTCGGTACACAGGAATCCGGAACACAGGAACACAGCAACAGTACAACTGGCTCAGAAACACCACGAAAGGGCATCTGACAGATGTGATAGCCAGGTATAAAAAGGTCACCAGGGGGCGGGCCAAACCAACACAGCAAATCAGTGTCTGCCACATATAAGACTGACAGGAATCACAGGCACTGTGATAGGAAGGCTCGAAGAGGTTCGAGACAGGGCAGGATGATTGACTGACTACAAGTCCACTGCTCTCCACTAGTCAGAGGTTTAGGAAGGATCAAAGAGGTTTGAGACAGGGCAGGATGGTCGACAGACTACAACTCCAGGACTCTCCACTAGTTGGAGGTTTAGGAAGGGTCGACCAGACGTTGAGTACAGACAGGAGGCAGGGAATGTCGACTGCCTTCAACTAGTCAGAGGTATTTTGGGGAATCAACCAGATGTCGGAGTCAACCCTGTCGACTAGTTGGACAGGCGGAAGGCAGGAAGATGTCACGTCCCTACACCCTTAACTGGCCGGGGCAGTCACCGGAGCAACTGGTGATGGCAACCCGACTCATCCGGAGAGCTTGAGGTGTAGGGTCAAGCAGGCTGGAGTCTGACATTAGGTAGGGAAGCTACTGAGTCCGATCTAGACGATAAGATCAGCCTGAGTTGGGGCTTGGGAGCAGCTGAAGGGACTCCTGTTGCACAGCCGAAGGAGTTGTAGGAAAAGCATGGTCGAGGATAGCTGAGGTCAAGCTGATACAAAGACAAGAAGTCAGGGATTCAGACGAAAATGTAGTTAGGAGAAAAGCCAGGTCAAGATCCAAGACAGATGGCAAGAGACAAGGTTGAAAATCAAGGCAAGGTTCGGTACACGGATTCAGGAACTCTGGAATGCTGCGACAAAGATTCTCAGAATATTGGCGCTAAAATCAAGCAAGACTAGGAGGTTGAGCCAGGTAGATAAAGCCTGCAGCAGCCAATAGGGATGATAGTAGGAAGAACGATCTGAAGGAGGGTGACAGTGCCCCCTCTTCAGTGGCTGGCCTTCGGACGACCCGGAGCATTGGGATGGAGGCGATGAAAGGCTCGCACATGGGCTGGGGCATGGACCTTAGTGGCTGGCACCCAGGAATGGTCGGCAGGACCATAGCCCTTCCAATCAACCAAATAGTGCAACCAGCCATGAAATAGCCGATAGTCCAGAATCTTGCTGACTTCATACTCTGGATGACCGTCCACCAAAACAGGAGCAGGAGGAGGAGAAGGTTGGTGGTAAAGGTTCTTGACCAGAGGACATAAAAGAGAGACGTGAAAGGAATTGGCCACCTTCATGGTAGATGGCAGATCAAGAGCATAGGTGACAGGTGTGAGCCAACTCCTGATGGAAAAAGGACCAAGGAACCTGGGCCCCAATTTACCATAAGCCTGCTTCAGGCTGAGGTGTTGGGTAGACAGCCAGACCTGATCACCAGGCTGGTATGAAGGAGCTGGTTGTCTTTTCTTATCTGCCGCGGACTTGTATCTGGAAGAAGCGGCTGTCAAGGAATGATGAACAGAAGCTCACTGAAAATGAATATCTCGCACTCTAGCATCAGCTTCAGAAACATTCGATACAGGAAGGTTAGGTAACGTCTGAGGGTGATAACCTAGTGCAGCATAGAAGGAAGAACACTTCATAGCAGAATATCGGTTATTGAAGGCGAACTCAGCCAGATTAAGCAATGTTACCCAGTTACTGTGATGTGCATTGACATAGTTTGGCCGTTAGACTGAGGATGGTACGAGGACGAGAAGTTCAACTGAATCCCTAGGTGAGAACAGAAAGCCTTCCAGAATTTTGAGGCAAATTGTGTACCTCTGTCGGTGACAATTTGAGCAGGAACTCTGTGAATGCGGAAAATTTCTCTGATGAAGATATTTGCTAAGGTTTGTGACTTAGGTAATCCACGGAGGGGAATGAAATGTGTTTGCTTAGAGAAGCGGTCATCTACTACTCAAATCACAGTACAATGGTCTGAAGGTGGGTAATAAAATCCATAGCCAGGTGACTCCATGGGGACTGAGGAATTGGTAGAGGTTGAAGGAGCCCAGCAGGTCTCTGATTGGATGGTTTATTCTGAGCACAAAGAGTACAAGCTTTGACATAGGCTTCCATGTCTTGTTTTAAGGAAGGCCACCAAAAGCATCGAAGAAGAAGCTCAGTATTTTTAGTAATGCCTGGATGACCAGCCATAGCAGAGCAGTGTGACCATTTTAGGAGAGAGACCCAAAAACAGTTGGGAACGTATAGAAGATGAGCGGGTTTCCCTTTAATTCGCCCACTGAAATGGTGTTGTAGAGACTTGATCCTCTGTATTATATATAACGATAGGCCACAATTTGGTTGAGGGGAATTATAGGTTCAGGAGGCGGTTCCAATTCACTAGTGAAGAGACGAGATAAGGCATCAGCCTTCAAATTCTTAGATCCTGGTATATATGTGATAATAAAATTAAAATGGGTAAAGAAAAGAGCCCATTGAGCCTGCCTTGGATTCAGGCGTCGTGCTTGTTCCAGGAATTGAAGGTTCTTGTGGTCAGTCTGAATAATGATTAGAACTTGAGAACCCTCCAACAGGTGGCACCATTCTTCTAAGGCCATTTTAATGGCCAAAAGCTCATGATTTCTGGCATCGTAGTTCTTTTCAGCAGAGCTGAACTGTTTAGAAAAGTATGAGTATGGGTGAAGGCGGTTAGTGACCTCGTCCCTCTCAGAAAGGAAAGCACCAGATCCCAATTCGGAGGCATCTACCTCAATGAGAAAGGGTTTAGTGTTTTCTGGATATCATAACAAAGGTGCAGAAACAAATAATTTTTTTAATCGTTCAAAGGCTTCAACAGCCTCAGAGGACCAGACTTTAGGATTTGCATTTTTTCTGGTGAAAGCTACCAGGGGGACAACTATGGCAGAGAAGTTTTTAATGAATCTTCTGTAGTAGTTTGCAAATCCCGGGAAATGTTGCACGGCTCTCCAAGTGGTTGGTCGCGGCCATTGAGAGACGGACTCCACTTTAGAAGGATCCATCAGAAGACCAGAGTCAGAAACTATATATCCTAGGAAAGGAAGCTGTGAGGTTTCAAAGATGCATTTTTCAGCCTTAGTGAAAAGATGATTCTCTCTAAGGCGGTGTAACACAGTGCGGACGTGTTCTCTGTGTTCGTGAAGGGATGATGAAAAGATCAGTATATCATCAAGATACACCACCACATAGGAAAGAAGAATGTCCCTGAAGATCTCATTGACAAAGTGTTGGAATACGGTGAGGTACTCATATTGGCCGTACCTGGTATTAAAGGCCGTCTTCCACTCGTCGCAGTCTTTGACTCGAATCAAGTTATATGCCTACCTAGATCCAACTTAGTGAAAATTTTTGCATCCTTCAGAGCATCAAAGAGTTCTGGAATCAGAGGCAGTGGATAACTATTTTTAATAGTCACCTTGTTTAGGCCCCTATCGTCTATACAAGGTTGCAAGGATCCATCTTTTTTGGAGACAAAGAAAAACCCTGCACCTGCTGGTGAGGATGAATGTCTAATAAAACCTCTGGCCAGGTTTTCTTGTATATATTCCAAAAGGGCCTTATTCTCCGGTTCAGACAGAAGAAAGGTTCTTCTAGTAGGAGGCACAGTACCGGGTAATAAATCAATTGGACAGTCAAATGATCTGTGCGGAGGTAATTTAGCTGCCTTTTGCTTAGAAAAAAATGTCAATAAAGTCTCTGTAGTTTTTTTGGGTATAGCATCCTCAGGAGCGGTTATGCTACCCACAAGGCCTGGTACAGATATCTTAGTTAGACAGTTAGAATGACAGGAAGGACTCCAGCTCATCAACTGATCAGATCTCCAGTCTATAACCGGGTTGTGGCAGCGGAGCCAAAGAAGACTCAAAATCACCGGAACAGAAGGGCAATTTATGACATCAAGTTGAATACTCTCTAAATGAAGAATGCCAGTCTGAAGAAGAAGCTGTTGTTTTACATCTGTAATGAGGCCCGTACCCAAAAGACCCCCATCAACAGTAGAGACCTGAAAAGGTTTGGCTTTCTGAACAAGTGGAATCGAGTGTCTGGAGGCAAATCTATCATCAAGAAATACTCTGGCAGCACCTGAGTCCAAGAAGGCTTTTGTGGAGGCTGAGCCCTCCTCCCATGTCAAGCGAACTGGAACCATCATACGGTTTGGGTCAGATCGAGAGTTTTCATGTCTCAAGCTTAAGGAGTTGTCTCCATAGTTCCTTAAGCTGAGGAGTTTCCTGGCCGGGTTGGACACTGGCGTAGGAGATGGCCCTTAAGGCCACAATAAAGGCAAAGTTCCTGACTTCTTCGCCGGTGTTTTTCTTCCTCAGTGAGTTTAATCACAGACCCAATATCCATAGGTTCTGCAGGGGTCTGGGATGCCTTGGTGGAAGAAGATGATCGTGGGACAAAATCTGGTTTGTAGCGGTGAGAGCGATCTCTCTCTTAATGCCGATGGTCTAATTATAAACAGACAGATATCAGACCTTCCAGATCGTCTGGTATTTCATGATTAACTAAAGCGTCTTTGATCTGCTCACTCAAACCTAAGTTGGCCCTCAAGGCTCCATTGTTCCAGTTGTTTTTGTAGGAAAGTGTTCTGAACTCCACCACATATTGAGCCACACTGCGGGTACCCTGTCTTAAACCCAGTATAGTGGCCTCTGAGGATGCCTGCCTTCCTGGTAGGTCAAACACGGTCTTAAAGGCAGCAATAAATATGCTGGAGTCATCGAGAAGCAAGGATCTGTTTTCCACCAGAGGAGAAGCCCAAGCAAGGGCCTTGTCAGTCAATAGAGAGATTATGAAGGCCACTCTAGTAGCATTAGAATTAAATGATTGAGACAAGGTCTGAAAATGTAGCTGGCACTGGTTCAAAAATCCACGACAGTGTTCAGGTCGACCAGAAATCTCTCTGGTAAGGGTATCTTGGTTGGTTTGTATCCTGGAATAGTTCCTGTCGGAGCTGTAGCCTCTGAGATCTGTTTTGGAGGAGTTTGAGCAGAGGTAGAAGGAGAGAAGGTGCGTAACATTTCCATCATAGCATCCAGCTTATGATTGAGAGGTTGTAGCTGTGCTTCATGGGTAGACAGAATCTGCTCCTGTTGTTCCTGTCTGCTGGTAATGCGAGAAACCTCAGCAGCATCCATATTTACTGGCTTGATTTTAGTGTCAGTATCTGAGATGGACAAATGCAGAAGTAGTTCGAGACAGGACAGGATGGCCTAGTCGACAACACTGAAGAGGTTCAAGACAGGGCAGGATGGTCAACAGACTACAACTCCACTGCTCTCCACTAGTCGGAGGTTTAAGAAGGCTCGAAGAGGTTCAAGACAGGGCAGGATGGTCGATGGACTACAACTCCACTGCTCTCCACTAGTCGGAGGTTAGGAAGGATCGAAGAGGTTCGAGACAGGACAGGATGGTCGACGGACTACAGCTCCACTGCTCTCCACTAGTTGAAGGTTTAGGAAGGATCGAAGAGGTTCGAGACAGGGCAGGATGGTCGACGGACTACAACTCCACGGCTCTCCACTAGTTGGAGGTTTAGGAAGGGTCGACGAGATGTTGAGCTCGACCCCGCCGACAGAAGTACAGGCGGGAGGCAGGGAATGTTGACTGCCTTCAACTGGTTGGAGGTATTTGGGGGAATCAACTAGATGTCGGAGTCGACCCTGTCGACTAGTTGGACAGGCAGAAGGCAGGAAGATGTCGAGTCTCTACACCCTCGACTGGCCGGGGCAGTCACCGGAGCAAACGGTGATGGCAACACGACTCAGCCGGAGAGCCTGAGGTGTAGGGTCGAGCAGACTGGAGTCTGACAATAGGTAGGGAAGCTAGTGAGTCCAATCTGGACAATAAAATCAGCCTAAGTTGGGGCTAGGGAGCAGCTGAAGGGACTCCTGTTGCGCAGCAGAAGAAGTCATAGGAAAAGCATGGTCGAGGACAGCCGAGGTCAAGCCGATACAAAGACATGAAGCCAGGGAATCTAGATATGAACCCAGAGATCAGTTCAGTACATGTGATTGTCTTACTGCCTATATATGTGCACCCATCACAAAATAACATATAATTGATAGTATCAATAAAAACACACCTCATATATCTCTTCTAAGTAAGGTGAAATATACTAGGTATGTGTTTTCTGATGACATCAGTAAGAGTTAGTTTGTGATGGGTGCACATATAAGGGCAGTAAGGCAATCACACGTACTGAACTGATCTCTAAGTTCACATCTTGAGTTCACATATTCGTACCCATTTGAAAGGTACATATCCACATACATATCTGACCATTTTTCTTTGTGTACATATCATTTTTGAACAGATCTGAAGTGATTCAAGTGGTATTCATCCCTATGTTATCAGTTTATCCCATGCAATGCAAGATTTTGTATTATTTTACATGTCACTCTCTGGTTGTCATGATGGTATTCTATGTATTGCATTGTGATGCATGGGATACCACCCTGGCAATCAGAGACTGATGTACTTGACAGGATCGTGTCCATGAGGCCTGTTCCAGCTGAATCCTGAAGGGCAACAATCAAGCCAGTATTGAAGGATATCTTTGATTGAGGCCTGTTTTTTTATTTTCTGGATGAGCCCATCCATCTTTCTGAGTGTGGCAGCCATACTCAATCATATTTATCCATAATTCATGGCCTGTTATTGACCAGACTACAATGGTTCATATTTGGTTCACATATGTATCCTGCAAATAGTGGCTGGTGTACCATCCGTCCATGGAATCAGCACTCCTGAGGATCCACGTGTGAATCAAATGTGAGATATGTAATTTCAAGTTAGAGTAAATGGTTGCATACACAACACCAAGACCTACATTTTCACCTTTAATTCTGTGGAATTGATTCAGGCCTGTGTGTTGCACATACAGCCAGTTATTCTCATTGGCACTGTGATGTGTGACCTGATCCATCCTTTTTGTGATTCAGTTGGACAGGTTTGGGTCTTGTTGAACCTTGACATTTGTTCTTGTCTTGCGTGCTGTTTGAACCCTCAGGGTGCTCTGTTGGTGCAGTTGTGTGGATGAATGATGGGCATATGTTGGGATGTCACTGTTTGTGTATTATGGGTGCGTGGTTTGATGTAGTGTGTGGTTATGGGATGATGCACTTACCAGTAGCGTGGAGGTTCTTCTCTTCCCCAGTGTCCGATCCTCCAGGGACCCCCTCAATGAGTGTGTCTGACATGTTCTGCTGCACCATCTACTCCCATCCACTGAGGTGATTTGGACAGGTGGGCCATCTCCGGTGCCTCGGGCATGCTTGGCAATTTCAGCCAACTTGTTCTTGACCACCCTCTTGCAGTCGCCCCATCTCTTTTTTTTTTTTCACATGTAATCCTGCTGCACTAATGTAACAATTTGGAGGTACATCGCCTACAGATTAATCTGAACAGGTGCAGTATGCTATGATTTCACTTGTAAGTACCATATATTGTTTTTATGTATTAAAATAAGTTTATATCACTATATTAAGAATTAATTCATATAAAGCAACAAATTGTGATTTAAATTTTTTTGATGTTTAGCGCTCACCTATTATATATACACTTTTAAAGTGTTAGTAATGTCCAAAAAAAAGTTTTTGCATTTAGAAGAGCTTAGAAAGCTGAGCTAAATGCAAAAAAAACGTATCTCTCAAACCGCTATGGTTTAAGAGATACGGGCGTTTAAAGCTCGCTGTTTCCTACTGACAGCTGTAAAGCTATCAGCAGGAGATTCATGTCGGTCGTCACGGAGGCGATTGAGAAGTGCCGAGATCTCGTTACTTACAAGGAATCCCTTCATTGGAATGGTCTAAAATGTGTGCCTGAACTTCTCAAGCGCCTCCGTTATAGTTTTGTATAGAGGTTTTGAGACGCTACTTTATACAAAATATAATAGCATTATTTTTATGTGTTATTTATGTTTATTCATTGGTTTGGTTTTTAAAATATACCTAATAACACTAATATAAGCACTCACCCAATAATCATTATAAAATATACAGGTTCCTGGTAAGCTAAACATATATTACTAAACTCCACTGTTTATTACTTGTAAGTCACAGGTTATTTGTAAAAGCCAGAATCTGATGTGCAGACTTTCCTTTTGTCTAGTTTGGTTATGTAGCCAAGATATGGTCCCTGCTGATCTCCTGAGTACACACATATGTAACTATTTGAACACTATTAATAAATTCTGGAAATCGTTCTGACTTTTTTCCCATCCCTATTAAAAAACATACAACTTGTCAGTTGTTGTTTTAGTGTGCTCTGCTGTGTTTTGAGTGAACTATACTTTTTTTGTCATTAACAATGTTATTTTTTTTTAGATCAATTTAACCACTTGTATGCTAAAGATATTTCCAATGAGAAACATAGTTAGCATTCAAGGCCTTAATTATGGTATATCTTGCTATTGCATGAATTGCAATAATGTATTTTGCTCAAATTACAAAACACATGATTTCTAAAGTATTCTGGCTTCTGAAGGTACTATAAAGCAATAGTTAATACGTTTTTTTTCTTACTCTTTTGTAGAAGTACCAGGATTTCAGATAAACAAGTTTCTGGGTAATTTAGGCAGCCTTGGAGTTAATATTTGTTCATATTTCATGTTTTAAGCTATTGCTTACAAAGCTTGTTTTGTGCATTGGAAAAAATGCTGTACAAGAGATTTTGATTCAGAAGTCTTGTCCTTTCTCTAAAAATAGGACCAATTTTGTCATGTCTTTGCTATGTTTCATTAATAAAAGGCTAAAAAAAAGACAGGAAAAAATGAGGGTAAGATTCACAAATGAATGACCTTTTAATATTTAGAATTAGATCCATGATGGTTTCTTTTGAATTTCAATAGCACACACAAAAGTGATATACATGTACATGAGCAAATGAAAGACTGTTCTTCAGAATAATCAATCCAATTAAATGTTTATATCAGTAAAAACAATTTGCATTAGAAGTCTATAAATATAAAATATATTGCCAAATCTTTTATATTCAATTCGTACTGGGGAGCATAGTTTCTAGTTTCTGAGCAATATCAATGCAAAACATCCATACTGAGATGCAATGTATCTTTTGCAAGCTTTATGTCTTCATTTCAATCAGTTTATACTTCATTATGACTACTTACTGCATCTAGATTTAGCATAAAACTGTTCACTTTAGGAAGTTAGATGGTAATGCCTTAATGACTGGGATATTTGAACATTAAAGCCCATGTCAAATTTCTGGTTTCTTGTATATATCTTATATAATAATTTGCTAGGATGTTTGTCAGAAGCCATCATGCACAGTAGAGACTGCCTGAATGCACAGAATGCTGGGAGTTCTGTGCTGGGAGCATTCTTTCAGGCAGTCTCTACAGTGCATAACTGCATCTGAGGCAGGACGCAGAGCAGGACCGGCCTCTTAACCCTTTGAGTGCCAGAGGGGTACCCCTCTGGCACTCAAAGGGTTAACATCAGCTGAACCTTGGCCCGTGTACGTGGGCGTTTATACTAGTATATATATATATATATACTGGTTATGCACAGTTTTACTGTTTTATCACCAAGTGCATCAATGCAAACTGTATACTTTTTAGTATAGAGTAACATGTCTTTTAATAATACATATAAATATATATTCCCTGCTTATGTACAGGTAAAATGCAGAAATATTAAAAATAGTAAAAAACAAATCCCTATTATTTTTTTCCTGATTCTTCCCCAGATTGTTTGCACACATTTCATGTGGGTGTCATCGAATGGCTCTAATTAAATTCCTCTAGCTCTGCCATTTACAAAAATACTCCATGTGAATATCTCTTTTGCATAATATAATAAATATGAGGTTAATCGACAGGGTATAATTTATTTGCAAGAACTAAAAAGAAAAAAATATATAAATATAAAAAATGTTGTGTTTTTTGGGTTTATTTTACTATTTTCTAAGGGGTACAGGCTGCTAACAACAACTTGATACTTAATCTTGGACACACACTTAAGCTTCCCTGTCCTTTAAATGGGCACTCTGTGATACCAAGTCACAGAGTTCACATATTGGCTTCCATTGAGATCCCTGTATTGGGAACTGAATGAATCAGTCCCCAGCAGATGGAATTGATCCATGCTGTCACTTAGTTCCCTTCCAGATCACACCTGATAGAACTTCAGTGTGGTCTCCTGTACAGAACAGCGAGCTCCAAAACCACAATGACAAAAGGCCACACAATTTGTGCCATCTTTAAATGACAGACGATAAATAAAGAGGTTAAAATGGGCTTATCATGCTAAGGCAACTTTAGTTTGTTTTAGAGAACAGTGAAATCTGCCTACATGTTGTACTGACCATTTTGTTATACAATTAACAGTTTTTGAAAAAAATAACATTTATATTTTGGTGTCAGTGTGGCATGTGGCACATTATGCAAATTTCCCTGTTCAATATTCTAATTAGTAATGTTCAAATAAAGGACAAATGTAACACCTGCCTTGCAAATAAAAATGCCCCCAAATACCCCAACATTCTGTCTGAATATCACGGTGACCGTGATTTATGGCTTGCCTGATGTGAGTACCTGTCCTGGCCTCTCGGATGGATGACCAGTGGCGTGGCTGGCCGCTGCCGCCTTGTGTCACCTCTCTGTTGCGAGCGCACATTACTGACATCGCACTTGCTGTTTTGTAGCCTTCAGCACTATTGGCCGATTGGGTCCCGCCTACTCATTTGACCTCATTTGATCATTGGCTTTGTCTGACTATCCGCTCTGGTCTTGACCAGTGGGTCTGTATGACTAACTGCTCCATGTATGACCTAGGCAATGTCTGACTACCCGTATCGATCTGACCCAGTTTCTGGCTGACTACCCTCTCCATGTTTCTGTGGCTCTGGCTGACTATCTGATCCAGTTTTGACCTGTGGCTTTGTCTGACTACCCATTCCGTGCTTGACCCCGGTATTGTCTGACTTCCACCTTGTCTCACCGGCATTTCTGCTCTCACTCCATACAGCCTACGAGCTATCTGTACCTCCCTGGTATTGTTGCTGCTGCCTTTCACTTCGTGAGCCTCATGGTTAGTCTCTTTCCAGGTATTACTCTGGCTGTCCACGCTCTGTGTATCCTCGGACTAGCCAAATACCTCTGTGGTGATTACTTCCACTGTGAGCCCGGTCTCGGTCCTAGTCCTTGGATTCCTAGCACACTAGGTTTCCGCAAGTTCCTCTCTGTAGAACGATAGGCTAGGTTCTATCCTCCTTGCTGCTATTGAGGTGGTCGCTCAGTGTCAGCTCCTGGGTAATGTATGGTTTCTCTTAATAAACTGGTTGAATTTACCTGTACCTGTGTTGTGTGATTTATTATCCTGGTGTCCCATGACACTAACCGACTTGATGTGAAATCAGTCAAAGTTCCTTACTGAACTTGCCGTTATTATCTCTGTGCTGGGGATGTCTGGGGAAAGAAGTTGTTTTTTACAGTGATGGGTATTATGTTTTCTAGGTCTTTCCTTTCTCCACCCTGTGATGACGCCTATTGCTGACTCTTTATCTAACGCCAAAGCCTTGACATTCCTGCAGTGGCTTTGAATCGAGTCTTGTTCCATGAGTTTCCAGTGTTCCTGAACTGACAACCACTGACCACCCCTTTGTTTCCGGATTTGGCTTCTCATCTGTGTATTCCAGTATTGACCCTTGGCTCCATTTGCTTGACTATTCTCCTGGTTGTTCCTTGTGTACTACATTGCCCAACTGGTTTTGACCCCTGCTGGTTCGACTTCTCTTCAACTCATACTTAGTGCCATTTCTACTCTTTAGTTGCTGACCCAGTCTGTCAACCACTCTCTACTCTTCACCCATGTATTTTTCTTCGACAAACCCTGCTCCCGGCCGAGCTTGACATCATCAACCCGGTCAAGTCCTACTTACTGACTACTGGTTGAGCTTATCACCTTTGACCTCCAGTCAAGTCCGACTAGTCAAGTCCGACTAGTAGTAAAGATCTATGTTCAACTCTTTGATTCCTTGTTGGTCCAAGTTTTCTCACCTATCATCAAGGTTTGTTGTTCAACCCCTCTTTTGTTCGACCTGCTGTGTCCTGAATTCTGCTCCCTCCAGTGTGAGCAACAGAGATAAGTAATACTGTGGGTAGGTTCTGCTTCATGGCCAGCACTTCTAACCTGGCTTAGGCCACATCAAGGCATTCCCAGAGCAGACACTGCTAACCAGCACCATTCCCTCTCTAGCTTCCAGCTGGCACTATACCTTCACAGCTTCTAGCTCACTGAGGTCTCTCTCACAGAATAAGCCTGTTTTTTGTTATTGTTGGTTGTTTATATTAATAACTGTCTGATATTTCTTTGTGGAGTTCCTCCTCTGCTAAGCACATACAAGAAGCTTACAAGGGAGTTTCATGATCTGATCCTGAAAATATTGTCTAATATAAGTGTACAGCAAAGGCATTTTGAAATAGTTATTATGGATTATATTGGTTTCTGCTGTGTATACAGTATCCAATTATTCGGAGTCATCCTACATTAATTCCTGATTGTGGTAGCACATACTAACTTTTCTTCACTTAGCTCCAAATGTTACATCCATCTCTCCTCATCCTCACTGCCAACTCCTTATGGCTCACATGCTGGTATTTCCTCCTTATTATTATTCTTTATTTATATAGCGCCAACTTATTCCATGGCACTATCCAACTTATTCCGCAGCTCTGGTCTCCTTCACTTCAGAAAACAGTGACTTTCCATATCACAGATAGTATTGAAACATAGTCTTCAGTTGGCAAAATCAGTAGTAGTTTGGTTACCCCTAAGAGGTTTAAAATATGCTACTTTCTTCTTCTGTGGCTATAATGGCTCCTTTAGCACATTGACTCTTTTAATGTCTTCTACTTAACTCCTTCCATTCTAATTGAGTGGATCTATATTTAAACATACCCTTTAAAGAGAGACATATCATAAAATAAGATACAAATAATATATACTAAAGTTATATCCAGAATTATCCAGAATTAATTGCATATGACTTCACAGATTATTTTTTCAAGATGCATTTAGATAAATATACTCATCAATATATAACAGCTGATTATAAATAAAAGAAAAACAAATTAAGACCAATGTAGCTTGAGGACACGGTTCTCAGGGAAATGGTGAGGAAGAATAAGGCTTAAAAATTGTTTAAGCCAGAAGGGTCAGGTCCATCAGTTAAAAATATGAAGAATGTGGTAGAATGATCTAAAAACAAACAATAGAACTTACAAACAAGCAAAATAACCTGTAAAGCAATATAATTTTCAAACAAGCTAGATGAAATTAAAAGAGAAAAGAATTGCAAAAAATAGCAAGAGAAAGCCCAAAAATGTCTGCATGTATATAAATGGGAAAAAGATAAAGACTGTTATTGGGCCAATTAAACCTGAGACAGGTGAATTTATTAGTGAAGATAACATTTTAAACACATTTTTTCTTCTATCTCTCTAAAAGAAGCAGCAATAATAGGTTTCTGGCAGCCAGAGAGAAACACAGCATTTCTTACACCATGTCCATGGCTTACCTAGGGCACACTAAAAAAGACACTGGAAAAGGTTAAAGGGATAGTAATGTTTAGCAAAATAAGTAGTTCAGATTGTTTTTTACACTGAATAATCCTGATGTCTGAGGTTCTCAAAGTTCATAACTTGACAGTTACCATAAAATCTCAGGTATAATATGCACCTGTGTATAATACTCAGGGGAAAACAATAGTGCCTACATATAATATGCACCCTAAAAAAATATGAGGGCTGCCAGATACCTTCCCTCCTTCCCCCCCAGAGCAATTCATTCTGATAAAATAATGCTTACTTTCACTGAAGTCCACATCTTCCCTGCAGGCGTCATGCTTGCATTTTCCTCCCACTGCCTTTAATGCCCTGTCAGGACATTCCAACATCAGTCAATGGTAATGCCCTGTGAGGATCTCAAGGTCCTCGCAGGACCATTCCCCAGATCCAATGTGGCTGGTGGTGAAAGGTCCTGACAGGGCATTGAAGGAAGCTGGCAGCAAATGCAAGCATGCCGACCACAGGGAAAATGTTGACTCCAGTGGAAGTAAGCATTATTTTATCAGAGTGGATTGGAAGCCCTCTTTTTTTATTGCAGCACAATAATAAAAAAATATAAAATATAACAACAATAAAATTCTCGTGTATAATACACTTCACATAAGGTGAAGAGGGGTAAAATTGTGTGTATTATATAACAGTAACCCTAGCCACCGGTATGGGCTGGGCCGTCGTTCCCGAAATCTCGCCTTCGAGGTCGGCTGAGCTGCGTCGGATGTCCCGGTCCGGTGGTACTTCCAGGAGGTCGGATTCGTTCGACGTCGACGCCTTCGATCTTCGGGTAGTGAATGGCTCAATTGCAAGGGAGGGATGGGAGTCAAAGAGGACTCTTTAGACCATCCCAGTCAGAAAGTAAACTCAGAGACAGTTTACTCCCAAACTTGAACACTTTATTGAACACACCACACATCTTTTATACAGTACAATAGGGAGGGGAAGGGCCAATGGCAGAGGGTAACAAAAAGACCAATAGCAGTTAAGGGAAAGGGGCCAATGGCAAGTGACCTCACAAACCCAATACTGCTAAGGGTAGTACAAACATATCTGATTAATTCTAGACAAGGACAAAGACTTGAGTAGAGGGAATGCACAATTAGGAGACTAGGCCAGGGGTCTGACTGCAGTTCACATTGGCTTAATTAAAACACAGCAGGAGGTCTAGCTACAGTACAAATAGTCAAATGGCTGGAGCCTTTGTTTGACTATTTTGAATGGCCTGCTCCACCCTTGACCAATCACTGAACTGCCTACCATTCCCCATGTTAGGCTATGGAAGATATTTGCATACCTGGTAGTTGCCTTTGTTTGACTATTTTGGAGCCTTTGTTTGACTATTTTGAATGGCCTGCTCCACCCTTGACCAATCACTGAACTGCCTACCATTCCCCATGTTAGGCTATGGAAGATATTTGCATACCTGGTAGTTGGTGATTGCACAAACCTCTGAATTGGACAAGTACAATTAAACACATACAATATTTTGACAATACATAAAACCTTTTAACATAAAGATAGGGAAACCCCTATTAAAGTTCAAATAAGGCCACAGGCCCCTAGTCTTTGCAACAAGTGTTTGAGGTCCAGTCAAGGACCCAAGTAACGGCCTAGGGTCCGTTACATCACTCCCCCTTTTTAGTCCACACACACGGGGGAAAGGCTGGCCAGTCTGTTAGTCCTCTTCCTGGCGGGACAGACCATCAGCGTTCTGGTTCTCCCTTCCAGAACGGTATTTGATAGTAAAGTTAAAAGCTTGAAGGGCCAAGCTCCAGCGTAGCAAACGTACATTGTCTCCGGCTACCCGGTTGAGCCACACCAGGGGATTGTGATCGGTGAACACTGTAAACTCGCGTCCGAATAGATATGGCTGCAGTTTCTTGAGGGCCCAGACTAACGCCAAACATTCTTTTTCCACTGCAGCATAGGCAGCTTCCCGGGGTAGCAATTTGCGGCTCAAGTAAATAACTGGATGTTCCTCCCCGGCGTCGTTGACTTGACTCAGCACCGCCCCTAGTCCGTAGTCGAAGGCATCTGTATGGACCAGAAAAGCTCTGTTAAAATCTGGTGCGGCCAACACAGGCCCTTTGCCCAAGGCCTCCTTGAGAGCTTGGAAGGCCTTTTCACAGTCCGGGGACCAGTCTACGGTCCGGGGCAGTGCCTTCTTAGTTAAGTCCGTGAGGGGTTTGGCTATGGCACTGTACTGCGGAACAAACTTCCTATAGTATCCGGCTGTGCCCAGGAAGGCCAGCACTTGTTTCTTGGTGCGTGGGGTGGGCCAGTCAACAATGGCAGCGATCTTAGCGGGTTCAGGCCGTTGCTGTCCACCTCCCACCCGGTGACCTAGGTACTGGACTTCCCCCATCCCTACCTGCCATTTGTCAGGCTTCAGAGTTAGCCCTGCTCTCGCAATGCGCCCTAAGATGGCTTCCAGGTGCAGCAGATGCTCCTCCCAGGAGTCGCTAAAGATGGCGCTGTCATCTAAGTAGGCACAGGCAAAATCCTGTGCCCCTGTTAGTAGATGATCTACTAGCCTCTGAAAAGTAGCCGGCACATTCTTCATCCCGAATGGCATCACCGTAAACTGGTAGAGAGTGAGACCAAACGGGGTGATGAAGGCGGATTTGGCCACCGCCTCAGGGGCAAGGGGTATCTGCCAGTACCCCCGACTAAGGTCGAGGGTGGAGACTACGCTAGCGCCTGCGAGCCTGTCTAGGAGTTCATCCACCCGGGGCATGGGGTAGGCGTCGGTGATGGTCCGGTCGTTGAGCCTCCGGTAGTCCACACAGAACCTAGTGGTTCCATCTTTCTTAGGGACCAGAACTACCGGTGAGGCCCAAGGACTGGTAGAGGGCTCAATGACCCCTAACTCCAACATCTCCTGAATTTCCTGCAACATGCCCTTTCTTACTGACTGGGGGACTCGGTAGGCGGGCAGACGTAGGGCCTCCTGTCCCGTGGTGAGGACTGGATGCTGGGCTACGTTAGTGAGGCCAGGCCGTGCAGAAAACAGCTGTGGCCACTTCTGGGCCATGTCCTGTATCTGTTGGCGTTGGGTGGGGTTAAGCTGGGACCCTAGACAGGGAAGATTGGGACTGCTGGGTTCCCTAGCGGCGGCCAGGAGGTCAGGAATATCCTGTTCCTCCGGGTCGTCCCCAGCCTGCGTACAGATGGCTAACACTACCTCCTCCCGCTGGTGATAGGCTTTCAGGGCATTCACGTGACAGGTCCGGCGGTCCCGTAAGTGAGGCCCTTTGGCAATCACATAAGTAGTCTCTCCCTGTCTATCCACCACCCGGTAGGGGCCTACCCAGGCAGTCTGCAACTTATTCCCTTTCACAGGGCGCAGGGCTAATACCTGCTGCCCAGCGAAAAATTCTCGGATCTGCGTCCGCTTGTCATACTGCTGTTTCTGATGCTTTTGGGCCCGTCGCAGGTGCTCTTGGGCGAGACCTGTGAGGGCGGCTAGCTTTTCCCTGAGCTCTAGCACATATGTCACTACCGGGGGTTTCTTCAGTCGCACTTGCCTTCCCAGTATTCCCGGAGAAGGTTCAGGGGTCCCCGGACTCTCCTCCCGAACAGTAACTTGAAAGGGGAGAAGCCCGTGGACTCCTGAGGCACCTCTCGGTAGGCAAACAACAGGTGGGGCAAATAGCGTTCCCAGTCCCGGTGCATCTCCATGAAAGCCCGTAACATCTGTTTCAGGGTTCCGTTGAACCGTTCACAGAGGCCATTGGTCTGGGGGTGGTATGCTGTGGTGTGAATAGGCTTCACCCCACACAGCTCCCATAGTTGCTGCATAACTTCTGCGGTGAATTGGGAACCCTGATCGGAAAGGACTTCTGCGGGGAACCCTACTCGTGAAAATACTTTAACCAGGGCATCCGCCACACTCTCGGCAGTAATGCTGGAGAGGGCCACGGCTTCAGGGTACCGTGTGGCAAAGTCCACAATGGTAAGGATGAACCGTTTACCAGTGCGACTGCGACGGGCTAAGGGCCCTATAATGTCCACGGCTACCCGCTGGAATGGCTCACCTATCAAGGGTAAGGACTGTAAAGGGGCGGCGGGGTGGTCACCTCTCTTGCCTACCCGCTGACAAATGTCGCAGGTGCGGCAAAAGTTGCGAACATCCCGGGATAGTTTTGGCCAGAAGAAAGCTCGACTCACCCGTTGTTCGGTGCGTCGAACTGCCATGTGGCCGGCTAAGGGAATCTCATGGGCCAGGGACAATAAGGCAGCCCTATGCTGGTAGGGAACTACGAGTTGGGTCCGCACTAGCTGGGTGGCGCTCTGGCAATGGGATGGTGTGCTGCGGTAGAGGAGACCATTCTCCCAAAGGAACTTTTCCCCTCCTGGGCCTGTCTCCCCGGAGTCTGCAAGTCGCCTGTATCCTGCTAACGTGGGGTCATCTAAGAGGGCTGCGCGGAATTCCGCAGGGGGTAACCAGTGGAGGGGATGGTCAGCGTCAGGGTCTACGGGTGGGGGTGTCGGGGGGCTTACCATCTGGCGCTGGGCAACCGCTCGGGTGATTACCTGACAGTTTTCCGGAGGCGGGGTGGAGGCAAACCAGCTTTGCATATGGCCCAAGTCGTTCCCCAGCAGTACTTCAGCGGGTAATCCCGGCATCATTCCCACGCACCGATCGCCCTGACCAGAACCCCAGTTGAGGTGCACGTTGGCCGTGGGTAATTGGTAGACTCTACCCCCGGCTACACGTACATCCACGTCCCGTTTGGTCTTATAATGCGGGGACAAGCAGTCAGGCTGGACCAAGGTTAGTGTGGCTCCTGAGTCTCGTAGTCCAGAGACTGGATTCCCGTTGAGGTATACCGTTTGTCGGTGATGTTGTCGGTTATCCTCCACAAGATCCTGGGTGAGGGCAATTTCTTGTGATAACTCCCACTTGGGGGGTCCTCCCAGTGAAGTGGGAACCTCCACTGGCTGGGGCCATTCCTGGACATAAGATCGGGCGCAGGTCCCATAGGGGCCAGTGTCTTGGATGCAATGAGAGTCCTTGGGGGGCATCCTGGTCATTTGAGGTACAGTGCTAAACCGGGGGCCTGCGGGGTACCGGTTAGACTGTTCTCTAGGAACCACATTCCTGTTAGTGGTCTTGCGGCCCAGGGGACAAGTATATTGGGTGTGTCCCAGCTGGTTGCAGGAGAAGCAGCGAGGGCCGGGGTTGGGGTCCCTCCTTTGAGAGGTAGGAGTGGGACCCTGTAAAAGTCCGTGCCGGGTGGACAGGTTCCCGGGAGTTGCTGTCCTAGGCCCTCCCCCGCTTGCCGGCCGCTGGGGTCGGCTACCCATTTTCCTAGTGTCCTCAAAGTGATCTGCCAGTTGTGCTGCCTCCGTAAGGGTAGAGGGTTCACGGTCCCGGACCCAATCCCTAATGTGATCCGGTATGTTTAAGTAAAACTGTTCAAGCATCAGCTGCTGACAGCAGTCCTCAAAAGACTGGGCCCCGCATCCGTGCAGCCAGTTGCGAGCGGCCCTTTCTAACCCATAAGCCCACTCCGTGTGGGACTCCTGGCTTTTCTTTAGGGTCTCCCTGAACTGCCGGCGGTACGTGTCTGGGGTAATGGTGTACCGGGCCAGGAGCCTCTTCTTGACCTCCTCATAGTCCAATATGTCCGTCTCTGGTACAGCCCGGTAAGCTTCCATAGCCCGCCCCGTGAGCTTCCCTGCGAGAATGGCAGTCCATTGGGTTTCATCTACCCGCGTCAACTGGCACATCCTCTCGAAGTCGAGCAAAAATCCGTCAATATCCCCTTTCTGATCATCAAAGGTAGGGAAAGCTTGGAAACTAATAGGCAAAGTCACCTTTCCTGAGTCGGAGCCGGTCTCTGGGGTTGTAGCAGCTCGAGAGACCCCCGGTAGGGTCTTCGCCCAGTCCACCCTGGCTTCCGCCATCAACCTATCGATGATTTCGGTTGACGGGTTCGGACCATACAAGGCCAACCTCTGAGCTACTATGCTGGTGACTGGATCTTCGCCGTCGATCCATCTACGTGCTCCGACACTTCCCCCTTGCAAGCGGTCTGCCATCGGATCGAGCACCCGCTGTGTCGAACCGGCCGGTTCGGATAGACCGGTGAACGCTGCAAAATTGTCCTCAGACGGTAACTCCGTTCGCCTAGCCAAGTCCGCTGCCTCCGTATCAGTTTCCAGCAGTATTTGGATCAAGTCCTGTTTTCGTAGGTTAGCTGCGTTGCGGCCTCGTTGTTCCACCAGCTTTTGTAGGGCCGCCAGCGGAGCATATTTATACAAATCCGCCATTTGTTGGGAACGCGGACACTTACTGCTGCTCTGGGACCTCTTTTGGCGAGATTCGTTCGTTGCTGAAACCGGGGTCAAGCCAGCGGCTCTATCTCCCCCTGGATGCTGGTTTCAGTTCGATCACCGTTGCTGAAACCGGGGTCAAGCCAGCGGCTGTATCTCCCCCTGGATGCTGGTTTCAGTTCGAATCGATCCCGTCGCCTGCCACCAGTATAACGGTAACCCTAGCCACCGGTATGGGCTGGGCCGTCGTTCCCGAAATCTCGCCTTCGAGGCCGGCTGAGCTGCGTCGGATGTCCCGGTCCGGTGGTACTTCCAGGAGGTCGGATTCGTTCGACGTCGACGCCTTCGATCTTCGGGTAGTGAATGGCTCAATTGCAAGGGAGGGATGGGAGTCAAAGAGGACTCTTTAGACCATCCCAGTCAGAAAGTAATCTCAGAGACAGTTTACTCCCAAACTTGAACACTTTATTGAACACACCACACATCTTTTATACAGTACAATAGGGAGGGGAAGGGCCAATGGCAGAGGGTAACAAAAAGACCAATAGCAGTTAAGGGAAAGGGGCCAATGGCAAGTGACCTCACAAACCCAATACTGCTAAGGGTAGTACAAACATATCTGATTAATTCTAGACAAGGACAAAGACTTGAGTAGAGGGAATGCACAATTAGGAGACTAGGCCAGGGGTCTGACTGCAGTTCACATTGGCTTAATTAAAATACAGCAGGAGGTCTAGCTACAGTACAAATAGTCAAATGGCTGGAGCCTTTGTTTGACTATTTTGAATGGCCTGCTCCACCCTTGACCAATCACTGAACTGCCTACCATTCCCCATGTTAGGCTATGGAAGATATTTGCATACCTGGTAGTTGCCTTTGTTTGACTATTTTGGAGCCTTTGTTTGACTATTTTGAATGGCCTGCTCCACCCTTGACCAATCACTGAACTGCCTACCATTCCCCATGTTAGGCTATGGAAGATATTTGCATACCTGGTAGTTGGTGATTGCACAAACCTCTGAATTGGACAAGTACAATTAAACACATACAATATTTTGACAATACATAAAACCTTTTAACATAAAGATAGGGAAACCCCTATTAAAGTTCAAATAAGGCCACAGGCCCCTAGTCTTTGCAACAAGTGTTTGAGGTCCAGTCAAGGACCCAAGTAACGGCCTAGGGTCCGTTACATATTATACATGAGATTTTATGGTATACAGTAATTGTATGATGAATTTTACCACTTCCACCCCTTTTCCAATTCTGAAGCCTCCTCCCCTCAGATCCGACAGCAGATCAGTATGAGGGACTATCTTCTGTCAATATTAGGAAAAAACATGTCCTCCTTCATCAAGGAGGGTAGGTTTTTCCTTATACTGACAGGAGAAGGATTGTTCCACATTGTGATCTGTCCGGTCAATTCAGCTCTGAGGGGAGGCATCTTCAGCAGGTAAAAGGAGTGGGAGGGGTAAAATCAATCTACAATTACAGCATAACTATCAAGTTATGAACTTTTGAGAGGCTCAAACATCAGGACTATTCAGTATAACAAAAAATCTGAGCTAATTGTGACTAAAACACCTTCAAGATGGCATACAAAGATTATTAGAAAGCTTATTTCAGTGAATTGCTCTCATTATTCACTGCTTCACTTTCATGGGACATAGTGCCAAGTTACTGGAGAAAAGTAGATATAGACCTGTTATTTAAAAAGGTGCAAGATCTAAACGTGGAAATTATAGGCCTGTAATATCCATCATGGAGTAGGTACTAGATTTAGATTTACAAAAGAATAGTATTCAGGATTATGCAATGACTAGCAATATAATAGTATGAGTCAGCATGGTTTTATGGAGGGTAGATCATATAAAACAAATTTACTTGCATTCTATGGAAATGGTAAGTGTTTTTGGAAAAAATCAATAGAGCACTGCCTCACAAACACTTTGTCATACCTGTCCGCTATGTCATCCTTTCCATCTTCTGCAGTGGCAGAAATCTGTGGTGTTCTAGCTGTGGTGCGTACCCTGTCTTAGTTTTTCTGCATATGCACTGGAAATTAGTGTTTTAATGAGCATGTGCAGTTTTGTCTCGAGTCATATTTATACTTGACAGTTGCATTTCATATTTGCTTGTGCAAAGAGGCAATTCTCTTAAGCCATGGCTCTGCTTCATTCTAGTTGTTATACTTAGTGGTACTTGGTTCTTTGGGGTACCGCCTCCTGTGTTTAAAGATACTTTGCAAGATTACACACAAATTGAGAGGGATCTGCTTGGGAGACAATTTCTCTGCATGGATAAATGATTGACTGCAGAGAGTTATTATAAATGGAATCTTTTTAAAGTCTGTCTAAAGTTGTAAGTGGCATACCTCAGGGTTCAGTCCTGACTTCACTGCTTCTTCATTTTTAGTTATTTATGATCTTGAATGGGTTATGAAAATAGTACCTCAGTCTTTGCTGATGACACTAATCTCTATAAGGAAAAACACACAGAGCAGTATTTTTGCACTTAAGATATAATTGAATAATAGTGGAAATTTATACATTTGTATTTCAGAAACAACCATGTTGCATATGTGGGAAACTGCTTGAGGAATTATTGTTAGAGAAGGATTTTGGAGTACTGGTAGATAACAGACTAAACAACAGTGTGCAGTGTGCACTACTGCTACAATAGCCAATATCATGTAAAAAATGGGTATAGGTGCACCTCTTCTTGACAAATAAATAAGACCCCATTTAGAATATGAATTACAGTTTTGGGCACATGTTCTTAAGGAAGACACTACTGAACTGGAAAACATACAGAGGTGTACAATAAAGAAGCTTGTTATAAAGAAAGACTAACGGAAATAGGTTTGTTTTCATCAGTGAAGACACATCTAGAGGGGATGTGATTACTATTAACAAATATATCCAAAGCAATTAAAATTAAAATTACTTAGATCACATATGAATTTTGATAAGTCATATACTGTCGCTTTGCACAGAGATCTTATCAAATCTAAGGATTGCTTTTTTGGATGACATTCCAGTCACCTAGAACCTAATGGTATATAGGAGATGTTTACTTTTCCTCTTCACTGACTTTCTGACAGCTGTCAGAACTGAATCAAATATATCTTAAGTTCTCTTAAGGTATTGAATATTTTCATGTATTTGCGAATGCTTCACAACAACAAAAAATTACAGAAGATTTAAATACTTCATCTTAAATGCTGTAAGCCATTAGGTAAACAAAAACTGTTGCAATATGTATCATATGCTAATACTGTGCATTAGAATAAACAAACCAAATAAAATAAAATTAAAAACAAAATTAATAACAATGCTGTTTCAGAATAATGTTTCTCTGATGTGATTTACAATAGCATATCTCTTATAACCTGCAACATTTCAGCCTTCTCTGTATTTCTGTTGACATGTCATAGAAGTGTTGAGGCTCAATTATTTTTTTAACATCAGTTGTATAACAGGATGCAATATATATGGCATATCTGTGTATTATCTTCACAGAAATTCTAATGTTCAGTCAGTGGCAAAAGTTGTAAGTTTATGTTCTTGTATATTTACTGTGCCCTTATGTGTACTGGGATTTAGGTTTAGAATTATTTTATATTTTCAATCTTCTCAGTTTCAAAATGACAACAGAGATGGAATATATGATTTTAAGATGATGTTCAAAGCACTCAGAACTGTATGGTTGAGGTCTGAAAGAGTAGACAAGTGGCGCCATGAAGGATTTACCTGTCAGTGCAGAAGTTATTCCACTAACAAGATATGAAATAAAAGACATATGAGAGAGAGGCTGGTTCAGATGCATGCACTCATCAAAGTGCATTGTATGAATTCTTTTAATAAATAAATAACAATTGTACAACAAAAGATTTAAGAAATAATTCATTACAATGCATTTATAACAGAAAATAACATTTGTTGCTTGTCCATATGGATGTACAAATATAGCTAAACCAGTAGAAGAGCCTGTGTACACGGGCCACAGTCACGGGCGGTCGCGCTGCAGTCATGCCCGGTAGAGACTGCCCACACGCTCTTACTTCAGAGCACCCAGCTCTGTATCAGCCTCATCACGGGCAGTCTCTACTGTGCATGACTGCGTTGTTACAAACTTTGTAGCGAATTATTATATAGGTTCAGTGCAGAAATGTGATAAAAGGAATATTAGTTATACTGGAGTCTACGTTACAGGAATTTAGTTTACATTTTCCATTAAGAGGAGTCAGAAGCAAAGTTTTCCCCTGTCTATATCAGCATAGGAAAAAAGTTTTTGTCTAGAAATAAAATCCAATTCAGCGGTTATAAATGAGAAATCCAGTAATTGTTATTCTTGATTGTATACACAAACACATAATTTTACATATTCTCTCTCTTATCTCATCACTCAGTTTTTAAGTTTCATTCGCTTTTGATGGCCTAGTAGAAAAGTGTGAGGTAATGACCTGGAGTAGGAGCCCAGTAGGCAGGGAGGCCCAATACACAGGATCTCTCAAGCTGGCGAGACAGGACAGGATAGCAACAGTATGTCCATAAGTCAATGATCAGGGAGTCTGTAGAACAAGCTGAAGGTCAGGGTGCCAGATATCAGACAAAGGATTGAACAAGCCAAGGGTCAGGAAGCCAGGAATAAAAAATAGGAAATCAGGAGAATCAGGAATGCTGGATAACAGGTACAGAGGCACCAGAATAAGTGAGCACCGGACAAGGCACAATCCAGGGTTCAAATAAGGAGCCAAAGGTGGGAACCTGCATCATCTGGAAGGGATGTATCAGGGATGCATGAGTCACACACTAATTGACGTGAGTCCGAAACTTCCAATCACGTATATCAGCCTTGCAGATGGAGCAATACTGATGCAGAAGTGACATCTAAGAACTATGCCAGGAGTACCAAGCTGGAAGCGGGGTGTGTGACACAATGGTGCCCTACAGTGCCATAAGGTCAGAGCCTGACAGCTTTCCCCCAAGGAGCAACCTTCAGGTGTGACCAGGACCCAATGAAAGCGGAAGAGCACAATGGAAAACTCTAACACATGCAGGAGTATGTAAGTTAGAGGCTGGTTCCCCATAGCTTTCGTAAGATCTGTAACCCTTCCAATGCACAAAATATTCTAAACAGCCCCTGCACCAACAAGAGTCAAGCAGTTCCTGAACTGCCAACTCCTCCTCACCATCAACCATCATGGGAGCAGGAGGTGAAGGATTTCTGCCATTAAAGTAATTAGTAGTCCAGAGTTTAAGCAAAGAGACTTGAACTACAGGATGGAGATGGCAGGAGGCAGGAAGATCTAGCTGAACAGCAGAGGGATTGATGATCTTAACCACCCTATATGGACCAATATAGGCTTCTTAGAGGGGTGGGTTAGCTGAAGATTAGCTGTGGAGAGCCATAACTTGTCCCCGGTCTTATAGGAAGGAGAGATGGAGTGATGTTGATCTGCATATGGTTTGTAAGAATGTCGTGCAGTGATAAGAGTTTGCTGGAGGATCGTAAATTGAGTAGGAGCTCAGATACCTCAGGAACAGAAGAGCAGGAGGGAAGATAAGGAAGTGTAGTAGGATTGTAACCATAGTTAGCAAAGAAAGGTGACATGTTAATGGATCTCTCTAGTTGATTTTTGTGAAATTGGTGGTAGGCAAAGCTGGATCCAATTGTCCTGTAGATAAGCAGAATAACATCACAGATACTGCTCCAATATCTGGTTCAAGATCTCAGTTTGACAATTTGTTTGTGGGTGAAAGGCAGTGGAGAGTGTTTGTTGAATCTTAAGGGTCTGGCAGAAATATCTGCAGAAACTGGACCACAACTTTAAGGAACAGAACAGCCTTCTCGGCTGCTGATGGGAGACCGATGATGAGATTGAAGTGCACCATCTTCGTAAATCTGTCTACTATCTCCATAATTGTATCATAACCTTTTGAAGGGGGTACCTCCACACTGAAGTCCATGTAAATGTCTGTCCATGGTTGAGTGGGAACAGGGAGAGGTTGCAGGAGATCAGCTGGTTTGGAGTGTAGTTCCTTGGATCTGGCACAAACATTACAAGACCTGATTAAAAGCCATACATCTTGATGCATGGATGGCCACCAGAAAGATTGTTGGAGCAGGTCATAAGTCTTCTTTACCATTCCATGGGCAGAGAGAAGGGAGTCCTGGCAAAGTTGGAGAACGTCTAGTCGGGCAGATGAGGAGACAAAAGCTTTAATGTGATATAGATAGTAGCCCTGAGATAGCGTCAGAGGTAATGAAGCAAGTAGAACAGAAGAACTGGTAGAATGGTCTCAGATATCTTCCATAATTGATTGTTTAGCAGCCAGAAATTGACCAGGATGACAGGATGAGGAATTGTATCCAGAAGAGTAGGAGTTAAGATAGCTGGAGGATATAAATGGGAAAGAACATCTGCCTTCTGGTTTCATGATCCAGGTCAGTAGGTAATGTGGAGATCAAAGTGAGTAAAAAAAGAGAGCCCACCTGACCTGCGTGGGTTGTAGTTGTCTAGCAGACCATAAGTAGTCTAAATTGTGATGGTCTGTAAAGACAGTCACTGGAAATTTAGCTCCTTCAAGGAGATGGCACCACTCCTCTATAGCCTGCTTAATGGCCAGAAGTTCTCTATGTCCTACATAGTTAGTCTCCGGAGAAGACAAGTGTCTCGAATAGAAGGCTATAGGATGGAATAGCTCTTTCTCCCAATGACGTTGAGAGAGAACAACACCTACTGCGGACTCTGGAGCAACAACTTCTAAAAAGAAGGGTTTCATAGAATTGGGCTGAATTAAGATGGGAGCAATAGTGAAGCATTATTTCAGCACCTTAAAAGCTTGTTGAGCTTGGATGTCCAAGAGAATGTCCTGTCTTCTTGGTGAGACTTGAGATGGGTTTTATAATCATGGAAAAGTCACATATGAATTTACGGTAGAAATTGTCAAAGCTAATGAAGTTTGAACTGCCTTCTTATTGGTGGGTGTAGGTCAGTCCACAACAGCGGCTACTTTCTTGGTGTCCATCTTAATTCTTCCAGGGAAAAGGAAAAAAATGAGAAATTCAATGGTGGAGGATTAGAAGGCACATTTTTCTAACTTGGCAAAGAGGCCATGGGTAGGGAGATGAGAGAGAACCTGTTTCATATGTTCTCTATGTTCCTGCAAAGTGGTGGAGAATACCAGTATAGCAGCTAAATATACTATGAGGAAATTATCCAGGAGGTCATGGAAGACATCATTAAGGAAATGTTGAAAGGTAGCAGGGGCATGAGACACCCCAAAGGACATTAAAAGATATTCAAAATGCCCATATCGTGAATGAAAGGCAGACTTCCTTTCATCCCCCACCCGGATTATCATCAAATTGTAGGCACCTCGGAGATCAATCTTTGAAAAGATGTTTGCTGTCTTTAATGGTTCCAGTAGTTCTAGATGAGTCTGTAAGCAGAAGAGTAGATCTTGGCCAACGTTCTTGGCAGTAGGAAGAAGTCATAGTCAAAGTGTCCTTGGTCCAAATGATGGATGGGACACACAGTCTCAGCCAAGGTAAGCCAAGAATCACAGGAAACAAGGTAGAAGGTACAATGTCAAAGCAGAGCATGCCCACATGACCCAAACCCATGAGGATAGAGAGAAAAGTCTCTTGGGTTACTGGACTAGACTTGAGAGTTCTTCCACAACTTGTATGCGGATAGGGGTGATTTTGTTGCAAGTTGGTATAGCAAGTTGTTCTGCGAGTCCACGATTGCAAACACAGGTATGGAGTTATGGGTCCACTGTAAGAACAAGAAATATAGATGAGTTGCTTGTGTGTGCTATCTGGAGTTGCTTACCTCCCACAGGACATAGTCTCTTAGGGCAGGTACGAATAAGGTGACCAGGTTGACCATAGTCCAGACAAAGGTTGAGCCCTCTCTGATTCTGACAAGGGTCCTCTAGCAAGTACAATTTGCATAGGATCCTATGTATGAGTAGTGGTCACTGAAGAGGAATTAGTCTTGGATGCAAGGGGCAAACACCTAAAAGGTGATGTAGAGACAGCAGAATATTCCAGTCTCCTCTCATGGAGTTTGCAGTCTATTTGGATGACACGTTGTATGAGAGACTCAAGTGAGGTAGGTACACCTACATGTTTTAATTCATTCTTATGTCCCACTGAGAGGCCCAGAAGGAACTGATCCAGTAAGGGGGACTCATTCCAAGAGCTTTCAATAGCAAGGTGATGGAACTCAGTGACATACTCCTCTACTAGTCTACGACCTTGATGGAGAGCTGGTAAAGCAGATTGTACTGAAACTGAATGATGAGGGTCATCATATAAAGCATGCATAGTGCAACAGAAAGCAGTACAGGAATTAAGAGTGGAGTTATTAGTGTGCAAAAGATGAAGAGCTCAGGACTGCAGTTCTCCAGTCAGCAAAGAGATAATATTGCAGAAGGAGAAGATGATGTCAAGTGTGACAGCAGGGGACCCTAAGTAACATTTGCCTTCCCCAAGCAGTCCCACCAGTGCTAGTACTAGGTCCAGTAGCTTGTTAGTGTTAGGAGTGAAGGAGGGGGTAATCAACATATTACTAGTAACTGTGAGGAGGAAGACTCAGGGGCTGAACTTGATGTGGTTGGTGTTAGTAGTAGTAACAGTAATGGTGAAGCAGCCGATGGGACTAGTGTTAAGGGAGTGGTAGGGGAAGCAATTGAGAGTGTCCAGACTAGCGGTCATGGGAACCCACACCATTCCCCTGGCCCTGAGAGTCCTCTTCCCTCCACGGCATTGTCCAGAAACGCAACAAGAGGTGAGGCACAGATCAAAGAGGAGGAAGAATAGAGAAACCCAGGCAGAGGCTGAATGTTCAATGAGGAGCGAAAAAACTAGCTTGTATCACTTTCTTCCTCTAGGGTAACTGCATCTTCCTCCAATCCAGCTCCTTCATCATTACCTCCCTTGACAAATGATAGCCACTCTGTAGATGTTAGGATGTGGTAGTTCATGTCTACCCATTGCACACTGTGTGGTGCACTGACCACACATGCAGTGAGAATCAAAAGCAGGGCATCAAGCTGCATCTAAGGAGATTCCATCCTGCAGAATATGCTAAGATTGTGGCAGGGAGGTTCATCATTACTATTGAACTGTCAGCAAGTTGTCATGTGTGCTTAGAAGGATGTGGATAAGGGGCATAGTGAAAGCAGCAGTACTTGGTTTCTGGTGCCTGGATGTTTGGATACAGTTATGCCAGGTGTTATTTGCCATGTACACACACTGTGCACATTGCAGTTGCTGATGAGAGGCAGAGTTCCTGCTCTCAATGGAAAAAAATATATTCTAGTAACAACACACCCATGATTTTGGAGGAGGGACAGGTGGAGAATAATTATTGGCCAACTTCTTCTTTTCTCCACATATACCTGAAGTTATGGGGCTAGTTACGGTGCTGCTACTGCCTCAGGCACATCCCTGGAGCTAGTCATGGCAAGTGGAACCTTCATCATTCATCACCCATGTCACTGCTGTTGTTGATCCCATTCCCTTTCAGCTGCATAATGATCCTGCTGTTTAAACAACTCAGCAGCAGCAAAAACAGCAGTCACAAATTCTGCATCTACATCAGGATATTTGACTATAGCCAGTGGTCACTGGCCAACACAGCATGACCTGCTGTCACTAGACCAGTAGGGATTTTTTTTTCTCAGGGCTTGTGCTTTAAAAAAAACAAATAAAGAAAAAAAACATAGTGCTACAAAAAAAAGAAACAATTTTTAGGGGTTTGTTTCTAACAAGCCTAAGTCCTACAAACAAATGCTTCCTTAGGGCCAAACAAATGTTAGTCCTATAAATAAATGTTTCTTCAGGGCTTGTGCCTCTAACAAATCTAAAAAAATCATCCTCTACAAAATACTCTATCACGTCAAATGTCAGTCTACCTCAGTGGCAGTTTATGTCACTGTGTTCCTGTCTCTATCACTTTACATGCTAATTCCTTATTTTATTTTATTTTTATTAACAATCCCCCCAATACAAGTAAAAAAAAAAAAAAAAAAAATCCTGGTCAACTGCTTCATTCCCCAGACTCCACCCACCAACACAGACACTTTCCCCAGACCCCTTTTATACCATGTCTTGCATTTTTGTTTTTTTTTATTGTATTTAGGATTTATTTTTTTATAAACTGCCCCCAATCCCAGTAAACAACCCCCCCAAAAAAACATTCCCTGTTCACCTGTTTTTGCCCACGCCCCACCAACACAAGCACCCTCCTTCCCCTTTTATACTATGCTTTTGGGAAATAAAATAGTATTTGCTATGTGTTGTGTATAAATTCAATTTTCCTATTGATTTCAATGGAATGAGCTAGAAGAAAAAAGCTGAAAAACTGCACTTTTCATGGGAAATTATTCGCCAAGCGGGAAGTGTCATTATTCGCCGATTTCAGTTTGACGCAAAATTTTTCACCCATCCCTACTCCCGGGGTGGATGCAGTCTGTTAAGGTCCCACCAATCACACCGTGCCAGACCCCCACCACCACTACCATACATATATGCCATATTGGAGGTTGTACTTTTTTTTAAATCACTTTACATCATCATGAATATATGCCAGTGTCACTTAAGCAGGAAGTAAGTGTTGTGGGCAAAGAAAAAATGCACTCTGCATGCTTACACATTTTTCAAGGTATATGTTGCTGTAGGACTCACAACTTTGACTTCCAGTTTCTTATTTCTCCACTACAGCTCTCAGAAGAAATAATATTGTGCTGGGAAATGATGCACCATAGGAAACATAGGAGAAAAATGTTTTGACATTGGAGAAAAATGTGTTCGAATAGGCAAGAAGGAGGAACGTTTTGCACTGGAGAAAAAACTTTCACGAAAAAAGAGAAAAGTCACCAGTTTTTCACGAAAATCATTTGGGAAATTTTTCTAACTTTTTGCCCACCCCTAATAAGGAGTAGGAAGTTACTGTTGGGTAGATTATTATTAGGCACTTTCATGGTTTAAATGCAAAATCAAGTGGACACAGTCAGGGTCATGGAAAAGCTTGCATTGTACATAATTATCATATTGTTGATTTGTAATGCATTAATCCTATATATATTCTATTATTCTCCAGACATGTACACTTCAATAAAAATATATTTAAAAGAAAAATGTCTCTAGGCATCTGTCCATCTGGAGATACTCTATACAAAGCATTTTATATTTCTAAACTTATTTCATATATGCAAAATAACATTTAATTTTACATTTCACTAAGAAATAAATCTGATAAACAAAAATGTAATCATCTAAAAATTACATTCTTTAAAATTAGTAAATGATCAAAATGCAGAACTCTAATAATACATAGTTGCATGGAATTTTCAATAACTGCTCTTTTTCAAAATGCCTCTTACTAAATAATACCATGTTGGGCATTTTTTCCTTTAAGAATTTCCATTGAAAAAAGACAATTTTTCTATCTAACTTGCCATAAATTGAGAACACAAAAAATTTCTGCATTTTTGATAACCCAATACATTTCCAGCAAGAATTCTACTGTTTTCTGCCTATGCTTAATTCCTACCACAATTTTAGGAGGTTCATAGTCAGTATGTGTGGTTTTGTGGCTAACAGTGGAGTGGAACAAAGCTATGTATGAGTGATTCTATGGCAGTGGTAGACAATGGGAAGTCCTCCAGCTGCTGCCAGACTAAAACCATCATTCTTCATGAGTCACTGTATGTTTAGGAATTATGGGAATTGTGTCTGGCAGATTAAAGGACTCATGTTGGTCATCCTTTTATCTACCAATACAGTAGGTCAAGGCCAGTGGGTCAGTATGTGTATTTCAATAGCAGCCTACCTGCTCAGTGTGACAAGGTTTGGAGGTAATTATGTATGCTTCTATGGCTACCATCAGATAAGACTGAAGGTTCAGTCTGTGTGGTTCTATGGCCACCACAAGGCTGGGGCACAGCATGTGTGGTCATATGGCTACATAAAAGCTCTTATCTTTTAAACTCTCTTGAAGTATTGGTCTCTACAACCTAGTCTATATAGAATAGCATTTACACAAGTTACTTCTGACTTTTCCACCATCTAATCAGGTCTGATCATGTCCTCTTGTTCTAGTATTTTTGTTTTCCAGAAAACTGTGTCACTCCTGAATTATATTAAATATCTTAATGTATTTAAAGATTTCAATCATAACACTCATCTCCTTTCTTCCAAACTATACATACAGTGTATTTCATTTGGACAGTGACACAAGTTTCATTATTTTTTGGCTCTGTACTCCAGCACATTGGATTTGAAAGGAAACAGTGACTAATAATGTAGATTATAAGATTTAATTTGATGGTACAAGAATAAAGTGGTAGATACTGGGTGCTCTACTTGTGCTAATAACTGAAATATATATGTCCAAACAAACAAGAGTGGGAGAAGATCCCTTTAACAGCTGCTACAATCCCTAGACTGGTGTGAAAATGTCCATATCTACAAAGAAAAAATATCTAATAGGAGAGCGCTAAAAATAATTATTGTAAAAAAACAGTAATGGTATTACTTAACAATACTATAACCTGTGGCACAAATAGAAAAATAACATATTTACCAATATGATTATGTAAATCACTGAGGATGGGAGAGCAGGAGAGAGCACACGGCTGGGAGGTACAAGAGGTCGGGAGAGGTAAAATCAGGCAAAATTGCACCATTGGATATTGCTAGCACAGACCATTAGCAGACTTTTATATTCTATTTTTTCACCTCATTGTGGGATTATATATATATATATATATATATATATATATATATATATATACACATATGCACATTGCTTAATATTGGTTATATATTTGCATATTGATATACATTTTATTAAAGTTTTTTTCATATTGGTAAATATGTCATTTATCTATTTTTGCCACAATTTATAGTATTGTTAGATAATACCATTGCTGTTTTATTTACAATATTTACATTTATTTTTAACACTCTCCTATTAGATATTTTTAATTTGATGATATTTACATTAATAAACCATGACGCATATAAGTTAGAGCATTTTTTTACACAGTCCCTTCATTTTTGGTGATGCAAGGCTTGGTATTTGCATTTAAAGGCTGCTGCTGTTGTCTCTCAACATGAAGAGCAAAGAAGTGTCAGTGCCAGTAAAGCAGGCCTTTGTGAGGTGGAGACATCATAATAGATTGATCAGATACATAGCCAAAACATTAGGTGTGTCAAAATCAGCTGTATGGTACATTGTTAAGATGCAAGTCGGTATAGGTAATCTTAGCAATAGCTAACAACCTGGTAGATCATGGAAAGCAACTGTAGTGGATGACAGAAGAATGCTTGCAATTGTGATCTAGGTATAGAAGTGTACATAAAGAGAAGACTACATCAACATGACTATAGAGGGTTTACTACAAGATGCAAACCACTAGTAAGTCTCAAGTACAGAAAAGACAGGTTACAGTTTGCTAAATTCTACATAAAAACCCAGAATAGTTTTTGAACAAAGTCTTATGGACAAATGAGAAGATTATTAACCAGAACCAGAATGATGGAAAGAGGAAATTGTGTAGAAAGAAATGAGCTGCACAAGATCCAAAGATACCACCTCATCTGTGAAACATGGTGGATGTAGTGTTTATGTCACCTCTGGGTTTCTGAGTTGTAAACACATTATCTTGCACAGTTCAACATTACACTTCAGATCCAATTTTCTTATAAATGCCTCCAATTTTCCTAAAGGAATTTTGTTTATCTCATTTAGGCCTCGATTCAATAAATCGTGGTAAAACCGCCATAAAGGCAAAAACCCCACCGACCATTAGCCATGTCTGAGTAGTGTAGCTATTCAATAACCCATCTATCAGAAAAAAAAATACTTGTAGCTTCAAAATGTACGTAGCACCTTTTTTTGACCTTACCATGAATTAATTTCAGTCAAAAAACAATGCACTCAAAAGGAAAAAGGTAATGCTCAACGGTATCTAGTGACACTATATGTTGTCAAGAGGAGTTCAAACTCACAGCTAATCAAAATACAATTAACAAGTACATTCAAATACACTTATATATAGCTCAAAATAACTAGCATACATTGTCTGTGTTTCAAGTTTTTGCTATCTAGAGCACAGGACCAAGGATCCGAGGTTAGAGATAGAGAGGGGGGGAGCTGACACTTGAGTGTGATAGCTAGAAATACACCTTTGCACATCTTGAATACAAAAACAAACATCTCTTTTTTTCTCACAAATAACATATATTTATATTTTATTTCTAAAGTGTGATTGCAAGGGAGTGACAGAGAGTGAATGTGATTGAGTCTGTGAGGGCCTTTGTGAGTGCCTGAGTGTGAGTGGGTATGAGATAGCAGGGAGAGGAGGATAGAGGGAAGGGGAGAAGATCAGGAGAAGAAGAAGGGGAGGAGGACATCCCCGGTCAGGGAAGGCATGGGAGAGAGAGACCAGCTGGGCGGAGGGGTTCCCAAGTAAGGAGAGGTACACAGCAGACAGGGACAGAACTGTCAGTGGGACGAGGGGTGGATGTCGGGGAGCACCTGAAACAAAGATCTGAGATGTGCCAGGCTGGTAGGGATTGTGGAACCCTATGTACTCCTATGAGGAGAATAGGGTTCTCATCCAGAGTATCCTGAAGAGCATCCTGTTCCCAACACAGAGGGTCAGTGGTCTGGGATGACAAGAAGAAGGCCATCTGGTGCCAGGTCCTCAGCAAGGTGTATACAGTCTCCAGTTGGAATTGGACCATGGAGTTCATCAAGAAGCTGTGGGGTGATTGCAAATGGCATGTAAAGAATAACATGGGAGCCCTTGCCATGCATGCCCGAGACACCGGAGGTGGTCTCCCTGCCTGTATCAGCTTCAATCCCTGGGAGGAAATGCTGTGACAAAGCCTATCCATAATCATTGTTTAGTGGGTCCCTGGAAGATGTGACAATAGTGACAACAACACCCCCCAGATTCCCAGTAAGTGCATCATTTCATAACTGTACATCACACAAATGCTCATACCTAGTATGGCACAACACAGTGCCAACTTAACACACGGCCAGCATTGATTCCCACAAGTTCACCAACACAGTCCAAGTCCAGGTTTAACCTCCTCATTGGTGTGTTGATCAGAAATACCAACTGCACACAAACAATGCTTGATATCATGTTGTCATATAAATATCTGTTATGTTCCATGTTACACATGGCAGCACCTAATCCCTTGAGTGCTAGAGGGATAAACAACGCATTGGTCAACAAGGAGATGGGTATCCCTCTGGCACGCAAAGGGTTAACAGAGAATGAACACAATACAGCAGGATTACATTGCACAGGTCTACAGGGGTCAGTTTCCACATCACAGTTCAACTAATAAAAATAGATTGTTTGTACAAAACACACAAATGCACCATTGACAAAACAATGACAACTAAGTCAAAACAATGTTGGCAACACATACAGGCAAAGCAACCCCTACAATCACACATAGATGAGGAACACAGCAACACAAGCAGCTGGAGAATACATATGTCACTCACCAGGAGAACCAGAACAAACACACATCCAACATGTCATGGTTGAGCTTTGGTTATCATATGTATCCTTAAGAGTGGGGATGGAAAGGAGTAATCACTGCTTACATAAAGTACAGAATCTTATTAAGCTGATCAATCAGTGGTTGCCAGGGTGGTATCCCATGCAGTGCAGCACAATGCATTGGATATCATCCTGGTACTCAAGGGTTGACATGTCTACAATCTTTTTCACTGGCTGCCCCTCGACTTTGGTTTGGCCTCCCTATCGCTATTCACCAGTCATTCACACTCATCACTTTCAAGCACCTCCTCAAAACCAACCTGCTCAAGGAGGCATCTCAGTACCAATATTCTCTGTAACAATATCCTCCTTCTTCATACTGATGGTCACATCAGAATCATTTTGCACGTCCTTCACTATGCCTTGTATTTGCACTTATGATCCTTCTTCTGTTGTTTCTGTATGTCATCATGCTTTCTAATTAGATTGTAAGCTCCTTGGGGCATGGTCCCTTTCACAGTGTATGATTCACTTTGCTGCTCAAATAATGCAATGATCATACTTTAGCCTAATGCTCTTAACCCTGTTCTGTATTTTTGTATTTTACTATTACAGATTCTGTAAAGCACTATGTACATGTATGGTACTGTATAAATAAAGATACATACATACATACATGTCAGTGTCATTACATTGCATCCTTCTTGTCATAGCTCAGGTTAATAATCACACACATTTACCCACCCAGCATCCATACCTGTAGAACAGCAGAAGGAGCACAGCCCCTGAGAAGCCAGGACAGGGCACAAGCAGGAGGATGCCAACACCACCACCACCACCACCCTCGAAATACAGCCTGCCAACCATGACTTCCACAGACTGGATGCCTCATGGGAGGTGGATACTTCAGACCACCCAAAGCAATTATTGGATGTCCCCACCAGCACTACTACCACTGGAATGGCACTGGATGCCAAGTACAGTAATCACCCCACAATAGGGCATATGGGCCCACACTATGGCCATAGCCACCCACCTGGATGCAGCCACAGCACGAGTCCTGGCTATGACCCCACACCTAGATGGGAGGGAAACAGATTCCAGTGGCCATGGAATGACCCATGCTTAGGATTGACAGGTGTGCATACTGTGATGTGTGTACACATCTGTTGTTATGTGTTAACCTCTGTTGTTGTGGGGTATGGTGTGACAGATTATGTCAACCCCTTGTCCCTGAGGGGGTTGATGCATGCCCATTTTCCAAGTGGTTTGTTGGCCTTGCAGGGGTTAATTTTGCCATTGTTGTTCTTTTGCTATGTGCTAAGTGTTGTTTGAGTTTTTGGTTCCCTTCTTTCTTTTGTTCAACCGTGTTTTTTTCCTCCATTGTGTGCTGTATGGCAAGAAAGATGGGTGCAGAATTTCAACTGGTAAATGTATCAGTTTACAGTGCATTGGCACTGTCCACACAGAACTGAATGGCTCCTGGGTAGAGCTGTTCCATTGTTCTCAGTGGGCGAATTATTAATGGCCGTTGTCATTTTAAAACTCCTCTTGGCTGTTCATAGCACTGGTAATTGAATGGCTTACTGTTCTTAAAAAACTGCCATTGGCTGCTTTTTTTTTGCATCGGAGACAATTGAATCAAGGCCTTGAAGAGCAAATCCTATTGTTGATTTTTATACCATCTGCAAGATAGGAACACAATTCCTTGAAAATCTCTGATAATATCACTAATGAAGATATGCCATAAGAAACACAACACTGGATAGCCCATTAGTACTCAAGTTTTATATATACTGTACCTGCATCTATTGCAAGTAAAACTTAACATTAATATGTCTGTAAACCCCCCACATATACACAATTAAGGATTGGTGAATTATTTTACCTGAAAAATTAAATAGAAAAAAAATGGCACCAATCTCCTTCACCCCTGAAAAAATATGTTCCCTCTTTTTTCTGCCTTCATCATTACATGGAAATCAATTATAAGAATTAATCCCCCCCACACACACACACTTTGAGGGTTTTCCTTGTATTCCTACCAAGACAGTATAAAACTGGTGTCAGGTTCAGGCACTGTGTTCTTCTGGGTTTGCAAGAGAGAGAATATAGCATTGTTTTGGATTTGGAAATGATAGGCAAACAAAGGCAAGTACTAGTTTATTTTTATGAATCTTCTCAGCAGACAATTTGTTATCTGTGTGTGGGGAGTCTGGTGACTCTGTGATGTGTGAAGAGAGGAAGGAGAGATATAAAAAAAACAAACAAATCTCTTCTGACGGAGAAGTGAGACAGGCAAGTGATCTAAGCCTCTGTGACTGACTGTCAGATATACTTTGCAGACTGAATCCTAAGAAACAGACAAATATAGCTTAGACTGACTGGTACACATGCCAGAAGAAGAGAGACCAGAATACTGAATGAGGTGTGGTGGTGCTTGATGCTTGCAGTAGATGGTGTGTGACTCAATTTATCACTTATTACCAACAGTTGATTATGAAGCTAATATGTCTATCCTCTATAAAAATTATGACTGCAATGATGCTGGGAGAGAAAGCTGCTGCTGACAATATGACACTAGCTTGAAGCAGATAGGGAGTCAAAGAAGCAACGTAGTAGAAGTTGCAATTAATGTGTATGTTAATTTTTTTGTAGACACCGGACAGGGACTGAGGGCACCAGTGAAAGAAACAAGAAACAGAGATGTATATATGGTAGTAATTTTTGAGTATATTTGAGTTGTGTACTTTACTGTAAAGATCAAAAGTACTTTGATTATGCCCAGCAACCATACTAGGGTCAAGGATAAGAGGAAATGAATAGGAGCAGTGCAGAGATGTGTTAGTAAGGTGGTAATCCAAAAAATGGACCGTAGCCATGGTTGCTGCTGTGTCTACAAGAATATATGATGATTCCCCTCCTCCGGAGGAAACTGTACATTTGTAATGAAATTACCACTACCATCCACCATCTGTAGCAGTAATAAATCTTTTAAGTACATTGAAGATGACAAGGAGTGGCATTTGAGTGTTGATGGTATAGTAAAGGAGGGTGAATCAGTTAAACCAACTGTTGTGATGGACAGTGCGAATACAACGTCCTCAAAAGTAGTGGTGAATGTTCTGAAAATCCCCTATTATACAAGTGTAATGGAGCATAGTCCGTTACTGGAGCCCTTGTCTGGGCCTGAAGTTGTTATCCCAAGAACCCCAGAGACTGTGGACATTTCTGGAACCAAAGAGATTGATAATCATGGACTGCTGGCTTGCTTCCAAGGAAATGGGGGGTAAGGGTTAATTATTTGAGTTTGGGAAAAGTTACTTCCAATGTGTATTCTAGCCACTCAAGCCAGTGTATTGTGAACTGTACTGAGACCCCCTCCGTGTGTTAATTCATTCACGCCCCTCAAGTCTTTGTGTCCATTGCTGAGTTCATCAACCTTTTTGTATTAGTAATGCAATCATGTCTGTGCCATTGTAATTGCTTGGACCACTTGCTGTTGGTCCTTTGTCTTGTATGGAGCCACCCATTAATTCAGGGGAAAGGGAAAAGGTGAAGAAAAATGGCTTCTTTCTTTGTCTCCTCCACATTCCACTTTGCTGTCTGGAGCAGAGGATGATTATGCTGCTTGTAACGGACCACAGTCTGTTACTGGTCAACCATTGCTGGGCATGCAGACTTTCAGCCCATTATTTCAGACTTTGGGGAACTTTGAACATTTTATCAGCAGGCAGCTCTGCAAAAGAGTCCCCACAACATGCTGCTATACCGGGACCAGAGGTTACCATGTTTTCCTGGCCCAGGACAAGGGGCTAACCTGTAATTTCATAGCCCAGGACAAGGGTCTCATCCAGTTATTTCCTGGCCCAGGACAAGGGGCTAACCTGTCATTTCATAGCCCAGGACAAGGGCCTCACCAGTTATTCCCTGGCCCAGGGCAAGGGGCTCCTGACTTACTCCGGAGCTCGGACAAGTGACTACCCCCCTCAGTGTCACAGGACAAGGGGCTAACAATTTGTTTCCTGGACCAGGACAAGGGGCTAACATTTACTCCTGACCCAGGACAAGGGGCTACCATTCTTTTCCTGTCCTAGGACAAGGGGCTACTAGCAGCCCGTCAAGGACTTCACAGACTTCCCAAGCCAGCGTTCACCCAGGCTGCTCTGGCTTGGTACTGAAAAGGGGGAGAAGTGTAAAGGACCACAGTCCATTACTGGAAACCATTGCTGGGCATGCAGACTTTCAGCCCATTATTTCAGGCTATGGGGAACATTGAACACTGTGCACTGTGTTGTTGATTATATCAGTCAGACTGCCTGTCACAGCCTCTGTATTGTCCCTTTGTTCAGGTGTGTACAGTAACCCCAGGGGGTCCCATGATATTGCAAGCCCCTACACCAACAATCATTTGTCTGTTTACCCTTCCCTTCCCATATTGTCTAAGTAATTCAATCATGTCTGGCCCCATTGTGTTATGTCCCCACCATTTGCTGTTGCCCACTGTATATTATTGATTTGTATTGTATTCCCTGTGTTACCTCCCCCAAAATAATGTGATAAACTCTGTATAAAAGAGCAGAGTGTTCACTAATAAAGAGTTAGTCCTTTGGAACTAAGAAGGAGTACAGAGTCTTTATTCCTGAATGGTTTAAAGAGTCCACTTTGACTCCCATTCAGGAGCCCTGTGTTCCAGTGTTTCAGCCAGTTATCCTGTTTCACCAGACAGGCTACCCATTTGTAGCCACATCTGGGAGGGAGAGACCCAGAACGGTGGTTTAAGTCAGCCCAAGTACTTAGGCTCCCATTACACTGCTGTTGATGCTACTTCCTCATAATCAGCACTGCAGCTAGTGCCAGGAGTATTGCTGCTGCTGGAAATTGGAACTTGTCCTATTCCCACATTACACATTCCAACTGTGTCCACAGTGGTCTGCGGCACAATAGCCTGCTCCTTGGCAACATGTTGCCCTTGCAACTCAGCAGCTGCAGAAATTAGAGCAGTAGAAAACTCTACAAATTCCAAAAGTTCACTGCTGGTGGTGGTGGTGATGCTCATCCTCATCTCTATCTCCCATTCCTTCTCAGTTTGTGCTAAAAAGTCCATCAATTCCCTTCCACCCCAGCTTCTCCACCATCATCATCACCACCACCACTAGTCCCTCTGTGCTGCTGCTGCTGCTGCTCTATTACAGACATCTCTCTGCTAGTTGGAGTAGGTGACGAGAAATGTGACCTAATGTCAGACTTGCCATTTCTTGGTGACCTGAAGAAGGCAGACCGGCAGCAGTAGCAGCAGACACAGACAGCTGATCTATGCTACTGGGGGTGGTGGTGGTAGTATTTTTGCTGCACCTGCTAGGAACCAGTTCTGGCTTCTTCAGGATCATGTTCCACCTGGACAATGCCACTGGGGGAAGGGGACACCCAGGGGCAGGGGAACGGTGTGGGCGCCCTTGACTGCTAGTCTGGATGCTCTCAATTGCTTCCCCTACCACTCCCCTAACGATATTCCCACCAGCTCTTTCACCATTAAATTTACTACTATTAAAACCAACCACATCACTTTCAGCCCCTGAGTCTTCCTCCTCACAGTCAATAATAATAAGATGATTACCCCCCTTCTTCACTTCTAACACTAACAAGCTACTGGGCCTTCTTAGTAGTAGTAGCACTAGCACTGGTGGGACCACTTGGGGATGGCAAGTGAGACTTGGGATCCCCTGCTGTCACACTTGGCATCATCTTTTCCTCCAAGACACACTGCCAGCAGGTTCAGCACTGGTGGCAGCAGGTTCTGCACTGGCATCAGGAATAGCACTGGTGGCAGCAGGGTTAGTACATCTGACAGAAGGCACAGTACTGGTGGCAGCAGGTTCAGAACTGGAGGCAGGAACAGCACTAGTGGCAGCAGGGCCAGCAGTCTGACATCAGGCACAGTACTTTTGGCAGCAGGGGCAGCACTGGCAGCAGGCAAAGCACTGGTGACAGCAGGGGAAGCATGTCTGACATCAAGCCCAGCAATGGTGGCAGCAGTCAAAGGCGGCTGACCTGTCCTGCTCTCACTACTACCCTCTTCTTTCTCCCTTGACATTAATTTCCCCAAGATCCATAGGGGTGATTTAGGGGGACTAGCATTGCTTCTATAGTGCTCACTTCTTCCTCCTCAGACTCAGTGGACACATAAGGGTCCGTCTAGTTCCTCCTTTTATTATTTTTTTGTTGTAAATTATTTTTATTAGAGGTACACGAGCACATGTATCGCACAATAATAACAAGTAAAGTACAAGAGCATTACAACAAATTAATAAAAGTGTTACAATATTGGCTCAGTGTATGAAAACAGTACAGAATCCAGTAACACAATATTACAATACATGTTCAAGCCTCCCCCCCTCCCCCTACTTTTTCCATTTTCAGAAAAAAAATTCCAGTAGAACCCCCTAGTCCCCTACCCCATACCCATGCAGACAAGCAGACCCCCCTCCCCTGGCCAGGAACCAACCGCCCATAAATATGCTGCTGGTGTATGTCTATTTGTAGATAGAGACAAGAATATCATTCACTACAAATGAAATAGACCCAAAGGGTATAATCCTCAGTCACTTCTATATTTATTGTAAAGTAATAGCTATGCCCATATAGCAAGGATCTATTTTAATGCCTCAAATGGTCAATGTAAGATACATTCAATAGAAGAACTCAAACAACCCCCATCATGATCTATTATACTCACCCCAGGAGAGAAACCTGGTCACCCAGCATCCCCATATAAATCTGAATTTATTCTGGTTACCCCTGTGCAAATATACACCCTGTTATTGTCGAAGATTGGAATTAATCAAGTTAATCCAAGGTAACTTGATGGTTGGGCCCCAGCCATCCACTTCAATGCCACCACCTTTCGCGCCATGACCAACAGTTCCCTTAGAAGTGCATGTTCACCAGCTACATGTAGGTGATCAGGGAAAACGGAGAGCAAATATGTACAAAGGGGAGTTCCCAACCCAGCAACCGGGTCAGAACATCAGCCACGTCTTTCCAAAATTGTTGGACAGGGGGGCATTGCCAAATAAGATGAATAAAGTTGGCATAATCCCTGACATTTAATACACTTAGTGTGAGGTAGGTTGCCCATTGTAAATAAGCGGGATGGTGTGTGGTAGACTCAGTGTAAGATTTTTAGTTGTATGAGTTGGTGTCTAGCTGTGGCATACCAGTCTAGGACTTGTAAGTGCTATATAAGTGTCTACCTGTATCTGCCTCCCATCTGACTCTAAGGGTGGTGAGATCTGTGTTTACAGTCCTACACAGCCACAAGTAAATAAGAGAAATCGGTTTATGGAAAGATCGACTATTTACCAGTTTCAGCAGTGAAAATTCCATTATCTCAAATGGCCTCTCAGAATGCAGTGCAGTCAGAGCATGTCGCAGCCTCAGATATGTAGAGAAAAGTCTATGACGGTTGCCAAATTCCACGTTAAGTTGTTGAAAGGTTTTAAGAGTTGATCCGTCATATGACTGACCCAACTCAGTAATACCAATCCTGGTCCACACTGGACCAAATTCCAATACACACAAATGGGAGAGACCCTTTGCCCCCCACAAAGGATGCGTAGGAGCCAATTCCGAGTACCCCGCAATACACTGCAGCTGTGTCCAAACTTGGGATAAGGACCTAGTAGTCGGAACTGGCGAAGAATATATTCCTGCACCTACTGTCACAAAATGTTCAATGCGGTACTCTGGTCTCAAGCGTGAATCCTCAATTCATGGCAAAGTGTGGGCGGACTGGGGCACTACATAGGCCAGCATATATTGGGCATAAGCTGCTAAATAATAGTGGTAGAAGTTAGGGAGTGAAATACCCCCCCTCCTCTCTAGATCGTTGTAGAGTAGACAGCCTAAGCCTAGGACGGCCTCCCGACCATAGAAACTTGGTAACAATTTTGTCAAGTTCCCTAGAATGCCATTTAGGGATAGGAACTGGGGCCCCTTGAAAGACATATAGTAGCTTGGGTAAGAAAATAATTTTGATCAGGTTCTCATGTCCGATAAGATTCAGGGGGAGATTAATCCAGGAGGAAGTTTTATCCTTGAATTGTGTAATTACCGGTTCAAGGTTATCCCTAATACACGAGTCATGAGAAGTAGATAGTACAATACCAAGATATTTAAACAAGATGCTACAGGAGAGGAGGATATCCAGAGAAACCATAGTATCAGTCGTTGGATTCAGTAGCAACATAGTGGACTTAGTCTAGTTAATCTTAAGAACGGAAAGTGGGCCAAAATGATCAACCACTGCTAAAAGCCTTCGAAGAGAGGCACCTGCATCTTTCAGAAACACCAAAATATCAGCGGCATATAATGCAAGCTTCTCCTCCCGATCTCCTGCAAAAAGTCCCCTGATATCACCATCAGCCCTAATCAGTGAGGCCAGTGGCTGAACCGCCTCGTTCCCCTGCTCAGTAGAAAAGGATCCGACAATACTCCTCCCGCCGATACCCAAGCACATGGTGCAGCATAAAGTACATGAATCCAGTGCATGAACGTAGGTCCAAAATTGAATCTACGCAGTACAGCCCAGAGAAAGTTCCACTCGACAGCGTCTAGAGTCACGACCACCCCAGAGCCCTGATTAGCATAAGTGGACTAAATATGAAGAAAGAGGTAACGAAGATTGAGGAAAGTGGACTTACCAGGAATGAAGCCTGCTTGGTCTGAATGAACTAGCTTAGAAACAACTTTATTAAGTCGAATTGCAAGGATCTTAACTAAAATTTTAGTGTCTACCAGGAGAAGGGAAATAGGGCGGTATGAATCGCAGAGACGTGGGTCCTTACCTGGCTTCAGAATAACAGTGATCATTGCTTCATTTTGTGAGGCTGTTAGAATATGGCCATCAAAAATAAAAGGTATTTAACAAATGTGGAGCAATTATTTCCTTATACCTCTTATACCATTCTGCTGGAAGACCATCACTTCCAGGGGACTTGCCCAAAGGAAGCTCCCCTATCACATTCACTACCTCCTGAAGCATAATGGGCAAATCCATCATCTGGTAATCTTCCAGGGACATGACTGATACATCACAGTTTGCAAGATACTTTTCTAAGTCTGAGGCAGTTGGCAAGGACCGTGCCCTATAGAGGTCTGAATAAAAAGTCACAAATTCGTTATTAATACCTTTCGCATCAATAATCAATGATTGATGTTCAGATGTAAGAGAAGTAATTTCTTGTCTTCCCTCCCCAGGCCTTACCAAATACACCAGGAGCTTCCCTGCTCTGTCGCCATTTTCAAAGTAGTTTTTTGTAGAACATGTGCTCAATATTTCTGGCAGCCAATTCAACATGAAGTTTAGAGGTAGCCAGCTGGAGCTTATCATGATTCTCTATGGTGGTTTCATCCACATAAAGGTGTTCAGTTTCTCTCAACTCCTCCTCCCACTTCAGAACTAGTTCTCCCCTATTCTTTTTATAGGACGATATGTGGGAAATAAAAGATCCCCTGCCAACTGCCTTGGCAGCGTCCCAAAATATACCTTGGGAAGAGGTATCCATATTTTCACGTATATAGTTTAACAGGACCCTTTCATGTGCCTTAGCAAAGGATTCAATGGAAAGCCAGAAGGGCTAGAGTCTCCAAGTTCCACTCGGTTGGTCAGCCCCCAACTGATCTGTCAGGAGAAGAGGAGAGTGATCTGAGGCAACTCTGGGTAAATAAGTACAAGGTAAGACTCTACAAAGGATATGTCTCGAGACAAATACACAATCAATCCTCGATAAGGATCAATGAGTGGCCAAGTGACTAGAGTACTCCCTGGTGTCTGGGTGCAATATACGCCAAGCATCCACCATATTAGCATCATCTATAAATCCCAATGGTTTAGCCCTAGAACTCCTAGAATCAAATGTACTCCCCCTATTCTATCCATGTCTGAATGTAGAGTCATGTTGAAGTCCCCCATACAGAGTATGGAATGGTCAGATCTGGTGCTTATATAGGACAGCACTTCCTGTAGTATATCAGGTACAAAAGGTGGTGGCATATACAAAACAATAATAACAAACGCAATATTACGTACTTTACAATCTAGAAAAATGTACCTACCCCTTGAGTCAGTTTTAAGTTCAAGTAGTTCAAAAGGGAGCTGTTTTTGAATTAAAATTGAGACTCCACAGGAATGAGTAGAATAGGTAGCATGATAATGATGCCCCACCCATGGTTTTGTAAATGCTAATACTTTACTGCCTGTAAGATGTGTTTCCTGCAGTAGTAAGATGTCAGGATAATATTTTTTGACATAAGCCATTATCAGTGAACGCTGGGATAAGACAGGGTGAACAACTTAAAAAAATACAAAAATATATAAGGAAATAAAAAACAAATAAAAAAGAATAAAGAAATAAATATATTAGGTGACAGTGTCAGACAGCTGACTGGGCTTAGGCAAGAGATCATATGCCATCAGTTGTGCTGTGTAGAGTAAAAACACAATAGTTGAGTAATATCCAGCAAATGCACAAGGGTCAGGGGGAGTGTGGAGCATTACAGACATGTGAGCATAAAGTAGTAGTAGTTCAAAAACTGACTGCAGCAATGGTTGCTGCAGCGTGTGCAATCAACGATGATGCTCCCTCTACTCCAAGGGAGGATGCAGTTTTTCAAGGTCCCAGCAAAACTAGTTCCAACACCACCAGTGCCAGTAAAAATAAAGAACCATATAAGAAGAACACTGAAGATGACAACAAGTTGCATTCAAGTGTTGATGATGCTGGCAATAGCATAATAGAGGAAGGTGTAGCAGCTGAACTGCCTGCTGCATCAGATAGTGAGACAGGCAAGCACCAAAACACCTGTTCTCAAAGTAGCAGCAAACTTTGTTACAGTAAAAGTAAAAAGAAACTGTTTGAGACATCTAAAAGCTTAGAGGACTATAAGGATACCAGTGGGCAAGGACTGTCAGATGATGCTGATGCTGCTGAGGATGACCGATGATGATGATGCAGGTCTAGAATATATTCCTCCAGCATTCTTCTCTTGTTCAAATACAGATGAAGTTAAGTGTGAGGGTGATGACATGGCAATAAAGTTAGGAGAAAGGCAACACCTGAATATTCCACCATTGAAAAGAAGCACTGTGTCTGTCTATAAACAGTTTGAGAAAGCCATTGGAAAGTCTGAACCTGGACAAGCACATATGTCAAAAACACACAGTCTCACTATCAGTCATCATCAGCATCATTACCCAGCAGCAGCAACAATAGGAACACAGGCTATTAACATCCACAATGTTAGATATGACGAGTGCCTCTGCTGATGCTGCTGTAAGTGCTGCACCGTTGACACCTAGTAGTAGTGGCAGTAGAAGTGAATCAACATCTAACCCCAGTAGTAGTAGTAGTAGCAGTTGCAGCGCCTCAGGAACCCATCATTTCATGAAGTCCACAGTATGGAGATACTTCAGTCAGGATCCTCAAGCTAAGCATGTTGCTATCTGTTGTCTGTGAAAAAAGCACGTGAACAGGGGGAAAGCAGGCTCACACATAGGTTCCGCCTTATGAGATCCCACCTGAAGCACAACCACAGGCCTGACTGGGAGACACATTATCAGTAGGCCAAAGGTGCCACAACTAGAAGCAGCAGAATCACTATAAAAAGTTCCCAGGGCTCTACAGCAGAAAAAAGAAGTAGTCAGTTATTTGAGTACCAGAGAGTATGCTACTGCCAGTGCCAACAGTTAGTTCAGTCCAAATAACACCTATGGCTCCTGTTGCAGAGGAGTAGGATGACTGTGGCTTTGCTGTAAGAGATGGTGAGAGTCAAAGACTGCCCACACATGCTGCCTCAACTGCCACCACCTCTTCTAGTCATGTTGTTAAAGCAATAAAATTTCAGGCTTCTTCTGCCATGTCTTGCCAACCCACACTGTTCCTGGGAAGGAGTCAAAAACTTCACAAAAACAATCCCAAAGTAAGCCTGTGGAATGGTCAAGGTTGCCAAGATGTTGGCAATGGACATGCTGCCGTATTCTTTTGTAGAAAAATGAGGCGTCAGAGAACTGATGACATGTGTAGCTCCACGTTAGAATAATCCAAGCTGCAGTTATTTTTCCAGGACAGCTGTGTCTGAATTGTACAAGCAGGTGGATTAGTGTGGTTGGTAAAGGGCTGAAAAGTGCATATGGCAAAAAAATCCACCTGACAACAGATATGTTTACAAGTGGGCAGAGCACAGACTATATGACTGTGACCTCTCACTGGGTTTCCCTTTCCCCAGCACAAACAGTGAACAACATTAGAATACAGCATCTGGTAATCATGTTTCTGGTTGTGGCAGTGTGGTTAAAAGGTGGTAGCAGCAGCAGGATAGCCCATACCATCGTCACACCACCTTGTGCATGCAGCGTTTTGAGAGGCAGTCCCACAAAGCTGTAGATGTTCTAAGTACGCTAGAGCAGGTGATAGAGGAATGGCTTGTACCCCACTCCTTAAAAGCTGGTTTTGTGTCTGCTGATAAAGGCTCCAAAATAATCACTGCTTTGAGAATAGGTGGATGCTGCATGTGCCCTGCTTTATTAAATTTAGTTATGACCAGATTCCTGGTAGAATCCAAAACCCTCAAAGAGATGCTTACTATTGCCTGCAAAATCTGTGCCCATTTTAGTTGCTCCTACAGTGCACAAAACGCTCTATATTCCATACAAGAGAGTAACAACCTGCCCCATCACCAGCTGAAAATGGAGGTACCTACCAGCGTGTTTGTATGAGCAGAATAAGGCCATTAGCGAGTACACCATGCAAAACTGGAAGGCTTTGGAGGGAGCCTCTTTGTCACCTGGCCAATGGCAATTAATGTGCGATGTTTGTGAGATACTGAAACCCTTTGAGGAGGCAACCATGCTGGTGAGTCACATTGGGGCAGGAATCAGTGAAATTCTACACATGATATTTTTATTGCAGAAAAAAATGAGGAGTATGGCTGAGGATTCTTACCATAATGATAACACAGACATGCACCAGCTGGCAAAGAACATGTTAGCGAGCTTTGAACAAGATCCTCACATAGTGTCCATTAAAAGCAATGAGGAATACATTTTTGCCACTTTGCTTGACCTCCACTTCAAACACAAAATTTCTGCCAAAGGGCCATCAGCAGTTTGTCACAACAAGGAGTCATGACGATCAGCAGCAAGTCTCTGAGGAATTGGATTCTGTCAAGAAATATAGAGACATGTTTATTGATCGAGTGGAGGGTTGCATTGTGGAGGATGAGAGGGAGAAAGTGAGGGCACAACAAACATCTAGATAGTATAGTGAAAAGGATGGCAGCAAAGCATTTCAAACAGTATATCCCATTCACACAGGGCAATTCAAGGGTCTCAGCAGGGGTGGCAAAAACCCAACATTGGTGGTGGTGGTGGTGGTGGCAAAATATCTCTTTGGGACTTTCTTAGTATGGGTTGGTAACTGACACACAGGAACACTGTAGCTCCTAGAAGTGGTTCCACTGCATGTTAGATGGTTTCTGTATACTTGAAGGATAGCTACATTTTAGGCAGAAACAGTGATCCCATGGACTACTGGCAAACAAAGCAGTGTATGTGGCCAGAATTGACACATGATGAAGTGGAAACCATCAGTTGTCCTCCAGCAAGCATTGAGTCAGAGAGGGTATTCAGTGCAGCTGGTTACATTGTCAATGACCACAGGATGCGGTTAGCAAGCAGCAATGTTGGGAGAATAACATTCTTAAAAAATGAACCAACATATCATACCATCTGAGTATCAGGTAGCAGAAACCACACATGACAGACAAATCCAGGACAAATATATTAACAGCAGCACAGATGAGAAGGTGGAGGAGGGATATGTAGAAGGGTTTCCACCATTTACCCCACTTGGGACCACTGCTATGAGCAACAATGTGTGTCAATAATTTGAGAAGGAGGATAGAGATTTGACACAAACATGACAATAGTACAAACTAAATACATACACAAATCACACCATACCAGCCAGTCCTCCCACCAGAAGCACTACAGTACACATCTGCCACACTGTAGGATGTTTTTGTTTTTTTATCTTTTTGACATCATCATGAATATGTGCCAGTGTCACTTTATAAGGAACTTAGTGTTGTGGGCAAAGGGCAAATGCATTATGCATGCTAATACATGTTCAAGGCATATGTTAATGTAGGACTCACAACTTTGACTTTCAGACACTTATTTCTAAACTACAGCCCTCAGAAGTAGTAATATTACAGTGGGAAATGCCTGTAGGAAATATAGGCAAAAAATGTGTTAAAATAGACAAAAAGGAGGACATTTTTTCATAGAGGAAAAGGAGAAAACGTTGTGAAAAAAAGTGGAGTCATGCGGCAAATATTTCACACCTTTTGCCCACCCTTAAAAAAATTCTACATGATAACCAGGCGGTTATTATGATTCTAGAATCTATGCTGACATATACACTTCAGATTCTGATGTTCCAGATAATTCCTTTTTTATCTGCATTTTACAGAAAGGATCAAAAACTTGCATTCCAGAATTAAGACAGGAAATGCATGAGGATTTTCATGAGATTTGGCTTCTTTCCTGCCCTGAACTGTAGAACAATTATGCATTGAATTCTTTTTCTTATAAACAAGTCATGTATTCGCCCTGAAGCATTAATTCCCCAGAAGGTCAATTTGAAATCTAATAAAAAAAACTTGAGTTAATGTTTTATCTTGCCATATTTTGTCTGAAATAAATGACAAAAAAGGCATAGATTATTCTCTACAGTGAAGACTAAAAAGGCTACATTCTTAAGAAGTGAATATACAATAATATAATACTTTGTTCATTGTTATTTTATCTTCATATACTTGTGTTTTCCTCATCACTTGACCAGATCATTGAAGTCTAATGCCACATTTATTACACATTCTTACATTTTATTCTAGAAATGGTAGACAGATTTTTCAGGTCATGGCACTGGCAGACAGCAGAGTTCTATTTGCAAAAGAAAAGAAGAGTGAGGTAAATCTGGAGCAAGACAAGCAGATAATAATGGACAAATAATCATGCCTAAAATCCTCTTTGATTTAAATGGGATGGTTAACCATTTGAATGCAAGAGGGTGACCAAAACATTTTGACGCAATGGGTTGGAAAACCCTCTAGCATTCAAGGGGTTAAAAGTCTAATTTAAAAGTTTAGTTTTCTCCTACAGGGTAAAAGGTTTGCCCCAGAGTTAATCAATGTTTCTTTAGAAAATATTACTGCATGATGAAGATTTTTTATTTTTTGAATAAAGAAAAGCTTTATTTGAAGTAAGCTTGTACAATCCAAGTAACATAAAGCACAAGTATATCCAAAAGATTACAATACAAATAATCCACATCCACATTTACCTAGTAAAAAATCAAAAGGCAATATGAATATTCACAAAGGCAATTGTAATATTTTCCAGGGTAACAATGGTAGACAAAATACATAAAGTATTTCAATGTGGGACATATTTCTACAATGAAATGTTAACCTGTTTTTTTGGCTATCAGCTCAACTAAAGTATGCAGAGATGGACAGTCATATCTAGGCATGTGCAAAACATTTTGCCTCAAAAATGAAACAGAAAGAAAATGGCACTACCATCTGAATTAAACATTTTCTTGAAAAATGCAGACTTTCTGCTTTTTCCAAAGTAGCTCATTACATTGAAAGCAACTGTAAGTCTAAACTTCCCTCACCACATGGCATGTTCCCACAGTATGTTATTTTGTGTTTGTGAATGGTAGAGAAAGCAGGACAATTATTGAGCTAGTTAAAATAGGAAAGTAAAGTAAAATACAAAAAGCACAAAAAAATGTTCTCTGTGTGGGACTCTGGGGCATTGTGAAGGGAGAAAGGAGGAGAAAGATCCTGAGGATACCCCAGGATCTTGGTTGCCAGAGACAGGCAGCTGTTATTCAGATTCCTTTATTCATCTGGCTGTTATCTCCTTGCTAAGGGAGTCTGGGGGTGTGTGAGAAGGGAGTGAAGTAGATTTACCCCAAATACCCCAACAATTTCATGTGACTGACTGGAAAAACACAAGAAGCTGTGATTCAAATGTCATCTTTATCTAGTTGCCATCTCAGTGCTAGGGGTGTCAGGGGAAAAAAGCAGTTGAACAGGGAGTGATTTTTTTTGTAGTTGAATAATGTCCAGCACATTTACTAGGGGCAGGGAGAGGGTGAAAGGAGTAGTAGCAGCAGTGTAATAAATGTGCCATGATTGTTGCAGCTTGTGCAATAAATTATAGCAATCCCTTTCCTCCTGAGGAGGCAGTTTGTCAGAGTTCCACAAAAAAATTAATAAACCATCTAAAAACATTGAAGACAACTATAAGTCATATTGTAGTGTTGATAAAATAGTAGAAGTGTAACAGTTCAACCAACTGGTGCACCTTACAGTGAGACAAACAAGCACAACAGCTGACCTGAAAGTAGTAGCGAAGTTGTAAAAATCCCTCTAAGGGGAAAAGTAAAAATAAATTGTTTGAGATCTCTAAAAGCCTAGACGAATATAAAAGTAGAGGGGAAGAAGTGGTGGATTATAATGAGGAGGATGACCTAATTACTTATGATGATGATGTTGATCTATAACATATCCTTCCATCTTCTTCCTCTTCTTCAGATACAGAGGAAGCTGAGAGTGAGGGAGATGATTGCATGGCCAGAAAAGTAGCTGAAAGACAAAGGCTAAGTCTTCTACCACTGAAAGAAAACAGTTGAAAAGTCTGACCCTGGATAAGCAAATATGCCAAAAAATACACAGTCATCTTGCGACCATCAACAGCATCATCACCTCTTTCAAGTCCAAGCCCCACTCAGTCACACACACACTGATGTTCAGTAACCAGGAAGAACATTTTATCAACATCCACAACCCTAGCTATGTGCAGCACCTTTGACACCTAGTAATAGTACAATTACAGCAAGATCAAGCATCAGTACTTGTAGCAGCACGTCAGGAAGCTCTCAGTCTATGAAGTCCAAAGCATTGATATAGTTCACTCATGATGACCCAAAAGCTAAAAATTTCACTGTCTTTTGTCTGTGTAAAAGGTGTGTGATCAGGGGAAAAAGCACAACCACTGGTCTGACTGGGAGACATACCATAAACATGCCAGATATTCCAAAAGTAGCAGCAGCAAAAACACTATTTGGCACATAATAGGAGTAATGATGTTAATGTGCAGAGAGTGTGCCAAGAATATGTTCATTCAAAATAACATCTATGGTTCCTGCTGCAGAGGAGTATAACTCTCCGTAAGAGATGAGAAGAGTCACTGACTGCTCACACAAGCTGCCACCACCTCTTCTAGTCATGTTTTTAAAGTAATACAGTTACAATGTACTGCAGTGTACTAATAACCACACTTACTGAGATATTCGAAGGAGTAAAAACTTCACAAAAATAATCCCAGTAGGCCTGTGTAATGGCAAAGTTACAAAGATGTTAGCAGTTGATATGCTGCCTTATTCTTTTGTGCAAAACCATTTTGGAGAACTGATGTCATGTGTAGCTCCTTGCTGGCATACCCCAAGCTGCAGCTATTTTTAAAAGTATGGCTGTACCAGAATAGTACAAGCAGGAGGTTAGTGTAGTGGGAATAGGACTGAAACTTCATGACAACTGATACGTGGACATAATGTCAGAGTAAATACTATATGACTGTCACTGCTCACTGAGTTTTCTTCCCACCAGTGGGCAACGCTAGCTCTCACACGATTGGAATTTGAGGCAATTGTGTCCTGCTGTATGTTCTGATTCACAAAGATCCACTTTTTTGCCAATTTCATGTTAGCCCAACAAGGTCTCCTAAAATCTTTAAGTTTTCTTCTCAAGCTCCCCATTCCATTATATATATGGCTAAGTCCCTCTTTAGTGGCAATCACAGTCGCCTAATTAAGTATCTCTGGCATTCTAGTGTCAATCGCTTGGTTGAACTTGAGAGATGTCAGGCAGTTGCTACCACCTCTCTGTCACATCAATTGATCCCCCTGTTGAAATTTCACCAGAGCTAAGCTCTCTTATCTATCTATGTTTCTATTTATCTGTATTGGGGAATAGAACTGGCTATACGGTTGGCAATGATCCTTTTTCTGTCCTTTCTTTCTCTCATTGATTTACTGGTCTTTGGCCATTGTACCTTTCCCTTTTTCTGTTTTATCTTTGTTGTATATTCTTCCTCTTACTTTCCTCTTTCTTTCCCCATATCTTTTAAAGTTTATTTTTTTCTTTTGTTTCTAATAACTATTACATATCTTGTATGCATCTTTAATATGGCTGATTTTAACTTTGTCACTTTATTCTTCAATTGACCAAGGCTGCTTGATAATGATTTTCTCTATGATTCACTCTTTTATTGAGCCCAGACTGTTGTTACAGTTTCCTGCTTTTTGTACTACATATGGATGTATGAGTTGTTTCTTAATTAAGCTATTTTTATCTTTGTTAAAAAAGGGAAGGTTTTAACCTCTTGAATGCTAGAGAGTTCTCCAACCCATTGCGAAGTAATGCTTTGGTAACAAGGTAAAAAGGAATAACAGAATTCTCAATATACACTAAAGTGATTTGATGTATAGGTGGACAAGCATAAAAGCTTCTAACACACAGATTAAGACATGCAGCTAGTTCTCCAAATAGTAGGAAGGGTTCTTGTATAATATATACAAAAACAGAAGAAAACAGAAAAGCACGGTTTCCGCTAAGTGATTATTACACCTTTATGGTTTAATAAAGGATCTTTACATAAATACAGCCATCTCACATTGCTTGAATGGGACAATAAAGTTGAACTGATGGGTACTGGTCTCTGTATTCAGTGAGTTAAAAGTACGATTTGCATCAGTGGACATTTTTATCTGTTCCTGAGGATGTGTGAATAGTTTTATTTTTTCTGCCTATCGACTTCAGTGTGTTTGCCATAGTCATATCCAATATTGATGTCATAATAAAATGGCTAAGCTGTTACAAATTATTTACTTGTGCGCAGACAGCTTGGGGTATATTTGTCAAGATAAAAGTAGAGCAATTCTTGCGCAACAAAGAAAAAACCCCATGACTTTCAATTAAACTGTTTCTTCGATAAATATAGAGCAGTTGGTTTCCCCGGGAATTATTCCTCTTTTGCATTAATACATGTGATCTTTTATGTATGGAATTAGCAATCATTTCCTTATTCCCAGTTTAATAAATACATCAATGTGTTGTTTTCCAGAGTTTTTTGGTCCCTCATCTTGTATATAATATAAAGGCAAATGTATTCTTCTAGGCTTTTTGGTGCTTTGAACCCAAACCTTCTAACAGACATTTCATGTCTCGAGAGCAGTTTCTTACGTAGGGTCTTGTGCAGAATTAAAAAAGTGCAGCTCTGGGGCAAACCAACTGAACCATAGGGAACAAATGAAAGCTCACTTTGATTTAAATAAAGCTTTTATCCTTTTGAATGATAGAAAGGTATAAAAAGCATTGTTTTGAGTTATGATAAAATTCATGTTGATGCAAAAGTGTCTTTTCAACAGCTTGAATATTTAGATTTTTTTAAATTTGCCTCATTTGGGGTAGTTGGCATGCTCCAGAACTGCACCTTCTGATTTCTGCATAAGGCTTTTAATTATTAACAAATATCTAAAATTTCACTGTACAAGAGTATCCATTGAATGTGATATATTGATATGCTTACCTTTCAAATGTTTTACACTGTTTGCATTTTAAACATAAGTCTTTTGCTTTTCATTGTATCTGATGAAGAAAACAGTTTAGTGCTTTAAGCAAACATTTAAAGAGCCTGACTATTAAACTGTCAGTTTTCCTCTTGTGTAGTGCAAGCAGTCATCTGTCACACAGCTCTCAGTGGACTCCAAGGTCAGTGTCTGAAGCTTGTATATCTTTTCCCAACTGGAATGCCCCATGCAGGCTGCCATTCTGTGTCTGACAGGTTGTGTAGGTGATTACATCAAGAAATTGCATTTTGTTTTACCACTGGGGCCAGGTGTCATTCTTTAGGGAAGAGTGTTAAAGCTTTTGTCAAGGCCTATTTCTCTTGTTTCACTTAACATCAACTCACCTTTTGGTATTAAAAGTAAAAATGCTAACTGATAAGAATATCCCAAGGCATAGTTTTCATCTAACCTTAGGCAGCCATTGTGGTTGTAAAGATCCTTCAATAACCTGTCAAAAACTGACATCCGTGGTAAGAAGTGTTCATTTCTATATCTCATTTTGGATTGATGTACGCGCCACTTTTATATCCTTTAGCTCAATGTAACATTTGCCCTTTCATGTTCTGAGTTTAAGCCATTGGGAATTCAAAGCTATTTCAAAGCATAATTATTCCAATCTGCATATAAAAGGCTGTATGTCCTAGAGAGGGTTCAATAGAAAAAGAAAACTCTTCTAAGGATGGAAATTAGAAATAAATCCCACAACTAAGATGCAGTAACTTTAATACATTTTTCATCTGATGTGAATAGTTGGAATGCTTCTGAAGGCTCTGGAAATTTGCCAAATCCAAAGGACAATTCTGAAACAATATAAAAGGAAAAGTAGATGCAGACATGAAAAAGGAACTGATACTGAACACAAACATCTAAGAATCAGTTTCCATCTGACTTGGTGGTACTGTTAGGTGAAATCAGTGAGCCTGGTGTACTAAGGAAAACTAGCATAATTCTGGAGCAAACCTAGCTGATCCATAAATCACAAATATTCCTAAAACTTGACATTGATTTAAATAGGGCATTTAACCCATTTAATGTTAGGGAGGTCTCCAACTTATTGCAGAGCAATGCGATGCAGACTTTTCTAGCATGCAAGGGGTTAAAATCCATTCAAATCAATATATATTTTTGTTTGTCCGCTACATTGTAGAATGTTTGCTTCAGAAATGCTCAATTTAGTTTTAATATACCATTTTCAATATATTTTACAAATCAAGTTAATTGACTTGGGCTATAGACATTTATTTCAGCATTAGCTATATATTCTAAATGTTCTGCATTGCTTCAAAGTGCATTGTGGACCCCTCAGGCACACAAATGGTTAAAGAGAACTATACCCTAAGAATACTTGGCTTTTAATTTGAAGACGTTACATACATAGTCTCCTTCAAACTGCATTCAATTATTATTTCAATTTACTGCTTTTATTTGAACTTCTTCATTGTTACAGTTCACAGTTTGATAAAATGTGCACCCCTTATGTGTCATTCAGGTCTATTGAAGCCAATTGTTGCTAAGAGGTGGTGTGACAAAGGGATACACCCACCATGATCACTAGATATTGGAAATTGCAGAAAAATTGCAAAATATAAATAGAGAGATACACCTGACTTGTATGAATGACACCTACATGATAAAGCCAAAAAATAAATCAATAAATAAATAAAAAAAAAAAAAAAAAATAAGCCAAACACATTAAGTGCAGCTTATTCCTAGGATAAACTTCCCCTTTAACTGTGTCTTCATTTGAAAGCAGTATATTACAGACAGGAAAGTATACTTCCTAATGTAGCTTTCAATGTATAATGTCAAACAGCGTTCTGGCAGAGGCTATGAATAACTAATATTGTATGAGACATGGACATTTATATTTGGACAAAATTATGTCAGTCGTTTCTTATATCCCCAGATGAAAGATATGTCAATAAAAGATTTGAAGTCATTTTACATGAATTTAAGCCAAGTATTTTCACTCTGTTCTTTCAATAAAGTTGATCAATATACATTTATCAATAGAAAATAACATTAATGCTTTATCGGATTACAGGAAGCTTTTTATCTGTAACAAATATGTTAGTCTTTGTTGTTGTCTCTGTCAGAAGAGGATCAATACGAATCATGTTATTATCATTATCATTAAGGAAGCCTAATGCCCTGCTATACAACATATATGGACCGATATTTTATAATACTCATCTTATTATTATGACTACTAGATCTTCCATGATGTCCCATATTTATAGATGCAACCAGAGGCTGCTGATCTCTGATGGGCCACATACAAGGGAGAACACACACACACACACACATGTATGTAGAATTTAATGCAAAAGTGTGGGCACCCCTGCCAACATACAAATTTTGTGGATCTGATAAGTGAAAAGAAGTTAAAGGGATAAAATACTTAAAATGTAAAAATAAATATGTTGTAGGGTTTATCCCCTGAGTAAAACAAGGGTACTGCCACTGTTGAAAGGTATTTTATTAAAAAGTTATTACAGCTCAAAGTTGAATTTTTTAGGTGCAATATCACAGTGGCCTGAAATTTTACAGTGGTGCTGCTGCTACACCATCCTATGGATAGAAGGAAAGGAAATATATACAGCTCTTCAACATGTAGTAATACACAAACCACAATGATAAATAGACAATGAAAGATGAAAATGTATTTAACAAGGGAAAATGGAACACAGACCCTCCACTCCGTTTTCACGATCAGGACTAGTACAAGAACTTAAGTAGTTGCGTCCCTATTATAAAAGTATCCATACCTCAAATTGTTTAATCATAACCTTTATTTTAATAACAATGTATAAAAATTTATACTTCAGTATTACCTCACGGAACAAAAATGTTTAATTACAACATCTGTCATATGTATAACTCCATATGTAAATTGTTGCATGTATCTCACACTTTGACTGACAACACTATGGCAATAAAAACAGGGCAAGTAATTTTGGCCAATGAGACACTCTCTGAGGAAGGTGCAAATGGAGCACTGAAACATGTCAGAGTCTGCAAATTTCTACACACGTGGAGTACAGAGGCGTCGTGATCGGTGCATAGCGGAATCAATGGAGAAGGGGTGACAAACATAGAAAACGGAGGAGAAAGCAGGAGGAAACAGAAGAGACACTCTGGAGGTCCTTTTAAGTGATGCTCTAAGACCCGACATGGATATAAAGTAAGGGGCCACCAGAACCGGATTGAGGGACTGAAGTGGAGCTCTGCAAATACTGTATTGGAGCACTCTTACTCGGTCTACTCTACAGTAAGGGGCCATCTTGTATTGGGCTATACTGTATATGGGAATTTTCACTTATTTGTACCCTCTCCAACCGCACCTCTCACCACCGGATTTATCGCCAAGATTCTCTATAGACTGGTCCTCATCTTTGATCCTACTGCTATTATAGACACAACATCTCTCTACACACAGGCTCTCTGTTTTATATCCAGATTGCTTTTATTTATTTATATCTCTCATTTTAATATATTTATTTTTATCTGAATATTCCTTGAGATATGTATTCTAATGATAATATATTATTTTATATGCCTATTATTTTCTTTTATGTGATATTCTTTGTATACTTTGCATATTGTATTAAAATTACTACACTTAGATACTGTTTGTGCTGTCTCTTCCCTACCCTTATACATCCTATGGATAGCTCTGGTCCCGACATGCCTCTTTTTATGCAGGATAGTAGCCTGTTTGCTCTTGTAGCAGCTGAGTGACACTGCTGTGATTTCTGTGATGAGATTTCAGATTGGACTGGTGCCTACCACCACTCTCATGTCAGCAAAACTTCCCCTGCATTCCTCATAAGTCTATGAGCAGTTCTGTCTGAGATTTTTCTTAGTCATCCAGATCTTGTCTTGACTTCAACAGTTCCCCTAACTTTCAATTCTTAATGCCATGTCGGTGAAAATTGCAAGCAGGAAGCATTTAGATATTCTTTTATAGCTTTTCTTGCTTTGTAAAAGTTAATTATCTTTATTTTCTGATCCTCAGACAGCTGCTTAGAGAAGCTCATGGTTGTTGAGTGTAAGGACAGCATCCTGATATGGTAAAAGAGTCATGGAATTTAAGGTTTGGAATTGCCATCATGGTACATGTTGGTACTAATGACAAAGTCAGTAGAATATGGAGGTCCGTTAAAAAGGATTTGGGGGATTTAGGTTATATTATTAAGCAAGACAACTGTTACAGCTTACCTTGTTTTCAGCATCATCTGCAGGAGAGAGGCTTCAAGCATGCAGCAGGCCTCTGTTTTATGTGCCATGCTTCCTGTAGTCCCCTCCTACCTACTTCCTTCCTCTGAGCTGCTCCTCCTACCTACTTCATGAGTAGGGGTTTAAAGGGCAGTCTGAGTCCTGACTCAGTTGCCCTTGCGTTGTTGTTCATAGCAGTTCTATTACCTTGGGCTCTGTGTATGACCTGCTTAGTCTTCCATCCAACCTGGTGCTGACCTGTGGCTCTGTCTGACCATTCTTTTGTCTATCCCTATAGTGGATACCCAACCTGGTGCTGACCTGTGGCTCTGGCTGACTACCTGAACTGTGTAGGACCTGGCTTGTCTGACTACCCCCTCTGGTGCTGACTTCTGGCTCCGTCTGACTATTCTTATATTTTTTCCTTGTACCTAGCAAACACCCAATCTAGTGTGAACTAGCTCCGATACTGACTGCAGGCGTGAGTCAGGTATCCCTTTCCTTATACTGACTGCAGGCGTGAGTCAGATATCGCTCCCTACTGACTGCAGACATGAGTCAGTAATCTTGCTTCGTCAGATCAAGATCCAGTGTTCCTTTTCCTGCTCCTGTTCCTGCTCCTGGTTCCTGCAGAGACTAGCAGTGTCTGAGGCCTAGTCTCCAGCAGAATGGTCAAGCTTGGCAGCCTACTATTCCTGATAGCAGTGCTTGCTGGCTTGTAACCCTCTGCTTGCTTCTTGTGTATTTAGTGTGCTCTACTTTTCTATTATTAATAAATTTTGCATTTAACTATACCGTACTGACTCCTGAACGTTATTCATAAACCGTGACAACAACAGAATATTAGTGAGTTAAATGCATGGCTAAAGACTTGGTGTAAGCAGAAGGGTTTCTTAAAGCACTGGAATGGCTTTTCCCTTGGGGGCAAACTTTATAGTTGAGATGGACTGCACCTTAGTGTAAAGGGAGCTACAGAGCTAGTGGTTAGTATGGTTAGAGGGTTGGAGGAGACTTTAAACTAGAAAAGTGTGGTGGTTTGTTATGAAACAGTGTATGGGGAAGGAAGTATAGATGAGTAAATGAGATTAGAGTAGGGACATGGGGTGGAGAGGGGAAATGGGATATTTCATTTAATAAGGAGGTGCATATAGCCTGATAGAAAGCACAAAAATATCTCAAAGAATGCTATTCTTCAGAAAGGCTATGACATAAAATGTATGCATGTAAATGCTTGGAGTCTGGCTGGAAACATGGGTGAATTGGAACTGATTGCAATGTATGAGCAGTATGATCTAACTGATGTGTCTGAAACCTGGTTAGATGATACACGACTGGGCAGCCATTCTAGTTAGGAGGAATATGGTTAATAAAAGGGACAGGGGTATGCTTATATGCAAAGCATGCCTTAAAACCTAGTGTATGGAAAGATATTAATGAGGGTCAAGTGAGAATTTAGAGGATCTATGGGTTGAAATACACACTGGGGACATACATAATAAAAAGATGTTAATGGGAATTTGCTACAAGTCACCTAATATTGAGGATTCTGAAGAAGCCCAACTGTTACTTCAACTGCAAAAGGCATCTAGGTTAGAAAATGCAATCATAAGTTGGAGATTTCAACTACCCTGAAATTGACTGCAGAAAAATGACTTTGAATGCAACAAAGGGACATTTTTTTAAGCATGGTTAATGACAATTATTGAAATGGAAAAAAGTACAGAGACATGCAACAAAACTGATGAAGGGATTGAAGGAATGAGTTTATAAGGGAAACTAGGCAAAGTGTGTTTGTTTACATTAGAGAAGATATGTCTAGCGGGTCATATGAATACCATTTACAAATATATTTGAGGTCAATACAAAGAAATCTCCAAGGAACAATTTACTCAAACAGCTGAGAAAAGAACACAATGTCATCCACTAAATCTAGACAAAAGGAATGTTCAACTAAAACAAAGGCAGCATTTTTTTATACAGTAAGGACAGTAAAGTTATGGAATTATTTGCCTTGGGATGCTATGCTTGCAGATAGTGTAACTAATTTCAAAAAGCACAGAACAATCTTAAGAATTATGACAGCTGGCTTCAAAGCAGATATGATGTTGATACAGGGAAATATTTGACTGCCATTTCGAGTCAGGAAGGATTTTTTTTGTCCACTTGGGGCTTATTTGGAAATGCTTCAATGGTATTGTTTTGCCTTCTTCTGTATCAACATGGGCTGATCTTGATGGACACGTCTTTTATCATCTTCATCAACTATGTGACTGTATTATAATTTTTGCAATGTTTGACAAATTATTTTAGCATTGATAGACATTTGATTCATCACATTTGTCTTCTAAGGTTTGTTACTTTGTTTATCTGTTTCTATTGGGCCCTTTAATACATTTGTAAGCAATCAGATGACAACTTGTATAGCTTCCCTAAAAACAGTGACATATAGGGTTATAGTGCAAGGAAAGCCATTTAAGCTTCGTGGTTTTATTTAACCTACCACATTTAATTGCATAATCAATTAGATTCTCTTATATTACAACTATTAGCTTATAAGTGTGCCTGGATATTTTGAATTAAATTAGGCTGATATATATGCATATGTGGTCTAATCAATGCGTTTTCTATGTTAAATTATGATTAATTGGTTAATAAATGTATATTATGTAATTTTGCTTTACTTCGTCAAAATTACAATATTCATACATTTATTGCTAGAGGCCATCATCTGACTTTCTAAAATGCAACTCTATGAAAAGGTTTAGAAATAAGTAACACATTTAGATACAATGGCTTGTATGTGTTGAATAAGTTTGAACTTGGTTTGGTAATTATGCCTTGATATGGTCTATTGATTAGGTTTTTTACCATTCAAAGCTTTATTAAGTTTTAGCCAAGAGCAACAGTAAAATAAAGACAGCAAACTAATGAGCAATACAGCGAGTGCAAAAGATGTAATTGTCATATAAAACAATAAGTCATAGATCAATACAAGGGAGGTAAGGAAGAAATGGGTAAAGAAAGAAACAAACTGGGATCACTACCCAGCTACATCTCTGCCACTCCCACATTACGAGGCTAAGAGAAAACCCTTGCTCCTGTCATGCAGAATTCAAATATCAAGGTCCACCATTCCATTCATCTAGCATACTTTACAGAGGGCAACTATCCTAACTCAAAACCATAGGTCTTATCCTTTTGACCAACTGACAGTATTCCCATCATATAAATCTGCTTAACGCTAACCTCTATAGATCTAATGTAGTGGGCTCTTTAGACTACAGAAAATGATATAGCACCACTAGCAGCATTATGCAAGTGCTGTAGCAGGGAACCCCAAAGGGTTTAGTTTAAGAAGGAAAAGACAAGGATCTCTAGGAAGGGTGCCATAAATCAAGGAGTCAATGACTCCCAAAATGTTCCCCTATTAGTCTGAGGGAGAAGGCCATGACCATCAAATATGGGACATCATATCCCTGTCACCCAAACATCTAAAACATGGGGAAGGGGTAAATGGGAACATCCTGAACAGGACTTTTGTCCTGTACCTTTGAAAAGTAATATTTAAATTAATCTCAAGAGTCAAAATACCAATGTCACTAATATGAATGGACAGCCATCCCGTGTCTCCAAAACTTGCCCTGGCTCATCTTCTCAAGCAGCAATATGAGAAAACATGGTAGAACAAGCCATATAATCTTGAAATGTGACACAAAATAGTCTTAGTGTACAAGAAAGGGTCACAAATTTGGTTAAATTTCTTGCTATATGAGCCCAATGTTTATAGGAGAGGAAGAAGCTGACTGATTGCCAAAATGTCCAGTTCTGTCCAAGCCTGTTCAAGTAACTCTAGAGTCTCCTGGATCTGAAGTAAATACACTACCAATCCTCACTGAAGAAGCTGACAGAAAGGGATATCATTATCTATTTTCCTCAAAAAGTGTACTGCTGCCCTGTTCCAGCAGAAACTCAGGATTAACCAGGAAATAAATTAAGGGAGAGACCATAGTGGGAAGTGCATTATTTTAGTCTACTCTTATCCCATACCTGTAGAGTATCTTCAGTTATCAGATGAAATTTAAGTTGAGAGGGTCAACATGACTCAATCCATGGCAAAGCTGTGATCAGAATGCCCCCAATTTGTCTATCTCCATCTGCATCTACAGTTTGTTAAGGGCATTCTTAAAGCAGTCAAAGATGCATGCTAGTCGGGACACATAATAATATTAAATAACACTAGGGAGCCCAAAACCACCCAATACACTGTGTCTATATAACTTAGTAAATGTAATTCTGTGCCACTTGCTGAGATGACTGAATGAATGAGCTAATCACTCTCTGCCATGCAGAAAGAACGGTAATTGAGAATTTTGAAGGAATAGACTGTATCAAGAAAAGGCGATACGTCATGACATTCATTGTAATATTTATGTGATCCAGTCAGGACATCCCACATAGTAGGCAGTGGTAAAAATTCACAAAACTCTCCACCAGAGATTTCTCCAAGGTAAGACTACGTGTGAGACCAAAATCTGCTGCTACCTGCATCTCCAAATAGCGAATGTGTTTTTCCCCCCCAAAGAAGGGAATTGGGTCCATAATAAGGATATGACTGTGGGAGGAACAGAGAGGTTCAGAACTCTTAGAAGCATTAACTTTAAAAAAAGAAATAGAGTCTAACATTTGTAACTCTTCTAATAACGTGGGTATGGAGTGTTCAGGATCAGTCAGTATGAATATGGCATTGTGAGTATACAAACCTATTTTGTGCTCAACACCCTTTAAGACCATGCCTTTAGTATCATCATTATTATGAACAGTGCTGATCAGGGCTTCCAGTAATAACAATAATAGAAGTGGAGATAAAGGACAACCCTTCCTAGTGCCATTAAAGAGATGAAAGGGCTTAGACAGTGTACTCAATCAAGGAACTGGGGTGGGAAATCAATAACTTCCAGAGTTTTCTGCATGAAGCGCCAGGTACCTCTTTCAATATCTTTCTCAGCATCAGCACAGAGAAGTAAGTCAGGGCAACCAGACAGGGACAGAGCATGAATAATATTTAGTAACCATGTTGTACCATTTCTGGTCTGCAGGGCTCAAAACCTATATAGTCCATGTCAATCAACCAGGAAGAACCTGCTGTAGAAGGGTAGATAACACTTTCACATAAAACTTAAGACCTACATACAGAAGTGAGCTACAGTGATAGTTTTCACAATGTGTGTAGTCTTTATCTGTTTGAAGATTACCACAATGTGAGCCTCCAGGGCAGAAGGGGCCTTAGGAACTTCCTCCAGGTATAAATTAAAAGTTGCCACCATATGATGTAATATGGCTGATTTAAAGGCTCTATAAAACTGGGTCATGAATTTGTCTGTAACTGGTCGATAACTACCTCAATCTCCTCAGCTGAAATAGCAATGTTAAGTTTGGTATATGTCTTGGGGAGCAGTCTAGGTAACCAAGCTGCCTTAAAATATTACTAGATCATTTGAGAATTAGAAGCCAGAATGGGAATATGTAGATTATGGAGTGAGCTGTAAGATTGAAAGTAGGCCTCAATTTGAGTGTTGCCAGAATATAGCATACCAGCTGAATCTCGTAATGGTGTTATATGTGATTCTTGTCCACTGCATCTGGTAAGACCTAGGTGTTTCATGTATTTATTTCTCTTTTCAAAGAAATTTTGTTTTATGCATAAGGGGGAGGTGTTGGGAGGGAGGGAAAAGAAACCAAAGTCCAACCCTGTGAATATAACCAGAGGAGTAAGAAAAGAGAAACCGAGCCAGAGCCTTATGCCAATCTACCTTGTTCATCTTTACCTCCCCACCTGTTGATAGCCAATCAGTAGATTTCTGAATGTGGCAGCTCATGTCCACCCATTGCACACCATGTGGTGCACTGACCACATATGCCAATATGGTGGAGGATAATCACAACAGGCCATAAAGCAGCATCTGAGGAGATTCCATCTCGCAGATACCAACTTTGCCGTGCCTTGCCCTTGGTGGCTGAACTTCCAAGCCGCCAGTGTCCTAGACCGCATAGCTACAGCCTTGAGTGCTGAACCTGCTGCTTGGGGTGGAGGTGACTGGAGGATCAGGCTACACAGACTGTTAATAAAGTGACAGAAACATTTTATTTATGAAGAAGGAGTAGCCAAATGTGTTATGTTTCCACCAGGATACGGGCGTCTACAGGATATGATAATATTATACAAATATATATTAGAACAATACAAGGAACTATCTGGTGAAATCATGGGGACTTCCATTAATATTAGAGGACATGAGATTTCCTCTACAGCATATTTTTGTAGGTTTGGTCCTCAAGGACTGCAAATAAGCCAAGATTTAAGGATGTTACTGATTTAGCACCATGTGAGTTGATTAGTAACTCATTCTTTATGATGGATGCATCTGTGCCCAAATATAGAAATTCTGTTTGCAATTATTGTGGACTAAACTTCAACACCCCTGAACTACAGCAAAGGAAAGTCATTTTTTACTATACTATTTGGAATTCCTTGCCCCTGGAGGCTGTATTTTTAGGTTCAGTAGAATGTTCTAAAAAGTATTGATCTTTTGAGCAAATAATAATACTGTAGATTGTGACAAATAGTTAAAATATAATTAATTTCCACTTTAAAGCAACATTTTCAATGCAGTTTTGTTTGTCTCCCTTTGGTTCAGCTAAAGGTATTGAGCCAAAACTTAACTTGATGGATTCTTATCTTTCTATAGATATCATTAACTATCATCAGTACCCCATCAATCATATAACTATGTAATCCCTCTCTTACACTTCCAAATTTCCATACCTCTCCCTTTGCTCCCTCTCACATCTTATTTTCCCATGGGTCCTGCTCTCCTTATCCCCCCTCCTTGATAATGTTTATATTTTTCCTTATTTGTATCCTACTAGCACATGGGTTGAAAACCATTCGTTCTCCTTCCATTGTCCCCAAGGACCCCTTTCCTAGCCACAGTCTCTCATCTCTTTTCTTTACCCCCACCCCACACACTCTTGCTTTGTTCCACCTTTATACTTTGCTTTATCCCCCTTCTCCGTCAATCTCATGATCTTCATGCCTCTGTGTCCTTTCTGACCTTAATCATTTTTCAACCAGCTTTTATTTGCCCCTCCATTTTAATGCTCTTTTCTTCCAATTCACAAGCTACTTTTCTATACTTATCCTCATTACCCATTCCTCCCTTTCCAAACTTCCTGTTCTTCCACCTTTTACTTATGTACATTTCCTCTGCCTTTTCACATCCATCCACACCTACTTCAATGCTCACTTCATACATCTCCCCTTCTTCCACTAGCTCTGTCAGTTCTGCCCACCCCCTTTACATCACATTCTCTCTATTTTGAGAGATCTTCATGCTTAGGCTTTTCAGAATAGCATAGGAGATTATATAATTGGAGACTTTATCTGATGTTTATCAAACCTTTAGCTCACTTTAGTGTATAATCTTCCAGGTTGAAGAGCACTAATGTGAGATAAAGGTGAGATAAACTCTTCTGTATTACTGTGTGGATCCTATGCACCAAGATCTTCCGCCTTGAAGAAAAGCCAACCTTCTGATGCATATTTGAAGAAAGTATGAGCTGAGAGGGATTTGGATAGCTGACATAACCAGATAAAGAGAAATTGTGCTGAAAGCTGGATTGTTATCACGGCGTACAAGAAGATTCTTAAAGGGATAGTAATGCTTCAAAATAAAAGCAGCTCCAATTAATTTTCATAATATTTGTGCCATAGAGAGTGTTATTTCAATACTGTCAGAGTTGTAGTTCAAGAGTAATTGAATGATAATGTATCTCCCTTCTTCCTCTTTTAAGCCACCTCACATTGATGTGGAATCTGGTCCCTTGACCAGACAGCTCACAGCAAGGGACAATCTCCTTACTGTGATAACAATGAAAACCATGCCCCCCTTGAAAGGTTTTTCCATTTTTTCTTTTATGCTAATTGCAGATTGTCCCTCTCTATAAGCCATCTGGACACTGCCTTTCTGTTATGAGGTGAGCAGTGTTACATCAGTAAAAGGGGCGGGAGGGGGATACTTTGTCATTCAATTTCTTTTGAACTACAACTCTGACAGTATGGAGATAACTCTTTCCATGTCCTAAATGTAACGGGAACCCTAGGACGCAGTGCTGTCCTGGGACATCATGCTGGGCTTCTCCCTCCTGGATGCTGCTACAAGAGGGTAGTGTTACGGTTTTCTGACACTCAGACCAGGGTATGAAGTAAAAACACAGTTTTATTTAAAATAAAACAATGCCCCTAGAGGCCAGTACAAGAATAGCAGTAATGGCAATACTGACAAAGTGAATGCACACAAAGATAGTGATAGGTGCTATGAATGGATAGGGAATATTCCCCCAAAAGGTTAACAAATGCAATAGGTGAGATATAAACAAGATTGGCCAACGCCCGGGATAAATAGCAGTCTCTGGAACACAGTCTCTCAATAGCTGGATAGAAATAAGTAACTGCACTGAATACACTCTCAAGTTGGTATAGTAGCGCAACAAAGTCCAGAGCTGAGCCGATACCACCACCGTGGGCTACAGAGGAATGCTATTGCCACGCTGTAGTGATCAGAACCAAAATCGCCCTTAACTGGAAAAGTAGTAACCCTGCGTGTGCCACTTGGATTGTGCCCTGACACCCCTTGGGTGCTATACTGATGGTGACTGCACAAGCTGTAGTAGAGCCGGCACCCTCTGAAGTGCAATGGGAAATGTAACTTCAGCGTCTGTGGGCCAGAGCCCGAACACCCCTCTGGTGCCGTACCAAATGATCACGGTGGGAGCGAACAGGCTACCAGAATACGAGCAAGGAGCAGACAAGGCTCTGAGGGTGAATGAGAGACACACAGAAGCACTCAGAGTAAAGGCTCAAGTCAGAATACGTATGCTTGGCGAGATATATCGGAGGCACTGGACCGGAGACTACAGGCACTGCAAGGGTTAAGTGGTTCTGCACAGGAGCGAGCACCTTGGCAACCAGCAGAAGGCAAAGCAACCTCAGGCTACAGCTACTTACTAGTGAGAGGAACAGTGAGTCACTTAAACAGTTCAGAATGTCACCGGAGCGACCGGAATGATGCAGGAACATTGGAACAGCAGGCAGACCGGAAAGGCAACCGGAACAGCAGGCAGAACCGGAATGGTAACTGGAACAGCAGGCAGGTCGGAATGGCAACCGGAACAGCAGGCAGAACCGGAACGGTAACTGGAACAGCAGACAGGCCGGAATGAGTCACAGAGCAGGGTCGACAGCCAGAACCGGGTCAAGTCACGGAGCACGGTGGTCATCCAGAGCCGGGTCAATTCACGGAGCACGGTCGTTATCCAGAGTCGGGTCAATTCACGGAGCAGGGTCGTCAGCCAGAACCGGGTCAAATCACGGAGCAGAAGCAGGAGAAGAGTCAGACTAGCCGGGTCGGTACACAGTAGACACAGGAATATGGCAACAAGGAGCAGCAACAGGAACACCACGAAAGGGTGACTGACAAATGCCCAAGCTCCAGCATATAACGGCACATCCTGGGCGGGCCAATCGGTCTCCACCAATGCACAGGCAAATCAGGTCAGATTGACAGAAAATCACGGGGACCGTGATAGGTAGCCTGGCCAGTGAAGCTGGATAGCTGGCTGGAACTCTGTGTCTGGATAATCCACTGGAAAATGCTGTTTTCCTGTTAACAGCTACCAGATGGGTAGCTGGAGAAAGCAGGCTGGTAGCTGGACCACAAAAGACTGGATCATGGTAGCTGGCAGAAGACTGGAAAGCTGGGGCACTGGAAAGCTGTCAACTGTAATGCTGGTTTCCTGAATGGGGGTCAAAGGAGACCCTTTAAACCATCCAGGAATGAAGACACAGGACCCAGTTCAAGTCCAAAATGACTTCTAACTTTTATTGTGAATTTCAGCTCTTTTTATACACATTTAACAGTATTATCTAGGGGGCTGGTTTACAGAGGGAATACTGGGGAACTATGGCACAATAAGAGGGTACACAGTGTGCACAAAGGGGACAATGCATGTGTCAACAGGATACAATGAATACACTTAATTGGGGTATACAGTACAATGTGTATGGGCAATTGGTAGACAATGAGATAAGAGGTGACATGTCTCACAGGGACAAAGGCTAGGGCCAGGCACAATGGACACAGGGGCTTGAATACACATAAACCCCCAGCTGCACTTTACATAAAGGCATCTTTGCCTAATTTAATATTGCCGCTCCGAAAAATGACCAATCGGAGCAACAAGATACAGTGGCCAATCCTGGCCAATGACGTCAAGCCGGCCTTTCAGCCTATGAGTTTGTCTCTTTTGAAGATGAGGCGACCAATCCCTGGGTAACCTACTTGTCTCCATGTAAAGGCTATATTGGACCTTTAAACCTGTCAGTGTCCTGCCTACTTTTTAAACGGAAGGCAGCCTTTTCCTTCCATCCTGCGGCCAGTATCTTTTTCTCAGTGAAAATCAGTTTTTTGCTTAAGTTTCTTGTGAGGCCCGACAAGGCCTCCATGTAACGGCATAGGCAGTGCCGGCCTAAGACATTGTGCTGCCTGGGTCCAAGGGTGAAATGCTGCCCCCCCAAACCACACCCACCCAAAGAATTATGAACTAATCTGTAACAAATGGTCTGTAGCCAGCTCTTAAGTGTATTATGAGTGAATAGGTTACTTTAGTTCTACAGCCTGTTCCTCAAAGTAGATGTCTGTATATATGACTCCACAATGAGATTGTGTTAGCATATACATCAGTAACGGTACAGTAATACTTAAGCTACAGATATCATATGATTGGCTACTAGTTACTTTGTGTAGTAATCTTGCTACATAGTGTATACTTCATACATAAAAGCAGGTAGCTATCACTTATAAGACTGCTCTAGTTTGGGGCTTCCAGCTATCAGTAATATCACTATCAACTAACAATAGATATACCCCAACTCCTTGCTTTTAAATATAGATGAATCATAGGATTTGGTGTCCTCTAAGTTTTTATTTCATTTATTTATTTATTATTTTTTATTTGTACTTACACATTGACATTTCTGATCTTGCCCAATACTTAGTGGTTACCCTCTTTACATTTTTATTGAATTAAAAAGGATATATTTTATTTAGTCTGTTGGTCATGTGTTGGGCAAACATAAGGTTTTCTGGGATATATATATACTTGGAGGGGTGATATACTATGCTCAGTATATCTGCACCCAATTTTCTGTGTTCTCTTCCCATATTAACCTTTTGAGTGCCACAGAGCTATCCAATGCATTGTAATGCATTGGATACTTCTCTGGAATTCAAAGGGTTAAAGAGCCAGAGAATTCTGTGTCCCAGTCCCTGTCTTTTACCTTCATTCTATTTTCTGTAGGTCACAGTTATGCTGGGTCCCACGCTGTGTGGAGCCGACAGCTCCGCACTGCCTTCACAGGTACTTCTGGGCGCACTGATATGACCTCACATCATAGGGCTCCGTTACACTAAATACTATGAAGATTAATTGGAGCTGCTTTTATTTTGAAACATTACTATACCTTTAAAGCATTTTACTTTGTATATATTATTGTATGGACTGTGAACGCAGGGATAGTAATGGTGTAACATCCCTGCAGCAGTCTGTGCTCTCTGTGCTATATATAATAGACTGGAGGTAATCTCTTATGCTTCATGGAAGTGTTACATTGTACATGAATTCCTTGTCCCCAGTATAAAAATCTTGAAACAGATTGAAGGCGCTCACACTCTGGGGCATACAAATATAAAAAGTAGGTGAAGATAAAAAAAACCTAAAAAACTGTAGTTTATTGTTACACATTCTGCATTTGCAGAATATGTAAAGTCAAAAGGAAGTGTAGTGTCTCTTTAAATTAAATGTCTCCTTTCTTCTAGACATTATTTTTGATGTGCACACAATAATCAGAGCACATATAGGGAAGGGAATTGGAAGAACTTCATTTTCTAATGGAATTATGCTGTTTGTTATAGTTATAACTTTTAAACTGTTCATCCGTCATTAGACAAATCACACGGTTTATCTGTCACAATGATGTTTAGTTTTATCACATAACAAATTGTGTAGAAGAGTTATAAAGCATCTTACACGTCACCAGAACTGTTGCAGTCCCCAATGACAGTACTGTCACCTGTGTCACTTATAGTGTTGGCACAGATAGCTAAGAGAAGAATGAATAAGACATGAGGGGCACTTCTAGAAGCCAACAAGGTGCTATTCTGGGGCAAGTTCAACTACACAATAGGTAACAATTAACCCCCGATTTAAATCAATTGCAGTTTGTAACTCCAGGAGGTGTTAAAAACACCACGTAAAATCAATGGGACATTTTAAAAAAGTATATTTGTCCCTTAGAATGCGGCTGCCTTGCTCTAGAATTGCACCTCTTTAGGTTCCAGAATTGTAAAGAAAGATATAATCCATTGCTGGAGTTGTTTAGGGTGATGGGAGTTGTAGTATGCAACAGCTGAAGGTTAAACAACTGAATAGCCCTGGTGTAAGACCATCCCCTACATACATGTCAAGTCAGAAGAGAGTGGTGCTGCAGCAACCCCCTCCATACATGTGACCACCACCCCATGGATGCCATGTGTGTTACTATTGCATCCCCACACAGGCAAGGGCCACAGCATGGGGGATTACTCCTCTTCCCATCTAACAGTAGCCCAGCACTTACACACAGTCCGCCTTCTCTCTTTGACATACATAATGCCGTGCGTGTGAGAGACACTGACAGTCTAGACAAAGAGGTTTCTAGATATCTTCCCCCAGCCCCATCTGGGAAACCTCTCCAGTCTACACCTGCCCTTGTCAACGCCAACAGCGGCCTCACCTCAGCCTGGGTTCCAGCTCTGCAGCAGTACATGTCCTACAGGATATGCTGATTAGAGCAGCTCCTCGCCTGCCTCTGCCTACCTGGGCCATCAAGTATGATGTTGTACCTTCAATCACTAAAACAGGATGGTCCACGGCATGTGTGCTACATGCCTGCAATGCTTGTTGGGTGTGGCAGGAGGAGGCTTTGTAGGTTCTCACTCTTTTCAGAGCGGAAACTCTCTCTCTCCTCACAGCCACCATGGTGTGTAGGCTCTGAGAGGCTGCACCCCTGAGGATATGCACCCTAGGCCAGCGCCTACCTCGCCTATAGGTGGCACCGGCCCTGTGCCTGCAGCTGCCAGACAGTAACAATTCCAGTGAGTCAGAACTCTGGCTGACTGACAGCAAGCAGTGAATATAACTGAAGATCTTCTGGAGAAGATTTTGATCACTTCATTTAAAGTGGATTTTCCCACGAAAAAGCAGAAAACCACACTGTTTTCACTGATTATTGTGACAGGAACACAACAGGACCTTTCGCCCACCCCTATTTTACTGAACTATAAAACTGTTACAGAGCCAGTTTCCAAATTGTGGCAGGGGCTTCCTCCTCATTGGGTCACATGCACAAATGAGGAACTATTCTTGAACAGACCAACTGAACCACAGGTAACATATACAAATTCACATTGAAATTAATAGAGATTTTAAAAAACTGAATGTTAGAGAAGTCTTGAACAAATGGCTTTGTTGGAGACATTTTCTATCAAAAGAACATTTCAAATGCTTTATTAACATAAAGTAATCTAGAGTTTATTTTAAAATAACCTCACCAGTGATAGAAAATGTTTTGAGAAGCATATGTTTAACATTGCCATTAAAAATAAAATATTCCTTTTCAGTTCCAACACTTAATTAACTTATCATTAACACTCATGTGTCAAATGCTTATAGCAAAGGCAAAGCCCAGTTGGTTTGGTTTGTGCACATGCACAATGTAAATGAATTGACCTCCTTATCTACAATTGAGTATTTGCCTCTTACCAGTTAGTTTGATGAATTATTTACAGTTGATAATTTGATAAATCACAATCAGCAATGAAAAAAGTATTCTAGCAACTGTTACATTGTGTTTAGATATGGGCTTATTAGGTCAATATTCACTGAATATTAAATAGGTTTTGCCAAATTGGAGAGAAGTTTTAAAAAATGTATATTAAGAGAAAGCGTTATGACAAGTATGCTTCTAGGAATATTAATAAATAAGCACAATGGTAATTTAGCTATCTTGTGCACAAAGGAATAGTATAGCGACTTTGGGGAAAACCAACTTCAGTCTAGACGAGGAAATTCTAATAGGGATGGGTGAAAATTTGTGCCTCAAAATGAAAGTGGTGAATAATACTTCCCACTTGGTGAAGAATTTCCCAAGAAATGTGCCATTTTTTCACCTGGCTCATTCCTTTGAAATCAATAGGAACATTGATTTACACACAACACAAGGCAAATGTTATTTTATTTCCCAAAGGCATAGCATAAAAGGGGCATGAGGGTCCCTGTGTTGACGGAGTGTCAGGAAAGACATGAAACAGGGAATGTTTTTTGGGGGGTTGCTTACTGGGATTGGGGGGCAGTTAATAAAAAATAAATCCTAAATACAATTAAAAAAACCCAGGGTATAAAACTGGTCTGAGGAGGATGCCTGTGTTGGTGGGTGGAGTCTGGGGAAAGAATAAGTTGAACAGGGAATTTGTTTTTTAGGGTTTTTTTTGACTGGTATTGGGGGGACAGTTTAAACAAATTTAATAAATAAAATAAGAAATTTGTATATAATGTGATAGAGACAGGGACCCCCTATCACGGTGCCCGTCTTCACTCCTGCTCTACTCCTATTGGCTATACTGTGCTTGTCCCGCCCAGTATGGCCTTTAAATACTGGGTTCTGGCACCTCCCCGGTGCCCTTTCGTGGTGTTCCAATACCAGCGCTTGTTCCTGATCTCAGTTGTCTCAGTGTATCGACCCGGCCTGCCTGACTACTCTGCATCTCGTCTCCTGCTTGTGAACCGATCTGGACTGCCTGACCATTCTGCTTCTCCTGCTCCTGTGTACTGACCCGGCTTGGTTGACGTTCCTGCTCCATGTACCGACCCAGCTTGGCTGTCGTTCCTGCTCTGTGTACCGACCCGAATTGCTGACATTCCTGCTCCGTGTACCGACCCGGCTTGGCTGACGTTCCTGCTCCATGTACCGACCCAGCTTGGCTGACGTTCCTGTACGTGTCCCGACTTGGTTTGGCTGACGTTCCTGGTCCGGTTGCACCAACCCGGCCCCCGGTTGAGGGTGGTGATCCTTTCTCGCTGTCTGTGACAGCTGTGCAGTTTTGGTCTCAGTTGCCTCTGTGTTCCCCCGGTGACATTCCCATTGGCTTGTCATTCTATACGCTCCCGGTTGGTTGCCTCCTCAGAGCGAGTTGCTCAGTTGCTCGTTCCATTACTATCATGGCAGTGCTCAGCTGCTCAGTCTCCACTACTGCCGCGGCAGTCTCCTGTTGCTTAGTCTCCGTTACTGCTATGGCAGAGTGTAAATGGCCTAGTCTCCGTTACTGCTACGGCAGAGTGCAAGTGGATTAGTCTCTGTTTACTGCTACGGCAGAGTACAAGTTGCCTGGTCTCCGTTACTGCTACGGCAGTGTCCACGTCTCTCATTCTCCGTTACTGCTACGGCATTGATCACGTGGCCTAGTCTCCGTTACTGCTCCGGCAGTGCTCTATGTTGCTCTGTCTCCGTTACTGCTCCGGCAGTTCACCATTACCTATTACTGGGCGTTACTCATATTTAAGCTCGCTATCCTAGGTGTGCTTCTTAACAGGCCTTAACTCACATGATACTGTTTACATTTGCTGAAGGCCATTAACCCATGCAGTACCGATACACTGGGACTATTTCAAGTTCTGCCTGATCTGTGTCAGTGTATCATGTTATGGACTCTATATATATATTGGACCTGTGTGGGCATATGTAAATGTAACCTGTCTTGTGTCTGTATTATATTGAGAATATACTACAGGACCTGTGAGGGTTATTGTAATTCTAATTGCTTAATGAAACTGTGTTTTATCCAATCCTACTGTGTCTCTGTGTCAAACAAACCGTTACACCCCCTGACATAAGGTGCCAGTTAGAAACAAGCCCCCAAAAATTGTTTATTTTTTGTATGCCTATGTTGGTTTGTTTTTTGTTTTTAAAGCACAAGCCCTGAGAAAAAAATGCCCTACTAGCATAGTGCCAGCAGGTCATTATCACGGTGCCCGTGCTCTTTTTGTTTTTTTTCTGTCAGTCTAGCCTGTTCCTTGCTCCCATTGACTACCGTGTATTAGCCCCGCCCAGTATGACCTTTATATACTGGGCTATGGGCACCCCTCTGGTGCCCTTTCGTGGTGTTCCTGTGCCAGTGCTTATTTCTGCTCAGTGATTCCCAGTGTACCGACTTGGCCTGCCTGACTACTCTGCATATTGTCTACTGCCCCTGTGTACCGACCCGGATTGCCTGACTATTCTTCTGACGTGCCTGCTCCGTGATCCGACCCGGCTTGGCTGACGTTCCTGCTCCGTAATCCGACCCGGCTTGGCTGATGTTCCTGCTCCGTAATTCTACCCGGATTGGTTGGCGTTCCTGTGCTGTGTTGCCTAGGCGACATTCTGACTGTCTGGCAATTGGGCTGATTTCCTCCTGTAGAGTACCGGCGGCCAGTCTCCGCTACTGCCTCTGCTAAGTGCAAGTGTCCGCCTCCGTTACTGCTCCGGCAGTAAGCCACCGGTTGCCTCCGATTATACTTCTGCAGAGTGCAAGTGTTGTCTCCATTACTGCTACTGCAGTTTACCTCGGGCCTAGTCTCCGTTACTGCCTCTGCTTAGTGGAAGTGTCTGCCTCCGTTATTGCTCCGGCAGGTGAGCCACCGGTTGCCTCCGGTTTTACGTCTGCAGAGTGCAAGTGTTGTCTCCGTTACTGCTATGGCAGTTTACCTTGGGCCTTGTCTCCATTACTGCCTCTGCTTAGTGCAAGTGTCTGCCTCCGGTACTGCTCCGGCAGGTGAGCCACAGGTTGCCTCCGGTTATACGTCTGCAGAGTGCAAGTGTTGTCTCCGTTACTGCTACGGCAGTTTACCTTGGGCCTAGTCTCTGTTACTGACTCTGCTTAGTGCAAGTGTCTGCCTCCGTTACTGCCCCGGCAGGTGAGCCATCAGTTGCCTCCGGTATACTTCTGCAGAGTGCAAGTGTTGTCTCCATTACTGCTACGGCAGTACCTCATGTATCTCTGTTCCTATTGTTGACTAGGCAGCTCACGCTAGTTCTGCTTATCTGGTTTTGGGTGTTATAAGTCCTACAATTGTCTATATGCAGAGAGCCCATCACAGACCTCTCTGCACATGGGACTGTTTACACTCTGAAGATCATTAACCCATGCAAGACCTTGCTCCTGGGAATCCATCATATCTGCCTGACCTGTGTCAGTATAGACTGTTGTGGACTTTATGTTTATGCTGGACCTGTGTAGACATATGTATCTATAACCTGTCGTGTGTCTGTACTATTTTGCTGATATACTACAGGACCTGTGAAGGTTATTTTATTACTGTAATTTCAATAAAACTGTTTTTTATCCTAAACCACTGTGTCTGTGTGTCAAACAAACCGTTACAGTCATGTCGTGTTCGCCAGTGGCCACTGTCAAATGCCCTGATGTAGATGCAGAATTTGCGACTGCTGTTTTTGTTGAATTGTTTAAGCAGCAGGACAATTAGGTGTCTCAAAGTGAATGGGATGAACAACAGCAGTAACATGGGAGATGGATAATAAAGGTTCCACTTGCCACAACTAGTTCCAGTGATGTACCAGAGGCAGTAGTCCCTAGTATATGTGAAGAAAATAAGAAGTTGACCAATAATGGTTCTCCACCTGCCACATCTTCAAAATCATCGATGTGTTGTTACTAGAATATAAATTTTTCCCTTGAGAGCAGGAAATTTGCCTCTCATTAACAATTGCAATGTGCACAGTGCGTGTTGTAAATAGGAGTGGGCAAAACTTGTTGCTGTGTTCCCGTGGAAAATTTTGATAAAACCACATTGTTATCTGTTTTTTCGCGGGAAAATCCACTAGCGTTTAAAATTTCCACATCTTTCTCCCACTGGACAACATTTTTCACCAATTTTTCAATGGCTATAAAGTGTCCGCCCATTGATTTACATTGTTTTCACACTTCCGCTATAAAAAGGTGACTTTTCACTGAAGACAGACACAATAGAAGCATCTACAGAGCGAGATAGACGTGCTGTGTAGTGATGATCGAGCACCCCGATGCTCGGGTGTTCGGGTGCTCTGGCCGAGCGCCCCCGGAGGCTCGAGTGCTCGGCCGAGCACCCGAGCCCCATTGAAGTCAATGGGAGGACTCGAGCATTACACCAGGCACCCCCTGCTCTGATGAGGGGAGGGTGGCTGGTTCATAGGAAAAGGTCAGAAATGATGGAAACACCACAGAAATGGTTCAGGGACAGCATAGGGAGGATGTCTGGATGCATCTTGGACTCCAACGTCGCTGCTGGGAACGATGTTTCGCCCGTAGTACGCCATTTTTACAGACTGACCGTAAAACACACAAAAAGGAAGATAAAAACGATTTTAGGCGAAAAAATTGTTACCAAAGAGTATTTGCTGTATATTTACTTGTATATCATCTGCAAATTCTGCAAAAAATTTAATCGATTTTTCGGAACTGGGGCCATGATTAAGAGGGAAACGTGCGCAGCGTAAAGCAGGTGTTCAACGTGGTTATGGCCCGGGTAAGGTACAGCATTCAGGAACGGAGGCCGCAGCTACCACAGGTTTTACAACATGTCCGTTTGCCCTTGTTAAGTCCAAAATTTATAGTCGGAACAGTGGGGTCTGATCCATTGAGTAAAAGTGACGAAGTGACTTAGTGGATGAAGCCAAGAACTACCTTCTGCTCTGTCGAACACCCCAGCCCTATTTAATTCAATGGGAGGACCTGAGGCACTCCGATACAACCTGTATATCACAAAATGGAGGGCCTCATTCACATTGTGGTACAATAGTTCAGGTAGTGGTCCAACACTCATAAAGCCTATGCACTAAGTGAAAGGGCTGCCAAAAATTAGACTGAAATGTCACTCCAATACACCCTTTATTACACATAATTATTACACAGTTTATACGCGTCCTGACCCGCGCCCTGAACTATCAGGATCACGTCCACTTCCCCGTCCCTTTTTACCCGCCTTCTTCATATTAAACGGAATATATGCCGGTAATCTGCGGCTAGGCACACGAAACAGAATGTGACGCTAATCTGCGGCTAGGCACACTAAACAATATGTGACGCTAATCTGCGGCTAGGCACACGAAACAGAATGTGACGCTAATCTGCGGCTAGGCACAGTGAACGGAATATGTGACGTTAATTTGTGAATTTGCACACTAAACAGAATGTGACAATAATCTATGGCTAGGCACACGTTTAAAATAGCCCTTTTTGTCGCTGCGTTGTAAAATCATTGGCCCTGTGCACCTAACAGAATATGTCAGCTTGTCACTGCACTGTGAAATATTTGTCCCTGTGCACCTAGTACAATGTCACCTTAGAACATGTCCCCCCCCACAAAAAAATGAAATTCTGCCACCCCCAAAAAAAATTAAATGCTGCCCCCACACACAACAGTCCTAAAAAGGACTTTTGGGTCTTGAAAGAGTTTCAACAATTTTATTCTCCCTACACTGACTTCCTGTGCATCTAGTATTATATGTCACCTTACAAATATCCCCCCCACAAAAAAAAAGGAAATTGTGCCCCCCCAAACAAAATATAAATGCTGCCCCCACACACGACAGTCCTAAAAAGGACTTTTGGGTCTTGAAAGTAGACATGTGCGAATTCATTCGGAGATATTCGGATTTCGTCGAAAATGGGGTCATTCGGAGACATTCGGCCAATCCGAAACTCAAGGGTCATTCGGAAAAAATGATCCGACTCCGAACAACCCAGGTCCGAAATTCGTCGAAACTTTCGGAAGTTTCGGCAATCGACACATTTCCAAAAGTTTTGACTACTTTTGACCAGGACTTTTTTGTACTTCCTGTGCGCGCTCAATTACTTTCCCTCCATAATTTTCCCTCCATGTCTCTAGTCCAATTCCATTCTCCGTTTCATGCACTACTTCCCTCTTTTGTCTGTATTCGAATAGCCTTCTTCGTTTCATGATGGGGGTTGGACTAATGACACAGTCACACAGACAGACAGCCTGCATTTCCTCATTGGGTTGTTGGAGCTCAGAGAGAGAAGAGATTAGAGAGTGTACAGTTGTTGTGTAGGCAGGCAGGTAGCATTAGGCTAGGCATAGGTAGGCAGCCAGCATTAGTTCCAGTTATTGCCACTGCAAGAGCAAGTAATATTTGTTCCTGTGCAAAATATAGAAAAATATTAGGTATTTGTTCGAATACAGGGCCGGCCCTTACATGGGTCCCAGTGGGTCCATGGACCCAGGCGGCACTTTGACAGGGACGGCAATTTACCGTCCCATAGCATGTTTATTTTGTGCTCTTCCTCCATTTCTGTGTTGCAGGGTGTCCCATCCAATCAGTGTGACTGTCAGCAGCCGGGCAGCCCTATGCTCACTCAGTGGCGATGCCTGCTGGCTGCTTCAGTGACGTGAATTATGTGATAGTGAAACATTATGCCTATTTTATATTGTTTATCGCCCACCTAAAGTCAAGACTTGAGTAAATAGGTCTACCGTCCCAGATTTGCTAGAGAGGTTTTACAAATACAGGAGGGTGCCCCCTGTACAAAATGAGTCTAAACATTTGGGATCCCTAGTATGAGTGCACAACAGTGCATGATGTGTCCTGAACAGGATTGCTGTGAGGTGTCTCCACCCAGAAGGTGCTGGCTTCAACATTGCGACAAGTGACCAACTAAGAGCACCGTGCCGTGCAGCCATAGCATCACCCCCTCCTACTCTCCGGGTCCCGCTGACTGGCAATAACAGGTGAGTCACTAAGAGATCTGAAGCCTTTCTGGAAGTCCTTTCACTTGGAAAGGGGCTAGGTATTACTTGGGGGAGTTGCCTCGTGTGTAAATAATTTCTAGGTGGGAGATGAATGTGCATCACTTATGTGTTTCCTAACAGTAGTTAGAATACAACTCCCATCATCCCCTGATTATGACATTGGGAAATGCCCAGCAATTATCGTAGAGCCCTGTATTGCACACTCACGGAAAACGGTGATATTGCTATACTAAGACAATGCTGTGGACCCCTCTTCAGTATAGATGTCAAGCATTTTTTTTAATTTCTCTCCTGTGTTGCAGTTTGTTCACAACAAAATGTCTCAATTTTTCTTTTTAACCCTTTGAATGCCAGAGTGGTATGCAACGCATTGCTTTGCAATGCATTGCGTACCACTCTGGCACTCAAAGGGTTAACACATTACATCTATCACATTACAATCATTGATGTTTATTCTTGATGTAGTATGAAACTCTACAATGTATATACACATAAAGTTATCTGATATGAGGGGAAATCAGGATAGGAAAACGAGAGAGAGGAATTTGGGTACTAAAGAGGGACAGTAGGGTAGGAGGCTGGTACCAGAAAATGAAACCTTAATCTTTACCCATGTACTAACATAGAATGTGACATGTAGTTTGTCCATGTTCGAGTCGACCACTTATGTTGAGTAGGATGTGACAGGCATGGGTTTTCGATGTCGAACATATGCTAAATTGAATGACAGGCATGAGGTTTCGATGTTCAAACATATGCTAGATTGAAGGACAGGCATGGGGTTTCGATGTTCGAACATGCTAAATTGAATGACAGGCATGGGTTTTCGATGTTCGACGTTTGCATTGTGACTGGCATCCCATGCTAGAGTAGAGGTGACATGCACAGACTTTCAATGTACGACAATGTCCGTTTTTGGGATGGATCTTTTTCTAAATGCACACCCTGTCTGCAAATAATGATAGCAGCGTGCACGGAGGCGCACTGCTATAATTTAACCCATGTTAAATTCGGCCAAATAATTCGGAATGGATCAGAATTTCGTCCGAATCGAATAGGCCCGGTCCGAAATTAAGATCATCCGAATTAGAAAAAAAAAAATTTGTCCGAATTCGAATTTTACCGAAAATTTTGCCCGTGCACAAGTCTACTTGAAAGAGTTTCAACAATTTTATTCTCCCTACACTGACTTTCCCTGCCTAAGCGCATCTCTCCCTGGCTAAGAATGAGCCGAACTCGCGCGTCGGGTGCTATACAGCACCCGATCACGGGTTCTGGCCAGCCAATCAGTGTAATGCCAGCAGCCAACATGGCTGCTGGCATTACACTGATGTCAGAGCCTCCCCGCACGTTTATTGGCTGCGCAGCAGCTGCGAAACGTGCGGGGAGGAGACCCGAACATGGCGGGCGAGCACATGCGGTACTCGTACGAGTACCGCCATGTGCCGAGCAGAGCGATGCTCGAGCCGAACCGAGCTTCGGCCGAGCATGCTCGCTCATCACTAGTGCTGTGCTGTTCTGCTGTGATATTTTGCACAAATTGAGGCAGGAAAGGCTAATAGTGACTGCTATCACTATGGGCAAGGTGAAAAATAATCAAAGGAGGAGCTGGAAGGACCCTTATGTGTCCACTGAGTCTGAGGAGGAGGAGGAAGTGACTAGCATTACTGAACCAATGCTGTCCAGTCCCCCTAAATCACCCCAAGGGATCTTGGGGAATTTAATGGGTAGGGAGGGAGAAAAGGGAATGGGACAGGATGGAAAAAAGGGAATGGGAAGGGAGGGAGAAAAGGGTAGTACTAGTGACAGCAGGATAGGTCAGCTGCCTGTGCCTGCTGCAAGACATGCTGCACCTGCTGCCAGTGCCACAATTGTTGTAGTTGCAGCCACTATTGTTGTACCTGCTGCCAGATATGCTGCCCCTGCTGCCACTAGTGCTGAAACTGCTGCCAGTGCTGAACCTGATGCCACCAATACTTTGCCTGTTGCTAATGTTTCTTGTAGTACTCAGGGGGTGAAGGAGAAAATGATGCCAAGTTTGACAGCAGGGGACCCTCTGTCACATTGCTCGTCACCTCTTCCAAGCAGCAGTGTGATGTCTGGAATGGAGCAGCATCATGTAGGGACTAGTGGTGGTGGTGTTGGAGAAGTTGGGGGTGGAAGAGAAATTGATGACCTTTTTATCAGAAAGTGAGAAAGGAATGGGAGACAGTGATGAGGATGGGCATCACCACCACCACTAGCAATCAGCTTTTGGAATTTGAGGAAATTGCAACTGGTTTAATTCCTGCTGCTGCTGCTGAGATGAAAGGGCAGCAGGGTGCTGAGGATAAGGCTAGTGTGCCACAAAACACCGTGGACACAGTGGGAATGGGGTCAACAAGTAATGCGAAACTAGGACAGGTTCCACTTGCCAGCGCCAGCAATACTCCTAGTCCTAGTTGCAGTGCTAAATATGAGGCAGTAGAAGCAACTGTGACTGTACCAGCGGACACCCAGCCTTGGTGTCCTCATCAATCATCACTTCTTCCGCTAAGAGCCAGATGGACATCCAACAACATACCGCAATATACCCCAATCACCAGGCAAAACTAGTGTCAGGGTAACAAGCACACACTCTGCGTACAGCAAGCTTTACCCCAAGCATCAGACAACACCAGTGTCTTGGGGATAGAATAACAACTGACTTTATTGGAACAAACCACACATTTATACACATTGGAATACATGGGCAGGCAGGATACAATAGGTGAGTCACAAGGATAATATAATCACAACATACAGGACAAAGGACCAACAGCAAATGGTCCAACCACTTACAATGGCACAGACAGGATTGCATCACTACACAAAAGGGCTAGCAACAAATAGTACAACACAATACAAAGAGCCAGACGTGATTAGGTTAGCACACCACAGGGGGTCTCAGTACAGTTCACAGGCCTACAATGACTGGAGTGGCTACAATACACACAGAGATTGGGTGAGGGTGAACAATGAAACAAAAGGCTTGAGGGACTGCAATATACATATGCAGCATCCTTGGCCAAACTCAAATACTTAACCCTGTCCCCTGAAAGCAGGCTATGATTTTTAGTCCTTTTGGCACAGCTGTCCTCCAATATAACATCCCAAAGTTCTACATACCTTGTGACACTGGGCTGACAATCCATATTCCTAGACAGGGGTTGTTTTAGGCATGACAGAAATGTCCACAGTTCCTTGTGTTCCTTGTTTAACAGTCTCAGGACCAGACAAAGGCTCCAGTAATGGACTATGATCCATTACAGGATCCACCATGGCAAGGGGCAAACAGGGGAGAGATTAGTCTCAGGGAGAGGCCATACCCTGTTCCAGGGCTAGGCCCATAGTCTTTGGGCAGGAGGCTGGCCCTCAGGCCTCTCCAGGAGCCAGGGATCCAGTGGTTCCTGTGACAGCAACATTATATTCTGCCATAAAAAGTGAAAGGGAATGTAGAGAAGAAGAAGAAAGAGGCCATTCTTCTCCACCTGTTCCCTATCCCTCCCCCCAGAAGTCATGGGTGTGGGACTATTATTCTCTTCCGAAAGGCACAGTGCAGTCATCATCAACAACGGTACAGTGCAAAATTTGTGACAAGTTAGTGAGAAGGGGAAAGGAGAGAACACACCTTGGTACAACCTCCCTGATAACACACATGAAACGCAGACACTATGACAATTATGTCAAATATGTTAAAGTTAAACACCCATTACAGAAATCTAGCACTGCTGTTACTGTACCCCCTGACTCTCCAGAAAGGTGGAGATCAAAGAGGAGGAAGAATAAAGAAACCAAGAAAGACACTGGAAGTTCCATGATGAGCAAAACAACTAGCTTGTCAGCAAAATCACCTTCTTCCTCTAGGGTAACAAGTACATCTCCTGCCAATAAACCTTGTTCATTGTTCCCTCCCCCGCCAAATGATAGCCATTCTTTTGATGTTAAGATATGGCAGCTCGTCTCTACTCATTGCACACTGTGTGGTGCACTGAACACACATGCCAATGTGGTGGAGGAGAATCTATATCAGGCCAGAATATGCTAAGATGGAGGCAGAGAGGGTTCATCATTACTATTAAACTGTCAGCAAGTTGTCATGTGTCCTTAGCGGGGTCTGGACAAGGGATACAGTGACAGCGGCAGTACTTAGTTTCGAGTGTCATGGTGTTTTGCTACAGTTGTGTTAATTACCACACACATACTGTGCACATTGCAGTTGCTGAGGAGACCCACTGATCCTGCTCTCAAGGGAAAAAATATATTTTAATAACAACACACCCATGATGATTTTGTAAGAGGGGCAGGTGGAGAAGATTGAATGGCCAACTTGTTCTTTTCTCCACAAATACTGGGGGCTACTTATTCTGCTGCTACTGCCTCAGGCGCATCACTGGAGCCAGTCGTGGCAAATGGAACCTTCATCATCCATCTTCCATGTTACTGCTATTGTTGATCCCATTCATTTTCAACTGCCTAATCATCCTGCTGCTTAAACAACTCAGTAGCAACAGTGCGAACAGCAGTTGCAAATCAGGAGGACATTTGACAGTAGCCACTGGCCAACATGACCTACTGGCATTAGGTCAGTAGGGCATTTTTATTTTTTTCTCTTGTGTTAAAAAATAAATAAATAAATAAATACTAGTCCTACAAAAAATAAACATTTTTGGGGGGTTTGTTTCTAACAAGCTTAAGTCCTACAAAGGGTGAAAAAAGGAGAAGATCAGCACTTTTCGCAGGAAATTTTTCACCAAGCGGAAAGTGCCATTTTTCTCTGATTTCAGTTTGAGGCAGAAAGTTTCGCCCATTCCTAGTGGTAAATAACACCTGACACAACTGTATCCAAACACCATGACACCAGAAACCCCTATACCCCTTATCCACACCACGCTAAGGACACATGACAACTTACTGACAGTTTAATAGTAATGATGAACCTTTCCTGCCATCAACTTAACATATTCTGTAGGATGGAATCTCCTCAGATGCTGCTTGATGCCCTGCTTGCGATTCTCCTCCATCACACTGCCGTGTGTGGCCAGTATACCACACAGTGTGCAATGGGCGGACAAAAACTGCCACATCCTAACAGCTACAGAGTGGCTATCATTTGGTGGGGGAGGTAACAATGAACAATATGGATTGGCAGAAGATGTAGTTACCCTAGAGGAAGAAGGTGATGGCGAGCTAGTTGTTTCACTTGTCATCAAACGTCCAGCCTCTGCCTGGATTTCTCTTTTCTTCCTCCTTTTTTATCTCCACCTCTCCTCTTGTTGCCTTTTGGGAGAGTAAGGAGATAGAACAACAGTGGTGCTCGATTTCTGAGCTGAGTGTTTAGCTTTAACATGTATGACATAAATGTCATGGTGTCTGTATTTCATGTGTGTTATCAGGGTGGTTGTACCGAAGTGCGTTCCCTCCTTTCCCTTTCTCACTGATTTGTCACAGATTGTTCACAGTACCATTGCTGATGACTGCACTGTTCCTGCCCCAATAGAAAAATAGTCCCACACCCTGACTTCAGGGAGAAGGGAAAAGGTGGAGAAGAATGGCCTCTTTCTTCTTCTCCTTCACATTCCCCTTTACTGCCTGGGGTAGAAGTTGATGTTGCTGCTGTTGCTGCTACTGCCTCAGAATCAGCATTGCAGATAGGACCAGGATTATTGCTTCTGCTAGCAAGTGGAATCTGTCCTAGTCCCATGTCACTTGTTGATCCAATTCCCAATGTGTCTGCGGTGGTCTCTGGCACACTACCCTGTTCCTCAGTATCCTACTGCCCCTGCAACTCAGCAGCGATAGGAATTAGAGCAGTTGTAAATTCCAAAAGCTCACTGCTGGTGGTGGTGGTGATTGTGGTGATGCTCATACCCATTCCTGTCTCCCATTCCTTCTAAGTTTGGACAAAAGAGGCCATCATTGTCTCTTCCACCCCAGCTTCTCCATCACCACTAGTCCCTCCATGTTGCTGCTGCTGTTCTATTACAGACATCTCACTGCTGGTTGGAGGAGGTGACAAGAAATGTGACAGAGGGTTCCCTAATGTCACATTTGCCATTTCTTGGAGACCTGAAAAAGGCTTCCCGTACAACTCCCCTAACACTACTCCCACCAGCTGCTTCACCATCACTGTTACTACTACTACCACCAAACACATCAATTTCAGCCCCTGAATCTTCCTCCTCACAGTCACTAGTAATATTATGATTACCTCCTTCACTCCTAACACAAGCTGGTGGACCTTCTTAGTAGTAGTGCTAGCACTGACGGGATTGCTTGGGGATGGCAAGTGTGACTTCGGGTCCCCTGCTGTCACAATTGGCTTCCTTCCGCCCTCCTGAGAATTACAAGACACACTGGCAGCAGGTTCAGCACTGGTGACAGCAGTTTCCACACTGGCAACAGGCACAGCACTGGTGGCAGCAGGTCTGACAGCAGGCACAGTTCTGGTGGCAACAGGGGAAACACGTCTGACAGCAGGCACAGCACTGGTTGCAGCAAGGGCACCGCATCTGATAGCAGGCACATCAATGGTGGCAGCGGGGGTAGCATGTCTGGCAGCAGTCACAGCAATGGTGGCAGCAGGGGTAGCACATCTGACAGCAGGCACAGCAATGGTGGCAATATGTCTGGCAGCAGCCAAAGGTAGCTGACCTGTCCTTTTATCACTACTGCCCTCTTCTTCCTCCACTGAGATTAATTTCCCCATGATCCCTAGGGGTGATTTAGGGGCACTGGCAATCATTGGTATTATAGTGGTCATTTCTCCTCCTCCTCCTCAGACTCAGTGGACACATAAGGCTCCTTCCAGTTCCTCCTTTTATTAGTTTTAAACTTGCTTATAGTGATAGAAGACACAGACGAACAGAACAGCACATCTACTTTGTTCTGTAGCTGCTTTTATTGTGTTTCACTTCCTGAAGTACATCACTTTTTTCATAGCGAAAAAGGCAAAAAAACACATAAATCAGTGGGCTGAAACATTTTAGCCATTGAATGGTAAAGAATTTTTGCCAATGGGCAAAAACCTTGAAGATTTTAATAGCTGGTTTTAAAGTGGCATTTCCCTTGAGAAAGCAGACGTGGTTTTCTCTGATTTTTTTCGCGGGAACATGTCGGGACCTTTAGTCCACTCCTAAATACTAATTCCCAAATCCCCACTGATTTAAACCTATGAGGACCAGTTTCTTCCCAATGTGGTCCTCAAGGGGTTAAGATTTTAACTTTGTATGCTATAATCGTCTTCAGTTTATTAATTGGTCTTGCAGTACATTACCCAAGTGTAAGTACCTCACTAGAATTGTCTTATTTGTTTCCATTCACATATGAGGTAACATCTAGGAATAGAACTGCCAGAACATCTAAGTCAACTTTAAGAAGAATTTTCCTTGAATGCATATGCAACCTGTGATCTGAACCAACACTGGAAAACTCTTAGATTGTATTTTTGAGATTATAATATAGGTGGAATATTTTAACAGTGCATCATAACACAGTAACATAGTTGATGAGGCTGAAGACATGCATCCATCAAGTTCAGCCCATGCCTTTTCACCCCTGCTGATCCATAGGAAGTAAAATAAAAAAAAATTGAAGCCATTTCCAATTAAGCCCACAGTGGGTAAATGAAATGCTTCCTGACTCAGTATGGCAGTCACAAGGACTAGTGAAGAGCAAGAGGTAAGATTCATGGATGTGGAGTCAACATTTTAAAAGGGTCACTTGGACATTTCCCTGTTCCATGATTGATCATTCCATGTATGCCTGAGGGAAGGGATGACAGGAGTTGAGACAGCACCATGTAACTGTCTGTCTTGCAATAATGAACCATACTTATCCCATTAACCTTTTGCATTCCGGTGGAGTAGACAATCCATTGCTTTACAATGGTTTGTCTACCCCTCTGAAAGCCATAGGTTTGGGAACAAGGAGATGCTAACCAGCCACATGTCATTGTAGCAATATATCATCTAGTATATGATACAAGCCCCACTCGTGCCCATGTCATTATGCTGCGCACACACACAGGTCAGCATGGTGAGCCTTGCAACATGACTCCCAAATAATTACTCTGATGCTGTAAACAACATTAACACAATATATCCATCCCTATTCTGCTCCATTATGCATTGCACAACTATTGTTCGTATTGAAACTCCAATACCCCTTTAACACCTGGAAGGCCAGAGTGGTATCCAATGCATTGCGTTGGATATCCCTCTATTGCTCCAAGGGTTCTATGGTTGATATGGCTATGTTCAACACAAAATATGTTGTTTTGCTCTCAGTTCAGCTCAGATATATGATGAACATGGATAATGGGGTATACCTTTACAGTTTCTTTTTTTATTTTGGCCTCTGTAATAAGCAAAAAGCAAAGAGGAGAAAAATGGCACTTTTTGCTGAGCTTCAATATTTTCACAAAAAGTGCCATTTTCCAGATTTTTTTGCATAGCCCATTGCATTGAATTCATTGGAAAGAATGAATTTCTACCCAGCACATGGCAAATTTCCAACATGTATACTATAAACAGGGTGGCACATTCTCACAGCATGCCATTCTGTGTTTGTGAGAGGAAGAGAGAACAGCTAATTTTTGAGACACAGATGACAGTTGACCTTAGTTTAGGGAGTCTTGTAGGTAGGACATTTGTTCTCTGTATTAGGGGAGTCTGGGGGACAAGAAAGGAGGTTGACCCCAAAAATCCTGACATTCTGTCTGAACAATTTGATTTGTAAGACACAGGCAGCTGCAGTCCAAGTTCCTTGCTGATCTTGCTGTTATCTCTGTTTTGGAAGTGTCTGGGGGGGGTGAGAAGGGACCATGTTGATCCCAAATACTCCAGCATTCTATCTGACCAATTTGATCAATTGCTCTCTAAGTTCCTTCCCGATCTTGCTGTTATTGTCTCTGGGGGATGTGAGAAGGGAGCAAATGAGGTTAACCCCAACTACCCCAACATTCTTTCTGGTCGAATTTGATTTGAAAGACACAGGAAACTGCGGTCCAAGTTCTTTGCTGATTTTGCTGTTATTATCTCTTTGTTAGATGTGTTGGGGAGGATAAGAAGCAAGTAAAAGAGGTCAATCCCAAATACCCCAACATTCTGTGTGACTGATTTAATTTGAAAGACACAGACAGCTGTAAGAAGAACACTGAAAATGGAGACTCACATTCTACTGTTCATGATAGCAAAATGAAGAAAGCTGTAGAAGCTCCACCCACTGCTGCATCTGACAGTGAGACAAACAAGCACCAAAACACATGTTCTCAAAGTAGTAGTAAACTTTGTGAAAATAAAAGTAAAAAGAAATTGTTTGAGACCTCTAAAAAATATTAGCGGAATATAAAGGCAGTGGGTAAGAAGTGGTGGACAAAACATAGGACCGGTGATGATGAGGATGATCTAGTATATATCCCCCAGCACCCTTTTGTTATTCAGATACAGATTAAGTTGAGAGTGAGAGAGATGATGACATGGCCAGAAAGTTAACTGAAAGGCAATGGCTCAGTCTTCAACCAATAAAAAGGAGAACTGTGACTGTCTATACTAGGGGTAAACAAAAATTTCCTTCAAGACAATTTTTTCTGCTTTTTTCACAAAAGTTTTTTCCTTTTTCTCCAGTGCAAGTGTCTTCTCCTTTTTCACTATTGACTATTATTTTTTGCTCCTGTGTTTTCTATGACTGCATCATTTCCTACCACAATATTACTTCTTCTAAAGGATGAAATGGAGAAATAAATGGCTGAAAGTCAAAACTGTGAGTAACAACATATGACTTGAAAAGGTTGTTAGCAGGCTGAGTGCCTTTGTCTACAATCCTGCTTATGTAACACTGATATAACCATCCTTGAAAAACACTTGTGGCTTTGGATATTCCAGCAGGGTGCAACACATGACATCAATTCTTTAAAGCCTCTGTTTTCAACAACAAAAAGGTCAGCATGTCAACCACCAACATTTTGGCAAGTTTAGTATTTCATAGGTGTACATTTGCATTATGTTTGTGCAGATTTTGACTTCTGTCTAAGAAGTTAGTACATGTGGGATGACAGTAGATAGTAGAAGAATTGTGTAACTGTATTGCTTTAACAACATGACTAGAGGAGGTGGTGAAGGTAGAGGCAGCATGCACAGACAGTCTATGACTCTTGCCATCTCCGACAGAAAACCCTGAGTGATCATATTCCTCTGCACCAGGAGCCATGGGTTTTTTTTGGAATGAACTAACTGTTGGCAATGGCAAACCCATCATTAACATCACTACCAGCGGTTGTGTTTCAGGTGGGATCTCAATGAGGAAGTGCTTAGGTGTGAGTCTGCTTTCCCCCTGCTCATCTGCTTTTTGCACAGACAACAAATAACATGCTTAGCTTTTAGATCATTAGTGAATTATTTCCATACTGTGGACTTCATGGACTGCAGGATTCCTGAGGGGCTATACTACTACTGGGTCTAGATTTTGATGCAGCACTTCCAGCAGCAGCAGAGGCACTCATCATAGCTAAGGATGTTAATAACCTGTTGTTGTTCCTGCTTCTGGTTACTTAACACATGTGTACGTGGCTGAGTGGGTCTTGGAATTGGAAGCAGTGACAATGTTGATGATTAGAGGTGAGCGAAAGGTCCCGTCATGTTCTCCGAAAAAATCTGTGAAAATCCAAGTGGTTATCTGCTTTTTTGCTGGAAAATCCTCTTTAAATAAAGCAATTAAAATAATCACCATTTTCCCCCACTGCCAAAAAGTTTTCCCTATTTTTTCAATGTAATCACATGTTTTTCCACTGTTGTGCTGTGAGTTAATAGCACAACTGAGGCAGGAGAGGCTCATAGCGACTGCTATCACTATAAGCAAGTTTAATTATAATAAAAGGAGGAGCAGGAAGGACATTATGCATACAGTGTTTCTGAGGAGGAGGAAGTGACCCCTACAAACATGAAAGGGTCTGGATGCCCTGGTTCCCCAGACCCAATGATGGCCAGTCCCTCTATATCACCCCTAGGGATCTTGGGGAAATGTGTTTAATGGGAGGAAGAAGAGGGTAGTTGTGTGAGCAGGACAGGTGAGCTACCTACCAGTTCTACACCTGCTCCCAATTCTGGGTCTGCTGCAAGTGCTTCGCCTGCTGCCAATGTGTTTTGTGATTCTCAGGATGGTGGAGGAGGAGATGATTAGGGATGGACGAAACTTTTGCCTCAAACTGAAATCTGTGATAAATGGCACTTTCCTCTTGACAAAAAATTTTCTGCGAAAAGTGCAGATGTTCTGCTTCATTTCTGCTTTTTTTGCCCATTGAAATCAATGGGAACATAGAAGTTACACAAAGCACATTACAAATAATATTTTATTTCCCAAAGGCTTTGTATAAAAGGGGCATGAGGATGCCTCTGTTGGTGGGGTGTGGGGAAAGAATCAGTTGAACAGGGAATGTTTTTGGGGGGTTGTTTGCTGGGATTGGGGGACACTTAATAAAAAAGAAATCCTAAATAAAATCTAAGAAAATAAAAACCATAAGACATGGTATAAAGGGGTCTGAGGAGGGTGCCTGTGTTGGTGAATGAATTAATCATTTGAACGGGGAATTTGTTTTGGGGGGCTTTCTTGACTGGTATTCGGGGGACAGTTAATAAAAAAATAAATCAATAAAATAAAATAAGACATTTGTATTTAAAGTGACAGATACAGGAACCCCCTGACATAAGCTGCCACTGGGGTGGACTGATACTTGACTTGATAGAGTATTTTGTAGAGGATGATTTGTTTGATTTTTTTGTTAGAGGCCTTTGTAGGACTTAGACTTATTAGAGGCCCAAGCCCTGAAGAAACATTGATTTGTAGGACTTAAAGGGATAGTAATACTTCGTTTTAACTTTATTTTATTTTGTAGGCATTAAAAAAACATGAAGAATGATATAAGTCTTATCTCTCAAACCTTTATGGTTTATGAGATATTCACAAGCAAAGTTTCCCCCTCCCGCCCCTTTTACCTACTGTAAACAATCTCTTCTCAGATGTGGAATGCAGTCCATAGACTGGACAGATAACAGAAGGGGACACTCTTATTCCTATGAAAACAATGAAATCCCTGCCCCCCTTGACAAGCTTTTCAGGTTTTTCTGTTATCTTAATTGAAGATTGTCCCTCTCTGCAGTCTACCTGGGCAGCTCCCTTCTGCCCTGGCTGAGAAGTAAAAGGGGCTGGAGGGGGACACTTTGCTTGTGAATATCTCTTAAACCATAAAGGTTTGAGAAATAAGACTTATATCATTCTTCATGTTTTTTTAATGCCTACAAAATAAAATAAAGTTAAAACGAAGTATTACTATCCCTTTAAGCTTGTTTGGCATAAGCCCTAAGGAAACATTGATTTGTAGGGCTTAGACTTGTTAGAAACAAACCCCCAAAAATTACTTATTTTTTGTAGGACTAGTATTTATTTATTTATTTATTTATTTATTTATTTATTTATTTTAAACACAAAAATGCCCTCCTGGCCTAATGCCAGCAGGTCATGTTGGCCAGTGGCCACTGTCAAATGTCCTCCTGAGTCCTACTGAGTTGCAACTGCTGTTCGTACTGCTGCTGCTGAGTTGTCTTTCTGACCTGACGCATAAAGGCGCTGACCCCTCTCAATGGTCTGAGGCAACTGAGATGGCCTTTGAAACCCTTAAAAAGGCATTTGCTTCTGCTCCTATACTTTCCCACCCTAATCCCACCCTGCCGTTCACGCTAGAGGTTGATGCCTCCGAGGTTGGGGTAGGGGCTGTTCTTTCCCAACGCCCCAAGGAAGGGGGCAACCTGAGGCCGTGTGGATTCTTTTCCAAAAAACTGTCCAGTGCCCAGAGCCATTACGAAATTGGTTAGGGAGTTGTTGGCTATCATCTTGGCATTAAAAGAATGGCGACATCTCTTGGAGGGCACAAGAACCCCAGTGTTGATCCTCACGGACCACAAGAACTTGATTTACCTATCCAAGGCTAAAAGGTTGTCATCTCGCCAGGCTCGATGGGCCCTATTTCTGTCCAGATTCAATTTCATAGTCTCATACTTGCCTGGTTCTAAGAATATTAAGGCAGACGCTTTGTCTAGACAATTCTGCACAGACATTGAGAGGGATGAGGCCCCGGTCCCCATAATTCAGCCAGATAAGATCTTGGCTACTATTCGTACCAGCATCACTTCGCCACTGGGAGAGCAAATCTTGGCGTCACAAACTCGGGCACCTCCTGAAACCCCAGTCGGCAAGTGTTTTGTGGACGAGCTGTTCCGTACCCAGTTGCTTGAGACCTACCACTCATCTAAGGCGGCTGGGCACATTGGCAGAGATCAGTTGGCATGGTCATTGTCTCGAACATTCTGGTGGCCTTCCCTGAAGGCTGACTGCGCTGCATTTACTGCTGCTTGCGCCACCTGTGCCCGGGCCAAGACTCCCAGACATCTTCCGGTGGGACTGCTCCAACCAGTGTCTAATGGTGATCGTCCCTGGTCCCATATTTCTATTGATTTTTTGGGAGAGCTGCCGAGTTCCAAGGGCTATACGTTTATCCTGATGGTGGTGGATAGGTTCTCTAAAATGGCTCATTTCGTGCCCCTCTCTGGCCTCCCTTCGGCCCAGGAATTGGCATTAATTTTTGCCAGAGAAGTATTCTGCTTGCACGGGGTTCCCAGAGTGATAGTGTCTGACCGGGGGGGTCAATTCGTGTCGAGATTCTGGAGGGCATTCTGTGACCAGATGGGCATTCAATTGTCCTTTTCCTCAGCCTACCATCCCCAGACCAACGGAGCCGCTGAGCGTGCCAATCAGGGACTGGAACAGTTCCTACGCTGTTTTGTGACTGATCATCATGATAACTGGGCCGACCTGTTGCCGTGGGCGGAGTTCGCCAGGAACTGTGCGGTTAATTCATCGTCTGGGAACTCTCCGTTCCTTGTCAATTATGGGTTCCAACCCTGTCTACTCCCAGACTCATTTCAGGCCCAACAGATTCCGGCTCTGGATGAGCATATGGAGCAGCTCCACTCCACTTGGGCACAGGTGCAGAGGTCCCTCAGTCAGTCCTTCCTCAGACATCAGAGGCATGCCAATCGCAGACGGCGACCAGCGGTTTCCTTCCAGGTTGGGGATAGGGTATGGCTCTCCTCCAGAAATCTCAACCTGCAAGTGCCCTCGAACAAACTGGCCCCCCGGTTCATTGGGCCATTTAAGATCATTCGCAAGATCAATCCTGTGGCATACGCATTGGATCTACCTACTAATATGCGTATTCACAACGTGTTCCATGTGTCTTTACTGAAGCCCTTGGTTTGCAACCGCTATACTACCACTCCAGTGGTTCCTGGGCCGGTGGATGTGCAGGGCCAAGAGGAATACGAAGTCCAGAGCATTATTGACTCCAGGAGATTTAGAGGCAAGTTGCAATATTTGGTCCACTGGAAAGGGTATGGGCCAGAGGAGCGCTCTTGGGTTGACCACAGGGACCTCCATGCTCCACGTTTGTTGCGCAACTTTCACTCTAAATATCCTCAGAAACCACGACCCTCCAGCAGGGGAGGGGGTCTTTGAGAGGGGGGTACTATCACGGTCCCCGTGTTTTTGCTGTCAATCTTGGCTGTATACCTATGCATTGGAGGAAGCTGAGTGGCCGCCCAGGATGTTCCTTTATATGCTGGAGGTTGGGCACTTGTCAGTTGCCCTTTCGTGGTGTTCCTGTTCCTACGCTTTGTTGCTAGTTCCAGTATCTCCTGTGTACCGACCCGGCTTGCCTGACTACTCTGCGGTTCCTGCTCCGTGATCTGACCCGTTTCTGGCTGACGACCCTGCTCCGTGATCTGACCCGATTCTGGCTGAAGACCCTGCTCTGTGATCTGACTCGGTTCTGGCTGACGACCCTGCTCCGTGATCTGACCCGATTCTGGCTGAAGACCCTGCTCCGTGATCTGACTCGATTCTGGCTGAGGACCCGACTTCGTGATCTGACTCATTGCTGGCTGCTGAATCTGCTCCGTGATTGACCTGCTTCTCGTTGGTGAAGTCTGCTGCTGTCCGGTTCCTGTTCCGGTGTTCCAGTACTCTGCAGTCGCTCCGGCGACATTCTGAACTGTATAGAGACTCACTGTTTCTCTCTCTCGGCAGTAAGCTGTGACCTAGGGTACTCTGCCTTATGCTGGTTGCTGTCACTCCTTCTCATACCGAACCACTTAACCCGTGCGGTGCCATTGGTCTCCGTGGTGTGCCTTCCGTAATATCCAAGTATATGGTTAACTGCTGAGCCACTTATTGGTGTTCCTCTCTGTATCTTACGAGCTCCCTCTGTGCACTGACGGCCGGTGCTCGGTGTCTGTTAGTCCGCTCGCTACTGTAGTAGCTGCACCGGAGGGGTTCTCTGGCTCCGGCCTATTCACGATAGAGGATACGCTTTCAAGCCGCACTTCCAGTGCGCCGGCTCCATACAGCTTGTGCAGTAACCTTCACTGTGGCATCCAAGGGGTGTCCAGGCCCCATCTGTTTGGCACTCGCAGGGTTATTACGTAAACTAGTAAGGGTGTTTATGGTTCTGGTTTCCAGCACTGGCAGTAGTATTCCCAGACAGCCCACGGAGGTGGTATTGGTTCAGCTTTGGTCATAAGGGCGCAGTCCTATTTCTACTTGAGAGTGTATTCAGTCAGACACCATTTCTATCATTACTTGCTAGAGACTGTTCGATATATCCTGGGCGTTGGCCTATCCTGATCCTTTCTGCTGTTGTGCACCTATTAACCCTTAGGGGTTATTCTCCATTATATCATTGTGTGCATTCACTTGTCAGTGTTACCATTACTGTTATTCTTGTACTGGCCCTTAGGGGCACTATTTTACTATCCAGTTCAATAAAACTGTGTTTTTACTTCATAACCTGGTCTGTGTGTCAGAAAACCGTAACACCTTCCCCCTGAGTACTACAAGAAACACTAGCAGCAGGCAAAGTATTTGTGGCATCAGGCTCAGCACTGGCAGCAGGTTCAGTACTTGCAGCAGGTTCAGCACTGGCAGCAGGTTCAGTACTAGCAACAGGTACAACACTAGTGGCTGCAGAATCAGAAATGGTGGCACTGGCAGCAGGGGCAGCACGTCTCGCAACAGGTACAACACTAGTGGCTGCAGTTACAGAAATGGTGGCACTGGCAGCAGGGGCAGCACGTCTAGCAACAGGTACAACACTAGTGGCTGCAGTTACATAAATTGTGACACTGGCAGCAGGGGCAGCACATCTGGCAACAGGTACAACACTAGTGGCTGCAGGATCAGAAATGGTGGAACTGGCAGAAGGGGCAGCTTGTGTGTCAACAGGTACAACACTAGTGGCTGCAGGTAGAGCAATGGTGGCACTGGCAGCAGGGGCAGCACGTCAGCTGACCTGTCCTGCTCTCACTAGTACCCTTTTCTCCCTCCTTTCCCATTCCCTTTTCTCCCTTCCTTCCCATTCCCTTTTCCCCCTCCCTTCCCATTAAATTCCCTAAGATCCCTTAGGGTGATTTAGGGGGACTGGACAGCATTGGTACAGTAGTGGTCCCTTCCTCCTCAGACTCAGTGGACACATAATGGTCCTTCCAGGTCCTCCATTGATTATTTTTTACCCTGCTCATAGAGATAGGCATCACTATGAGCCTTTCCTGTCTCACTTTTTGCAAATTATCACAAGAGAACAGCACAGAGTGTATATCTCGTTCTGTAGCTGCTTTTATTGTGTCTGCCTTCAGCGAAAACATTACATTTTTATTGAAAAAATGGTGAAAATTTTTGGCCAATGGGCAAAAATGTAAAAATTTTAACCACTAGTTTTAAAGCAGATTTTCCCACGAAAAAGCGGATAACAATGTGGTTTTCATAAAATTTCCCACGGGAACACGGCAACAACTTTCGCCCACCCCTAGAGATGATGCCAAGTATGACAGCAGGGGACCCTGAGTCACACTAGCCATCCCCAAGCAGTCCCGCCACTAGTACTACTACTAAGAAGGTCCAGCAGCTTGTACAGACAGAATGAGGGTGGGGGTGAACCATGTTGTTGTCCGCTTTTTCGCTGTAAAATCTGCTTTAAAATAAGCAATTAAAATGTTCACATTTTTTGGCCATTGGCCACAATTTTTGTTTTCAACTTTTTGCTATAAAAACGTGACATATTTGTGGTAATCAAACACAACAGAAGTAGCTACAGAGAGAGGTATAAATGATGTGACTGTTTTCCGAATTTTAGGCAATAGATGCTCATAGGGACTGATATCACTATGAGCAGGTTTAAAAATAATAAATGGAGGAGCTGGAAGAACCCTTATCTGTCCACTGAGTTTGAGGAGGAAGTAAGCACTACTGAACCAATACTGGCAAGTTCCACGAAATCACCCCAAGGGATCTTGGGGATTTTAATGGGAAGGGAGAGAGAAAAGGGAATTTGAAGGGAGGGAGAAAAGGGAATGGGAAGGGAGGCAGAAAAGGGTAGTACTAGTGAGAGCAGGACAGGTCAGCTGCCTGTGCCTGCTGCTAGGCGTGCTACCTCTGCTGCCACCATTGCTGCCCTTGCTTCCACCATTTCTGTGCCTGCTGTCAGACGTGCTGCCTCTGTTGAAACCAGTGCTGTGTCTGCTGCCAGTGCTGAACCTGCGGCCACCAATACTGTGCCTGCTGTCAGATGTGCTGCCCCTGTTGCCAATGCCACCAGTGCTGTGCCTGCTGCCAGTGTTGAAGCTTCTGCCACCAGTTCTGAAGCAGCTAGTGTGTCATGTAATTCTCGGGGGGGGGGGGTGATGCCAAGGGTGAAAGCAGGGGACCATAAGTCACACTTGCCATCCCCAAGCAGTCCTGCCAGTGCTAGTACTATTACTAAGAAGGTCCAGCAGCTTGTTAGTGTTAGGAGTGAAGGAGGAGGTAATCAATATCCTCATATTACTTGTGACTGTGAGGGGGAAGACTCTGGTACTGAACTTGATGTGCGTGGTGTTAGTAGTAGTAGTAACAGTAATGGTGAAGCAGCAGGTGGGACAAATGTTAGGGAAGTAGTAGGGGAAGCATTTGAGAGCATCCAGACTAGCAGTCAAGGGAGCCCACACCATTCCTCTGGCTCTGGGAGTTCTCCTCCCCTTCCCTTCACTACTGTGTTCAAGTGGAACATGTGTTCAGCGGGGAGCCCTGAATTCCATGATGGTCCTGGCACGTCCTTAATGCAAATCTACCCATGATGTGCCAGGACTGTCAAGGGTTGTTAAGGGGTTAAAAATAAAACACAGAGGCCTAAAATAAAAAAAAAAACTATTTTTGGGGGCTTGTTTCTAACAAACCTAAGTGTCACCAATCAATGTTTCCACAGGGCTTGGCCTGACACAAGTCTAATTTCCTACAAATGTTTCTTGGCTTGTGCCTCTAATAAATCTAGGTCCTACAAGTCAATGCTTCCTCTGGGCTTGGACCTCTAACAACAAATCATCCTCTACAAAATACTCTATCCTGTGAAGTATCAGTCTACCCCAGTCACAACTTACATCAGGGGTCCCTGTCTCTGTCATGTTATTTACCAATTTCCTATTTTATTTTTCATTTTATTTATTTATTTTTTTATTCTGTCCCCCCATACCAGTCAACATCCCCCTAAAAAAATTTCCCTCTTCAAATAATTAAAGCAGAAAAATTGCACTTTTTGCAAGAAATTATTCGCCAACCAGTGTTCTTCTTATATGTTTTTTATGGTACTGGTGCTTGTGGTAGTGGTGGTGGGGGGTTGAACTTTTATATACATTTATATATATACATGCACAGTTGTCCACCCTTACTAACGTCCAAAAAAATTATAACTAAAAAACAGAATCAACAGCTTCTTTCCCCAGACTCTCCCAGCACAGAGATAATAACAGCAAGATAATCAAGGAAAGAAGCAGTAGGCGCTGCTGAGGATAACCTAATGATGATGATGTAGATATGGCATATCTGAAAATGAGCACTGTGCCTGTCTATAAACTGTTTCATAAAACCATTGGAAACTCTGTCCCTGTAGTCCAAGCCACACACTCACTGTTGAGTAACCAGTAGCAACAACAACAGAGGGATTAACATCCACAACCTTAGCTATAATGAGTGCCTCTGCTAGTCCTGGAAGTGCTATTCCTTTGAAACCTAGTAGTAATAATAGTAGAATTGCAACAAAATCTAGCCCCAGTAGTAATAACAACCCCTCAGGAACCCCGTAGTCCATGAAGTCCACAGTATGGAGATATTTCACTCATGATCCAAAAAGCAAAGCATGTTGGTATCTGTTGTCTGTGAACAAATCACATGAGCAGGGGGGAAACAGGCTCACACCTAGACACCACCTCTATGATATAGCATCTGAAGCACAACCACAGGTCTGACTGGGAATCACACTATCGACTGGTTGGAGGTTCCACAACTAGTAGCAGAAGCACTCCAAAAAATTCACCGAGCTCTGGGGCAAATAAAAGAAGTAGTAATGCTATTGGTTTGTCAGAGAGTGTGCCACTGCCAACTGTTGATTAATTCCAAATAACACCTATGGCTCATGCTGCAGAAGAGTATGAGTATGTGTTTTCTGTAGGATATGGCATGAGTAATAGACTGCACACACATGCTGCTTCTACCTCTACCACCTGTTCTAGTCATTTTGTTTAAGTAATAAAATTATAGGGTTCTTCTGACATGTACTGCCAACCCAAACTTACTGAGCTCCTGGGAAGGAGTATAAAAATCACAAAAAAAATCCCAAAGAATGTTTGTGGAGCAGCAAGGTGTTGACAGTGGACATACTGAAGTATTCTTTTGTAGAAAACCAAGGTTTCAGAGAACTGATGTCATGTGTAGTGGTGGTGGCACTGGTAGAGGCACATCTCTTCGGGATGCCTCTTTTTATTTATTTTTTACTCTCTTGACATGCTGCCTTTTCATTTTGTTCAAAACAGAGGCTTTAAAAGACTGATGTATTGTGTAGTGCCCTGCTGCAGTTATTGTTCAAGGATGGTTGGGCCACTGTTGCTTAAGCAGGATGTTAGTGTTGTGGGCAAAGGACAAAGGCACTCAGTCTCCTAGCCATCTCTTCAAGGCATATATTGCTGTAGGACTCACAACTTTTACTTTCAGCTATTTATTTCTCCACTTCAGGCCTCAGAAGGAATAATATTGTGGTGTGAAATGTTGCAGACATAGAAAACATAGGAAAAGGAGAGCATTTTATGTATTGTTTATGGGCATAACTTTTAGAGAAAAAAAAAGCAGGAAATCATTTTTTTGTGAAAAGTCAGGCAAGAAATTGTTATAACCATGCTTCTTCCTGAAAAACAGCGCAAAAATATGTCCCGTCCTCATTCTAATTCTTGTGGCTGAATTGAAAACAGACTAAAGTGGAGAAAGATGAGAGACAAGAAGACCAATTGCAATATTCAAGTATAGAGAGAATGAGTCTAAGTGGCAGTTTTTGGAGTTAACATACTGAGGGACATATTTTGGCAATGTTTTTCAGGAAGAAGCAACATGTTCTGGTGACAGCTTGGATATGGGGGGAATGTTAATGTAGAATTGAGTATGACACCATGACAGCATGCTTTGGTTACTGAGTGGATGGCAGAATTGTCAACTGTGATGGAGAAAGGGCTTGGTTGGTGGGTGGGTTTTAGGAGGTAATACTACCAGTCATCTCTTAGCCATATTAAGTTGAAGATGATGGAAGGTCATCCATGATGACATTGCTATGAGACACTGAGTGAATAAAGACTGCATACCTGGAGAGAGGTCAGGAAAAGAGAGGTAGATTAGTGTTTCATCTGCATACAGATAGCAGTTAAAGCCAAGAGATGAGATGAAGTCACCAAATGAGAGGGTGTAGAGGGAAAAGATAAGTGGTCAGAGGAATGATCTCTGAGGTACACCTACTGAGAGGTTATGGGGAGATGCGAAAGTGTTAGCAAAAGAGACACTGACAGTAGGTTTAGAGAGAGGAGGAAATCCATTCTATAGGTGTGTCACAAATGTGCAGTGTGTCCAGTAGGAGTGCATGTTTAACAGTGTCAAAGGCAGCAGATAGATCTATTAGGATTAGTATACTGTATTGTCCTTTGTCCTTTGCTGTGTGTAGGTCATTAGTAAATTTTGTTAGGGCTGACTCTCTGAAGTAGTTGAAACGGAAACCTGACTGTAATGGGTCAAGAAGAGAGTTGGAAATGAGAAAAGAGATTAAGCGTGAGAATGCAAGGTGTTTCAAGATCTTAGATGCAATGGGTAGGAGTGAAACTGGATGATAATGTAAAAGGCGGGTGTGGTCAAGTAAAGATTTTATGAATGTAGGTTTCACTATTGCATTTTTGAATGTGGAGGGAAAGGTTCCAATAGAAAGAAAGAGAGGAGGCTGGGAACAAGAGTAGCTGCAAGAGACTTGATAAAGTGGGAGGGCGTGGGATCCAGGGACCACATAATTGGTGGAGAGGAAGATAGTAAGAGATACCTTCTCCTCCTCTGTAAAAGGGATGGACTAGCTGATGGTTTCTCGAGGTGGATTGGAGAAGAGGATGTGAAGGGTATAGTTTGGTGAATGGACAGCAACTTTTCTTTAAGAAATTTAGGAAAGACCTGTGGAGTGTTTGAGGATCAGTTTAAAGCTGGAGGTTTAAGTTGTGAATCAAAGATTTAATAAGGCCATGTGGGTTAGATTTGTAACTTGTGATTAAGCTAGATAATTAGTGTTGTTTAGCCTGGGTGAGAGCAGTGATAAAAAAGTTAAGTGAATTTATAATGGTGGAAGTAAACAGAATGAGACTTTCACCAGGGACATTCTGCAACAGCATAGCATGTGGATTGTTGAATTTAGCTAGGTTCTAGGATTCCTGGGCCAGGAGTGTCAAAGTTGGAGAGGAGAATGCAGGTCTAGGAAAGATGTTAATAAAGTGTTTATTCCTGGACAAGAGAGTCTATGTTAGTAGTAGAGGAGAGAGAAGAGAGGGATGTTTGTGCAGTCAATGCTAAGTCTGGTAATTTGGCAAAGAGTAGGTTCCTGGTTAGGTAAGTTGTTTTAAAGGGGCAGGGGAAGGTATGTGAGGAAGTATAAAGAGGACAATGGGGAAATTATGAAATCAGAAACTGAACAGTTTCTAGTGAAAACTAGTTCCAGGCATTGACCCTCCCTGTGAGTGCTGGCAGCAGTCCACTGTTAAAGGCCACAGGACATTGTCAGAGAAAGAAAGTGGGAAGCACTGAATGAGGACTTATCATCAATGTGTAAGTTGAAGTAGCCAAGGAGTAATGCAGGAGTGTCTGAGTACAGAAAGACAGTGAGCCAAGTCACATTCGGAGAATGGCCAGTAAATCATGGCTAACTGGAGAGGGACTGGGAGAATAGTTGGACTTATGGAGGAAGGGGCAGAGGCTTGGAGCAGCAGAGTAGTCCACCACCACCATACACATCTGACATGTTGTACGTTTTACCCTTTTTATTTATTAATCTTTTAAGCCAGCATAGCAACAAAAACACAGAAAACAGTGAGGTTAGCCAAAGAAAAGCCCTGAGTAAATATTTTTTGCAGAACTCAGGCTTTTTTCTCAATCAGGGCTTATATTGAACCAACTTGGTTTGCCCCCTTCTTTGCCTTTTTTTACAACCTTATTACAATCATAAAGAGTGAACAGTACAGTCGCTGAGGACCGCACTGTGCCTGCCCCAATGGAAAAATATTCACTGGGAGATGAGAGACAGAGAAGAATGGCCTTCTTTTCACAATCATCTTCATAGACTAAGGTAGATGATATTGCTACTTCAACATAATCACTAGAGCTAGTACCAGGATTATAGCTTCAAGTGAAACAGGTGCTGGTCCCATAATTGCTGCTTGCAGAAACCAAGCCAATCCCATGGTGGCTGTGGTGCTCAGACTGTGGCACACTAGCCCTATCATCACCATCTTGATGCTTTGACAAATGTAACAAGTCTGCCACCCCTAGATCATGGGGGAGGGATGATGTTGGGGAATGTGGGTTCCCAGTCCATTTAGCACTGGTGGCGTCACTGCTAATGTTAGTGACAAATGTCTCCTCTGAGGTGGCGTCACTAGCCTCAGGGTCCATCCAACTTCTCTTTTGTTTTTAAAACACTGCTAGTGGTCTGGAAAATGTGGGCTCCCAGGCCCTTTAGCACTGGTAGTGCCACTGCTAGTGTTAGTGACACACCAGTGAGTCACTAGCCTCAGGGTCCATCCAGCTTCTCTTTTTCTTTTACAACAGTGGAGCTGGTCATAGAGTCAACCAGCACTATGAACCACTAAATCACTTTATTTTTTAATATTTAATTTCAATTTACTTTTTTCTCTCTCACTCTGTCTCATTCCACTCCTTTTCTTCTAAGATACACCACACTAGAGTGCAGGAGATTACGTATATGGACAGGAAATTTCACCTCTTTGAGTAACATAGAAGGAGGATGGAAGAATTTTTGCAAATGCTTCTATTTTCCTAGAGAAAAGGCTCTAAATCGGCATGTTTGTATATGTACAAAACTTCCAGTTATAAAGCAGAAGGTTTCATCAACCAACTTGAAATATTTATGGAATTGACGGCACACGCATTTCCCAATGATCGTAGTAAAGTTGGGTTCATGATATCGCTGCTGACTGGCAGAGCATTGGCTTGGGCTAACCCCTTGTGGGAAAATGCTAAACCTTGCACTAAGAATTTTAGAGAATTTGTGCAATCCTTTCGGAGAGTGTTTGAACCTCCTGGTAGAACCACCTCTGCTGCCAAACGTCTTATGGAGATACAACAGGGCAGGCGCACAGTGGGCGACTATGCCATCGAATTCCGCACCTTGGCAGCAGAGGTAGGTTGGAATAACGAGGCATTATTGGCAGCCTTTGCTCAAGGCCTGAGTGACCATATTAAAGATGAAATCGCAGCAAAAGATTTACCTATTGACCTAGATGATTACATTGAGTATGTTATTCTAATTGACTCCAGAATACGTGAGAGATCGACTGCCAGAGATCGTAGGATACGGTCCAAAAATAATGAGTCTAGTAGCATATTTTGCCCACCCATCCCTCCCCTGGTATCGAAGTCTAGTGAACCAGTATGGGAACCAGGTGAATCTATGCAAGTTCACTAGACTAACCAAGGAAGAAAGACTATATCGCAAGAAACAAGGGTTGTGTTTATACTGCTGTAAAAACGGGCACTTGCTAAGATCCTGTCCGGTACGTCCAGGAAACGCACACACCTAGGGTACCTTGGGGGACAGGCCCTAGGTGGTGTACAATTGTCCCCAGTGTCGGGCATAATGAAACCCACCATACAGGTGGTATTGTCATGGGCACAATGCTCAGTGAAGGTTTTGGCCCTGGTTGATTCTGGTGCAGCAGGTTATTTTATGGACAATACCTTTGCCGAATTGCATGTATTGAAAGAGAAAACCCCTTGGCTATTGAAGCAATTGATGGCAGACCCTTAGAACCGGCTCATGTTACTTTTAAAACTATGCCATTATCTATGACTATTGGGGCACTTCACAGAGAAGAGCAGCAGTTCCAACTTATCAGTTCTCCTCACCATGCTGTAATATTGGGATTTCCTTGGTTACAGTTACATAACCCACAATTTGATTGAAAAAAGTGTGAAATCGCTGCTTGGTCCCCGTTTTGTATGGACAAGTGCGTCACCCAGCCTATTAAGGTCCTGTGCACCTCGTCTGCTATACCAGATGTTTACCAACAGTTTGGCAATGTTTTTAGCAAAGGAGAAGCTGGCACACTACCTCAGCACAGACCTTATGATTGTTGCATTGAATTGCCTCCTGGAGCGGTACCTCCGAGGGGACGCACTTATCCATTATCTTGTGAGGAGAATAAACCTATGGAAGACTACATTTCTGATGCCCTTGCTAGAGGGATCATAAGAAAATCTACCTCTCCGGCTGGGGCTGGGTTCTTTTTCGTAAAAAAGAAAAATGGCGAATTAAGACCATGCATTGACTACCGTGGCTTGAATAAATTAATGTCAAAAAACGTGCACCCAATACAACTGATCACCAAGCTTTTTGATAGGCTTAAGGGCGCTTCGATTTTTACCAAATTGGACCTACGGGCCGCTTACAATCTGGTTCGCATTCGAGCAGGTGATGAGTGGAAAACTGTCTTTAATATTCGATCTGGGCACTACGAATATCTAGTGATGCCATTTGGGCTGTGTAATGCACCCGCAGTTTTTCAGGAACTGATAAACGATGTTCTGAGAGATGTGTTGCAGTCATGTGTTGTGGTGTACCTTGACGATATACTGATTTACTCCCAAAACATGTCACAACACATCAAAGATGTATCCGCAGTATTGCTACGACTTCGTGAGAACAAATTATATTGTAAATTGGAGAAATGTGAGTTTCACAGAACCAGCGTGCCATTCTTGGGGTTCATAATTGGCAATGATGGCATTGCTATGGACAAGGAAAAGTTGTCAGCTGTCCTACAATGGCCACAACCCAAGAGTCTTAAAGCCATACAGCGTTTCCTAGACTTCGCTAATTATTATAGGAGGTTTATTAAGAACTTTTCTTCCATTGTCAAACCTCTGTCCGATCTTACGCACAAGGGTGCTAATCTTTCTTGTTGGCCGGCATCTGCTGAGGAGGCCTTTGAGAGATTGAAGTTGGCATTTGCTGCGGCTCCTGTGTTATCCCACCCCAATCCTCTATTTCCATTTACGTTAGAGGTTGATGCCTCAGATATCGGGGTTGGGGCAGTACTTTCGCAACTACACGATAAAGGTGGAACACTCAGACCTTGTGGGTTTTTTTAGAAGAAGTTGACTGTCACTCAAAGCCACTATGAGATAGGGGACAGAGAATTATTGGCCATTATCCTCGCTCTTAAGGAATGGCGTCATTTACTTGAAGGTACTAAGAATCCTGTCTTAATCCTAACAGATCACAAAAATCTGACTTATCGCTCGGAGGCCAAGAGATTGTCCTCACGTCAGGCCAGATGGGCACTGTTTCTGTCCCGATTTAATTTCATTGTATCATATTTACCAGGATCAAAGAATGTTAGGGCTGATGCACTGTCAAGACAATTTGAGGCCAACAGTGACAGAGTGGAAGCACCAGCACCTATCATTCAACCCGATCGAATATTGGCTACTATACGTACGAGTATAACTTCTCCTCTAGGGGAAGAGATCCTGGCCTCTCAGGTGTCTGCTTCCCATGAAACCCCGGTGGGCAAATGTTTTGTCGCAGAACCATTTCATACTAGGTTGCTCAAAACGTACCATTCCTCTAAGGCTGCGGGACACATTGGTAGAGACCAACTGTTATGGTCCCTTTCTCAGTTATTTTGGCGGCCTTCCATGAGAAACGATTGTGCCGAGTTTACTAATGCCTGTGCCACCTGCGCCTGTGCTAAGACCCCTAGATATCTCCCAGTGGGCTTGCTTCAACCGGTGCCTAATGGCGAATGCCCCTGGTCTCATGTTTCCATTGATTTTATGGGAGAATTGCCTACGTCTAAAGGGTATTCCTTTATACTTATGGTGGTGGACAGGTTTTCTAAAATGGCTCATTTTGTGCCCCTCCGTGGCCTTCCTTCAGCTAAGGAATTGGCAATTGTGTTCGCCAGAGAAGTATTCCAGTTGCATGGAGTGCCCAGGGTACTGGTGTCCGACAGGGGGAGCCAGTTTGTGTCTAGGTTTTGGAGGGCATTTTGCCAACAGATGGGCATACAGCTGTCCTTTTCCTCTGCCTACCATCACCAGACCAATGGAGCTGCTGAACGAGCTAATCAGGGTTTGGAACAATTTCTGCGTTGTTTCGTTACTGACCATCATGATAATTGGTCCGACTTGTTGCCTTGGGCAGAGTTCGCCAGGAACTGTGCGGTCAATTCTTCATCTGGGAGCTCTCCATTTCTGATTAATTATGGGTTCCAGCCCTGTTTGCTTCCAGATTCATTTCAGACGCAACAGATTCCAGCTCTGGATGAGCATATCGAGCAACTCCGTTCCACATGGGCACAGGTTCAGAGGGCACTTGGTCAGTCATTTCACCGTCATCAGCGCCATGCCAATCGCAGAAGGCTTCCAGCGGTTTCTTTTCAGGTTGGGGACAGAGTATGGCTTTCCTCCAGAAATCTCAAGCTGCAGGTTCCGTCTAATAAGTTGGCTCCCCGGTTCATTGGTCCATACAGAGTCATTCACAAAATTAATCCTGTCTCCTACGCACTAGACATACCTGCATCCATGCGTTTCCATAATGTGTTCCATGTGTCTCTTCTCAAGCCTCTGGTTTGCAATCGCTATACTACCACACCTGTGGTGCCAGGGCCTGTTGAGGTCGAGGGTCAGGAGGAGTACGAGGTTCAGAGCATTATTGATTCCCGAAGGCTTAGAGGAAGGGTACAGTACCTGGTACATTGGAAAGGATATGGTCCTGAAGATCAATCATGGGTGGATAGTAAGGACCTTCATGCACCCAGGCTAGCTAGGGCCTTTCATGCTAAATACCCACAGAAACCTAGACCCTATTCTAGGAGAGGGGGTCTTTGAAAGGGGGGTACTATCACGGTGCACGTGATTGCTGCATTTCCTTGTCTATCACCAGTAGGGGGCTTCCATTGGCTGCCTGCCTTTAGCCCGCCTCATATTGCCTATTTAAACCTGGATCGGGCACCCTTTGGGTGCCCTTTCGTGTTGTTTCTGACCTTTATCGCTATCACTATGTCCAGTGATAGTTGGGCCTCTTTTCCTGTGTTCCTGAGTTCCTGATTGCAGCTGTTCCAGTACCTCCTGTATGCTGAGTTGTTCCAGTCCTGGTTCCGGCCTAGTCCTCTGGGGTTGCAGTTCCTGCTGACCATCTTCGCTGCTGTTTCCTGACCTGACTGATCATTCTGCTGGTTCCTGTCATCTCCTGGCCTGTCTCCTCTGATCCTGGCGACCTTCTGCTTGGTCGCGTCGGCGACATTGCTTGTCAGTCCCAGCATACGGATGCTGACTTGCTCCAAAGCCTTGCAGCTACACGATTTAGTTGTTGGTCCCAGCGTGCGGACGCTGGGTTGCTCCAAAGCCTTGCGGCTACACGATTCAGTTGTTGGTCCCGGCGTGCGGACGCTGGTTTGCTCCAAAGCCTTGCGGCTATACGATTCCTTGTTGGTCCAGTGTGCGGACACTGGTTTGCTCCAAAGCCTATCGGCTATACGATTCACTTGTAGGTCCAGTGTGCGGACACTGGTTAGATCCAAAGCCTTGCGGCTACACGATTCAGTTGTTGGTCCCAGCGTGCGGACGCTGGATGGCTCCAAAGCCTTGCGGCTATACGATTCACTTGTTGGTCCGGTGTGTGGACACTGGTTTGCTCCAAAGCCTTGCGGCTATATGATTCACTTGTTGGTCCAGTGTGCGGACACTGGTTTGCTCCAAAGCCTTACGGCTACACGATTCAGTTGTTGGTCCCAGTATACGGACACTGGGTTGCTCCAGAGCATAGTGGGCATCCAATTTCCTTGTTGGTCCCAGTGTGCGGACACTGGTTTGCTCCTAAGGTCTTAGTCACTACTGTCATTATCATCCGACAGCTATTGGTACCACTGGGCTGCCTTGCCCGGTATTGGTAAGGCAGGTAGAACCTTGCTCCTCATTCCTCTTGAGGTTGCCTTACCCGGTATTGGCAAGGCTGGTAGAGCCTACACCGCAGGTTACTGGGCTGCCTTGCCCGGTATTGGTAAGGCCGATAGAACCTTGCACCGCATTCCATCTGAGGTTGCCTTACCCAGTATTGGCAAGGCCAGTAGAGCCTACACCGTGTATTTATTGGGGCTGCCTTTCCCGGTATTTAGGTAAGGCCGGTAGAACCTTGACGCTATTCCATCTGCAGGTTGCCTTACCCGGTATTGGCAAGGCCGGTAGAGCCTATTATTCCATTGTCCCAGACTGTCCTGTCCGGTATATTGACAGGACCGGTAGAGTGTGTATATTGTCATTGCCATTCCCTCTTGGTATATATGTATGTAATTGCCATTCTAAGTGATAATTTTAATCATTTCAATAAAGTTGTGTTTTTACCTAAAACTCGTGTCTGAGAGTCATAACAAACCGTGACAATCTCCAACATAAGGGGCTGGAAGATGGGGACATATTTTGTAATCTGGATGGAGTAAAATACCAGTGGGTCAAAAATTCATAGTGAGGCTCCAATTCTCTTGCTGAGATGGAAACGTTATGTGCACTATGCTAGATATAACTCCAGTCTTCTATTTCCAAGGTCGATCCCAGTTCTTTCTCCCATGAGGAAGTATATGTAGGTTTCTCAAGAGGAAAGGTATTGTTTAAAATAGCATATATTTTGCCCAGACAGCCTTTGGGCTTGATAGAAGACAATAAGAGAGATTTGAATCTAGTTGGCAGACCTAACCAGCTGGGCTTAATAAACGGGCACTCTAGAAAGTGCTTAATTCTAAGTAATGTCCATAGTTCACCAATGGGTAAGTTTGGCTTGTCTCTAAGGTCTTCAAAGGCAAGAATCTTATTGGACGATGTAAAATCGGAGAGTTGTAGTGCTGTTCCCTCTGACCACAGTGAAAAAGAGTGAGAGAGCAGGGAGAATTTTGTAAGCCTAGGATAGAATCGTTACACACCTTGGAAGGGTAGGGAGCTAGACAGCCTCTGTAATTACATGTGTCCCAGGTGGAGAGCACCAAGGAAATTATCGGATGAGTGCGTAAGATTGGACTTCGGATGGAGGAGGGAAAGAAAGTTTCAACTAAGGAAGTAAAGGGGAGTCTTGATGTTCCAAATGCACCCAGCTTTTGTCATGAACAGTAAACATCCAATCCAAAAACGAGGCGATGAGTAAAGCTTGATAATATTTCCTAATGTTGGCCAAGCCCCCCTCTCCTTTTGGAAGACATAAGGTGGACATCTTTAGCCTGGGTCTCTTCGAACACCAAAGAAACTTGGAGATTATCACACTGAGTTGATGGAAAAGGGAAAGTGGGATTTTGATGGGTGGGGTTTGTATGAGATAGAGAGATCTAGGGAGAACGTTCATTTTTATTATTAGGTTTACTCTGCCATACCAAAAATGTATAAAGGATCCCACTTTTGTTAAACCCGGGTAACCTGTGGTAATAAACAAGTAAAGTTAATATGGAATAAGCTGTCTGGGCAAGAAGAGACACCAGGGTATTTAATTTCTGAGGTGGTCCACTTAAAGTGATGCTGTGATTTTAAAGTATGAAGAACAGGTGTCGGGAGTCATATGGCAAGGGCTTCAGATTTAGACAAATTGATCTTAAAGTCTGCTAGTTCAGATAAAGTATGCAGTTCCTCTACAAAAGAATGCATGGAAATATCTGGATCAGTGACCATAAACAGTACATCATCGTTGAACATTGCTAATTTATTCTCCACACCCACGGAATCTATTCTCGATATTGAAGAGTTAAGCCTAATATGTTGGGCTAAGGGTTCCATCAACAACATGAATAGTAGCAGCGAGAGGGCACAACCCTGTCTAGTTCCATTTGGGTTGCGAAAGCTCTCTGAAAGGCACCCATTTACAAGCACTTTGTCATTGGGCACACTATAAAGAGATATAACTCTTTGAAGGAAAAGTGGAACTAAACCAAAAGCCTTAAGGGTATATTCAAGGAAAGTCCAGCTGACCTGATCAAATGCCTTCTCTGTGTATGTAGACAGAAGGACTGCAGGAAGGTGTGTCCACTGAAGAGTGTGAAGCAGATTCATAATTTTACGTGTGTTATCTCTTGCCTTCCGACATGAGACAAAACCTGTCTGGTCAGTATGGACAAAAAATGGGAGAATTGGTTTGAGACGTTCAGCTAGTACCTTTCCATACATTTTAAAATCCAAGTTTAGAAGAGAGATTAGTCTGTAGCTGCCACAATCCAATGGGTCTTTTCCTTGTTTGGGGAGTATCGTAATGTGAGCTTCAGCCATAGTAGGATGAGAGTGTCAAGGTTTGGCTGAGCTGCTCTTTCTCTGCTGCTCAATTCTGCTGTCTGAGCTAATCTAGTGCTCTGCTATCTATTTCTACTTCCTTCCCTGTTCTGAGTCTGGCTGAATCATCTGACCTGTCTGTGATTGCTCATCTGACTGCTATCAGCCAACCCTCCCAGGGTTTAAAGCAGCTTGGCTCACTTCCTAGTCTGCCTTTGTGTTTGCTTCTGGTTGCAAGAGTGTTCTACTGCGTTCCTGATTTCCTGTGCATACCCTGGCTTCCTCTGACATCCCTTCTGGTTCCTGACTACTGGCTTGTTCATGACATCGCTGATCTGCGTATTCCTGACCCCGGCTTGGCTGAGTACCTGTCTTGGTTCCTGACCCCGGCTTGTCTTTTGGTTTACTCTTCTGGATCATGATTTTGCTTTGTTTGCTTTTGTTATTTTAATAAAGGTGTTTTGCACTTTACATTTTTGTGTCTGTCTGGTTCCTGGTCCCTAACAGAGAGAAAATATTTGTAGGGAGGACTTTGAAGGCATCTATCATTAGAGATACAAGCAAATGTGAGAATGTTTTGGAATATGAATGTGTAAACCCATCAGGCCCGGGGCTTTTGCCAGTAGGAAGCTTCTTAATCATATGAAGTATTTCCATGGGCAATAATAGGAGATTCCAGTGAGTCCATCACTTCTTTGGATATTTGGGGGAGATGGGAAGAAGTTAGGTAGTTCTTGATGCGATCGGAGAGGACTACATGGTTATCCCCATTGGTGCGTAAATTGTATAGAGATTCATAGAAAGAACGGAATACCAATGCGCTCTCTTATAGGTCAAAGAGCCATATGGTTTACAAATACAGGGGATATAGTGTTAGGCAATTTTGGAGCGCAATTATCTCGCTAGAAGAGAGCCAACTTTATCGCCATGATCAAACAGGTTTTTGTTTGGTCTTCAAGAACAACTTCTCTATCAGAATCTGTAACAAAGCCTTCAATTGTGAGCTCAATCATGTTAACTGTTCTAGAACCGTATCCAAACCTCAGGTTTTGTGTTGTGTCACCAAAGAGAAAATCTCCTGGGAAAGTAATTCTATTTCCTGTTTACAAGATTTGTTTCTGTGTTCCACTGCTTTAATTAATTCCCCTCATATGACACATTTGTGGGCTTCCCACGCCGAAAATGGTGAAACCTCTGGAATGGAGTTGTGACTAATATATTCTTCAAGAGAGCATTCAAGAGATGATTTAGTTTCAGAGTTACAAAGTAGAGATTCATCCAGTCTCCATGGGAGCCTTGATATGTCCCCCCCTACAAAGACGGAACTCCAGAGCTATGGGAGCATGGTCCGACCAAGGAGTATTCCCTATGGATGCTGCCTCAACCATAGGCAAGAGATCATGAGAAACAAAGAAGTAATCAGTGTAAGAATATAGACAGTGGGGGTTTGAATAAAAAGGTAAAAAGAACCGGGGGTAGGAGGTAGTGCCAGATGAACAGTCTAATGTGGGATGCAATGGGGAATTGAAGTCACCACCGAAGACCAAAATTCCCTTGCGAAAGGAATCGAGGCGTGCTAGGATTTTGTTGAGAAATAGGTGTTGGGAGTGGTTTGGGGAGTAGAAGCATGCAAATGTGTATTTGAAATCAATTAACTTGCTTAAGCTAATAGTTCAAATAAATTAAGCACCAAAATAACTTTGCTTTTCAAGGAATTGTGCAATGTAATTGAGGCCTAACTCTGACCTTCTTACTCTATCCTGTATAACCCTAAGTAAAAATGAAGCTTAACATCTCTCTGTCTATGGGCTCTCAAGTCTCAGGAGAAGCATTTCTGTATTCCTTTTCAAGTCATGTCTATACTTCACTATGTGTTATCTATGGGGATAAAAAGTAATCTTAACTCACATTAGCTTCTCTTCAAATTTTACAGCCATCTTCTATGTGAGGGAATAGATTTTAGTTCTGCTCATTTGAATGGAACTGTACTTTTATCATAAACAGTCATTTATGATAAAATGAATTATGGTTTCCATTAATATGAAGCAAAACATTAAACAATTATATGTTACCAATGCATCATTGCTCCCGTAACACATACAAATGAAAATGCAATCATTGTTGGAAAATACAAAATACATTTTCTTGTTTTTCTTTTAACATAAAGAAACTGAATTTTGAAAGATAAAATATAATGATCTGTGTTTTCAGAGTAGGGAAGTGCAGATCTCCAGAGCTGCAGTAGCATTCTAGTTTTTCATATTGGTGATAAAAAGGTTTGATGACAACTTTAAACATCATGTGCAGACAGTGAAAAATGTTTTCTACAAAGAGCACAGGGAATAATGAATAGATGAAAGTATTTGATGGGGGCTGAGTTTATTAGTAGGACTGGATTCTAGGAGAAGTGACTCAGAGGAAAGACAATCTTGTGAAAAGAAAATGAATAAAAAAACCAGAGGTTCCTGCTGAAGACTGACAAGCGCTGACAAGGAAGGATGTTCACAGGGTGGTGCTAACAGATGGAGCAGGTGGGATGCAGTGTATTTGATAGGTGCCTTAAGGATAAATGAGCAAGTTTTAACACCTTTTGTCTTGACTATCTAGCAGAGAAATGGAATGCTTTTGTAGACATAATGGGGAAAGGATAAAGCAGACAAGCAAAATGTTAACTGTCTCAATACTTACAAAGACTTAGATAAATAGTACAGCAGGTTAACATTTAACCTGCAAGAATATATCAAGGAAAAAGGGATACTTTTTATTATGTTACAGTTGTTAGCAGAAATGTAAAACTGGTGCAGTTCTGGGGAAAACCATCTACACCATGGACGACAATTGAAAATTACTGTTGATTCAAATACAGTATGCTTTTAATCTAATAAATGCTGGTGTTTTCCAACACATTGTTAAGAAATGTGTTTAAGACCACATCAGCATTCAAGAGATTAAAAGACCCATTTATGTCAATGGAGATTTTTATTAGTACCCTCTGGTGCAGTTGATTTGCCCCAGAACTGCTCCATTTATGCCTTTGTACATATAACTCTTTAGATGAGATGCATTAAGGAGTGATAAAGAAGTGATAAAGTGGAGATGACTTCTCCAGTGATATCTCTTCCCCAAGTCTTATTTTATTCTAAGGAGCCTATGCACTAAGATGTCTCAGTCTTTGAAGATCTTAGTGTATCGGCTCCATAAAATAACATAGGAACTGGAGAAGTGTTATCACCACTTTATCTTGCCTAAGTGTATAACCCCCTTTAAGTGCCAGACTAGGGATGCTGCCCTGCAGGACAATATGTTGCACACCCCTGGCACTTAAATGTTTAAAACAATAGACCACTTCAAAAACTACTTTCTCTAAACTGTATTGTGCATATTCACATTGTTTATCCTTTTTAGTGCCACAAGGGTGTCATACACATTGTTCATTTAATCTGACAAACTATTGATGAAGAATTAGCATGACAAATATATATACAAAACATGCATAGATGAACAAGTCTGAAATAATGAAAATAATATTTATTCAGAAAAGAAGCTATGGAGGAAATACCAATACTTACTCTTTACTATAGCATGTGATTTGGCTGAAGTGTTGTCATAATCCACTCTGTCAACCTAGCTACCCACAGAAAACTATTATAACTGACAAAAGATGCTACATGAATCATCTCTGACATCATGTGATGTCTTTTCCTGTGATCTATTGGTTGTAGTAATGCACAAAGCAGCCCATAATTCATTATATTTGTGGAACTTGTTTAGTATGTGACAAAACACTTGAGAAATGCAAATTTGAATGGAATGGTTCACAGATCTATAATGATATGTAAATAGTACATTTTTGTGTTTGTTTGTTTTTCCGGAAACCCCTTTTACTGTGATTTACTGAAGGCATATTTATTCATTGCATGTGAAAAAGGGGGTGAGTAACAGCATATGGCTCATATCTTATTTTGTATGGTTTACTGAGAGCTTAACATTAGCAATGCCATGTAGAAAAATACCTACAAAAAATATACCATTTCTCTGTTTGTTGATGTTTTAGCTTTTACATTGCATTGACATCAATGATAATAATTTACACCCCCCCACACACACTAATGTGGAGAGTTTATCCATATATTCTCCCCGTGTTGGTATAAAAGGGGTATCAGATTCCTGCATGTAGTAGGTCTATACTTCAGATAGAAAGAGAAAAGCTGAATTTTCATGCCAGAGGTAGGCAAGTAAACAGAGGGAGAGAGAGAGCTGTTTCATAAGTGTCTTCTCCAATGTCCTTAACCCCTTAATGACCCATGATAGTCCTGGCAGGTCATGAGTTGGACATGTGATAAGGACTCATGACGTGCCAGGACCGTCATGGATTTCAGGGCTCCCCACGCTGCTGCACGACGTTCGAGGAGCCCTGCGTTGGAGCCGCATAAAAAATAAATGCTCCATGGTCCTTAATTGCTGGCTGTGTGCTGGCTGTGTTAAGGGGTAAACTACTCAGTTCCTTTCGGACTCTAAAATCCTAAGAGAAATGCAAATATTTTCCACAAAATCTGTGCACATTTTATCTGCTCCTACTGTGTTTGCAATTCATTATATTCCATACGAGACAGTAACCACCTACCCCATGATTAGCTTAAAATGGAATTCCCCATCATACATGCAAGAGAACATTGATGAGATAAACAAGGCCATTAGCTAGTATACAATGCATAGCCAGAAGGTTTTTTTTGGAGGGGGGGCTTCTTTATAAACTTGTCAATGGCAGAAAATTTGAGAATTACTGTTTGTCAGTTGATGAAACCTTTTTCAGAGGCAACATTGCTGGTTGGTTGTGATGGAGGGGGAATCAGTGAGATACTTCCAGTAACATATTCATTACAGACAAAAAGATCATGAAAGCTGAGATTTACAGTAATCATAAGACAGACAAGAACCAGCTGATGAATGACATGTTTATATTCTTTGAACAGAATTTTCACCTAATGACCATTTAAAGGGATAGTAATACCTGAAAATAAGTTTATTTTATATTGTAGCCCTTAAAAAACAACGAAAGATGATGTAAGTCTTATCTTCCAAACCTTTATGGTTTGGGAGATATTCATATGTAAAATATAGTATAGTTCACTTTTCCTTGCTGTTTCACCCAAGTCTGCCATCTAGTGGACAGATTTGAAATTCGGTCTTATCTTCCAAACCTTTATGGTTTGGGAGATATTCATATGTAAAATATAGTATAGTTCACTTTTCCTTGCTGTTTCACCCAAGTCTGCCATCTAGTGGACAGATTTGAAATTCGGTCTACATAGCAACTGGCAGCTCTTTAGCAGTGCCGAGATCACGATCTTTGAAAAGAACTACTTCATTGGAACTGTGTACAAAGTGTGCCTGGCTTGAAAGCACACTTTGTAGACCATTCCAATGAAGAAATTCTTTTTAAAGATCATGATCTCAGCACTTCTGGAGAGGCACTGCTGGTCGGGCGACCGGATTCCAAATCTGAAGGGTGGCGCAATGACGTCACTCCAGGGGAAATTTTATTTCTGAATATCTCCCAAACCATAAAGGTTTGGGAGATAAGACTTATATCATTTTCATGGTTTTTTAAGGGCTACAATATAAAATAAACTTATTTTCAGGTATTACTATCCCTTTAAAGCAATACTTTCTTGCTATATTACTTTATATATAAAATGTATTAATTTGTGCTAAGGCATGAACAGTAGTACTCTGAATAACTAGATAGAGTGAAAGTTTACAATGGAGCAGATATAAGAGAGAAATGTAGAGGCAAAAAAACAGAAAACATAGTTAAGCCGAAGTGAGCAATGGGTTTATAGCTAGGGGTGGCCGAAGAGTGAAAAAAAATTCCTGCATGACTTTTTGTGAAAAACGGATGATTTTTCTTTTTTTTTTTCTTTTTTCAAAAGTGTTCTCCTCTTTGCCAATGCAAAATGTTCCTCCTTTTTGCCTATTCCAACAAATGTTTTGCCTATGTTTCCTATGATGTGACATTTCCCAGCACAATATAACTTCTTTTGAGGGCTGTAGTGGAGAAATAAGTAGCTGAAAGTCAAAGCTGTGAGTCCTACAGCAACAGTGCATTTGTTCTTTGTCCACAGTACTAACTTGCTGCTTAAGTAAAACTGGCACAATCTACAAGGTGGCAGATGTGTATGGTAGTGGTGGTGGGAGGACTGGCAGGGTGTGACTGATTTGCATATTTATGTATATATATATATATATATATATATATTTATATATATATATTCCTACAGCAGTTTTTAACTTTTACATGTTTGCGTCAAATGTAAGCTATCCATCTCAGATTACTGATACACATTACTTATTGGTCATAGCAGTGTTCCAAAGTGTGGTATATGGTAGCAACCTCCTCCTCCTCAACTGTGCTGCTGTTAACACATTTGGCCTGGCTTTCTCTGTCACAGCTTTTGGATCCTGAGTGAAGAATCTCCATGCTGTGGACTTCAATGACTGAGGGGTTCCTGAGGGCTGCTAATAATACTGGGGTTAGATGTTGATGCAATTCTACTGCTACTACTACTACTAGGTGTCAAAGGTGCAGAATCTCCAGCAGTAGCTGATATACTCATTGTAGCTATGTTTGTGGTGGTTAATAACATGTGCTGCTGTTGTTGCTGCCGTTTACTCAACACAAGTGTATAGCTGAGTGGGACTTGGACTTGGAACTGACAATAATGCTGATGATGACTCACATGATGAATGTGTAATTTTTGCCACCTTTGCTTGTCCAGGGTTAGAGTTTCCAGTGGTTTTCTCAAACAGTTTATAGACAGCACAGTGCTCCTTTTCAGTGGTGGAAGACTGAGCCTTTATCTTTCTGCTAATTTTCTGGCCATGTCATCATCTCTGTCACTCTCAAACTCATCTGTACCTGAACAAGAGGAGGATGTATGCTGGAGGGATATATTATAGATCTGCATTATCATCATTATGTAATCCTCAACATTGCCTGTCACTTCTTGCCCACTACCCTTATATTCCTCTAAGTTGTAGAGGTGTAAAACAATGTATTTTTACTTTTATTTTCACAAAGCTCACTAGTACTTTGAACACAGATATTTTGGTGCTTGTTTGTCTCACTGTTAGATACAAGAGTTTGTTAAGCTGCAACACCTTCCTCCTTTATGCCATCATCAGCACTAGAATGCGACTTGTTGCAATCTTCAGTGTTCTCCTTATATGTTTTTTATAGTACTGGCACTGGTGCTGGTGGTACTGGAACCTTTGGTGAGATCTTGACTAACTGTATCCACCCCTGGAGGAGAGGGATCATCATCATTTATTGCACACGCTGCAGGAACCATTGCTCCACCTTTCCCCTTCCCCATGCCTTTGTGTGTTTGCTGGACATTACTCAATTACTGTGTCTGTTTTTACTCTCTACAGTAGACAACTGATGAAGTGTGAAGTCGTACCTTAGCCCTCAACAAAATTTTCAATGTTGTCTTCTGTCTATCAAGTCAGCCTCAGTTACACATCTCATCAGGCTCCCAGTCAGCTGTCTGTCACCTAATATATGTGCTTATTTATTTATTGTTGTTCTAGTTTTTCATTTTGAATGTATTTTTCTATGAACTTTTTGAAACAAAAATTAACTACGTCTTTCCCCAGACTTCCCCAGCACAGAGACAATCAAAGCAAGATCAGCAAACAAATTGGACCCCAGCTGCCTGTGTCATGCCAGTCAGTCACTATGAATTTTGGGGCATTTGGAGTCAAACGCCTTCCTCTCTTTTTCTCCCACTAGAGTGCCACCAGACTCCCCTAATACAGATCACAAATGTCCTACATAAAAGACACCCTAAACTAAGATTCAATTCCCCTTTAGTTGCCTGTCTTCTCTAGCTCAAAAACATGCTGCTTTCTCCTCTCACAAATAGGGGTGGGCGAAAAGTGAGAAAAATGTCCTGCATGACTTTTTGAGAAAACCTCAGATTTTTTTGCTTTTTTCGTGAAAGTTTTTTTCTTTTTCTCCAATCCAAAATTTTACTCCTTTTCACCTATTCCAGCACATTTTTTGCCTATTCCAACACATTATTCTCCTATTTTAATACATTTTTTGCATAGTCTAACACATTTTTCACCTATTCAACAAATTTTTCTCCTATTCCAACACATTTTTTCCTATGTTTAATATGGTGCAACATTTCCCAGCACAACAGTGCTTCTTCTGAGGGTTGTAGGGGAGAAATAAGTAGCTGGAAGTCAAAGTTGTGAGTCCTACTGCAACCTATACCTTGAAAATGTGTTAGCATGCAGAGTGCATTTATCCTTTACCCACAACTCTTACTTCCTGCTTAAGTGACACTGGCATGTATTCATGATGATGTTAAGTGATTAAGTTATTAAAAAAAATAAAGTACAACCTACAATGTGGCAGATGTGTATGGTAGCGGTGGTGGGGGACTGGCATGGTGTGATTGGTGGGACCTTGACAAACTGCATCCACCTGGGGATTTTTTTTTTTTGTTTTTGCACAAACACTTTACTCCCACACCCCTGCACTTCCTCCATCTTTCCTCCTCTCGCTTGTGCATTTGCTAGACATTACTCAACTACTGTGTGTGTTTTTACTCTCTACAGTACACAACTGATGGAGGGTGCTGTCTTGCCTTGGCCCTCAACAAAATTCTCAATGTCGTCTTCTCTCTGTCAAGTCTGCATCAGTCACAGAGCTCCCAGTCAGTTGTCTAATATATGTATTTGTTAAATTATTTATGTTTTTTTTAATTTAATTCTTTTTAAGCTGTCCACAACATCGTATCACAGTTAGTCCCAAATAAGATATATAACTAAAAAACAAAATCAACTTCTTTCCCCAGCACAAAGACAATAAAAGTAAAATCAGCAAGAAATATGGACCCCAGCTGCCTGTGTCTTGCCAGTTAGTCACACCAAATTTTGGGGTATTTTGGGACATCCTCCTTCCTCCTTTTTTCTCCTCATTGTGCCCCCAGACTCCCCTAATACAGAGAACAAATGTCCTACCTAAATGACTCCCTAAAACTAAGCTTAAATTTCCCTTTATTTGTCTATCTTCTCTAGCTCAAAATCATACTGCTCTCTCCTCTAGCAAACACAGAATGGCTGCTGTGAGATCCTGACAGCCTTTTATATGGCTGTAGAAAACTTCCATGAGGTGGAAAAAAAAATTTCTACACAATGGCACTTTTCCTGGGAATTTTTTTGCAAAGCAGAAAGTGCCATTTTTTGCCGATATCAGTTGATACTTGATTATGTATTTCACCCATTGTTCATGGCACTAGCATCAAATTCTTCAGTTCAATTTGTTTGTCTGCATTAATGGGGTCAAGATAGTTCTCTTGTGCTTTTTCTTTCTGCAATTGTTTTTACACCCAACATTTACAGCACGTTTATATTCACTTCTGTAATCAGATTTGTAAATTCACATCATGAGTGGTCAGGTGATATCACTGTAACAATGCGATGCCGGTTTTTGCCCCTTGTTTGCACAGATGTATATAAGGGGGACACCATTCAGATTGTTACTCTCCAGTTTGAGATTATATATATATATACATATGCGAAATACATTCATGCTGAAATCCTCAAATTTATTTTTTATATACTGTACTTTTATATGTGCAGTTGTTTGGCCGTAAGAAAACTGCTCAGAGTTCTCTTCTACTTTACTTATTGCACACAGCATGTGTACTGATTATATTGATTATGTGAAAGCATTAGTGGTCTTGTTCAGCATATATAATATGGAGCTTTTGGCCTTTAACAGAAGGTTCCCAGCTGGAGGTTGAATTTCTACACTTAGACTAACTTTTTAGTTAAAACAACTCTCCCACAGCGGGAATTTGTGTCATGTCATTTCTAATCCTGCAAAGTGTCTCTGAATTCAGGTAGCAGCATTTTAATACAGGTACTGTGTTATTTTATATAAAACTATAAAATTAACAGTCATAAGATATATAGTATTATGATTATTTATGTGAAATTAAATGTTTTTCAAATATGTCCTGTTGTATGAAACAATTTATTTCAGTATTTTTTTGAATAAGAGAAATTGTTGCATATTTATAAGGTAATTTTACTTTCTATTAATCTTATCACATTACTATGAATGTCCTATTGTTTTAGTTGTATGAGGATACTCTGGGCTTGAAATGAGAATGGAATACTATAAAGACAAACTTCAGAAATACATCTTATATTCTACGAGATATATGCAATTGTGCACACACACACACACACGCACTCATGTACACAGACACCCACACAGGATATTATTTATTTAATTAAAATAAAGTCTGATTCAATAAAGATTTTCACAGTCTTCCAGTAGTTTTTTATTTTTATTACTGTAACTGAAGACACATTTTTATAGCAATCAAATGCTGCATTTTAACAGTTTAATATTCCATAAAATAAGTTACACATAATAACATAATTATTAACTAGAACAAGGAAAAGAGTTTGGAATTTTACTTTTTAAAACTTCATATGTAAATCAGAATATTTCCTTGAGGAACTAAATAATGAATATTCATATTTTTAATTAAAAGTGTTAGAGTGAATAAAAAGTATCTTGTCTTTGAATTGAAAGCTCCTTTGTGATTAAGTGTAATATATAAATGATATTACACTTAGAGATATATTAAGATATTAATTTATACATATGGACAGTTACTAAATTCACACATAGGTATTTTGCTTCACCTAGAGTTTGCCATCTTCACTGAATGTGAATACAATAAATATGCTTATAAAAAGGGGCCTCTAAGGAAGATTAAAAGGAATCTTAGGTAAAAAGTGTATTATGCAGATATAGAGAGTGTGGGAGAGAGTGAAAGAGAGAGAGAGAGAGAGAGTGTGTGTGTGTGAAAGAGAGAGAGACGGTATAGTGTAGTAATAGTTATATTTGAAATTAGAGAGCATAATAGTGGTTTGGTATGGCCATATTGGATAATTTGATTGTGATGATGGTGAGAAATATAAACATGCTTGGAGAAGCAAGAACTGTGCATAGTGAGCAGGAAGGGGTGAAAAGTCCCATTTTTTTTCCCAATGGAATTTTTCCTAGTGTGGAACCCCCAGATTTTCTTGCTTTTCACTATAACCTCTGATTTTCCTACAAGAAGAGATTAATTGTATGCCTGTTTTCTATCACAGAGAGAAGTCCTGTCCCTATAATTAGGGATAGGCAAAACTTTTCGCCTCAAACTATAATCGGCGAAAAATGGCACTTTCCGCTTGGCAAAAAATTTCTAGAGAAAAGCGCAGATTTTCTGCTTTTTCTCACTTTTTTCACCCACTGAAATCAATGGGAACATTGAAGTTACACATAACACATAGCAAATATTTTATTTCCCAAAGGCATAGTATAAAAGGGCATGAGTGTGCCTGTGTTGATGGGGTGTGGGGAAACAGTTGAATAGGGGATGATTTTTGGGGGGCAGTTAATAAAAAAAAAAAAAATCCTAAATGAAAAAAAACAAAAAAAAACATAAAACACCATAAGACATAGTATAAAAGGGGTCTGAGGAGGGTGTCTGTGTTTGTGGGTTGAGTCTGGGGAATTAATCAGTTGAACAGGGAATTTGTTTTGGGTGGGTTTCTTGACTGGTATTGGGAGGAGAGTTCATAAAAAAAATAAAATAGGAAATGTGTATGTAAAGTGATAGGAATCCACTGATATAAGCTTGACTTGACTTGACAGAGTATTTTGTAGAGGATAATTTGATAGATTTTTTGTTAGAGGCCCAAGTCATGAGGAAACATTGATTTGTAAGACTTAGGCTTGTTAGAAACAAACCCCCAAAAATTGTTTATTTTTTTGTAGGACTGTTTTTTTTCTTGTTCTTTTTTCAAAGGACAAGCCCTGAGAAAAAAAAGAAATGCCCGAGTGGCTTATGCCAGCAGGTCATGTTGGCCAGTGGCCACTGTCCATTGTCCTCCTCCTGAGTCTGAGTCCATAACTGAGGAATTTGCAACTGTTGTTCTTGCTGATGACATGTTTAAGCAGCAGGATGATTAGGCAGCTGAAAGGGAATAGGATCAACAATAGTAGTATGCCATGACTATCTCCAGTGATGCATCTGAGGCAGTTGCCACACAATAAGTAGCCCCCAGTCTATGTGGAGAAAAGAAGAAGTTGGCCAGTAATTCTTCTCCACCTGCCCCTCCTCCAAAATCATGGGTGTGTTGTTATTAGAATAGAAATTTGTCCCTTGAGAGCAGGAACTGTGGCTCTCATCAACAACTGCAATGTGCACAGTGTGTGTGGTAAATAACATCTGGGGGCACAACTGTATTCAAACACCATGGCACCAGAACCAAAGTACTGCCGCTGTCACTATACCACTTGTCCAAACCCCACTAAGGACATATGACAACTTGATGACAGTTTAATAGTAATTATGAAACCTCCCTGCCAGCATCCTAGCATATTCTGCAGGATGGAATCTCCTCAGATGCTGCTTGATGACCTGGTATTTATTCCCCTCCACACTGGCATGTGTGGTCAGTGCATCACACAGTGTGCAATGGATAGAGACAAACTGCCATATCCTAACATCAACAGAGTGACTATTATTTGGCGGGGGGACATAACGATGAACAAAGTGGACTGGCAGAAGATGTAGATGTTACCCTAGAGGAAGAAGGTGATGGTGAGCTAGTTGTTTAGCTCATCATGGAACTTCCAGTGTTTGTTTGGAATTCTCTATTCTTCCTCCTCTTTGAGCTCTGCCTCACCTCTTGTTGTCTTTCTGGAGAGTCAGGGGGTACAGCAACAGCAGTGCTAGATTTCTGTAATGGGTGTTTGGCTTTAACATGTTTGACATAAATGTCATGATGTCTGTGTTTCATGTGTGATATCAGGGAGGTTGTACCAAGGTGTGTTTCCTCCTTTCCCCTTCTCAATGACTTTTCACATGTGCAAAGTGAAGATGGTGATGACTGCACTGTGCCTGCCCCAAGAGAAAAACAATCCCACACCCATGACCTCAAGGGGAGGGGTAAGGTGGAGAAGAATGGCCTCTTTCTTCTTGTCCTCCACATTCCCCTTCACTGTCTGTGCTGGCAGAGGATGATGTTGCTGCTACTGCCTCAAAATCAGCATTGCAACTAGGACCAGGTGGCTGGCACTGGCAAGTGGAACCTGTCCTAGTCCCGCTTCACTTGTTGACCCCATTCCCACTATGTCCACTGTGGTCTGTGGCACACTAGCCTGCTCCTCAGCATCCTGCTTCCCTTGCATCTCAGCAGCAGGAATTAGAGCAGTTGCAAATTCTGCAAATTCCAAAAGCTGATTGCTAGTGGTGGTGATGGTGGCGATGCCCATCCTCGTCCCTGTCTCCCATTCCTTCTCAGTTTCTGATAAATAGGCCATCAATGTCTCTTCCACCCCAGCTTCTCTACCATCATCATCACCACCACCACTAGCCTCTATGTGCTGCTGCTCTATCCAGGCATCTCAACGCTGCTTGGAGGAGGTGATGAGTAATGTGACAGAGGGTCCCCTAATATCACACTTGGTATTTCTTTTTGACCTGAAGAAGGCAGACTGTTGGCATTAGCAGCAGGCACAGGCAGTTGATCTGTGCTCTTGCTTGTGGTGATATAATTAATTCTGAGCCTACTCTCCCCAATACCAGTTCTGGCCTCTTCGGGATCATGTTCCACCTGGAAGCTGTAGTGAAGGGAAGGGGATGAGGACTCCCAGAACCAGAGGAATGGAGTAGGCTCCCTTGAACACTAGTCTGGACACTCTCAAATGCTTCCCCTACCACTCCCTTAACACTAGTCCCACCAGCTGCTTCACCATCACTGTTACTACTACTACTAACACCACACACATCAAGATCAGCGCCAGAGTCTACCTCCTGACAGTCACTAGTAATATGAGGATATTGGTTACCCCCTCCTACACTACTAATATTAACAAGCTGCTGGACCTTCTTAGTAGTAGTAGTACTAGAACTTGCAGGACTGCTTGGGGATGGCAAATGTGATTTAGGGTCCCCTGCTGTCACACTTGCATCATCTTTTCATTCCCCCCCCCCCTCAGTATTACACGACACATTAGCAGCTTCAGCACTGGTGGCAGCAGCTTCAGCACTGGCAGCAGGCACAGTACTGGTGTCACTGGCAATATGGGAAGCACGTTGACAGGAGGACCAGTATTGTGGGCAGCAGGCTCAGCACTGTCAGCAGGCACAGCACTGGTTTCAATAGGGGCAGCAATGATGGCTGCAGAGGCAGCACGTCTAGGAGCAGGCACAGGCAGCTGATCTGTCCTTCTCTCACTAGTACTACCCTTTTCTCCCTCCCTTCCCATTCCCTTTTCTGCCTGGTGGCAGGCGGCGACATTCTAACTGTCCATTTTCCTGTTCTGCTACCTGATTGGTCAGTATCCTTGTCGCCGCCCAGCAACTGCCTTTATAACCCCTGTCATGTCACCATGATGTTGCCCTTTCGTGGTGTACTAGTTCCTGACTTATGCTTCATGTTTGCTGTTCGTGTATGACCCGGCCTGCCTGACGACATTCCTGAATTTGCTGTTCTTCTCTGGTTTCCATTGCTGACCGTTTCTGGCTGAGAACCCGCTTCCGTTGCTGACGGTATCTGGCTGAGAACCCGCTTCCGTTACTGACCATTCCGGGCTGTCTCGGTGCTTCAGTGCCATCAGTGTCTAGCATATTGTCAGTGCATCTATCATACCGCTTGGCTGCCTCTGTTACTTGCGCTAGACTTCCTGTGGCATTACCGTTATTTGGTTGGTTGCGCCGTGTGGCGATATTACTTGTTGACCGGCTGCTAGCATTCATGCTGTGGCTACTCTCTGACCGCTGTTGGCGAAGTGCACACGCGACGTACCGGTACAGTGTTCTGCAATGACTGAGTTACTCTGATCTCTCTGTGTCCACCTTACTACTCTGGGCTCAGATACACAGGGTGTAACCTATTGACCCATGCATGCCTGGTCCCTCAAGGTAGAGTCATGTTCTATCCATTCTGCAGTAGCCTTGGGCTCTACAGCCAGCGTTGCGCTATTACCATACTCTGTGGAAGGGACACTGGTTGCCTATCTATATCCTACTGTGTTACGATCCACCCCTAGCATTCTAGGGTCCGCTTGAGATTTGTCTGGTCCATTGGCATCCTGTGCCAGGATCAGTGTTGCCTAGTTCCATTGGGTTCTGTGTCACCCAGGCGCCTGGGCTGTGCCAGCTGTGTTGCCTCACTCCTCTGAGTTCCGTTCCTCCCAGTCGTCTGGGTGGTGCCAATCACTTCCTCCTGGACCATCTGTGTCAAGGTCCTGTAGTCAGTGCTCAGACTGTGTTACCTGCCACCTGTTCAGTTCCAGCCTCAACCTTCTTACCAGTGATTGTATTATTCACACTATTGTACTTATCACTGTTTGCTATTCCTGTTATACCTGCCTATATTACTGTCCTGTTGGCTTGCGCTTAAGGCCTATTTACGTGTGACCTTATTTTCAATAAAGTCATTTTAACCTCATCATTCAGGTCTGAGTGTTCATCAAAAACCGTGACACTCCCTCCCTTCCCATTAAATTCCCCAAGATCCCTTAGGGTGATTTAGGGGGATTGAACAGCATTGGTTCAGTAGTGCTCAGTTCCTCCTTCTCCTTGGACTCAGTGGACACATAAGGGTCCTTCCAGCTCCTCCATGTATTATTTTTAAACCTGCTCATAATGATTGCAGTCACTATGAGCCTCTCCTGCCTCAATTTTAGAAAAAGATAACAGCAGAATAGCACAGCACATCTACCTCGGTCTGTAGCTTCTTCTATTGTGTTTGATTTCTGCAAATATGTCATGTTTTTTATAGCAAAAAGGGAAAACCACGTAAATCAATGGGTGGAAACTTTCTAGCCATTGAAAAAAATTATGAAAAATTTTGGCCAGTGGGCGAAAAATTAGAAAATTTTAATTGCTAGTTTTAAAGCAGATTTTCCCGCAAAAAAGTGGACAACAATGAAGTTCTTGCGGATTTTCTCGCGGGAACATGTCGAGAGATTTTGCCCACCCCTACCTATAATATAAAAACCCTGAACTTACCACAGTGCAGCATGTCATGGTTTAGGCAGGAAACATATAAAACAGACAGGGGGAGGGAGACAGAGAAAAAGTGAGAGAGAGAGTCAGAATAAAAAATAATATGTCAAAGTATTATGTCAATGTCTGAGAGAGGAAGACTGGACTAGCAATAATCATAAATGCTAAGGAGTCAAGGTAGGAAGAACAGTGGACAAAAGGCTGGGTGGTCAAAGCCTCAGGAGTAGTCTTAGGAGAGTCTGAGACTCAGGAGTAGGCTTAGGAGAGTCGGAGACTTGACTGGTTGGTTGGAGACATGGGAAACCTTCGACTCTGAACACGACACCCTCAACGAGTTGGACAGGCAATAGTGAGCAGTCGAGCATCCACAACCTCGACTGGCCGGGGCATTCGCAGGTAGAACCGGCAATGGCACCCAACTCAGTCAGTGAGACTGTTGAGGAAATAGGACTGACTGAAAGGAAGAGTCAAAGGCGAAGGTCTCAGCTGATACCTAGTCGAGTAATGGCTGCAGGGACTCCTGTTGCACAGAAGTGTGGGATGAAGCATGATCAGGAAGGCCGGAGTCAAAGCCAAACCAGAGGTGAGGTACCAGGGGAACAAACAAAGTTGTTTTCAAAAAGAAGCTGGGTCGAGATTCAAGGAGTCGTAAGAAAATTTTGAAGACTGGAAACTTGGTCGAGAAACAAGGCAAGGTCGGTACATGGATATCACAAACTCTGGAACACTGAAACAAGAATCTCTCAGGATCTTGGCACGAAAATTGAGCAAGCCTAGGAATTGGCCCAGGTAGATAAAGGCCAAGCAGCCAATTGAGATGGTAGTAGGAGGAGTAGCCTGAAGGAGCGTGACATATTAAAGCTCTGTCTTGGTGTGCTTGCTTGCACAATAATGAACAGGAGAAGTTGGAGAGCTACTTATACTGAATCAGAGTTGGAGGAATCCATCAAAAGCAGTAGGGAGCCAACTTACACCTGCACATGTGGGCTCATGGCCACCAACATCCTCCCCCAGGTATATTGACTATTAACAGTTCAATAAGGTCTGAGAGAAAGTCCCGCTCTGGTGTTCTGTCCCGCTGGTGGCTCGGTGGAGTCGCAGAGTCGGGAGGAGCGAGGAACTGCTGAAGGCCCTCTTCTACTGTCAGGATAACCAGATCTCTGGATTCTAATACAGGCAACTTTTGATACTTTGCCATCACAACTTTTACTGCCTGCATTGCTGCTCTGGTTCTGGACTGTCCGGGCTGGGGGAACTCTAAAATATAGAGAGGTGATCTGAGGTCTTCATTGATTGCTTGATAACCTGACGTTACCTCCTCGCACTGAGCGACCTCTGGAACTCTACTGACCTATACTATCAGCTCTGTGGTCCTGGTTTGCTTGGTGAGTGGCTCTACCAAGGGCTTAAGCTGGACAGTCTGCCTCTGCCCTCTCTGGATCCATAAATTGCCCTACTGCACCCTCCTATTTGTTATTATTGATCACTAAGCTTGTTTCGTTTGACTTCGTTAACCACAAGGTGGACACATTTGGTAGATACTAGTGTTGAGCGAGCATGCTCGGCCGATGCTCGGATCGGCTCGAGCATCGCTCTGCTCGGCACATGGCGGTACTCGTACGAGTACCGCATGTGCTCGCCCGCCATGTTCGGGTCTCCTCCCCGCACGTTTTGCGGCTGCTGCGCAGCCAATAAACGTGCAGGGAGGCTCTGACATCGGTGTAATGCCAGCAGCCATGTTGGCTGCTGGCATTACACTGATTGGCTGGCCAGAACCCGTGGTCGGGTGCTGTATAGCACCTGACCATCGAATTCGGCTCAGTCTTAGCCAGGGAGAGCTGAGGATAGGAAGGGAAAGGCAGTGTAGGGAGGAAAAAAACCAAAATTGTGAAAAAAAAGAACCAAAAGTCCTTTTTAGGACGACTGTGTGTGGGGGCAGCAGGTTATTTTGTGTGGGGGGAAAAAAACAAAAAAAAAAAAAAAAAAATATTCTGTTTAGTGTGCAAAGTTGCAGATTAGAGCACATTCTGTTTAGTGTGCACAGTTGCAGATTAGAGCACATTCTGTTTAGTGTGCAAAGTTGCAGATTAGAGCACATTCTGTTTAGTGTGCAAAGTTGCAGATTAGAGCACATTCTGTTTAGTGTGCAAAGTTGCAGATTAGAGCACATTCTGTTTAGTGTGCAAAGTTGCAGATTAGAGCACATTCTGTTAAGTCTTCAAACTAAAATATCAAAGTCACATATTCCATTCAGTGTGCGTCGCCGCAGTTTAGCAGCACATTCTGTGTACTGTGCAGAGTTGCAGAATAGGAAGAAATACTGTTAAGTCTTCAAACTAAAATATCAAAGCCACATATTCCATTCAGTGTGCTTCGCCGCAGTTTAGCAGCACATTCTGTGTACTGTGCAGAGTTGCAGAATAGGAAGAAATACTGTTAAGTCTTCAAACTAAAATATCAAAGTCACATATTCCATTCAGTGTGCTTCGCCGCAGTTTAGCAGCACATTCTGTGTACTGTGCAGAGTTGCAGAATAGGAAGAAATACTGTTAAGTCTTCAAACTAAAATATCAAAGTCACATATTCCATTCAGTGTGCTTCGCCGCAGTTTAGCAGCACATTCTGTGTACTGTGCAGAGTTGCAGAATAGGAAGAAATACTGTTAAGTCTTCAAACTAAAATATCAAAGTCACATATTCCATTCAGTGTGTGTCACCGCCGTTTAGCAGCCTATTCTGTGTACTCTGCACAGTTGCAGACTAGTAAGAAATACTGTTAAGTTTTCAAACTCAAATATTAAAGTCACATATTCCATTCAGTGTGTGTCACCGCCGTTTAGCAGCCTATTCTGTGTACTCTGCACAGTTGCAGACTAGGAAGAAATACTGTTAAGTTTTCAAACTCAAATATTAAAGTCACATTTTCCATTCAGTGTGTGTCACCGCAGTTTAGCAGCCTATTCTGTGTACTCTGCACAGTTGCAGACTAGGAAGAAATACTGTTAAGTTTTCAAACTCAAATATTAAAGTCACATATTCCATTCAGTGTGTGTCACTGCCGTTTAGCAGCCTATTCTGTGTACTCTGCACAGTTGCAGACTAGGAAGAAATACTGTTAAGTTTTCAAACTCAAATATTAAAGTCACATATTCCATTCAGTGTGTGTCACCGCCGTTTAGCAGCCTATTCTGTGTACTCTGCACAGTTGCAGACTAGGAAGAAATACTGTTAAGTTTTCAAACTCAAATATTAAAGTCACATATTCCATTCAGTGTGTGTCACCGCCGTTTAGCAGCCTATTCTGTGTACTTTGCACAGTTGCAGACTAGGAAGAAATACTGTTAAGTTTTCAAACTCAAATATTAAAGTCACATAGTCCATTCAGTGTGTGTCACCGCCGTTTAGCAGCCTATTCTGTGTACTCTGCACAGTTGCAGACTAGGAAGAAATACTGTTAAGTTTTCAAACTCAAATATTAAAGTCACATATTCCATTCAGTGTGTGTCACCGCCGTTTAGCAGCCTATTCTGTGTACTCTGCACAGTTGCAGACTAGGAAGAAATACTGTTAAGTTTTCAAACTCAAATATTAAAGTCACATATTCCATTCAGTGTGTGTCACCGCCGTTTAGCAGCCTATTCTGTGTACTCTGCACAGTTGCAGACTAGGAAGAAATACTGTTAAGTTTTCAAACTCAAATATTAAAGTCACATTTTCCATTCAGTGTGTGTCACCGCAGTTTAGCAGCCTATTCTGTGTACTCTGCACAGTTGCAGACTAGGAAGAAATACTGTTAAGTTTTCAAACTCAAATATTAAAGTCACATATTCCATTCAGTGTGTGTCACCGCCGTTTAGCAGCCTATTCTGTGTACTCTGCACAGTTGCAGACTAGGAAGAAATACTGTTAAGTTTTCAAACTCAAATATTAAAGTCACATTTTCCATTCAGTGTGTGTCACCGCAGTTTAGCAGCCTATTCTGTGTACTCTGCACAGTTGCAGACTAGGAAGAAATACTGTTAAGTTTTCAAACTCAAATATTAAAGTCACATATTCCATTCAGTGTGTGTCACCGCCGTTTAGCAGCCTATTCTGTGTACTCTGCACAGTTGCAGACTAGGAAGAAATACTGTTAAGTTTTCAAACTCAAATATTAAAGTCACATTTTCCATTCAGTGTGTGTCACCGCAGTTTAGCAGCCTATTCTGTGTACTCTGCACAGTTGCAGACTAGGAAGAAATACTGTTAAGTTTTCAAACTCAAATATTAAAGTCACATATTCCATTCAGTGTGTGTCACCGCCGTTTAGCAGCCTATTCTGTGTACTCTGCACAGTTGCAGACTAGGAAGAAATACTGTTAAGTTTTCAAACTCAAATATTAAAGTCACATTTTCCATTCAGTGTGTGTCACCGCAGTTTAGCAGCCTATTCTGTGTACTCTGCACAGTTGCAGACTAGGAAGAAATACTGTTAAGTTTTCAAACTCAAATATTAAAGTCACATATTCCATTCAGTGTGTGTCACCGCCGTTTAGCAGCCTATTCTGTGTACTCTGCACAGTTGCAGACTAGGAAGAAATACTGTTAAGTTTTCAAACTCAAATATTAAAGTCACATTTTCCATTCAGTGTGTGTCACCGCAGTTTAGCAGCCTATTCTGTGTACTCTGCACAGTTGCAGAATAGGAAGAAATACTGTTAAGTTTTCAAACTCAAATATTAAAGTCACATATTCCGTGTAAGATGAAGAAGGCGGGTAAAAAGGGACGGGGAAGTGGACGTGATCCTGATAGTTCAGGGCGCGGGTCAGGACGCGGAGAAACTGTGCCTGGTGCCAGAGCACAAGAAAGAAAGACATCCACCATACCTAGCTTCATGTCTAATTTTACAGGGCGTCGCAAGACATCACTATCGAGGTCCGACCACTGCGAACAGGTGGTCGGTTGGATGACAGCTGATACTGCTTCCAGTCAGTTAAGCACCACCCTGTCTTCCACCAAGTCCACTCTCAGTAGCCAAGAGTCTGGTCAACATAATCCTCACTCTGATCATCCTTCCTCCCACCATACACGGTCTGGTCAAAGAAGTGATCCCACACTGGGATATAGTGAGGAGCTCGTCTCATCACCAATCCTTCATTTGACCCTCTCTCCAAGCACGCTTGCAGAGGAACATGACATCTTGTGCCCTGATTCACAACCTCTAGAGGCTACCCAATCACAAGAAGATGACAGATGTGAACGGCATTTAAGGTCAAAGGAAGTAGTGGATGATGATGATGATGATGAGACACAGTTGCCATTAAATCAACCACTATTTTCGTCTCAAGACCTTGTTGAGGAGAATGTTATACAGTTGTCAATGAGTATGTGGTGGGATCAAGACTTGAGGAGGATGATCAGAGTGAGGAAGTGGAGGAGGACTTGGTGGACGATGAGGTGACTGACCCCACCTGGGAAGGTGTAGAGCCGAGCGATGACAGCAGTCCTGAGGGTGAGCCATCTGCAGCACCGCAACAGGCTGGAAGAGGCAGTGGTGTGGCTACAGAAAGAAGGCGGACCGCACCAAACCGGCCCGCAAATGTTCCACGGAGCACCCCCTTGCGTAAATCTACCTTGCCAAAGGGTAGGTGTTCCACGGTATGGCGTTTTTTTAAGGAAAGTGCGGACGACAAAAGAATTGTAGTTTGCAACCTGTGCCACACCAGAATGAGCCGAGGCATGAACACTAGAAACCTCACCACCACCAGCATGATCCGACACATGGCATCCAAGCACCGTAGTAAGTGGGAGGAACGCCTGGATCGCCCATCTGTGTCTGCAGGCCACACCACTGCCTCGTCTTCCCCTGTTTTCGGTGCCGGCCAATCGCCTGTTGAAGGCGCAGGCCCGCATACCTCCCGCCCTGCACCTGTAGCATCTGAAGCACCATCAGCGACCACATCCACTTCCCTGTCCCAGCGCAGCGTCCAAATGTCGTTACCCCAGGCATTTGAGCGCAAGAGAAAGTACCCAGCCACCCACCCACAGGCCATAGCACTAACCTCACACCTTTCAAAATTACTGGCCATCGAAATGCTGCCATTTAGGCTTGTGGACACTGAGTCCTTCCGCAGCCTGATGGCAGCAGCTGTCCCTCGGTACGCGGTCCCCAGCCGCCACTACTTTTCCCGGTGTGCCATCCCCGCATTACACCACCATGTGTCCCGTAACATCACCCGTGCCCTGACCAACGCAGTTACTGGGAAGGTCCACTTAACGACTGACACATGGACAAGTGCTTGTGGCCAGGGACGCTACATTTCCCTGACGGCACACTGGGTGAATGTCGTGGAGGCTGGGAGCGACTCGGACCCTGGGATGGCACGGGTGCTACCCACGCCGAGGATTGCGGGCCCTACCTCCATCAGGGTTTCCGCCAGCACCTACGTTATTGGCTCCTCCTCCTCCGTTTCCACCTCCGAATTCTCTACACGCAGCGCCACTCCCCCATCAGCCGGTAGCTGGAAGCAGTGTAGCACTGCAGTGGGGAAGCGTCAACAGGCCGTGCTGAAGCTGATCTGCCTTGGGGACAAACAGCACACGGCCTCAGAGCTGTTGCAGGGGATTAGTCACCAGACCGAGCAGTGGCTCTCGCCACTCAACCTGCAACCAGGCATGGTTGTGTGTGATAATGGGCGTAACTTGGTGGCGGCTTTGGAGCTCGGCAAGCTCACACACGTACCATGCCTAGCGCATGTATTTAATTTAGTGGTGCAGCGATTTCTAAAAACCTACCCCAATGTGCATGATCTCTTGACCAAGGTGCGCCGCGTGTGTGCACATTTCCGTAAGTCATCTACAGCTTCGGCCGGCCTGTTGAAGCTGCAGCAGCACTTACAATTGCCAGCTCACCGGCTGCTGTGTGACGTGAGCACGCGCTGGAACTCCACCTTCCATATGTTGGCCCGGCTTTGTGAGCAGCAGAGGGCAGTAGTGGAGTACCAGCTGTTACACGGTCGTCGCCTCTCCGTTCAACTTCCTGTAATCAGAAGTGAGGAGTGGGAATGGATGTCAGACCTCTGTGAGGTTTTACGCAATTTTGAGGAATCGACACAGATGGTGAGCGGCGATAACGCTATTATCAGTGTAACCATCCCACTTCTGTGTCTACTGAAACGCTCGCTGCTCACAATTAAAACCGACGCTTTGCATGTGGAAGAGGTGGAAATGGGGGAGGAAGAGCTTACACAAGGTGATAGCCAGAGCACCCTCACTTCGTCTTCTCAGCGACAATTGGAGGAGGCGGAGGAGGAGGAGGAGGAGGAGGAAGACACGGTTGCCTCCGCTACAGAGGGTAGCCATGGAACTTTAGTTCCATCTCTTCATCGTGGGTGGGCAGAAGAGGAGGAAGAGGATGAGGAGATTGAGAGTCATCCTCCTGGTGAGGACAGCGAAATCTTGCCTGTTGGTACTCTGGCACACATGGCTGACTTTATGTTAGGCTGCCTTTCCCGTGACCCACGCGTTATACGCATTTTAAACAACACGGATTACTGGGTGTTCACCCTTCTGGACCCCCGCTACAAAGAGAATTTCTCATCTCTCATTCCTCCGGTGGAGAGGACAAGCAAAATGGTGCAATACCAGAAGGTTCTTGTTGAAAAATTGCTCCAAAATTTTCCATCTGACAACGCTGGCGGCAGAGTACGTGCTACCTTGGCCAACCGAGAAGGGGAGAAAAGGGGAGCACACAGCAGTTCCGACAAAGGCAGGGCAACACTCTCCAAGGCGTGGGACACCTTCATGACACCCCGCCAGCACCCTCACCCTGATGCGCAGCCTAGTGTCACAAGGAGGGAAAAGTTTTGGAAGATGGTGAAGGAGTACGTAGCAGACCGTGTCAGTGTCCTCAATGATCCCTCTGTGCCTTACAACTACTGGGTGTCCAAGCTGGACACGTGGTATGAACTGGCACTCTACGCCTTGGAGGTGCTGGCCTGCCCTGCCGCCAGCGTTCTGTCTGAGCGGGTATTTAGTGCTGCTGGTGGCATCATAACAGATAAGCGTATCCGCCTTTCCACCGACAATGCTGATAGGTTGACACTTATAAAAATGAACAAGGCCTGGATTTCCCCTGACTTCTCCACTCCACTGGAGGAAAGCCCCGGGGGAACATAAACTCACTTTATATATGTTATTTACAATGATGTGAATACTCTGTATTCCCATTCACCCCTTCCACCCAAAAAACGGGTATATGGTTGACTCTTAATCTTCTCATCCTCCTCCTCCTCTTCCATATGCCCTGGGATATAATTTTTATATAGGGCCAGCTCACCAGCGGGCCCTGTGCTATAATTTTTATATAGGGCCAGCTCACCAGCGGGCCCTGTGCTAAAATTTTTATATAGGGCCAACTCACCAGCGGGCCCTGTGATATAATTTTTATATAGGGCCAGCTCACCAGCGGGCCCTGTTTGACAATTTTTATATAGGTCAGCTCACCAGCGGGCCTTCTCATATAATGTTTTATTGGGTCAGCTCTCTAGCGGGCCCTCTCATAGAATGTTTTATAGCGTCAGCTCACTAGCGGGCCTTCGCATATAATGTTTAGGATGGTCAGCTCTGCAGCAGACCCTTACCCATAATGTTTTAGATGGTCAGCTCAGCGCACGTTTCCCTCTTAATCATGGCCTCAGTTCAATAAAATCAAGGACATTTTTGGGAGAATTTGCCTCTGCGCACGTTTCCCTCTTAATCATGGCCTCAGTTCTGAAAATCAAGGAAATTTTTGGGAGAATTTGCCTCTGCGCACGTTTCCCTCTTAATCATGGCCTCAGTTCTGAAAATCAAGGAAATTTTTGGGAGAATTTGCCTCTGTGCACGTTTCCCTCTTAATCATGGCCTCAGTTCTGAAAATCAAGGAAATTTTTGGGAGAATTTGCCTCTGCGCACGTTTCCCTTTTAATCATGGCCTCAGTTCTGAAAATCAAGGAAATTTTTGGGAGAATTTGCCTCTGTGCACGTTTCCCTCTTAATCATGGCCTCAGTTCTGAAAAATCGAGGAAATTTTTGGGAGAATTTGCAGATGATATACAAGTAAATATACAGCAAATATTGTTTGGTAACAATTTTTCGCCTAAAGTCGTTTTTATTTTCCTTTTTGTGTGTTTTATGGTCAGTCTGTAAAAATGGCGTACTACGGGCGAAAGATCGTTCCCAGCAGCGATGTTGGAGTCCAAGATGCATCCAGACATCCTCCCTATGCTGTCCCTGAACCATTTCTGTGGTGTTTCCATCCTTTTCTGCCCTTTTCCTATGGACCAGGCACCCTCCCCTCATCAGAGCAGGGGGTGCCTGGTGTAATGCTCGAGTCCTCCCATTGACTTCAATGGGGCTCGGGTGCTCGGCCGAGCACTCGAGCCTCAGGGGGTGCTCGGTCAGAGCACCCGAACACCCGAGCATTGGGGTGCTCGCTCATCACTAGTAGATACCTTTTCCTGACATGTAAGCTGCAGGGAGCTGGATATATGCACTTCTGAATATATACATACCACCCCCATTTGACCCTTCAATTTTTAGGGATGCACTCACACATATTTCAGATGCCCCAAACCACCACATTGTCTGTATGGGGAATTTCTGATGCTGACATAGATAGGTGGCACAACTTTTTAATCTAAACCACAAAGAGATGCTTTCCTCAATCTCATCAGCGACATGGGGCTCAAAGATTCCTGGAGAATACTTCATCTCTCAGCTAGGGAATTTACCTGCACTCAGCCACTTATAAAACACTGTCGCTAATAGATTACGCGTTTATTGATCATTCAACCTGGCGTATGGTTAAAGATTGCTGTTTTTTGATGAGGGTAGCATCGGATCATTCCCCATTGCTATTGACTGTGTAAATGGGGTTGCAGCTTAGATATAGAGTTTGGAAATTCTGTCCTGTATGGTTAACTAATCCTCAGCTGGTCACCAAACATCGTGAAGACCTAAATGTATGTATGTATGTATGTATGTATCTTTATTTATATAGCGCCATACATGTACACAGCACTTAACAGAAGTTGAAATAATATAATACAAAATGACAGAACTGGGTTAAGAGCATTAAGGTAAAGTACAATCATTACGTTATTTGTGAGGGAAAGTGCAGCAAGGGAATCATACACTAGGAAAGGGACCCTGCCCCAAGGAGTTTACAATTTAAGCTGAATTCATAAATGATAGAGACAGTGGGATGAGGATTATTAGTGCAGGTACAAGGTGTGGTGAAAGAAGTGCAGAAGGATTCTGCTGTGACTGTCAGTGTGCAGATGGAGGACACTGCTATTGAGATGCCTCCCTGAGCAGGTGGCTTTTGAGGAGATGCTTGAAAGTGATGATTGTGGATGATTGGCGAATAGTGATGGGGAGGGCATTCCAGAATCGAGGAGCAGCCAGTGAGAAAACTTGTAGTCGAGAGATGGCTCGAGTTGTGTAGGTAGTGGACAGGAAGAACCCTTGAGAAGACCATAGGGGACGGGAAGGGGTGTAGCGGGAGATAAGGGCAGAAATGTAAGAGGGTGCTGAAGAACAGAGTGACTTACAGGAGAGGAGGAGAATCTTGTAAGAAATACAATACTTTATAGGTAGCCAATTGAAGGATTTCAGGAGGAGATGAGATGGAAGGTATCTGTGGTGATTCTTGCGGCTGAATTGATAACAGATTGAAGTGGAGAGCAATGAGAAGCAGGAAGACCTGAGAGTAGAATGTTGCAGTAGTCAAGTCTGGAGAGAACAAGTGCCTGAGATAGTGTTTTAGGCATTGATATGCAGAAGAACAGATGTATTTTTGCAGTATTTTTTAGGAGGAATGACATGTTCTGGTGACAGTTTGGATATGGGGGGAGAAGGTCAATTTAGAATCAAGTATGACCCCAAGACAGCGTGCTTTGGATACTGAGTGTATAGCACAGTTTTCTATTGTGATGGAGAAGGGGGTTGGTGGATGGGTTTTAGGAGGGAACACCACCAGCTCTGTCTTAGCCATATTAAGTTTAAGGTGGCGGTGGGCCATTCATGATGAAATGGCTGAGAGACATTGAGTGACTTGAGCCTGCACAGCTGGAGTGAGGTCAGGGACAGAGAGATAGATTAGTGTGTCATCTGCATACAGATGGTAATTAAATCCAAGAGATGAGATGAAGTCACCAAGTGAGAGGGTGTAGAGTGAAAAAAGAAGTGGTCCCAGGACTGATCCCTGAGGTACACCTACTGAGAGATCGAGGGGAGATGACAAAGTGTTAGAAAAAGAAACACTGAAAGTACGTTTAGAGAGATAGGAGGAAATCCATTCTAGAGGTGTGTCACGGATGCCAAGGGTATGCAGTGTGTCCAGTAGGAGTGCATGGTCAACAGTGTTGAAAGCAGCAGATAGGTCTAGTAGAATTAGTATACTAAAGTGTCCTTTGTCCCTTGCTGTGTATAGATCATTTGTAATTTTTGTTAGGGCTGTCTCGGTGGAATAGTTGGAACGTAAACCTGGCTGTAAAGGGTCAAGAAGAGAGTTCGTATTGAGAAAAGAGATTAAGCGGGAGAATACAAGGCGTTCCAAGATCTTAGATGTAAAGGGGAGAAGTGAAACTGGACGGTAATTTGAAAGGCAGGTGGGGTCGAGTGAGGGCTTTTTGAGTATAGGTCTGTCTATTGCATGTTTGAATGGAAAAGTTCTGGTAGAGAGAGACGAGTTAAAGATATTAGTAAGGCTGGGAGCAAGAGTACTTGCAAGAGCCTTAACAAGGTGAGAGGGCATGGGATCCGAGGGGCAGGTAGTGGGTGGAGAGGAGGATAGTAAAAGAGATACCTCCTCCTCTGTTGTAGGGGAGAATGAGCTGAGGATTGCTCGGGGTGGACTAGAAATCAGAGGCATAGGAGGAGAGGATGTAGAGGGTATCGTTTGTTGGATGGACTGTACCTTATTTTTGAAAAAGTCAGCAAAGTCCTGTGGAGTGTTGGAGAAGGAGGAGCAGTTCAAGGTTGGGGGTTTGAGAAGAGAATCGAAGATTTTAAAGAAGTCACGGGGGTTAGATTTGTGGGTAGTGATGATGTTAGAGAAGTCTGTTTAGTCTGGGTGAGAGCTGTGTTAAAACAAGATAGCATGAATTCGTAATGGTGGAAGTTGGCAAAAGAATGAGACTTTCGCCAGAGACGTTCTGCAGCTCGGCAGCAGGTGCGTAGCATGTGGATTGTTGAATTTAGCCAAGGTCTGGGATTCCTGGGGCTGGAGTGTCGACGTTGAAGGGGAGCACGCAGGTCCAAGGAGGACATTAATGAGGTGTTATATTCGTGGACCAGAGTGTCTATGTTAGTAGTAGTAGCAGTAGGGCAGAGAGAAGAGAGGGAAGTCTGCACAGTCGATGTCAGGCCTGGTAGTTTGACCGAGTGTAGGTTCCTGGTTAGGAAGGGTGATTTAGGGAGGGCAGGGGAAGGTGTGTGAGATAGTGTGAAGGAGATAAGATGATGGTGAGAGAGTGGAAATGGGGAGAATTACTTTTGATAATAATGATTGTTCAACAAAACAGGGTATACTATGGGATACAGCTAAGGCGGTAGCTAGGGGCTCTTTGATATCACTTATATCATCCCAAAAAACATATTAAAGCTAGAGAAGCTGAAACTTTGGAAAAACAAGCGGCCGTGGCTGAAAAACAATATGTAGAAAGGGGGGACTCAATCTCTTACACAAACTTTATCTCTTGCTCATTACGATACTCATTGAAACTGTCTGAATTAAATGCCTGTAATGTTTTTTTAAAAAACAAAATATGTTTGAAAATGGGGATAAGTCTGGGAGGCTGATGGCTCACCTTGTTAGACAAAACAGGGGGACCCCTACAATTGCATCAATTTGCGAAGCGGGGGGGACTGCTGGTTGATTCGCGGGCAATTAACTTACAGTTTCAAATATTTAATTCCCACCTTTATGAATCCTGCCTGGTCCCCTCTGAAACTCAAATTTCCGAATTCCTCCTAGGGTGTGAATTGCCACAACTCTCGCTTGAACATAGACAAGTGTTAGATGCCCCTATTCTCCTGAAAGAGGTGGTGGAAGCTATTAATAGCTTACCAATGGGTAAAAACTCAGGTGGGGATGGTCTACCTGCTGAATTGTACCGGGAATTTCTAGATATACTGGCCCCTCACTTGTTGAATACCTTCTATGCAGCTATAGATGATGGCCGTCTCCCCAAATCTCTTACTAATGCTTCCATAGTTGTGCTACCTAAGCTAGGAAAGGATCCAAAGCTTTGTGACTCTTATAGACCTATGTCCTTACTAAATATGGATGCTAAAATCCTGGCAAAAATCCTGGCTAATAGGCTGAATGCAGTGATAGATACAATAGTGCATGAAGAGCAAACAGGATTCATGTCTGGTAAGTCAACATCGCACATTCTTAGAAGATGTTTTACACATCTGCAAATTCCCCATGACAACTCAGGGTCTCAAGCAATAGCATTTTTAGATGCTTCCAAGGCATTTGACTCCATCAAATGGAAGTACCTGTGGGGCGTACTGCGGCGATTTGGGTTTGGTCCTTCTTTTATTAATTGGTTATATATATTGTATATGGACCCCAAAGCTGCGGTGATAACGTGTGGGATACAATTGGTGCACTTTTCACTGTATCTCGGTACTAGGCAGGGATGTCCACTCTCCCTGGGCCTGTTTGCCTTGGCATTGGAACCTCTGGCTGCACTCATTAGGGTGGACCCAGGGATTCACTGACTTTGCATAGGAGATAGAGAAGAGAAGATTGCTCTATATGCAAATGACATATTACTCTTTTTGGGGAATGCTGGGAGATCTCAGGAGGCCACACTACATTTGGTAGATTCCTTCGGTTCTTATTCAGGTCTGTGGATCAACTGGTCTAAGTCGTCCCTGCTCCCGATAGATGACCTATCTTGTCATACTCAACTTGCTGACACTCCGATGAAATGTGTTGAGGAGTTTCTGGACAGGAACCTACTCCCAAACATCAGTATCTTAAGGAAAAAACAAATACATGGCTCCAGCTGCCTCTTAATGTCATTGGCAGATCAAATCTCATTAAAATGATCTTCTTGCCAAAATTCTTATACATTTTTCAGAATATGCCAGTTAATATTCCAAAAGAATACTTTAAACAAATTGACAAAATTCTTACACACTTTATATGGCGGGGCGGCCGCCCTAGAATTAAACTGATCACACTTATGAAACCCAAGACTGAGGGAGGAATTGCTCTGAGCAATTTTTATACATACTACTTAGCGGCGCAGGGTAGATATGCTCTGGACTACGCATCCCCAAGGCCTAGATGTCAAGATACCCAGGTGAATAACTCGCTACTGCGGCCCCTGTATGACCTATCACACTTCTTACATGGTGGTCCAGTAGTCTTTAGGGTTTAGTTTCCCTTAGCTTGGGCTCTTTATGAGGTATGGATGGCACTGAAAAAACTTTCAGGCTACTCTGACATGGATCCGGACACCCCCCTATGGGGGACTGCAGGACTGCAACACCTACTTGGCACCGATTTTGGCCCTATTTGGGTAGGATTCTGAGTCAATACCCTGGGTCAGCTATATCAGAATAATCAACTAAAATCTTTTGCACAACTACATATTGAATACCAAATACCGAAATACTCTTTTTCACTTCTACCTTTGTATGAGACATGCTTTGCGGGCTCAATGGGGGAGACAGAATCCGACGATAGATACATTTCCGCTTCTTAACAGATTACCTCTTAAGGAACCCTTGAGACCATTGTCTTTTATTTACCAATGGCTGGAAAGCAACATCATGGACCAGGAAGGACCTGCGTGGTACAACTGGGAAAAAGATGTGGGTTTTATAGAACCCTGGGAGTGGAACATGGCCAAAACAAGCCCAATGCTGGTGGTGACGTCATCCAGACATCAAATGATACAGTTGAATATTCTGCACAGGGTCTACTCTACACCAGTCAGGTTACATAAAATGGACAACTCTCACAGTGATAAGTGCCCTAGATGTGATGGAGGGAACATACTTACATATGATATGGGACTGCAGCAGGGTTCTGGAATTTTCGGAAAAAAGTACTACGCATTATAGCCTTGGTGATGGAAATGCCTATTAAATTAACGCCAAAACTTTGCTTGCTGTCCATATTTCCTGATGAGATTGACGGTATGGCTGATAGATCTCTATTGAGTGAACTTCTAGTGATGGCCAGAAAAGTGGTAGCTTTGACATGAATGTCTAATAGAGCTCCTAGCTGTAGGACATGGATGAACCTGGTTTTTAAAAGTGTTCCGCATTTTCAGCTTGTCTACCTACACCTAGGGACCCCACGTAAATTTGACAAAATTTGGGGAAGGTGGCAGGAGTGGTGGTCGAGTGGAACAAATGAGGTCCCTATGGATGATGAAGTGCAGTTTGATGAGAGTGAGTGAATGCAGCTGACAGAATACTAGATATAAACTGGCTTGTACTTGAGATGTGGAGGTGGTGAGAGCTTTCATGATATGGCATAATTTGCTTATAATAATAATAATAAAAAAAAAAGTTGTGGCCAGCTGCGGTTGCTGCATGATTAGTGACCGAGTGTGTGTGTGGGGGGTGCTGCAGGTTCAGGAGAGTGAGGACTTGGGGATTTAGATTAGTTATTAGTTTAGGTGGGCTACTGGCTTCTTTTACAAAAGAACTGAAAAAACCTCAGGCTAGCTATGAACTGCTTAAAACATGACTATATTATTGTAGATTTGTACAAATGTACCTAACATTACCATTGTGAAAGTTGTTGTTATATGTACCTTCTCATGTATGAAAATTGTGTTTTGAGTGGTTTGATAATAAAATCTATTTGAAAAAAAAAAGGCCAAAGAGGTTACTGGATACTGGTAGCAGTAACACAGTGCAGACATTTACAGTTGTCTTCATTGGTCTTTCAGTGGGGTGTCTCAATTTGTGTACAGTTTTGACTGTTAAATATTTGCTTTCTGTAATGACGACTTTTATATCTTTTGCAGAAATGTTATTATTCAGATATGGGCTTTTCATTACATATTTAAATTGACTCTACCACATAAAGAAACTGGTGATATGGGTAGGGGCTTTCTAAGTCACCTATATGTTGTACTGACCATTGGTTGTTTAGAAAACATGTTTCTTATTTGTTTAGATATATTGATTATGCTAGTTGGAACTTAATCCTTTCAGTGCTAGAGGTGGTGGGCAATGCATTGATGAATATTTTCAGTGCATGTGGGAGATGGTGTGGGTGTAGGATAGTCTGCTTGGCATGCCTTTACTGGAAGGGGTTGTGGGTGTAATTACCTGAAAAACTAGCTTGATTGATAGATGATAGCTAGTTTGGCATATGGGTGATTTTGAAAGCTATTTCAGTGTGACCATTTTTTTTAGTTAATATGTTGATTGTGAAAATAACAGTTCAGTTTTGTTTCAAAAGTCTGACCCAGATTATTTATTTATGTGAGTCTGGAGTTGTCAATGATATACTCTAGTAATACAGAGTATGCAACACCTGTATAATATGGTGTGTCATACCTTTGACATACTGTGACATGGAGTTGCTAATACTATAATTACTTGTGATGTTGAGATGCAAGGGCAGCAGGCAGATTATGAGCAGGCTAGCATTCCACAGACCACTGTGACACAGTGGGAATGGGGTCCAGCAGTAGTGATGCGAGACATCCACTTACAACCATGAATAGTGGTCCTAGTTCTAGTGCTGATTCTAAGGCAGCAGTAGCATCCTCTGTTACAGTCAGTGAAGGGGATTGCGGAGAAGAAGAAAGAGGCCATTCTTCTCCACCTTTCCCATCCCACCATGAGATAATGGGTTTGGGACTATTTTTCTCTTAGGGCAGGCAAAGTGCAGTTATCAATGATGGCACTGTGCGCTATATGTGATGTCAATGAAAAGGGCAAAGGAGGGAAGGCACCTTGGCACAACTGTCATGAAAACACACATAAAATACAGACACAGTTACATTTATGTGAAGCATCTTAAAGCCAAACCCACAAAAAGAAATTCAGAGTTGCTGTTTCTGTACCTCCTGTCTCTCCCCAAGGGCAACAAGAGTTGAGGTGCAAATCGAAGAAAAAGAAGAATACAGAAACTCAGCATTTGCCAAAGGCCAGTGGGTAGTGACCATCATATCATGCACTTCTGGCGCTAGGCCTGTAGGGCATATATGTTTTTATTTTCTTGGGGCTTGTTCTTTAAATATACCACAGAGGACTCTAAAAAACAAATTGCTGGGCCTTGTTTCTAACAAGCTTAAGTCCTACAAAGTCCAAAGAATCATTGATTTATCAGGGCTTGTGCCTCTAACAAACCTGAGTCCAATAAATCAGTGATTCCTCAGGGCTTGTGCTTTTGACAATCCTGAGTACAAAAAAAAAGTGTAAATATAATTATGGTTCGGTGAGTGCTATATAATGATATCTATAAAAAATACTAGTTAGAAAATAGTGTCAAATTAGTATTATTTAAATTAATAGTGAAGGATATTCACTAGTATAAAATTCAGTTTAAGTGATAAATATAGAATAAAGCTGCTCTAAAACCTCTATCTAAATCAGAGTACCAATATATGTAAAGAATATTGGTACTCCGCTTTACACATATTTAACGCTCACCTACAAGTGTAAGTCCTACAAATAAATGTTTCCTCAGGGCTTGTGCCTAACAAGTAGGGATGGGCAAAAATGTTCACCTCAAATCAAAATTGGCCAATAATGGCACTTCCAGCTTGGTGGAAAATTTCCAGCGAAATGTGCAGTTTTTCCACTTTTTTCGCCTAGCTCATTGCATTGAAATCAAAGGGAAGATTGAATTTACACATAGCGATTGCTATTTTATTTTCCAAATGCATAATATAAAAGTGGTATGAGGTTCCTGTGTTGGTGGAGTATGGGAAAACAATCAGTTGAACAAGGTATTTTTTGGAGGGGATTTGTTGACTGGGATTGGGGTGACAGTTATATAAATAAAAAATAAATATAATTTGGGTGGAGTCTTGGGAAATAATCATTTGAACAGGGAATTTTCTTTTGGGGGGCTGTTGAATAGTATTGGGGTGACAGTTAATAATAAAAAAATAATAATAAAATAATAAATTTTTATGTAATATGACAGAGAAACGGATCTCCTGATGTAAGCTGCGACTGGGGCAGACTGATACTTGATGAGAGAGTATTTTGCAGAGGATGTTTTTCAGGACTTAGACTTGTTGTTAGAGGCAAAAGCCCTAAGGAAACAGTGATTTGTAGGACTTGGACTTGTGTTAGGCCCATGCCCTGAGAAAACATTGAGTTGTAGGATGAAGATTTGTGTTAGACCCAATATCATGGTGCTCGTGTTATCGCTGGCGGCATTATGACCAGTGCTACTTCCTGATTCCTTTTATTGGCTAATGTGGTTTTGCTCCGCCCAGTGCTAGCCCTTAAATATTGAGCCCTGTCACTTTTGCAGTGCCCTTTCATGGTGTTCCCGTTGCTAGCACTTGTTCCTATATTCGTATGAATCCTGTGTATGACCCGGACTGGCTAACGTTCCTGCTCTGTGTACCGATCCGGCCTGGCTGATGTTCCTGCTCTGTGTACCGACCCGGATTGGGTGACATTCCTGCTCTGTGTATCGATCTGGCCTGGCTCACTGCTCCATCTGGTGATCTGGTTAGGGGCTGTCCTCCAGTGTCCTCTCTGTCTACGAACAGATCCTCTGGTTGCCTCATTTGCTGCTCCAGCAGTCTAGTTACTGTGACCCAGTCACCGAGTTTGTGCCTCGTGATCCTACACCCCGGTGTTGGAGATCAATCAGGTTGCACCATGGTACGCTTGACCTGTTCACCGCTTACAAGCTGAGGCTGGTTTGTTCCTGGGCGCCTCAGGTTGTCCCCACTATCTGGCAGCTGATTTCAGGTCTGAGCGTTCGTTAACCCCTTGCGGACTGGTGCCATTGCACATTGAGTCACAGTCAATTGCAGTCTCGGTTTGGTGTTACTCTTTGCCTACAGTTTCAGTCCTCCTCTAACTGTTTCGGCAGTCTGCCACTTGTCCAGGGCCTTCGTTTACTCCTGTGTGGCCTCAGTCGCTATTGTGTCACTCTCTGCGTAGTAAGTGTCCTGTAGGTCTTTGCGCTATTAGGGACTGTTTGTACCTTCTGGCCTAATAGCAACCATTACTCCACCGTCTCGTTTTGGATTCACACAAACTGTAACCTGACCTGTGGCAATGTTATACCTTCATGTCTCACTGGACCCATGTGGGTTATTGATTTCTACTCTAACCTGACCTGTGTCAGTATTATATTTGTCTATATATACTGGATCCGTGTGGGTTATTGATTTCTACTGTAACCTGACCTGTGTCAGTATTATACTTGTGTATATATATATATACTGTATATATATACTGTACCCGCAAGGGTTATTCTAATTTCTGTGTTTTTCAATAAAACTGTGTTTTTACCTAACCTTCCGTGTCTGAGTGTCCATAAAACCGTTACACCCAAGCCTTGAGGAAGTGTTGATTTGTAGGACTTTAGACTTGTTTGGCACAAGCACTAAGGAAACATTGATTTGTTGTAGGACTTAGCTTGTGTTAGGCCCAATCCCTGAGGAAACATTGAATTGTAGGACTTTAGCTTGTTAGCGTCATAAGCCATGAGAAATCACAGATCATTGTATCAATTCGGCTTGTTAGCATCACAAGTCCTGAGGAATGAGATAATTTTTTACTGGGGAATAAGTGATTTGTAGGACTCGGGTTTGTTAGGAACTAGCCTACCCCCAAAAAGAAAAATGTTTTTTTTTTTTTGTAAGCCTCTGGTTTTTTTTTTTTTTTTAAAGAACAATACCTGAGGAAAAAAATGCATTACTGGCCTAGTGCCAACAGGTCATGTTGTAGTGGCCACTGGCCATTGTCAAATGCCTCTGTGTAAGTGCAGAATTTGTGACTAGTGTTCTTGCTGCTGCTGCTGCTGAGTTGCTTAAACGGTAGGATGATTAGGAAGCTCAAAGGGAATGGGATCAACAGCAGCAGTAATGTGTGATGGATGATCAAGATACCACTTGGCACTACTAGCACCAGTGATGATCCTGAGGCAGTAACAGCACCATAATTATCCCCCACCACTTCAGGTATATGGGGAGGAAAGAAGTTGACCAATAATGCTTCATAACTGCCCCTCCTCCAAAATCATGGGTGTTTTAGAATATACATTTTTCCCTTGAGAGCAGGAACTGTGCCTCTCATCAGCAACTGCAATCCGCACATCAGCACAATGGGCACATCAGCACTCACATCAAACACCTGGTATAACTGTAACCAAGCACCTTGAAGCTTGGAGTCCCCAACATGAAAGGCTGCTGATAGGCCTCCTCATTGAAATTCTCTTCTAAAATGTTGGAAAAGTCTTCATGGTCATCCACAATTTTGCTGGCTGTAGACATCTTGTCTGTAGTCCTGTTGAATTCTCTAATACTAAATGATCCCACAGATTCCACCAGTTATGGAGGTACGAGCACCTCCATGGCTTATTGTCCTGGATAAAATGAATGAAGCAAAATGTATGAACAGATGGCAATAACTCACAAATAAACTGACGGAGATAGTGAATTTAGCTGCAGAAACCATGGTAGGTGTTACCAGGAGCCACAATTCAGTAGACCAGCAAGGCTAGTGCATTTGCTTTTGCAGTGGCTAGGAGGAGACATACCAGCTACATCCCCTCCATTATACCCCTTCAGAAATACAGCCAAAAAGTATATCAAGGAGGGTAGAACAGAACAGCCTTTATTTGCAGTGAACAGTACATTTTATACACATGCAGCTGGCATTCATGTGTATATAGTCACATAAAGGCTTAGGACAGTGCTGACCCATTGTCCCAGGGGACCAATCAGAGACAGTACTTCAGTCTCCAATCAAAGCTTCCTTTTACAGTCCAGGAAAAAGTCCTTTAACAGACTGATCTCAGAGAAGAGGTCAATTAATACTCCATTGTTGTCACCCAAAGGGTCTTCCTGTCCCACACCCTAAAAATAATTTATTTTAGGCTTCAGAATCCTATGAACACGGAATACACAGCCAAATACAGAACAGAGTTATAACACAGGGAAACAAAAAAAACGCACCAGTACACTAGAGGACATGGCAGCAGGTAACAGAGTGCCTGGTTTAACGTTTATTTCCTGTGCATTCTGGTCCCTGCTTCCAAAATTGTACATACACTTACATTGAACTACTAATATCATGGATTACAGTCACTGAGCCTGCCGGGGATAAGAGCGGGGGACTGAACTACACAATATGCTTAACCTTTTATAGTTCTTGGACAAAAGTCACCACAGTGCTGGACAAGTAAGGGGTAGGGATACCAGGGGGTGTTCACATCCCATGTCTTCACACTAGTCCTTGGGGAAATGTCACTACACAGGGTATAGGCAAAATTCAATCTTTTGCTGGAAAGTCCATGGTAAATGTCCTGCTTGTAACTCCATATTCCTTGTACATCACAGAGACACACACAGTCATTCACTGCAACTTTTGATGGTGGGTAAACCACAGCAGAGTTCATTAGCCACAGGAGATTACCTTACGCAGTGAGTGGATGTCCTTTTCCATTCATGTCCAGGAAGTAGTGATGAGCGAGCATGCTCGGCCGAAGCTCGGTTTGGCTCGAGCATCGCTCTGCTCGGCACATGGCGGTACTCGTACGAGTACCGCATGTGCTCGCCCGCCATGTTCGGGTCTCCTCCCCGCACGTTTTGAGGCTGCTGCGCAGCCAATAAACGTGCAGGGAGGCTCTGACATCAGTGTAATGCCAGCAGCCATGTTGGCTGCTGGCATTACACTGATTGGCTGGCCAGAACCCGTGGTCGGGTGCTGTATAGCACCTGACCAGCGAGTTCGGCTCAGTCTTAGCCAGGGAGAGATGAGGATAGGAAGGGAAAGTCAGTGTAGGGAGAAGAAAAGCGAGTTCGTTAAAAAGAAAGACCCAAAAGTCCTTTTTAGGACTACTGTGTGTGGGGGCAGCAGTTTATTTTGTTTGGGGGGGCAGAGATATAAAAAAAAAAACTTCACATATTCTGTTCACTGTGCCTAGCCGAAGATTAGCAGCACATTCTGTTTAGTGTGCAAAGTTGCAGATTAGAGCACATTCTGTTCAGTGTGCAAAGTTGCAGATTAGCAGCACATTCTTTTTAGTGTGCAAAGTTGCAGATTAGAGCACATTCTGTTCAGTGTGCAAAGTTGCAGATTAGCAGCACATTCTTTTTAGTGTGCAAAGTTGCAGATTAGAGCACATTCTGTTCAGTGTGCAAAGTTGCAGATTAGCAGCACATTCTTATTAGCGTGGAAAGTTTCAGATTAGCAGCACATTCTGTTTAGTGTGCAAAGTTTCAGATTAGCAGAACATTCTGTTTAGTGTGCAAAGTGTAAAATATCAAAGTCACATATTCCATTAACTGTGCCTAGCCGCAGATAAGCAGCATATTCTGTTTAGTGTGCAAAGTTGCGTATTAGGAGAACATTCTGTTTACTGTGCAAAGTGTAAAATATCAAAGTCACATATTCCATTCACTGTGCGTAGCCGCAGATAAGAAGCACATTCTGTTTAGTGTGCAAAGTTGCATATTAGGAGAACATTCTGTTTACTGTGCAAAGTGTAAAATATCAAAGTCACATATTCCATTCACTGTGCGTAGCCGCAGATAAGAAGCACATTCTGTTTAGTGTGCAAAGTTGCATATTAGGAGAACATTCTGTTAACTGTGCAAAGTGTAAAATATCAAAGTCACATATTCCATTCACTGTGCGTAGCCGCAGATAAGAAGCACATTCTGTTTAGTGTGCAAAGTTGCATATTAGGAGAACATTCTGTTAACTGTGCAAACTGTAAAATATCAAAGTCACATATTCCATTCACTGTGCCTAGCCGCAGATAAGAAGCACATTCTGTTTAGTGTGCAAAGTTGCGTATTAGGAGAACATTCTGTTTACTGTGCAAAGTGTAAAATATCAAAGTCACATATTCCATTCACTGTGCCTAGCCGCAGATAAGAAGCACATTCTGTTTAGTGTGCAAAGTTGCGTATTAGGAGAACATTCTGTTTACTGTGCAAAGTGTAAAATATCAAAGTCACATATTCCATTCACTGTGCGTAGCCGCAGATAAGAAGCACATTCTGTTTAGTGTGCAAAGTTGCGTATTAGGAGAACATTCTGTTTACTGTGCAAAGTGTAAAATATCAAAGTCACATATTCCATTCACTGTGCGTAGCCGCAGATAAGAAGCACATTCTGTTTAGTGTGCAAAGTTGCATATTAGGAGAACATTCTGTTAACTGTGCAAACTGTGAAATATCAAAGTCACATATTCCATTCACTGTGCGTAGCCGCAGATAAGAAGCACATTCTGTTTAGTGTGCAAAGTTGCGTATTAGGAGAACATTCTGTTTACTGTGCAAAGTGTAAAATATCAAAGTCACATATTCCATTCACTGTGCGTAGCCGCAGATAAGAAGCACATTCTGTTTAGTGTGCAAAGTTGCATATTAGGAGAACATTCTGTTAACTGTGCAAACTGTGAAATATCAAAGTCACATATTCCATTCACTGTGCGTAGCCGCAGATAAGAATCACATTCTGTTTAGTGTGCAAAGTTGCATATTAGGAGAACATTCTGTTAACTGTGCAAACTGTAAAATATCAAAGTCACATATTCCATTCACTGTGCGTAGCCGCAGATAAGAAGCACATTCTGTTTAGTGTGCAAAGTTGCATATTAGGAGAACATTCTGTTAACTGTGCAAACTGTAAAATATCAAAGTCACATATTTCATTCACTGTGCGTAGCCGCAGATAAGAAGCACATTCTGTTTAGTGTGCAAAGTTGCATATTAGGAGAACATTCTGTTTACAGTGCAAAGTTGCAGATTTGCAGCACATATTCCGTGTAATATGAAGAAGGCGGGTAAAAAGGGACGGGGAAGTGGACGTGATCCTGATAGTTCAGGGCGCGGGTCAGGACGCGAGAAACTGTGCCTGGTGCCAGAGCACAAGACAGAAAGACATCCACCATACCTAGCTTCATGTCTCAGTTTACAGGGCGTCGCAGGACATCACTCTCGAGGTCAGACCACTGCGAACAGGTGGTCGGTTGGATTTCAGCTGATACTGCTTCCAGTCGGTTAAGCACCACCCTGTCTTCCACCAAGTCCACTCTCAGTAGCCAAGAGTCTGGTCAACATAATCCTCACCCTGATCATCCTTCCTCCCACCATAGAGGATCTGGTCAAAGAAGTGATCCCACACTGGGATATAGTGAGGAGCTCGTCTCATCACCAATCCTTAATTTGAACCTCTCTCCAAGCACGCTTGCAGAGGAACATGACATCTTGTGCCCTGATTCACAACCTCTAGAGGGTACCCAATCACAAGAAGATGACAGAGGGGAACGGCATTTAAGGTCAAAGGAAGTGGATGATGATGATGATGAGACACAGTTGCCATTAAATCAACCACTATTACTGTCTCAAGACCTTGATGAGGAGGATGATATACAGTTGTCAATGACTGAGTATGTGGTGGGATCAAGACATGAGGAGGATGATCAGAGTGAGGAAGTGGAGGAGGACTTGGTGGACGATGAGGTGACTGACCCCACCTGGGAAGGTGTAGAGCCGAGCGATGACAGCAGTCCTGAGGGTGAGCCATCTGCAGCACCGCAACAGGCTGGAAGAGGCAGTGGTGTGGCTACAGAAAGAAGGCGGACCGCACCAAACCGGCCCGCAAATGTTCCACGGAGCACCCCCTTGCGTAAATCTCCCTTGCCAAGGGCTAGGTGTTCCGCGGTATGGCATTTTTTTAAGGAAAGTGCGGACGACAAAAGAATTGTAGTTTGCAACCTGTGCCACACCAGAATGAGCCGAGGCATGAACACTAGCAACCTCACCACCACCAGCATGATCCGACACATGGCATCCAAGCACCGTAATAAGTGGGAGGAACGCCCGGATCGCCAATCTGTGTCTGCAGGCCACACCACTGCCTCCTCTTCCCCTGTTTTCGGTGCCGGCCAATCGCCTGTCGAAGGCGCAGGCCCGCATACCTCCCGCCCTGCACCTGTACCATCTGAAGCACCATCAGCGACCACATCCACTTCCCTGTCCCAGCACAGCGTCCAAATGTCGTTACCCCAGGCATTTGAGCGCAAGCGAAAATACCCAGCCACCCACCCACAGGCCATAGCACTAACCTCACACCTTTCCAAATTACTGGCCATCGAAATGCTGCCATTTAGGCTTGTGGACACTGAGTCCTTCCGCAGCCTGATGGCAGCAGCTGTCCCTCGGTACGCAGTCCCCAGCCGCCACTACTTTTCCCGGTGTGCCGTCCCCGCCTTACACCACCATGTGTCCCGTAACATCACCCGTGACCTGACCAACGCAGTTACTGGGAAGGTCCACTTAATGACTGACACATGGACTAGTGCTTGTGGCCAGGGACGCTACATTTCCCTGACGGCACACTGGGTGAATGTCGTGGAGGCTGGGAGCGACTCGGACCCTGGGATGGCACAGGTGCTACCCACGCCGAGGATTGCGGGCCCTACCTCCATCAGGGTTTCTGCCAGCACCTACGTTATTGGCTCCTCCTCCTCCGTTTCCACCTCCGAATTCTCTGCACGCAGCGCCACTCACCCATCAGCCGGTAGCTGGAAGCAGTGTAGCACTGCAGTGGGGAAGCGTCAACAGGCCGTGCTGAAGCTGATCTGCCTTGGGGACAAACAGCACACGGCCTCAGAGCTGTTGCAGGGGATTAGTCACCAGACCGAGCAGTGGCTCTCGCCACTCAACCTGCAACCAGGCATGGTTATGTGTGATAATGGGCGTAACTTGGTGGCGGCTTTGGAGCTCGGCAAGCTCACACACGTACCATGCCTAGCGCATGTATTTAATTTAGTGGTTCAGCGATTTCTAAAAACCTACCCCAATTTGCATGATCTCTTGACCAAGGTGCGCCGCGTGTGTGCACATTTCCGTAAGTCATCAACAGCTTCAGCCGGCCTGTTGAAGCTGCAGCAGCGCTTACAATTGCCAGCTCACCGGCTGCTGTGTGACGTGAGCACGCGCTGGAACTCCGCCTTCCACATGTTGGCCCGGCTTTGTGAGCAGCAGAGGGCAGTAGTGGAGTACCAGCTGTTACACGGTCGTCGCCTCTCCGTTCAACTTCCTCTAATCAGAAGTGAGGAGTGGGAATGGATGTCAGACCTCTGCGAGGTTTTACGCAATTTTGAGGAATCGACACAGATGGTGAGCGGCGATAACGCTATTATCAGTGTAACCATCCCACTTCTGTGTCTACTGAAACGCTCGCTGCTCACAATTAAAACCGACGCTTTGCATGTGGAAGAGGTGGAAATGCGGGAGGAAGAGCTTACACAAGGTGATAGCCAGAGCACCCTCACTTCGTCTTCTCAGCGACAATTGGAGGAGGCGGAGGAGGAGGAGGAGGAGGAGGAAGACACGGTTGCCTCCGCTACAGAGGGTAGCCATGGAACTTTAGTTCCATCTCTTCAGCGTGGGTGGGCAGAAGAGGAGGAAGAGGATGAGGAGATTGAGAGTCATCCTCCTGGTGAGGACAGCGAAATCTTGCCTGTTGGTACTCTGGCACACATGGCTGACTTTATGTTAGGCTGCCTTTCCCGTGACCCACGCGTTATACGCATTTTAGACAACACGGATTACTGGGTGTTCACCCTTCTGGACCCCCGCTACAAAGAGAATTTCTCATCTCTCATTCCTCCGGTGGAGAGGACAAGCAAAATGGTGCAATACCAGAAGGTTCTTGTAAAAAAATTGCTCCAAAATTTTCCATCTGACAACGCTGGCGGCAGAGTACGTGTTACCTTGGCCAACCGAGAAGGGGAGAAAAGGGGAGCACACAGCAGTTCCGACAAAGGCAGGGCAACACTCTCCAAGGCGTGGGACACCTTCATGACACCCCGCCAGCACCCTCACCCTGATGCGCAACCTAGTGTCACAAGGAGGGAAAAGTTTTGGAAGATGGTGAAGGAGTACGTAGCAGACCGTGTCAGCGTCCTCAATGATCCCTCTGTGCCTTACAACTACTGGGTGTCCAAGCTGGACACGTGGTATGAACTGGCACTCTACGCCTTGGAGGTGCTGGCCTGCCCTGCCGCCAGCGTTCTGTCTGAGCGGGTATTTAGTGCTGCTGGTGGCATCATAACAGATAAGCGTATCCGCCTTTCCACCGAAAATGCTGATAGGTTGACACTTATAAAAATGAACAAGGCCTGGATTTCCCCTGACTTCTCCACTCCACTGGAGGAAAGCCCCGGGGGAACATAAAGTCACTTTATATATGTTATTTACAATGATGGGAATACTCTGTATTCCCATTCACCCCTTCCACCCAAAAAACGGGTATATGGTTGACTCTCTTCCATATGCCCTGGGATATGATTTTTATATAGGGCCAGCTCACCAGCGGGCCCAGTGATATAATTTTTATCTAGGGCCAGCTCACCAGCGGGCGCAGTTTGACAATTTTTGTATAGGTCAGCTCACCAGCGGGCCTTCTCATATAATGTTTTATTGGGTCAGCTCTCTAGCGGGCCCTCTCATATAATGTTTTATAGCGTCAGCTCACTAGCGGGCCTTCGCATATAATGTTTAGGATGGTCAGCTCCGCAGCAGACCCTCACCCATAATGTTTTAGATGGTCGGCTCAGCGCACGTTTCCCTCTTAATCATGGCCCCAGTTCAGAAAAATTGATGAAATTTTTGGGAGAATTTGCCTCTGCGCACGTTTCCCTCTTAATCATGGCCTCAGTTCAGAAAAATCAAGGAAATTTTTGGGAGAATTTGCCTCTGCGCACGTTTCCCTCTTAATCATGGCCTCAGTTCAGAAAAATCGAGAAAATTTTTGGGAGAATTTGTCTCTGCGCACGTTTCCCTCTTAATCATGGCCCCAGTTCCGAAAAATCGATGAAATTTTTTGCAGAATTTGCAGATGATATACAAGTAAATATACAGCAAATACTGTTTGGTAACAATTTTTCGCCTAAAGTCGTTTTTATCTTCCTTTTTGTGTGTTTTACGGTCAGTCTGTAAAAATGGCGTACTACGGGCGAAACATCGTTCCCAGCAGCGACGTTGGAGTCCAAGATGCATCCAGACATCCTCCCTATGCTGTCCCTGAACCATTTCTGTGGTGTTTCCATCATTTTCTGCCCTTTTCCTATGGACCAGGCACCCTCCCCTCATCAGAGCAGGGGGTGCCTGGTGTAATGCTCGAGTCCTCCCATTGACTTCAATGGGGCTCGGGTGCTCGGCCGAGCACTCGAGCCTCCGGGGGTGCTCGGTCAGAGCACCCGAACACCCGAGCATTGGGGTGCTCGATCATCACTACCAGGAAGGACTGAAGGTGTTGGCTCAAGAGCCAAAGAGTAAGGGCAAACTTCATAATTGCCTTCAGGATTTAGTGACGATAGTGTGGGGTGTAGTTAGTAGTTTTCCTTTAATACCAGTTAATAAAGTTGCTTACACTTCTTTAAAGAGAGGAAGGAAAAGTAAACTTTCTTTCACTTCTTCATACACAGCAGCTGCAGGCTGATGCTCAGAGTTAGACTTTACACCTACCAACTTTAGAGAGAATTAGGGACAAACCCCTAAGAAATAACCAGTGTATCAAAAGCTTTACTTTGGTTTCTGGCACGGACTCATCAGGAAGAGATTAGTGCAGGAATTGTTTTTACCCTGTGGCTTACTAAAAATAGCACACATTCATATAATATGATTACTATCAAGTCTGGTAACGTTTACATTTAGAAAAGAGAAATGCTCTTTTATTTAAAAAAATATGTATATTTCAGAATTAGTGTTCCTTTGTGTGCAACACTGAAAACTCTAGAGCAGAGTTTTCAAAAGAGTTGTTACGGTTGCGGTATATTGCAGCTTTGTTATCTGGGGCTATGGAGATTCCCTTCAAACCAGGAAAATAGAATAAACTATTTGTGATCACTGCACTCACTGAAAGCCATAAATATATAAATATTTTAAAAGCTATATTAGCGGAAGCAAGTATAAAAACTGCCCCTGGGATATGTACACACATTTATATAATATTGTTATGGACATAGAAATTTACAGCTTTAAAACACGCATTATAATACAAATACAATAAAGGGAATACATGCTGGATGTGTGAAAGATGATGGAAATATAATGTTAAGAAAATAAATCAATTTCACAAAGCTCTAAAAGACATGATATAAGTTAATTGAACGTGTTTTTAGTAAAAGAGATTAAGCAACTTATGGAAAAAAAAAAATGGTGACTCATTCTGCGACAAACCAACTATATTGCAAGGGGCACAAAAACATCTTGAAAACTGATTTAAAGGGGTATTAACCCCTTGAATGCTAATGAGGTCTCTGACACATTGAGAGGATAAAAGTCTAATTTAAATCACATCGGCATTTACAGCTGTATACAGAAAGCTAAAGATGAGCAATTATGGCAAAAAACAACTGCATCATATGGAGGAAATACATTCTCCAATAACTGAAATGTTTTTTAACCCTTTGAATGCTAGAGGTCTCCAAATCATTTCTAAAGCAATATGTTAGAGACCTCTCTACCATTTATGGAGTTTAATGCCCAATTTAATGGAGCACTAAATATTCTTAGGAAAACATAAATGCTGTAGTCAAGGATACTCCCACTGTTTGCAGTTTTACTATTCAAAAGTTACAGCAGTTCAAATTGACATACTGTGATCAGAAATATAAATCTTGATATATAATCCTTCATTTATTAAGTCATTGGGTTCAGATTTTCTGTTTCCCTTAGTACTAGGTGATGTATAATTCTTACAGCTTTTTTGACACTGTTGAGCTATAGTTTTAAGGGTTAATTATGTTTTTCTTTGATTGGAGATTTGCTTTATTGGACCGGTTGTAACGGTTTACCTTGGTTGGAGCCCGTAGTGCAGAGACTCTTAGCCAGCAACATCTGGTGTGCCCATGTCTTGGTCCACCCAGACAGCAGGTTAATAGCCGTGCAGACCATGATATAGTCAGTGGCATATGTCAGCGGCTTTCAGGCAAATAACAGCTCACAATCCACCTTAAAGCACTGGAAGTAGGCACAGCTACCGTCGAATCTCTCGGGCATTATAACAACTGGCTCAGGATATGCTGGTTCCGGGGCTGGGTGTACTGTCCCTTTAAGAATCAAAAAGTCTTGCTGCAACCCAAAAACATGTGGGCCAGGCTGGACAATTGCTGGATAAGGGTAAGTGACTTGCACATCTCTGCAGACTCCATAATGGTCAGTTCATTCTCTAACGGTTTACCTTGGATGTGGTCAGTAGTGCAGAGATGTTCGCTCACCCTTGCAGATAAACACAGCCCAAGGTGACCAGGTAAAAAGCCACCTGGGCTGTGAATCTGTGCACGGGGGCTTAGGAGGAACAATAACCAGGTATATAGAATTGGACAAGGGCAAATCCAGGAGAGTAGTCAGACACAGTACCATAGGTCAGGGCAGGCAGAGAACAGGCAAGAATAAATATCCAAATGCAGGAGTCACAAGCCAAGTCAGTCTAGGAATCAGTAAATAAACAAAAGGAACAGGAACAATGAACTGACCTAGCCCTCATGGAGAGGCAGTGTTATATACCCAGGTAATGAGTAGGGATGGGTGAACATTTTCGCCTCAAACTGAAATCGGTGAATGATCGCACTTTCCGCTTGGTGAAAAATTTCCTGTGAAAAGTTCAATTTTTCTGCTTTTTCCCACCTTTTCAGTCCATTGAAATCAATGGGAAGAAAAGTTTTCTACAGCCATATAAAAGGCTGTCAGGCTCTCACAGCAGCCATTCTGTGTTTGTGAGAGGAGAGAGCAGCATGTTTTTTAACTAGAGGAGATAGGCAAATGAAGGGGAATTGAAGCTTAGTTTAGGAAGTCATTTAGGTAGGACATTTGTTCTCTGTATTAGGGGAGTCTGGTAGCACTCTAGGGGATAAGAAGGGAAGAAGGAGGTTGTCCCCCAAATACTCCAAAATTCCATGTGACTGACAGGCAAGACACAGGCAACCTATTCGCTTGCTGATCTTGTTGTTATTGTGCCTGTGCTGGGTGGGGAAGTCTGGGGAAAGACATTGTTGATTTTCTTTTTCAGTTATAATTTTTTTTTGACAGACTGTGATAAGACAACAGGGTGGACAACTTAAAAAATTAAAATAAATAAAATAAAAAATAAAAAAATATATAAAAAAGAATAAAAACGAAATGTCTTAGGTGACAGTGACAGACAGCAGACTGGGCTTAGGCAAGGCATCATACACCTCCATCAGATGTGTTATGGACTGTACAGTAAAAAAACACAGTGTAGTTGCAGAATGTCCAGCAAACGCACAAGGGGAAGGGGGAGGGGTGGAGCAGTGTAGGGACGTGGGAGTAATGTAGTAGTCCAAAAACCTACTGCAGCAATGGTTGTTGCAGTGCGTGCAGTCAATGATGATGATCCCTTTACTCCAAGGGAGGATGCAGTTTGTCAAGGTCCCAGCAAAACTAGGGTCCAGCACCACCAGTGCCAGTAGAAGCATAGAACCATATAAGAAGAACACTGAAGACGACAAGTCACATTCAAGTGTTGATGATGCTGGTAACAGCATAACAGAGGAAGGTGTAGCAGCTGAACCGCCTGTTGCATCAGACAGTGAGACACCAAAACACCTGTCCTCAAAGTAGTAGTGAATTTTGTTATAGTAAAAGTAAAAAGAAATTGTTTGAGACCTCCAAAAGCTTAGAGGAATATAAGGGTAGTAGTGGGCAAGAACTGTCAGGTGATGCTGATGCTGCGGAGGATGACCTAATGATGACTAATCATGATGCAGATCTAGAATATATCCCTCAAGCATCCTTGTCTTGTTCAGATTCAGATGATGTTGAGAGAGAGGATGGTGACAGGACTACAAGATTAGCAGAAAGTCAAAGGCTGAATCTTCCACCACTTTTAAGGAGCACTGTGCCTGTCTATAAACTGTTTGAGAAAGCCATTGGAAAGTCTGACCCTGGACAAGTGCTGTAAGCAAGGCAAGGTATATAGGGCTAGAATCACACTGATAGAACAGGTTCAGCAGTTGCTCAAAGGCAAGAAAGCAGGACCAGAGTACACCACGACCCACCAGAGGGGTGACCACTCCTGACAGTCTGCCCAGTCCGGGTCAGACCGTGACACAGGTATACGAGATGTTTGTCATACCAGTAATGATATTCATTTTAGGTGTCTGTCCTGAGCATTGGATTTGTTAGATGCTGCTATTTGCTGAGCCTTACAACACTCATCCTTGGTGGGTGGGATCTTAGATTATAAATACCACATCTAACAGAGCTCAGTATCACACAATATGGCTTTGAAAGAATTCTAATAGCAAAACAGGTGTCAGCCATGTTATACACTTTATTTTTGCAATCTATGCATTACATAACACTACTATTCCAATTTAATACAATTATTTTTTTGGGGAATTTTGTTAGGTTGTCCCAACTTTTAGAAGCAATTTGATACTATGTTTATTGACCTACTTTCATGCTTTCCATCTCCCTTTTACAATTTCTAATTTAGATCTTTACCTTAACTATCTGAGATTCATCTTTATGCTTTTGGGATTAATTATTTTGTTAGGCTGTCAGCTTTGCCAATTGACCATAAGTTTTGAGAACTATCATCATAACTGGATAGTTAATGAACTCTGTGAGAGGTATTATTTCAGTGATTTATCCCTAAGTGGCAAGCTGGGATAGATACCCATGCATTTACACACTGCCTTTGATTTAAATCTTATAACAGTGGGTCTCTTTTGATGAGACTGTATCTCTAAAATATATTTGTATTCTTGTCAGAGTATAAATCTGTGCTTAATGTGTGGTGTGGTTATTATGTATCTGTTCCCGCTTTTATAATTATATATGTTTTTACAATTCGTGTCATATTCAGTTTGTCTTGTGGTAATAAAATTCATAAGGCAGTGTGCTTCTCTTAAATGCAGAGTGCTTTTTTTGAACACTTAGGTAATAAATTTACTGTATACTTGTTTGGCTTAGTAGCAATGGATTATCTGCCCCAGCACAATAATGTTTTAATTATTATTATTATTATTATTATTATTATTTGATTATTTTTGAAGAAAAAAGTATTTTAGAAAATAAATAACTTTATTAAAGATAAACGTCCTAACACAATCACATGAATAAAATAAATGTATTTATTTAATTTATTTTATTCATGTGATTTTGTTAGGATGTTTATCTTTAATAAAGTTATTTGTTTTCTAAAATTTTTTCTTCAAAAATTAAATCAGAAAGCCAGATCAACATTTCTCCTCTCTCTACCCTTTGACTAGTATACACTTTGTTGGGGTAGCACCTGAGGACTCAGTGCATATACATAGTGCACAATAATTGAAGTGTGTCTTTAACTCATAATAATTTTCTGAGGATCCAGAGACAAACCTAATTTCTCTGGACTATTTCAGGAAAATAAATGCAGTCTTTATAATACAATTAGTAATAGTGCAGTTCTATATATGAGGTGTATCTTCTAATGAAATTTCAAAAGTTATCATTCCAGGGTTATTGCTCAGCCATGGGGTCCAAATATCTTCACTTTTTTGGGGTTCCTCTGTGTAGGTACAGCTGTTTATAATGAGGTATGGTATGATTCACCAGATTTCTTTTTTTTTTTTTTTTTAATTTTTAAAAGTTTATTGAAGGATTAAAGCATTACAAAAGAATATGATACACAAACAATCAGCGACACAATGAAGCATAATGACAATCATAAGACATCTTTATAGGGAGAACTATACAAATCATGGAATATTCCCAATGACTGCCCAAAGGGCCTCATTCGGAGAAAATGTACTCCCCAACAGCTGTGTCGAAAAACATTACCTAAGAAGAACAGGTAAAGTGGCAATTAAGAAAGTAAGTGAAAAGAGAACAGGAAAGTTAGAGAAGAAAAATAAAACAGAGGGTAGAGAACAGAAAGAGAAAGAAGAAGTGAAAAGGCCCTATCTAACCTCCTAGGAGGTTATCTGACCAGACCAGTATAGAAATAGACGGTGGCCAGAAACAGAGATATAAGAGGATAGAAAAGAAGAAAAAAGAAAGAAGAAGCCGTGCACCCCCAGACCCCACCACACCTATTAGGGCTTAAAAGCAGTAGCAAGGAAGGAATCAACCAGGTCAGGGTCCCTCCCCTTCAAGGAGACTGAGATCTGCAACACAGTGGCTTCCTCCCGTACCCTACGTATCCAATCCACATAAAAAGGCAGTGTGGTTGATTTCCAACACGCTGGAATCATAGCTTTAGCCAATCCTAGCATTGTTAATAACAACTGTTTGGACACCGAGGGCAAGCAAGGGATTTCATTATAAAACTATATTTGCCAAGGGTCTCTCTTAAGTGTCACACAACAGTCTGACCAGAATGATTGCAATAAGGGACAATACCACCACAAGTGCTCAAATGTGCCCCTATGTTGGTTGCACCTCCAACATGTAGAGGGCATAGAAGGGAACATCTTGTGTAGTCTAGGAGGAGTATAGTACCACCGAGATAGAAATTTAAAATGAGATTCCTGCAGTTGTGTGGATACAGATCAAGTGCTCGCCATCCTCCAGATCCTCCCCCAGTCCTCATCCTTAAGACTCATCCCCAAATCTCTCTCCCACGCTAATGCGTATGGTGGCTTCGAAGTAGACCCTGCACTCCCCAATATCCTGTACATCATGCTAAGTATCAATATATGCAACAGAGCAAAGTTTGAAAAGGAGAATAATCCCTATTCCATGCCCCCTTACACACTTGTGAATCCAGAAGATGTCTGATACGGAAATATCTCCACATTTCGCCAGGAGCCAAACAATCAGAATGTTGTAAATCTGAAAAGGGAATCACCTTGGAATCCTTTATAAAGTCTGCTACATAAAGGAAGGAATGCCTAGGCCAATTTGGGAAGTCCCGTCATAATAAAGTGTGAGGTATATCCCGAGTGTATAGTACAGGAGAGAAAGGAGACGGGAACAACATCAGCTCATTCCCCGAAGCCATACCGACCACATTGCAAACACTGCTCCCAACACCGGGTGAGATAGAATCCTCAAATCTCTCAAAGAGGGTGGTAAAAAAGCTTCTAATAACACATCCAGATCTGGGTAGAAAAAACGTTCCACTGTAACCCATAGCTTCGAGACGCCCCTATGCTTCCAGTCCAAAAGTGTTGAGAGAAGAACAGCTCGATAATATCTATGAAAATCTGGGATTCCCAAGCCCCCATCTGCTTTATGCCTAGACAGAAGGGCCCATTTCAGATGAGGTCTGTTTGCACTCCATACAAATGAAGATACAACTCGAAATAATTGGACAAAAAAAGACCTAGTCACCCTAATGGGCAGTGTTTGAAAAATATATAAAACACGAGGTAAGATATTAATTTTAACGGAGTTGATCCTTCCCAACCATATATATATATATATATATATATATATATATATATAACGAATTCCAGAAAAAGAAGATCTCGTTGGATCGCCTTAAGCAAAGGATGGTAGTTAAATTAAAAGATATCTTGTATATCGGCCACCAGCCAGATGCCCAAGTATTTGAGCCCCTTAGATGCCCATTTAAATTGGAAGGAAGTACGTAGTGAATTTGTAATGGATGGTGAGCAATGCAACAAAAGAGCTTCAGATTTTGTGAAATTCACCTTGAAATGAGATAATAAAGCAAATTCCGACATAAGCTCCATGATAATGTCATCAGAACGTCATCTGCAAAGATGGACAATTTATGTTCCATTCCCGCCAGTGCAACTCCCTGTATCCTAGGATCCGATCTTATTTTGTGTGCGAATGGTTCCAGGGCCAATATGAATATAAGGGGTGATAAAGAACATCCCTGTCTAGTTCCATTCGAGATAGGCAGGGAATCTGATAGATATCTGTTGGCCCGTACCTTAGCAGAAGGGTTAAGATGTAAAGCTCGAACACATTTACGGAAATAAGGGCCAATCCCAAAGGCTTCCAAAGTCTGGAATAAAAATGTCCAGTTAACTCTATCGAACGCCTTCTCCGCGTCTGTGGATAGAAGGACTGCTGGAAGGCGTTCTGAGTTGATATAATGAATGAGGGAAAGAACCTTCCTCGTGTTGTCCCTAGCCTCTCTACCAGGGGTAAAACCCACTTAGTCTCTATGAATCAGGGATGTCAAAAAAGGTCTTGGTCGGTTTGCCAAGAGTTTCACATACATCTAAGTTAAACAAAGAAATAGGTCAAAAGTTCTCACATCTAGTGCCATCCTTGCCAGGATTAGGGAGAACCGTGATATGGGCCTCCGAAGTCTCTGGGTGGTCATGTATGTCGTCTGGAATAGATTCAAATGCTCGTAACAATCTAGGCACCAAAAGCTCGCCAAAAACTGTGTAATAAGCGCTGGAGAATCCATCTGGACCTGGACTTTTGCCTTTCAGCAGGGATGAAATAACAGCTGTGACTTCAGCCAAAGTCAAAGGGGCATCTAGTAACTCCATTGCCGCCCCAGATAGTTTAGGCAGTGCCAACGTATGGAGATATGATCCTATGTCAGAACCGGCACCCAAAATAGTCATCCCTGAATCTCCCAAATTATACAAGTTAGAATAAAATGTGTGGAATTGATCCACGATTTGATCTGGAGCATACACCTTCTGACCCTTTCCATCAACCAAATGAGGGATATAAGACAAATTTTGTTTGTGTCTGAGTCATCGCGCAAGGACAGCTCCTATTCTATTTCCATATTCGTAAAAGGAGTGACGGGTTTTCAAGAAAAGTTTCTCTATGCGAATATCCAATAAAGTCTTAAGGCGGCGCCGCTGTCACGGTTTGTTTAAGACTCACAGACGCAGAGTTTGGTAAAAACTTAACTTTATTGAAAAGTTAATGCAACCCCGTAGGGTAGAATACACATACACATATATATCTTTATTAGACAGGAATATAATGCAAATAAGCACAATGACGGCTCTACCGGCCTTGCCAGAATACCGGGCAAGGCAGCCAGGAGATTAAACTACAGGATGAGGCTCTACCGGTCTTGCCAATACCGGGTAAGGCAACCCAAGGAAACAGGATAGGTTCTACCGGCCTTACCATTTACCGGGCAAGACAGCCTATACAGGTGACTACACAGACTCTACCGGTCTTGCCAATACCGGGTAAGGCAACCCAAGAAAATAGGACAGGTTCTACCGGCCTTACCGTTTACCGGGCAAGACAGCCTATACAGGTGACTACACAGGCTCTACCGGTCTTGCCAATACCGGGTAAGGCAACCCAAGAGTGTAGGACAGGTTCTACCGGCCTTACCGTTTACCGGGCAAGACAGCTGATTAACAGGTGGAGAAATAAGGGCAACCAGCAGTGACTAGTTGGTGGTAAAACAGTCACTAGAATGGTAAAGAGGCAAATCAGTAAGCGAACCGCCAACAGCAGAGAAGATAGCACTCAGTAATGCTATACACAAACGTAACACCCTTCACCCATACAGCAAGCAACTCTGCATGGAGCGAACCAGTACCCAATGCGTGGAACGCTGTAATACTGATACAGCCGGATGGCTTGTGGAGCGAACCAGTGCCCTGTATGCAAAATGCACAACACTTAGACAGCCGGGTGGCTTGTGGAGCGAACCAGTACCCAATACGTGGGACGCTATTAACAAGTATACAGCCGGGTCGCTTGTGGAGCAAACCAGTGCCCTGTATGTGGAACGCACAACACTTTAGACAGCCGGGTGGCTTGTGGAGCGAACCAGTACCCTGTACGTGGAACGCTATAGCAAGTATACAGCTGGGTGGCTTGTGGAGCAAACCAGTGCCCTGTATGTGGAACGCACAACACTTTAGACAGCCGGGTGGCTTGTGGAGCGAACCAGTACCCTGTACGTGGAACGCTATAGCAAGTATACAGCCGGGTGGCTTGTGGAGCAGACCAGTGCCCTGTATGTGGAACGCACAACACTTTAGACAGCCGGGTGGCTTGTGGAGCGAACCAGTACCCTGTACGTGGAATGCTATAGCAAGTATACAGCCGGGTGGCTTGTGGAGCAGACCAGTGCCCTGTATGTGGAACGCACAACACTATAGACAGCAGGTTGGCTTGTGGAGCGAACCAGTACCCTGTACGTGGAACGCTATAGCAAGTATACAGCCGGGTGGCTTGTGGAGCGAACCAGTACTCGCATAGTAACCGGGAAGATGTCGCCTAGGCGACTCAGGAACATCTGAAGGCAGGAATCAGCGAACAGAGGCAGGAACCAGCAAGCAGACGGTCAACCGGAATACTGGAGGAGGCTGGCGGCAGGAAGCGGAGAGGCCAACCGGAACAGCAGGAGGCAGGAACTCTTCACAAAGAAACACTGGAACGTCCAGACTACAGGTAGCAGGAACACAGCAGGGGCCCAGGATATACAGGAACAGACTCAAATGCAACAGCATGGAGACAACACGAAAGGGCAACCAAAGGGTGCCCTGACTAGGTTTAAATAGGCTATACAGGGCGGGCTGACAACAGCCAGCCAATGGAGAGCCCCCTACTGGTGATAGACAAAGAGAGCAATCACGGGCACCGTGATAGCCGCGCTTGAGTCAAGTGCAATAATTGGGAGGGATCTCGGCTACTCTTATGGGACAGTTCCAAATCTCTAATCTCCCGCAACATTGCCGACACCCGAGCTTGATGTAGTTTTTTCCTGCGAGAAGCAAATTTGATTAATTTGCCCCGTATGACACATTTATGCGCCTCCCACACTGTAAGAGGCAACATCCCATCAGTCTGATTTACCATAAAATAGTTGGAAATGGAGCCTCTGATAGAGGATCAAACCGTATCCTGTGCCAACAGGGATTCATCCAAGAGCCAAGGCCTGTAAGCTCCACCACCAAAGGGTTGACGGAGGGACAGCATCATAGGAGCATGATCCGACCATGTTATAGAGCCAATAGATGAAGAAACAGAGGGTAAAGCATCATGGGAAATCAACAAATAATCTATTCAGGAGTATACATCATGGGGATGGGAAAAAAAGGAATAATCCCGATCCCCTGGGTGACAAGTCCTCCAGGCATCAATTAATCTAGAAGTATGAAGAAGTTTAAGCAGGGTCTTCAATTTCGAGCTAGAGAATGAGGAGGAGCCAGAGGAACAATCCAGCAATGGGTTAAATGGCACATTAAAGTCACCTCTAAGGATTAAGACACCTTCTTGAAAGCCTAGCAATTTATCTAAAACCTGGGTATGGAATTCAACCTGTATGGAGTTCAGAGCATAGATGCTGGCAAATGTAATAAGAGCATTATCAATAGTGCCCTTGACAAATAGGAACCTGCCCTCCTGGTAATTTGGTGGTGTATAAAAGGGAGAGAACGATGGAATAAAATTGCCACTCCACAACGTTTTGCCAGGCTTGAACCCAGATAAGCCTGGGAATAAAAGTGATTTAAAAGAGAAAGTTCCCTTTGCTTTTGATAATGCGTTTCTTGTACTAACACCACATCTCCCCTCAAGCAGGGGAACTCGTGTAGTGCCATTGAATGCTTGAAAGGTGAATTTAAACCCTTGACATATGAAACAATAGAAAAAGTATTGGAAGAAGTAGATTTATTGGTCATAATATTTATGACAAGGGTTGTAGAATAATGAGGAAAACTGACCAGGGTATTATAATATCATGACTCCATAATGACACTTCCAGCAAACCCAAAGCATGAGCTCGCCACTTGGAATGGAGCATGGGCCCCGGGGCCGGGGAGATGGGGCAAGGAAAGAGAAGAGAAAAGAACAGAGAAAGAATGAAAAGAGAAAAAAGCAGAGCGTATAGTAAGAGAAGGCAAGGAAGAAGAAGAAATGTAGTACTCCAATTGGATGAGGCAAACAGCACGACAGCCACCGTCCAATCCATGACTTACAGAAATTAGTATGTGTAAACATATCAGTAAAAGGGTAACCATTCCTCTGTGTGCAATAAGTAGCATAACAAAAATCGATGAAAGGTCCCAATATTAAGTCTCCAACGAGTGGTAGAGGGATGCTTCCACAAGTACCAGAATAGGACGCACCCAGGGACAATTAGGTAGAAAAAAGTCTAATGTTAAGGCATATAAAGCATTTAATACAGTAGGGGAGGTATAGTATAGGCCTGTAAAGGGGGAAAAAAAAGAGAAAGGAGGAAGAATGGGTAAAAGGGGACATTGGAAACAGAAAAATTATACATTATATAAGGGTGGAAAAATGGGGAAAATGGAGATAAAGACCCCATGGTAAGAAAGGAGATGTTATGCTCCTATTGGGCAATAAAATCTGGAACTCCCATGTTCAAAAGATATTCTCCCACCTAGATAAATACTATGCACAAGAATGGTGACCCATCAAATGTGAACTGTTACAAGGATATGTAAGATAGCTCAGTACATCTTTATTTGCACACATCTGCAAGATATTGACATAAATATACAATAAAGTATAAACGGCAGCTTTCAATAATATAAGAAAAGGAGCATATCAAATGAGTGATGTCATAAAGTAATTATCACAAAGTATATTAACCCAGCGTCCAACCGAAAGAGGAAGGTCATAGTGAGTTAAGAGATCTAACTAGGGGCAGGAACACAGGACCGTCCGCCGCACCCCACCCCACTCCAAGGAAAGGGGAAGGCAACCAGCACGGCAGAGCCCGCATCCAACCACCCCCATAGTCCCCTCCAGTGTATGATCTCTATAAAGAACATAACATCATATGTCCAGTAATATATACCACTTGCAACTAAATCCATACCAATAAAATTGAGACCCCCAAACCAGGTATTCTAACTGATCACAAGCAAGAATAGCGTGGGTGTGAAACCAAAACTTAGCCCCCCATCTCAATAAGAAAAAGAAGAGAAGAAAAGGAGAAAAAAGAAAAAGAGGAGAATAAAATAAAAGGCTGAAAGAATCTGGTAGAAAGGGAATCAGAGAGTAAAAGGAGAAAAGAAGGGAGAAACAGGCAGTGACAGAATAGGGGAAAGGGAAAAGAAGGAGAAAACATTCTCGCGTGCATAAGAAAGCACGAAAAATAGATGACCCAAGATGTACAATACAGATAATATCTAACATTGTAACTGGAGAAGAGCCTAGTCTGCAATAAGCACGTACCAAATAGCCAGTACATGAAAATGCATAGAGATCCACCCGATGAGCCCCCCGAGTGACGGCCCCAAGAAGGGCCTAGATAGACAAATAAGGACCACAGAACATAAGCAAGGTCGCGATCCATACACGCTACCTGAATATGTCACATAGGTAAGGGTCAACAAGAGAGACGCAGCAACAAATAGCTGGTGAAACCCATATTATGGCCAAAAAAAAAACAATCTAACCCACGCCATCCAGCCCCCGGAATCTCTCAACAACATCATCCCCATAACATTCCCATACCAAAGTGCCACCCAATCCTCAAACCCATGAGCACCTAGGAGCATGCAACAGCATGAATAACAGCGTATCGCAAACATCCCCCATGCCCAAGGGGTCACATCCAGCAAGACGGGGATCTAAACAACATAAAGGTAACTCTTTACCCATGGAAGGAAAAAAGGGAAGGAAGGGAAAGGAGGGTAAGGAATAGAAAAAGGGTATACACAAACAGCGGAATAAACATAAGGGAAGAGAGGATAGGAAAAAGGCCCAGCTCCCTAACAATAAAATAGAAAACATATGTATTAATTGTGGTATACGACACAAACGTTCATTTTCTGAACCATACATTACTGTCAAGTAGCATACCATAGTTCAGATAGCACAGAAGGACCTCGATTCGGACCCAGAGGAAGTCCAGAGGATATATACTGGAGAGGTCAGAAAACAGGTATAACATACCCTAACGGTAGAACAAAAAGGCATATTGTATGCGTTAAAAGTCAACCTTTCTCCGAGCCCCCAGAAGAACCTGATACGCCACTGTCCCTTGTGCTCTTGGATTTTCTCTTCCTGGAGATCGTTTGCCACTCCAGGCGGTAGGTAGGAAGTGGATCTTGCATGTCCGGATCATCCCATCTGGAAAGCAAATTCCATTGAGCCTCAGAAATCGACAGCAATAGGGCATCCAAGAAGGCCTGGTAGTCCCCTTTGTAGCGTGAGACATGAGTCGTACCTCCCAAGACCACTATCAACTGGAGTGGGATTCCCCGGAGGTACTTGATTTGGCCGGCAAAAATAATATATCAATAATATTTATTGGTAGAAAAGACAAACATATGACAGGTTAAAAACAATTAAAAACAGTAGGGAGACCCTGAATAACAGCCTACAATATAAATCAAATGAGGAAAGTAGTATAGAAGTTAACCCTAATACAAAGGAAAAGTGCAATGAATAAACATCATATACAACGTAATGACCCCCTGAAAGACATCATTGTTAAATACTACAAAAGCATCAAATCAAAACATGGAAGAAATAAAGTAGTGTGCTAAATGTGATACATAAAGTGCAATAGTAGTGCTAGGAAAACCTAATAACATAGGGTACCCCATGATATACAAGCCATATGTCTGTAATAAGATAAATACATAAATACATATCAGACAATACTGTGCAGATAAGGGGTAATAAGCTCAGGACCTCTCAAAAAGCCGACCTCCCAAATCATATCCCCAACTGCTTGGCTTCCTCAGGGGACAGAAGGTCAATAATGGCTCTAACTATTTAAATACCTTTTTGTTACTGGACCACCCTTATGGGCGGGATTAGTCTAATATGTATGTGGAAATTTCTCCTCTGTAATGGCACTAGGGAGCTAAAATGTGATGCTCTTGAGCGGTGACTAGCTGAAGAACAGGCCATTGTGCTTTTATTCGTTCTCAGAGCCTCTCACATCATTTATTGGCTTGTTTCTACGAAACACTTAGGGTCTATCCCTAAGTGTAAAGGGTAATCCAGACGTGGACCCCTTGCTCTCAGTGCCTAGGGAAGCCAGCTGCACCTCACTGACGAGGCCCAAATAAGGCTGAAACGTACTTCTGGGGTTAGCTGGTTTTTCCGTGGAGAGGGGACTTGCCCATCATTTTGGTACTGGACCGCCCTTATGGGCGGGATTAGTCTAATATGTATGTGGAAATTTATCCTCTGTAATGGCACTAGAGAGCTAAAATGTGATGCTCTTGAGTGGTGACTAGCCGAAGAACAGGCCATTGTGCTTTTGTTCGTTCTCAGAGCCTCTCACATCATTTATTGGCTTATTTAAATACCTTCCAATAATCAGGATGATTACATTATCACATGACCGTCTAGGCATCACATGACTCAATATTGCGCTGACTGACAATATCTATAGATCAAAGATATATACATAGGTAACGGGTGGATTGGCATCATTCTTACAGGCAAAAGCAAAATGTATTCAAAGATTGAAATTAGATACATACAGATTTCTCCGCAGAGTAATACAGATGTTTGCCTTAGCTAATGGTGATCCATCTGAAACTGCAAAACTTCCTACAATTGTCAAGGAAAAAAATGAATAAAGTTAATTGCGACTTAAAGTCTCTGTGTATGCACATAATGACAACAGCCTCAGATTACCTGTTGAGTTCGTACGTAAATCACAGGGATATCACTATGTATTATGTATCTGAAAACGTCCCATAGTTCACCCAATTATAAATTTGTAAGTCACCAAAAGATCAAATACCACAATAAAGCAAAATAAATATTGCATGATTAATTTATCCAGAGAAAGCACCAACCTGTTACATACCTTGTAGTCTTTTCCAGCATAAAGCCTTCCTGATCCTCATGCACAAGTTTAGTAATGGCTGAGCGCAAGCCTATTAGCTAGTACTTTTGCGTCTACTGTCAATAAAGACAATGGATACATTTATGAGACGATTAGGTGCATTTCTAGCAGAGTTGAACATACATGGTTAGACTGTGTGTCAATGGGTAAAACAGGAAGTTCTGGTAAACAGAGTGATACCCATTTAGCTCTCATGAAGGCTTATATAATTCTCTTTTTCTTGGTTATACTATGGCAAAGATTGAACTTGATGGCAATTTTTTAACTTAACTTATTATGTTACTATGTAATCCATACAAATGGGGTGCAATTTTTCTCAGATTGGTGTTGAGTATTGAATTCAGTAGAAAATGTAATACTTTTCAAAGATTTTAGTATTTTTGAAGTGGTGTAAATATAAAAACAAAACATATTTCCCTACAGTGCCAATTTATACAAATATTTGTGTGCACCATGCTAGAGGCAGAAAGGCAAACAACCCCTTATTTGATGTGGGTGAATGGCAACTTTCCAAAATGGCATGCCTAGCACACCGTTCCAACATATATCTAAAGGTTATGACAATTTTAGTACAGACAGCCAATAAAAAAAAAAGCATCAAGTTGTTGTAGTTAGTACACCAGGCACCCTCTGCGGTAACCAAGCTGTAGCAGTAGGGAACCATTTTTCTCAGACTGGCACTAGCTACTGAATACAGTAAGAAATTATTTTGTGTTGAAAGATTTTTGTATATTTGAAGTGATTTAAACATAAACAAGTGTGTACTTTTTCCTATGGCACCATTTTCTGGAAAAAGTTGTGCACACTATCAAAGGAGCTTAAATTTGAATGATCCAATTATTTGATGTGGTGGGTAACCTTCTTTCCAAATGTGTGTTCTTTGTTTACCTTTTTCTTAATTTCTGTAATTGTTATAGCTATTTTACTGCTGATGAATTATGTAAAAAAAAATTAGATTGTAGTTGTTGCCATTTTTTGCTTTTAGTACCCCCTGCAGTAAGGCCTCTCATACCAATGGGGAGTCATTTTTCTCAAAAGAGTAGTAGCTAATGAATATAAATTCCATAGTTTTCTTCCATTGGACAGAAATGTAAGAAAATAAAGCCTTTAGCTCCATCTTCTATAAGCATTTGTACACACTGAATGGGGTATAAGAGTGACTACTCATTTGATGAATTTCATGTATATCATGCATTGATATACCTAATATCAGTAAATGCTTTGTTTTCTAGGGTTATTTTTAAATTATGGGATGATTCGTCAACCTATGCTTAGTGTATTTTGGTTATCTGCATAAAAATGTCAATTGAAATTCTATAATGTGCTGTTAGAAATGTAGGGGGTGTCAGGGAAGGGCAAACATTTGTGCACCTGTTTGGCTATCAGAGTACTAGTAATCAGGATATATGTAGCATTTATATTTTTGTTTGTTACACTAAGCTTGCTTGAAATATTGGGCAGTAATTTGTGACTTTAGAGTAGATTTGTGAAACATTTGTGGAAACCCCTATATTTAACAACATTTCTTTGCTTCATTATTTTGTCCAGGAAGACACTTCAGCCACTTTCTGATTCAAAGTTAGTAAATTTTCAGTAAATCTATGCTTTTGTATAGTCAATGAGCTGTTTTAAGATAGCTTTACCATGTAATCAATGGAATGTGCATTTTACTTTATAAAGTAAAATACCCTTTTGTGCTTCTGTTATTTAAGTTCTTTTTCCGGTCATGCATGAAAGTAAAACTATGTGTATTTGTTATCTGTGTATTCAGGGAGTTCAGGGATTTTAACAAATATTGACATGTTCACACCAAACAAGAAGTTTTTTTTTATATATAGTGTATATTATCAAAATAAGTAATTTTTCAATTACTGTTTTTGCATTTATGACATTGTACTATGTCATGCAATGCAAATTGTACTTCATATGAGGCACCAAAAGTATAATTTGTTCTGGATAAATAGGTATAGTTTTCCATATATAAGCAAAACATTACTTACAGGAATAGTAGCTAAACAGATGGATATCACAATGCTAAATATGTCTGGCTTCCAGTGTAAAAACATTCCCCTAGCATCTTGCAATAAATATGTTGAGGTCAACAGGATTTTGAGGAGTTATTGTATACTTGCTATGTTTCAGAATTTCCCTTTATATGCTTTCTGCATTTATCATCAATTGCTAAATTGAAGTAACAGATCCTTCAAAACAGTATACTTAACTGTTAATATTTATCAAAGTAGTTGGGGCTGCTTGGTAAATATTAACCACCATTTAGTGAGAGGGTTAATATTACCACCAGATCAGAGGTGTTAATTCACCACTCCCTACCCTTAAATGCTCATTATGGTAGATACATTATTGACAAGGCTTCATTTTGCAATTCATAACTGGATTGTTGGAAACTGTAAGTGGCATTTTTTAACACTTTGCCACCAAGAGTCCCACGCTAATTTTTCTCTAAAGTGTATAAAATCAAGTTACAGTTTGAATACTCTGAATTTATCTTGGTGGACTCTTATGGTGATTGTTATTAGTGATGTGTGGGAATATTTCCTGCAGGAAGAGGTTCAGCATAAAATATGGCCTTCAGAAGGAATAACTGTGAAAAGGCTAATTTTGTTGACAATGTTCATGCAGGGAATGGACATGAGTGAGTATTTGTGCATAAGTGCATAATGAAGTGTGTGCACTGGAACAATGGATTGTGGGAACATGGTTCGGTAAGGTTTGGACCATTGAATTCAATGTGCTAAATCTTCTGCAGGTAAATTTCACCTGAATTTCTTTCTAACTGGAATTTTGACAAAAAGGTAAATAAACTCTCATTTAGAGGAACTTAATACTATATTAAAATGTTCTATTCACAAATCCCCAATCCCTATATTCAGTGTTTTGAGTGTCATGTCAAGTGATTGCTTCATAGAAAAACAAATCACTAAAGCTAAAAAGGATACTGGTATTATTCATAAATAACACAAGTATAAATTGATTGAATTAAGCTTGTGGAATTTTATTTGATCATTGATTACTGATATTAATTATTTTAAGTACATAACTTAACTTTTCTCATAGAAATAAAGTGCCAAAATATAATCTGCCAAATGGATCGAAATACCATATTATCTTTAGTAAAAATGTGTATATACAAACACATGTAAAATGCAATTTATCTGATGGGTCCATTAGTAACATTTTAGTTTGTGCAACTGGTATAATTGGCATCCAGTAGATCACATCAACAATACACAAAATAAAAAATAATTGATCTTCTAACTTTCAAAGAGTAACCAATTTCCTTCTTCTGGGGAAAGTTTGCTGTCATCGTTTCCTCACTTAAAAGGACTATAGTAACCATTTCATTCAAAATTTATATTTCATTATATCCCAATAATAATGTACATGTTTGATGCAAATTACTGAATTATTACCTAAACTATATGGATATACTTTGTCCTAGTATCCCTAACTAATCATATTATTAAAAAAAAATAAATAAATAAAATAAAAACTCTAATAAACAAACTATATGTCAGATCCCTCTTTGAGATAATAAGGATTCTGCCACACTAATGATGATAATGCTAGGGAAATAACATCCATTTGGCAGACTGAAATTTAGATCTTATACATTTCAAATTTAAATAAACAGATAACACTATTCCTCACCTCTCCTTTCATACTTTTGTTTTTACATGTCTTTGAGTCCCTAGGTGCCACCCATTACAAGATTCTTCCTTTCCCAAATACAGAAGCGATACAACCCTATTTGCCAAATAACTTGTTCATTAGAAAGAAACTTAACGTTAAATAAACTGACATATGGAATAGGATAACATGGTTAGGGAGAGGGGATAATGGCTACTAAAGAAAACCAAACAGTTCACAGTTGCCATTTAACCCAAAGAGAAACTGGTCATGTAAGTCAAAAATCCACTTGATTTCTCTTTTGGACATCTCATCTATATTACACCCACCCCTCCCATTCAGAGAAATCACTTCAGTTCCATAAAAGTTAACAAGCTTAAAATCTTGTTCATGGTGAATCTTAAAGTGATGGGATAGCATGTGTTTTTCAAAACCTCTTCCTTTATTATACAAATGCTCATATATATATTCTCTTTTTTAATGGTCTCTTGGTTCTCCCTATGTATCTCTTACCACATGGGCACTCAATAACATAGATGACATTACTGGTAGCACATTGAATAAAATATTGTATTGGGTACATCTTCTCTTTTGAAACATCTGCATGAAATTCCTTAATATTGCTGACAAATTTGGAGTTCCTATATCCATAACTGATAAAAACCCCACCTATTGGTTTTGATTTTGATTGTGCATGGTGTTTAATACTAGGGGCAATCAAATTACCTATCATTTGGGACTTTATACATGATACTTGTTTTTTCTGGAATAATAGTATTTAATATTTATGTTTTTTATAAAGTCCCAATTTCTTCCAATTATATTCTGAAAGATAAAATGTTCCTTAATATATGGAAGTACAAAACTGAATTCAAAATCTTGTTTTGGTCTAAATTAGTGGTGTTACTGAGAATATTTACCCAATCTAGTTATTTAGTTTTTTGCAATGAATCCAGACTATTCATTAAAGGGATAGTAATACTTCGTTTTAACTTTATTTTATTTTGTAGGCATTAAAAATCATGAAGAATGATATAAGTCTTATCTCTCAAACCTTTATGGTTTAAGAGATATTCACAAGCAAAGTTTCCCCTCCCCGCCCCTTTTACCTAGTGTAAGCCATCTCTTCTCAGATGTGAATCTGGTTGTATGACCAGACAGATAACAGAAGGGGACAATTTTCTTTGTATGAAAACAATGAAAGCCCTTCCCCCCTTGACAAGTTTTTCAGCTTTTTCCCTTATCTTAATTGAAGATTGTCCCTCTCTGCAGTCTACCTGGGCACCTTCCTTCTGATCTGGTTGAACAGGGGGGGGGGGATACTTTGTTTGTGAATATCTCTTAAACCATAAAGGTTTGAGAGATAAGACATATCTTTCTTCATGTTTTTTTAATGCCTAGAAAATAAAATAAAGTTAAAACGAAGTGTTACTATCCCTTTAAGAAATAACCTTTTTTTCTACAAATTGTATGCACATTTGTTTCTGCTTCAAATTCAAAATATGTCCCTAGAACACTTGCATCTAAGTTGGAGCAGCCTTCCATATGGTATGTTGGATATCCATTTATTATAATGACAGCTATCTGCCAAAATGAAGCTATTAACATCAATATCCATTCAAAATCCTCCTCATTACCTTCAAGGTGCTCCCTCACTTGTCTAAACCTTATATTTCATCTTTGATTTTATGCCATATACCTGTACGTCCACTACGCACCATGTATGACTCTCTGCCCCTTTAACCACGATCACTGTTTCATGACTGAAAGCTTTCTTCCTTACTGAAACTCCCTACTGCCCATCATTCACTAAACCTTAACCCTCAACAATTTCAAATCAAAGCTAAAAGAGCACCTCTTAAATGTAGCACTACCGTAAGAGGTAAACATTATCTCATATGTCAAAAACTGCACTTTCTCCTCTTGCTGCTCATACCTGTGTGTCACCCATCGTATACTTAGATTGCAAGCTCTATGGGGCAAAGACCTTTTATTCTAATGTGTACCATTATGATTATCTATATAAGCACTTAATCACTGCATTTAGGGTACCTCTTCTATATTACAAGTGAACTGTAAAGTGCAAGTACACAGTTTGATGCTATATAAATAAAAATATACAATACAAAATTCTTATTGTATGTTTTAGTGAAAATGTAATTGTCCTTTATTAATATATTTAAATCTAAAAAAATGAATAATGAAAACTATCAAAATTGTGTGTGAAAACCAAATGAAATTTGTTATTTTCAAAAAATGTATTTAAACTACTAGTGCTACCATTCCCAACAAATATAATATCATCAATATACCAGCGTTGGGCACCAGGATTGCCCCAAAGCTATTATTGTTCTAAATTATCTGTTCTTCCCACCAACCCATATACAGGTTGGAATACTTTGGGGCAAACCTAGTGCCCATGTTTATACCAGTCTTTTGACAACAATAGCAAGAATTTTAACAAAAAGCAATTATGATGGTGTATAAATTGTATCCCTTCTATAATAAATTTTGCCTGTCTATAATAAATGTTGTCGATTTAAAAATATGTTCAACTGCTTGACAACCCTTTTGAGAATTTACACCTATATAAAGGCATGTAACATCTGAAGTTACCAAAATATACTCTTCTTCCCATTTAATAGAAGATAGAATATTGACAATTTGGGGAGGATCTTTAATATAATTTCATCTTGTAAAAAACAATCTACATATTGGGAAAGATTAGCGGTCAGGGAGCCAATTTAGGTCTACCAGGAGGATTCATTAACCCCTTAGTGACCAGCTGCAGTCACACGCAGCAGGCACTGAACGTCCTCAGTGTTTTTGTATTTTTTTAAAGGACATCTGCTCACCCTTTTGGGGTTCATCTTTGGGCGTTGTTTCTGTACTTTCTGTTGGTTATCCACCACTAATTTATTCTAGTATTATGTATTTGGTGTGCCACTAAAGCAGAGTTGATCCTATGGCAAGGTGTGCATGTGCAAGCTAGTCTGACAGCCAAATATTTTCTAAATATCAGCAATAAGAACTCCCAAAGCACCGTTGCACCCAAGTAGTGATATATGCTTCCTCTGGGTATAAGATAGATACTACCTTGGACTGGGATGGATACCTACTTTGCCAATGTTACTTTGGGATATTATGTTAGTATTAGACATCTGTTATATCTGTTCATTGTCTGTGTTTTATTTAGGTTTTTTTTTAAAGATCTGTACTTTGCCATATTGATAGAGTGACGTGGTACATTGATCTCATAGGACTATTCGATGTTGGTGTGTACTATACTTCTGTCACGTTTTTTTAAGACACTCAGACCAGTTAGTAGAATAAAACACAGTTTTATTAAATGAAAAATTAGGTGAAAGATCGCCCTCTACAGGCAACACAAAATAATAGAAAAATATGGACAGATATGCCCCCTCAGGCCCAGTATACAGAACCAGAGTATCACATTATCACGGTTTGTTAAGACTCTCAGACGTAAGGTTTAGGTAAAAACATAACTTTATTGAAAAGTTAAAGGCAATCCCATAGGGTTTTCATACACATACAAAAAATACATAGAAGATAATGACAATAGCAAATAGGTTCACCGGCCTTGCCAATATACCAGGCAAAGCAACCCAGGCAAGTCTGGAACAAGAGGCTCTACCGGCCCTGCCAATATACTGGGCTGGGCAGCCTAACGGGATACCAGTGTAGTAGGCACTACCGGCCTTGCCAATACCGGGTAAGGAAACCTTAAGATGGAATAGTAAGCGGTTCTACCGGCCTTACCAATATACCGGGCAAGGCAGCCCAAGGGAAAGTGACAACCACAGTGACCTAATGACTGTCAGATGGTAATGACAGTAAGATGGAAGATAGCGGTTACCAGGTCAAGTGGTTTCACTGTAATCAGAAACTCTCGTGCCCATATACTGTAGGAATAAATGCTGTTTAGGACTGGACAGCGCACTCAGAACCATCAAGTACCTGACTGCAAGTCAAGGAGTAAACCAGCGCCCTATGTTAGGAACATACAGGCAGAATGAGAGCCGCAAGGCTAAGTGGAGCAAACCAGCGTCCGCACGCTGGGACCAACAGGCTGTAATGTGAGCCGCAAGGCTAATGGAGCAAACCAGCGTCCGCATGCTGGGACCAACAGACTGTAATGTGAGCCGCAAGGCTAATGGAGCAAACCAGCATCCGCACGCTGGGACCAACAGACTGTAAAGTGAGCCGCAAGACTAATGGAGCAAACCAGCGTCAGCACGCTGGGACCAACAGACTGTAATGTGAGCCGCAAGGCTAATGGAGCAAACCAGCGTCCGCACGCTGGGACCAACAGACTGTAATGTGAGCCACAAGGCTAATGGAGCAAACCAGCGTCCGCACGCTGGAACTAACAGGCTGAATGTAAGCCGCAAGGCTAAGTGGAGCAAACCAGCGTCCGCACGCTGGGACCAACAGTCTGTAATGTGAGCCGCAAGGCTAATGGAGCAAACCAGCGTCCGCACTCTGGGACCAACAGATTGTAAAGTGAGCCGCAAGACTAATGGAGCAAACCAGCATCCGCACGCTGGGACCAACAGACTGTAATGTGAGCCGCAAGGCTAATGGAGCAAACCAGCGTCCGCACGCTGGGACCAACAGACTGTAATGTGAGCCACAAGGCTAATGGAGCAAACCAGCGTCCGCACTCTGGAACTAACAGGCTGAATGTAAGCCGTAAGGCTTAGTGAAGCAAACCAGCGTCCGCACACTGGGACCAACAGGCAGTAATGTGAGCTGCAAGGCTTAGTGAAGCAAACCAGCATCCGCACACTGGGAATCAACAGGAGGAAATGTCGCCAAAGCGAATGAAGAACAATGTCGCCACAGATGCAGGAACTGGAGGCAGGAAACAACAGGAACCAGCAGAGACGATCAACTGGATCAAGCGTGGCAAAGCAGACTGGCAGCAGGAACATTAGCTACTGATGAGAACAACCTGAACCGGACTGGAACTGACATAGCAGGCAGGAACTCAGGAACAGGTCGACTCAGGAACTCAGTAACAGGCCCAATCAGCTACTGTAGTAAGAAGGAAGTGGATGCTGTCAAAGACACCACGAAAGGGCAACCAGAGGGTGCCCAGACTGAATTTAAAAAGGCAATGTGAGGCGGGCTGAAGGCAGACAGCCAATGGGAGCCCCCTACAGGTGATAGACACTGAATTGCAGCAATCACGGGCACCGTGATACACATATACTGTCTCAGGACAGGCACACAGTAGTGAAACACATCAAGGGTTAAATGCAATAATTAGTCAGTCTCTGTTGTGGGGTTTGGCACGCCCAAGGTAGTGACAGGGCACCTGTACGTGTAGATGGTAAACCACCCAGAGTTCTAGAGGCTGGGAAGCTACTAGGCAATATGTGACCAGAGGGAGAATCACCAGAAAAGTTGCACATAATAGCCCACACGGGCATAGCCATGGATACAACTAAATCTGCAATTGCGTGAGTCGGTAGCCCCCATGGGTGTAACAACGAAAATGGCTGCACTGCAAGAGCTGGCTAGTAGCCCCCACGGGCGTAATAATGGCGACCAACTGTACAGGGATAATTTGAGCCAATGGCCCCCACAGGCGTATACCGGAGACAACCTGCAAGAGCTTGAACCAGCAGCCCCCATGGACGTAACAAAGGAGACCACAATACGCTGCTAACGGTGAAGCCAATAGCCTCCCAGTGGAGACCGCCCTTTGCTGTAATAGCTTGAGCCAGTAGCCCCTATGGGCACAAACCAGAGGACAAACGTAAGAGTACGAGTCAATAACTCCTTACCGGGCGCATTAACGAACGCGACTACTCTGCGGTTGACAGGATGATCTGCCGACCAACCCAGACATATACGCGGCCGAAGTAGTACGATATAGCTTAGGCTCTGTACAGGTGTTAGATGGCTCAGCTAAGGAGGCGGCAGCACAGCAAGGGTTAATATGCAGCTGAAAGGATCGAAGGCTCAGTATAGAGGAATATCACTGCAAGTATAAGGAGGCTCAGTGATGGAAGCACAGCTCTGCAAGTGAGCATGGAGACTCAGCACTGGGGACTAGGCATTGCAAGGGTTAAGGAGGTCACACTATCCACCCGGTACACAGTTGCAGCGGAAGTCAGAATGTCGCCACATCGACAACAGGAGCAGGAACAAGCAGGTCACTGGAGCAGGCCGGTTCGGGTCACGGAGCGGGAAGTCAGCCAGGCCGGGTCGGATCACGGAGGTGGTACTCAGATGAGCCGGGTCAATCACGAGCAGGAAAGTCAGCCAAGCCGGGTCAGATCACGGAGGTGGTTCTCAGACAAGCCGGGTCAATCACGAGCAGGAACACAGGAGAGTAGTCAGAACAGGCCAAATCGGTACACAGGAATCCGGAACACAGGAACACAGCAACAGCAACACTGGCTCTGAAACACCACGAAAGGGCACCTGACAGGTGTCACGGCCAGGCATAAAAAGGTCACCAGGGGTGGGTCAAACCAACCCAGCAAATCAGAGCACACCACAAGCAAGAGTGACAGAGGAGGATCACAGGCACTGTGATAACTTCTTAATGGGGGCACTGTTTATAGTTAATAAGTCAGCATATATATCAGCCATAGATTATAATGTGTGGTGCATTCTAGTTCTTTTGTGCCACTGCCAAAAAGAGAAGCAAGAGCCCAAAGTTGAATAGTAACTGTTTATGGGAAAAAAGGGTTACAGATATAAAATCATTCTGCTACAGTTTATACTGCAGGCAAAGAACTTTTACAATCAGTTGCATTTTTGTGAGTTTATTTTATGGTTTTAAATTTCATCTTTAGTGAGATTTTTATAATCTTCAGGCAAAGAGTGATGCTCCTAATACGCTCGGTTGAAGATCAAAGTCTGTTCTCTAGTATAAAAGATTGCAAAATAGATACTGAAGCATGTGTACAAGAGTTCTGCATTTTTTTTTTCAAAAGGTACCAACTGCAACATAGGAGTTGCTTTGATTTTAATCCTTTGAATGCCAGAGAGGTATCCAAAGCATTACAATGCAACGGGAGGAGATGCACTAAGGCGTGATAAATGGCGATAACTTCTCCAGTGATAGCACTTCTTCAGTTCTTATGTTATTCTATGTAGCTAATGCACTAAGATTTCTCCAACTTTGGTTCTAGAGAATAACATAGGAACTGGAGAAGCGATATCAATGAAGAAGTAATTTCCACATTATCAACCCTTTGTCGTGCCTTAGTGTATAACCCCCCAATGTGTTGGATACCTCTCTGGTACTATAAGGGTTAATGTGACTTTCTACCCTTTTGAACACTAGTGACGTCTCCAACACATCACCTTGGAGATCTTTCTGTCATTCATGGGAGGTAACATCCCCTGAATGCTGTGCATTTTATTTTATCTCTAGGTTCATGAATATGACATTTCCATTACAAATTTGTTTTGGAGAAAGACTCAAGAGAAAAATAAGAATTGTGAAAGCAACATTTCAATAATATGTCATTGTATAAAACCTGGATGAATGTTTTAATGGAAATAAACTTGTGCACATGTGAAATTACTCACAAAAACAGCAGATCCAATTAATCTTCATAGTATTTGAGCCATAGAGAGTGCTATGTCATTACTGTAAGCCCCCACTCCTCAGATGTGGAATCCAGTCCATAGACCAGACAGCTCACATCAAGGGTCAATATTCTTACTGTGAGAACAATGAAAACCCTGCCCCCCTTGACAGGTTTTTCAGCTGTTACATCAGTAGAATGGGTGGGAGGGGGATACTTTATCATTCAATTACTCTTGAACTACAACCCTGACAGAATTGAAATAACATTCTCCAAGGCCCAAATACTATGAAGATTAATTAGAGCTGCTTTTATTATGAAACATTACTATTCCTTTAAATGCCCATTTTAATCAAATTGAATGTTTGAAATGTTTAGATCTCTCCTATAGTGCAAATGGTTTGCCTCAGAACTCCTCAGCCCTAATTAGAGTTATATGCTCAAGTCTCCTTAGTGAACACCTGTGGCAAACTGATAAAAAAAAAATCTCAGTATATCAAGTTAAAACTGAAATAGAATTGTGTCAAGTATGGTGCCAAGTGACAAAACCACAATAACTATAAATTATGCATAAAAGAAAAAGATCCCAATACTAAAAAATTGGCCTTTATTTCTCTCAAAAACTGTTTTTTTTTCTCATAATTGTTCCAGTTTTACTATAGTACAAAAGATGACGGATTTTGCTCAAGTTTGCCGCCCATTTGCACCTATGACATTTTATTACATAAGCCCTACTGAGCAGGATTCCATTTCAGGGAGAACAGGGAGCTATCACCACCTTTCGGCATCAGGAAGGAATTTGTTTGCCTCACTTAACCGGAAATGGCTTTTTTGCCTTCCTCTCAATAAACAAATGTGATCATATGGCAAACTGGACATGGCTGACATATGTTGTTTTTCAGGGTCATCAACTATATTACTGTTACAGATTTCTGTTGAAGTCTATGGAATATTTAAAGGGACAATCTGTGATGAAGGTATCACCTGAAATAGAATCAACCTTGCTCTCTTTTTAACCCCTTAAGGACCTCATGGCATGCTATGACCATCTCACAATTCTAGCCTTAAGGACTGGGGAAGGTCTTAGCATGTCACATAGTTTTACTTACAGCGCTCCTGTAAGTAAAAATGGGGTCTGAAATTGACCGCTCCAAGCCTGGAGTGGTCTCTCTCAGACCTGACCTCAGTGCATTGGGACATGTAACAGGTCATGTGTACCAGTGCGTTGTCAAGGATCAAAGTGGTCCTTATGGGAAGGTAACTTCCCTGAACCGAAGGTCCTTAAGCGGTTAAAAGTAATACATGTATGTTCAGATATCATGTAAGCATAACTAGTAATGAGCAAAATAGCTGCAATTATCTTTTTGCATCATGCCAGAGGATTTGTAAAAAGTGGAGTCCTTGCTCAGATTACTGAAGTGGAACATAATATATATGAAGGATGAGAACCCTGTTTTGTTTGTTTTTTTCCTTTTTTCATTTTGGAACCTTAACAGAAATAACTACTTTGCAAAATGTGTTTTGGGCCTTGTTTCAGATGGAATCTAAATTAGAGAACCATTTAACTCATATATTTGAAAACATTGAAAAAATATTTGAAAACATTCTTTATTTCTAGAAAGGACTGGAGATTTTACCATATTCTATTCTTAAACTTGCCAAAAATGTTGAAACCTAAAGCAGATCATTTGTCTGAGCTTTTTTTTCACATAAACTCATCTTTTGGTTCATTTAATCTAATTACAACAAATATTTCAATCATTACTCCATTAAAGCCTTTATGAGCAAATCATAGTCACATGGTCCTGCAGAGATGCATATAGACAAATAAGAAGAGTAATTTCATCTCAGATTTTTAAAAATGCTGGGTAGAATTTAATAATATTTGAAAAAGTATAATTTAATCTGATATTTTGGGAAAATTACTCTAAGAGAAAAAATATGTTTTTCCTCTATTTAGTTTTCATTGCTATAAATGAAATGTGATAAATTTATGAATAAGTTCTCATGGAAGTCCAAAGAATTTGTGAGGTAAAACGAATAATAACTTTTTTGCTGCTATAAGACAGGGTAATGTAGTCAAAAAGTAAATAAATAAACTGGAGATCTTGTGACCTCCTTGTGAGCATACTAAAAGTTTTAAAATGTGGCCCTTAGACCACAGGTCTTGAGAAAGGAACCTGTCAACCTGAAATGGCCTGTTGAAACACCCTGTCTCACGATCCCTTGACATTTTTGTTATGATAAATAAGATAAATGTTTAAGCGCCACTGTTTCCGGAGGCTCCCATTGCTTTCCTGTGTGGTGGGGTCACTTTACCCCCACTTCTACCCCCTTATTCCATGGGTTGTGAGTCCAAAGTAGAAAAATGAAATTTATTTGTATGAGGAGGTAAAAAAAGGGCACAGATCAAGAGAAAGGACATGCTTAACTGAAACCCCAACCCTTTGGGCTAGGGAACTCACTGCAATTGCTGCCCCCCCCCCCCCGCATTGCTTGGAATAAGGAGATGCTGCATGTAATGCTTTCAGTAACCTGTCAGGCACCAATGCAATCAACCTCTCTAGCACTCAAAAACTCATCTTGATAAGATTAAATCTACCTGTAATATTCAGGGGTAATTTCTGCCAGATATTAGATATCTCATGAAATTGAAGTAGTAAAGTCTCTAGATTGAGATGTATAAAATGATATATGGATTCATATATTGTGATAGCTGTTTCTTTAAATGACTGTTGGCCTTATCTGTATCCCACATGACATCCTTGTCAGGTGAGTGTATATTATTTTCAAAATAGGAGGTGAAAATGAGAAGAATGTTGGAGAGCAATAGAGTTAATAGACAGCCTCTTTGAACAAAACTGACACTGAGATGTGTACTATTTGCCACCAATCAAGTATTTTACAAGGAAAACTATGTGTTTCTTTATAGTATGCCAGTCTTGTTTGGAGGCAAAGGCATAGCCATTATGAGAAAGGGCTAGAAAGTAGCAGAATGGCAGGAGTAGTCCCAGGTATTATCACGGTGCCCGTGCTATGCTGGCAACATTCTGTCAGTTTTACTTCTTGCTGACTCTTATTGGTTGAAGTGGCTTTGTCCTGCCCAGTATTTGTCCTTAAATACTGGGCCTTGTCACTTCTCCAGTGCCCTTTCGTGGTGTTCCCGTTACCAATAGCCTCGCGCTATTAGGGCCTGTCATTCTTCCTGGCCTAATAGTAACTCATTCATTGCTGCCTTGTTTGAGTATCACACGAACTTTACCTGACCTGTGTCAGTATATTATTGTTGCTGATTTGTACATATACTGGACCCGTGTGGGTATTTATTACTGTAACCTGTCCTGTGTCAGTACTATATTGTGTATATATATTACTGGACCCGTGAGGGTTATTGTTATTCTGAGTTTGTTCAATAAAACTGTGTTTTACCTAACCTACTGTGTCTGAGTGTCAAATAAAACCGTTACAGGTATGTGGGGGCAGAGTCCTACAAATGTCAATTCACTCAACAAACCCACAAATGTGCCAACTTATTTTGCATTTACAATTGAAGTAGAGGCCAGATGATCCATGTCGGTATCTAGTACATAATTAAAGACACCCATAAAAATCACTTGTAAACCTGTAATATATATGTTTCATATAGAACAAGTCGGTTAAAGGGGGAGTAGGTACATTTCTAAAGGATCACTTCATTTTTATATGCCAGAAATATAAATAATAGCTACAAACCCAAACTGAAAAGTTTATTTTTTAAAATATAGATATATCCCTAACATAGGTAGAAAATGACAACTTATTATGATTCCATATCCAATGTTTTCTAAAAGATAATAATTACTGATGAGCGAGCACCCCGATGCTCGGGTGCTCGGGTGCTCTGACCGAGCACCCCCTGATGCTCGAGTGCTCGGCCGAGCACCCGAGCCCCATTCAAATGAATGGGAGCACTCGAGCATTAAACCAGGCACCCCCTGCTCTGATGAGCGGAGGGTGCCTGGTCAATGTCCCCCTTCATCTCCGCTATGCCCCTCTTCCACAATGTCCCCCTTCATCTCCTATGCCATAGCGGAGATGAAGGGGGACATTGTGGAAGAGGGGCATAGCGGAGATGAAGGGGGACATTGTGGAAGAGGGGCATAGACTCTATGCCCCTCTTCCACAATGTCCCCCTTCATCTCCGCTATGCCCCTCTTCCACAATGTCCCCCTTCATCTCCTCTATGGCATAGGAGATGAAGGGGGACATTGTGGAAGAGGGGCATAGCGGAGATGAAGGGGCACATTGTGGAAGACGGGCATAGCGGAGATGAAGGGGGACATTGTGGAAGAGGGGCATAGAGTCTATGCCCCTCTTCCATAATGTCCCCCTTCATCTCCGCAATGCCCCCTTCATCTCCGCAATGCCCCCGTACCTCCATTCCCTGGTGGTCCAGCGGAGCGTCTTCGGATCTGTGCCTCTTCCGGCACAGATCCTCTTCACCCGAGCATGTCGGGCGAGCACATGGCGGTACTCGTACGAGTACCGCCATGTGCAGAGCAGAGCGATGCTCGAGCCGATCCGAGCATCGGCCGAGCACGCTCGCTCAACACTAATAATAATTAAACACCACAAAAGATGCATTTCCTGGAGCATGATCACTTCAGGAGAATGTTTTCTAATATAGCCAAGCAACAACAAATGCTTTATAGGGTGATTTAAGGCCACATATGTTCCATGAGAGAAAGATACGTATTTTATCACACATTTACATAGAAACGAAGTATATTAAACATTGCCTAAACACATTGGAGTGAGGGTGAGATCACCTCAGGAAAAATAAATAAATAAGGGGTAACGGTAGCCCCACAATAACCCCTCTTCCTGTTTTGATCTACCCCATCACAATGAAGACATGAAAGCCAAACCTGATAGGCTTTTTAGTAAATATACTGTATATAGAATAAAAATACACACACAGTAGTTGAGTAATGTCCAGCAAATCTACAAGAAGAAGGGGGAAAAGGTGAAGCAGTGCAGGGACATGGGAGTAAAGTGGTAGTTCGAAAACTGACTGCAGCAATCGTTGTTGCAACATGTGCAATAAATTATGATGATCCCTCTCTTACCGGGGTGGATGCAGTTTGTCAAGGTCCCATCAATCACACCACACCAGTCTACCACTACCATACATATCTGCCACAATGTAGGCTGTACTTTTTTTATCTCTTGACACACACATGAATGTGCCATTGTCACTTAAAGGGATAGTAATACTTTGTTTTATTTTTATTTTATTTTGTAGGCATTAAAAAAACACGAAGAACAATATAAGTCTTATCTCTCAAACCTTTATGATTTAAGAGATATTCACAAGCAAAGTATCCCCCCCCGTTCAGCCAGATCAGAAGGGAGGTGCCCAGGTAGACTGCAGAGAGGGACAATCTTCAATTAAGATAAGGGAAAAAGCTGAAAAACTTGTCGGGGGGGAAGGGCTTTCATTGTTTTCATACAAAGGAGATTGTCCCCTGCTGTTATCTGTCTGGTCTTACAACCAGATTCACATCTGAGAAGAGATGGCTTACACTAGGTAAAAGGGGCGGGGAGGGGAACTTTACTTGTGAATATCTCTTAAACCATAAAGGTTTGAGAGATAAGACTTATATCGTTCTTCATGTTTTTTTAATGCCTACAAAATAAAATAAAAATAAAACGAAGTATTACTGTCCCTTTAAGAAAGAAGTTAATGTTGTGGGCAAAGGACAAATGCACTCTGCATGCTAACAAATTTTTCAAGGTATATGTTGCTGTAGGACTCACGACTTTGAATGTCAGCTACTTGTTTCTCCACTACGGCCCCCAGAAGAAGTAATATTGTGCTGGAAAAAGTAGCGCCGTAGGAAAAATGTGTTGGAATAGGTGAAAAATTTGTTGGAATAGATAAAAAGGGGCAAATTGTGCATTGGAGAAAAGGAGAAAACTTTCACGAAAAAAAGAGAAAAATCGTCAGTTTTTCACAAAAAGTTATGAGGGAAATTTTTCTCACTTTTCACCCACCCCTACTATTCAGTAGTATATGGTGAAGATGTTTGACCAGAGACACCTCAAGTTGAAGAAACTCATATCATATAGGCAGTAATCAAAGTAAGGTATAGATGAATTGCAATTCAATGTAGTTTATTGGCTTTCCAGCCATGACTAGGTCACTCTTTCCACACTAAAGAACAGAGTGTAGGCACCATGGATCACTCTGAACTGCACAAGATACATGTAGTATTAAATATTCCTCTCCCTGAGTTTCATTTTGAAATCTAGGAATTTCCTCCTCTGGCATTGCATATCTGCAGAAGTCTGGGTAGATGGATATCTGGTGATTTTCATATGTGATCTGCCCTCATCTGAATTATAGCATCTCTGTCACATAAATTTAGTATTTTGGCAATCAGTGGTCTTGTTGGCAAACCTGGTGAAGGTTATACAGATGTGTCCATTCTACAACAAAGTTGCCTTATAGTCCTTCCATTCCAAGAGATTCCTTGACTCAGGATTCTACAAATGTTTCCGTGTCATGTCCCTCAGAACTCCAGGATATACCAATAATACTATTTTGAAGAGTTTGTTGCTATAGCATTGTGATTGCCTCAGAAATAGAGAGCAGAGGATCTCCCACATGTGAGAATATTTGGTGAGTATCAGACATCTTTTCTTTGATTTAGTTAAAGTGAGTAAAATTGAGTTAAATCAGAACAGTATCTATTTTGCTTGTGAGTGATAATTAGTCATGGCTGCCATTATGATTGTCAGTAGGAATATCCTCAGAGCTTATGGACTGGGCTGATGATACTGGGGCTGATGATTCAGATAAATAGCTGCTATCTCATCCTCTGCCATATGTCTATTGGTAAATCTGCTGAGTTTGGCCAGGGAGTCAGGAATATCTCTGAAGACTACACAGTGCCATGAGTAGTACTGTCACCTACAAACTTTCCTTGCATTTTAAAAATCAAGACCAGACTCAATTCATTCAAATCCACATAAATCATCTGCATTATAAGCCCCCCGAAAAGGCAAATGAGGGGAAAACTCATAAATCCAGTGTAGATAAATGCATTGTTTTAGAGCCAGATTAGAATACTTGCACAGAGACAGACAATTTTGCAACTCAACATAAGAAGGCAGTCACCAAACTTGTATAATGGCATTAGAAAATAGAACCAGTGGTAAAGTATGGCCCAATTTGTGCAGTTAGAGTTGTATATACAGGTAAGCAAACAAAGTCCAGAAATGGAGTGTTAAAACAATTTTTATGTGTGGTACAATGTACCTGTAGCTTCAGAAGGAAGCAGAGGAAGTAGAAGCCAAAATACATCCCATTGATATACTTAAAGTGCTGTAGATGAGTGCAGGAGGTAAGAGGGTATATTTTCCAGAGTACCGAGTAGTCAATTTGCCTGACTGTCCTGAAGGACAACTGCGGTGCCTTCAGTGTGATCCATTTTGTTTGGCCACTATTTCAAATTTAGGCCTCGGCTTCTCCATTTTATTGAAAAATCAATATAAGCTAAACAATAGTGAGTTTTAAATGTTCAACACAGCTCGCTGAGAAGAATGAAAATTATTTCAGAGGTTCTGAGCTTCAGAATAAAGCAAATGGAGGTGGATTATAACAAGGTTAAGTAGGAGCAGAGAGCATTGTAACACTTCATCATATGCTGTTTGATTGAAGTTCTTCAAGGAGAAGAGATTTTACACACTAACCAATTGCTCCAAAGCATAGCATAAGAAAGATATATATTTTGTTGTCTGAATAAAAATTCTCTCACATTAGTGCTTTTACCCATTTTAGCTTAATGTTAGTCACATGACTCTTTCTCTATGATAACCACTTTTACTGGTCACATGAGACTTTTTTCAATATGAGCCTTTCTAGTCAAGGATCCTCCTGCTAATAAGTTTGTTCTCCATCCATTTTGCATCAATTACTTTATTATGCCACTGCAGTAGTTCAATAATGTAATTCTGATTATATCTTGCTTCACTCTGTCTCAAGTTTTTTTAGTTGTTTATCACATAATCTTCCTTTTATTTATTCATTTTAGAAGCATTACAAAATAATTCCAAATGTAATCACAATGTAGACTTGTGTGGATACACTGGGTAAACTTTGATACTTTAATTCTTTAAAAGGAAGAAAGGTGTGTAGCTCATTGTACAGCTATGCATGGTGGCACCTCAGATGATTAAAAATAACCAATATGTTGATCACAGAGAGTAGCATTTGTCTTTGCAGAGGTAGAAGATAACATCTATAGCATACAATTAAGGTGCGAGTGTGACTCAGTATTTTACTGGACACAGCTCAACAAGGTTTACTACCTTTTAATCACTAAAGTACCCACCACCCACTACCCGGACATATTTAAAAATGAAACAAAAGTACAAACTAAACTAAACTAAAAGGAAAGCCATAGAGACCACTGTAATGGCAAGGATAGCAGTGTGTGTTAAACTTCTTCAAGTAAGCCATTGATAAGTGTGGGAAACCCCAGTTTACAACTCATATTGAGAAACAACCCAGGAATAGTCACAGTATAGGAGGTCTGCCTTGTAGTGTGCAAAAAGAGTACCAAGCTGTTGTTTGAAAGATGTTACATATACTGGTTTGTATGTCATAATCAAGACTAGATCCAGAATGTCATTTTTCCAATAAGTAGAGATCTTTACTTTTGACCTTTTCCTCTCTAGTATAGAATCAGCCCAGTCAATTTTGAAAACACAGATCTATTTGTTAGTGAACATAGCACAGTGTGGTAGAGTAGAATGTATTCCTAGCTGTTAGGATGTGGTTCATTTTAGAAAAAGTGCCATAACTGATTATTCCAAATATGTGAAGGTTGTGTGGATGTGCAAATGTGTGCATTTGGGACCAAATAGTTTGGATTAACTATAAACAGTTTATCAGATTTCAGACCTAGTCTATACTGATGTTGAGGAGAAAGGTATGTGAGAGCACCTCCTAGTCACACACATCATTTTTTTTCAGTTGGGAAAACTGTATGGCAGAAAAATGCCACTGGATGTAAGCGTTCTTTAGGTCTGCTCCACTGAGAAAGCATAGCTTCCAAAGTCGCACCAAGCTTTAATATCTAAAGCATTGAAACATTACAATGTTTCAGGATAGGTGCCTCAGTACAACAAAAAGAAAAATACGTAATCAGCACCAAACCAATGCACTAATATAGGAAGAGTCTAATCAGGTGAAGAATTTATGGTTTATGGGTATATACAATAAATTAAAACATAACATTTATTATTAACAAAAATATAAAATGTATAGAAAAGCCAGTGAGTTTAAAAAAAATAAATCTATACAGTCTGAGACTGCATCTCTATTGTTCACCCACAGTATTTATCAGTTCAGTGTGGGTCTATATCCTAATTCCCACCCTCTGGCTGACACACATCATCCCATGTTGATAATATTAACACCAATCAGCAGAATATTGTGTCTGAAGTAACAGTCCTGATACAATTACAAATGTTATCTCCAAACAGTGTCAGAATCAGTATAATATATAAATGTCAGCTAGGGTAATTAGTAACTTACTAAATGAGAATAACTGTATAAAGATAAAGCATCTGGGCCATTGAACATGAGGAACAGTAGTCGCTGCATTCACACATTCACAGCTACTGCTGTGGACTCATAAACTGGTACATAATTTACTGGAATTACTACAAATAATGCATATATATATATATATATATATATATATATATATATATATATATATATATATAAAAGATGTCCCTTTTATATATATATATATATATGTATATATATATATATATATATATACATATCATTGTGTTGCTCACATATTGTTAGTTTTGAAAACACATAGGCCTTGATTCAATCAAATATGGTAAAACTGACGTTAAGTCAAAAGAGGCCAACGGACGTTAGCTATGTCTGACTTATGTAGTATTCAATACATAGACGGGAAGAATAGCTAACGAGCATAGGCCAAAAAAAATCACGTAGCTTAAAAACCTGCTTTGCAGCTTTTTCACCTCACAGTGTGTCCCAATCAGCCGATGATTAACATTCGATACATTCAATGCCAAAGAAAAGAGATAATGGTCAATGATATCTAGAGACACTGGGCATTGTCAACACTAGTTAAAACTCACAGCTAGTCACAACACACCAAAGAATAAAATGCATTCAAATACACTTATATATACCCAAAAATAACTGACATACCTTGTCTGTGTTTCCAGTTTTGGTGAGCTAGAGCACAGGACCTAGTAGAGGAGGATAGTAATAGAGAAAGAGAGAGAATCATTCATTGGAGTGAGGTAGAAGGAGTTGGGAGCAGAGAGAGTTACACTAATATCTACACATAATACACCTTTGCACATATGCCATATAGGTTTACAAACTCAAACACACATATCTTTTTGCTTACAACACATTACATGACGTTATCCTTTATTTAGACAGCATGGTTCAGTGAGTGCAAGATAGTGATGGAGAGTGCGATCTAGCATGTCTGTGAGTGCCTGTGTGAGTGCCTGAGTGTGAGTTGGTGTGCGATAGCGAGACGAGAAGAGGAAGAAAGAAGGATGGGGAGTGGAGTAGGAGAGGAGGCAGCTCAGGAGGGCATCGCCGGTCAGGGAAGGAGTAGGAGATCACTTGGGCGGAGGGGGACCCGAGGTAAAAGAGTCACACAAAGGACAGGGATAGCTGTGTCAGTGGGATGAGGGGTATATCCTGTCAAACATTCCACACAGTCAGAGTCAACTCAGGCAGATCATGAAAGCCATAGCTCTGATACTTCCCAGGCTGGGGCTGATGATAAGAGAATGTGGGACCCCCCTATGAGGCTAACAGGGCCTTGTCCAAAGCATCCTGGAGAGGGAAAGTATTGTGTACTAAAGAGAGAGGGTCAGTGGCCTGGCTGCTAGGAAGATGGCCGTCTGGAGTCAGGTCCTCAGCAGAGTCAATGCCGTCTCTAGCTTCAGCTGGACTATCGAGTCGATCAAGAAGCGGTGGGGTGATTGTAAGAGCTAGGTGAAGAACAAAATGGGTGAAGTTGCCCTGCACACCCGAGGCATCGGAGGTGGTCCCCCAGTCCATATCACCTTCAACCCCTGGGGGTAGACGCTGAGGGGCAATCTGTCAGCTACGCTGTTGAGTGGGTCCCTGGAGGTTCTGATATTGATGGCAGCACCCTACAGACTGGTAAGTGCATCATTCCATATCTAGACACCACACAAACCCTCATGACTACTACAGACCAACACAGTGACAGATGAACACATGGCCACCATTGATCTACACAACTGCACCAACACAGTGCTGAATGGGTTTGAACCAGAACAGAATACTGGACAAGCCAAGCAGAAATGGGAAGGCTCAACCAGGCCAAATCCTGTCCATGTCCCAGTTTACCCCCCTCGTTCCTGTGTTGATCTTCATATACACTCCACACAAACAATGCTTACACTCACGTTGTCTAAAGATCTGTTATGTTCCTCCACCACGTTACACATGCAGCCACAGCAAGGACTCAGCACCTAACCCCTTGAGTGCTGGAGGGATAAGCAACACATTGCTGTTTTAAAGGGTGGTCACACCAAATATTGATTTGTTCTGCTCACTCACTATGCATTTTGTTAATTGATAAATATAGACTATTAACGTGTTTATTTTTGAAAGCATTCTTACTTTGCATTTTTTCACACCTGCCTAACACTTTTGCACATTACTGTATATATGCTCCATATTCTAGAGGATCAGATGGATAATGCTTTGCTTCCCATTGTGTGGCACATTTCACATAAAGAGTTAAAGAAGCTTTAAATAAGGGCAAGCAAATATATATGGGAATTATATTTTAGTAACTGTACATGCAGAAATGTATTCATGACTGACAGATAAAATGTATTGTACCGGGACAAAATTAATTTAGGAGAAAAGAACAAATGTCTATAGTCTATGTAAAGAAAATCTTTTGGATTCCACACATTTGTAGGGTTGATTGATGCATCAGACTTTTGCAGTTAATCAATTTATGACATATTCAAAACACTTTATAAACTAGTCAGTTTGTCTTGTTAACCATTTACGCACCCGTTGGATAAGCAACACATTACTTCACAATGCGTTGCATAAACATTTGATCCTAAAACAGTTAAGATATTATTAACATGTTCAATGTCAAACGTCTGGCACTTGAAGGGTTAAGAACATGTTTAACGCAACAGAAGTTTAAAGCATGAAAAGGTAAAATTCTGTAAGTAATGTTAAAAGCAGGCAAATATTTTTTCATGACTGAAGTTCATTACTATCACTAAACTAGCACAATTTTGTAAATGATCAAATAAGTCAGAAAAAGTAGATGTAAAACAAAATGACAATAATTGTCCTGACAGCAGGGTGGTAGAACATTTATTCAATGCCATGTGAATAGACTATTTTTTGGCTAGAATTTTCTGTACTCTTTATGTTTGAATTACATGAACAATAAAATTCCTTTTTTGTAGGCTTATATCTAAAATTTACAAGTATTCCAGAGTATCACTGATTTGTTTTTAAAGTGACAGTAATGTCCAAGAATAATGTTATTTTGTATTGTAGATTAAAAAATAAATAAATTATGGGGGCGTTCCCGACTTCCGTTGATGATAGACGCTTGAGGAAGAGCTCCTGGGTCCAACTAGCTGAACTCTGCTGAATACCCTTTTGCATCAACTTTTGAAAAACGTATTTGTACTTCTAAAGTTGCCCTTAACCCATCTATGCCTACTCGTAGGAAGAGGAGGTCTACACAAGAAGGAAAACAAGTTTCCCGGGATGGCACTTTGGCACCATTCTTACAGTGCACCTCCCGCCAAGACTCTGTGACCACAGACTCTGAGTCAGATCGGGCGGATCCTACGATGCTTGCAAGCACTGAAGCTACAGCCAAAAGCATGGAAGCTCCAACAACTATTCCACCAGCTATTATAGACTATCTACCCACTAAACATGATCTTTGGCTGATGACATTAAGGCCTCCATCAATGCAGCGATTTCAGACTTGCGGCAAGACATCTTACCACTCGAATGAATGCTGTGGAAGAGGCACATGTCGAGCTCTCTGATGTGTTCTCAACTATGGAGCAACGTCTGCAAACACAACAAGAAATGATTAATACATTACAGTATCGGTTAGATGATCTTGCCAATAGTGGTTGAAGGAATAATTTACGTTTACGGAATGTGCCTGAAACTGTTCTACCAAAAGATCTCGGATCTTTCTTATAGGTCTTTCTTGCACAACTTCTACAACGCACCGACAAGCACTCCATATTGCTGGATAGAGCTCACAGAACATTACGCCCGTGGGGCCCTGATGAGCCACCAAGAGATATTATTTGTCGACTTCACGACTACAGCGACAAGGAGGCAATTGTTCAAGATTGTAGGAACAGAAATTCTACCCCTTACAAGGAAATGGAGGTTCAAGTGTTCCAGGATATTTCATCTCACACTCTCTATAAGAGGCTTTAGTTGAAACCCCTAACTGCACATCTCAGATCTTTGGAAATAAAATATAAATGGGGCTTTCCTTTCAGCCTTTCAGCACAGTACAAGGAGCTGTTTGCTGTGCTTCGAGATCCTGCAAACATCTTGGAATTCTGCGCTTATCTCAATACATAACCGCCTCCTGCCCCAACTACTTCTCCGTCTGGATGTAAGCTCTTCCCGCAGTTGGAGAAGAACCAGCGCCTTCATTGGCATCTGCTAGCTGAATCGCCTAAACGTAAGAAACAAAGGGATAATCAAAAGCCTCCTCTTACTCCACCTCAACTAGACTTATAGAACTAGTTTCGGAGTTGTGCTACCTTCTACCCTACATCTGTTCCCAGTTTGGACTATGCTTATTGACTACACAAGAGTCCGAGTTGTTCCTGTTTTGTAAGCTACTACAGTTTGCTTTTAACATATACTGTAATGTAATTTTACTATGCCATCTCCTTTGCTTTACTAGGGTTCATTCAGTCCCTAGTAGTATCCCATCAAATGTAATATTTGATATGTTTTCTTTCACTTTTTCTCAGCTGTGTGAGGTTTCTATTTCTGTTGATGATGCATGAACACACATTGAGGTGGTGAGACGGAGCTTGCTCCCTGGCACCCCTGTGGATCCTGGGTCTTCGCCCTCTCTAGGGAGGATGGCGGCAGGGTTTCCGGGGGTGTCGTGGAACTGAGGCTGTTGTATGCATGTCATGGCTATAGCAAATGAGATAGCATCTGGATTTGTCAGACTCTTAATGGTTATATCTTCATTCCCTTATCTTAGGACTAATTAACTTCTTTCTCTCTATGTCTCTCTCTCTCTCACCTCATCTACTAATATCGGTAGCTCTCTTTTCCTCTCTCCTATATAACTTCTTCCTCCTAATCACTTCAGTATCCACCTGACAATTTCTTAATAACACTACAGTGCGAATCTTTTACTTTCGGCTGTGTACCCTGTGTTTTTTCTATTTAAGACTACTTCCTTCATTAGTATGTTGCTTCCAGTCATTAGGATTTAATAAGTCTCTGATATTGGTTGTACAGATATAGTTTGCCCTCATGATTCACTCAATGACTGCATAACTTCTAAAAGTTATCCCACCTTCATTAGTTAGGTGATGCTTATGTATACCATATATATATATATATATATATATATATATAACCAATTTAGGAATACTGTTATATCGATCGGGAGGACTTATTAATGTGGGCGGGGAGTTTGGAGGTCCGGCCTGGGTGACATCCTGGATCCCCCAGTATTATGGGGTCTCGGCTGCCACCGGGGACTGGTCCTGTACTTGCTTTTCCCTCTTCAAACATGTTTTAGTAATCAATGTTTATATTGCCTCATTGCTTATGCTCCACGGTATGCTTATGGAGCTTAAGCAATCGCTCTCTATATTTGTCCTGTTTTACTGATATTGCTTATACATTGTATCTTGATGTTAGTATTGATCTGTCAGGATGTCTTTACAGTGTATCACACATATGCTTACTTTAGGATACATTACTGTCCCCTTGCACTCCTCCCTTTAATTACCTTTCAACATGACTCGCCCTCTGTCATTTCTCCCTTCTATTTTGGGTATTCATCTACAAGCTGATTTATCATATGGACCATAAGTTGGGCCTCTTTGTTTCCTTCTCCTTGTCCATCCCCCCTTACAGTGTCTCTGCACATTAGTGTTTTTTTTCAACTACAGTGCGTATATGTATCTGTGGATTTCCGTTCTTTGTTTTTTTGCTTTTACACTTCACTGCAACTGGTTTGCCCCCTGCCGCTCTTGCCCAGAGCGGTTGCTCCCTGACACTCTCAGTGCGCGGAGCCCGCCTAGCGGATCATTCCAATCTACCTTTTTCTTTTTTTTCATCTTATTCTATTTGCTTATATTCATCCTTCTCTTCAGACTATGACTTCTATCTTTCTTTATACCCCCTTTTGTCCTGTTTGTTTCCCCCTTGGTGTGTGTCAAATGCTATGAAGAGGTTCCATCTCCTTTATGATACAGAGCTCCTTTGTTTTACAATAAACAGCCCTGATAATTTATGTCCCAGACATATTTTTAGTGGGTTTATCTACCTACATTCTGTACACTGGGAGAAAGTTTGCATTCCTCATTCTCTGTTAGATACTACTACATTCACCACTCTTCTCCTCCCAACATGTCAATATCTAATTTAAAAATCACCACTTATAATGTCAAGGGCTTCAACAAGGGCTCTGACATAGTTTTCCTCCAGGAAACTCATTGTGTAAACAACCTACTTTGACCACTTGGCGATTCCCGCATGTTTGGACGACTTCAGCCATGGAGAAAAAAAGTGGAGTCGCCACCCTTATTGGCCATAGAACCCCTTGGACTCAATTAGACTCTCTGTCTGATCCAGATGGTCGTTTCCTTTTTTTGAAAGGCAAAATAGCGGATTCTATATACACGTTGGCCAACATATATGCACCTAATTCTTCTCAAGTACAATTTTTTAGATCTACCTTGAACAGACTCACCCACTTCACAGAAGGTTATTTGATTATTGTGGGAGATTTTAATGTTGGTATAGATATTCAGCTTGATCTTTCTACTGCTAAACCCTCTCACGTCTCGACCAATGATATCCGTATTCTTCAATTACTGCAAAACCCCTTAACCATTGATGTTTGGAGAGCTAAAAATCTGACCACCAAAAATTATACTTTTTACTCCCATCCTCATGCTTCTTACTCCAGATTGGACTATATTTTTAAGCCAATCGCAACTTTCAGCTATCAAGTCAATTGATATATAGGCACTACTACCATCTCAGACCACGCTCCGGTGTCTATATTGCTGTCTACACTCTCGTCCCCCCCAGTTCTTCCTCCATGGCGACTAGATGACGCTCTTCTATCAGACACTGTTACTCTTCCTAAAATAAATTCTGACTTAGACCTTTTTTCTTGACTAATTCTTCCCCTGATGTCTCTTCCTTGACCGTTTGGGAGACGCATAAATGTTTCTTTCGAGGTTCTTTTATATCTCTTCATAGCTGGAGAAATAAGCAGAAACGTTACCGTATTGAATGCATACAAACCTCTATTAAACATCTCAAATCACTGCAAAAAAGATCTCTATCTGCCTCAATTCTACATAGATTATCCTCTTTACGCTCTGACCTTTCCAAGTATCTCAGATCTATCACTCTTAAATCGCATATGTGGTATCGCTATTGTCGCTACTTATCAGGCAACAAATGTGAGAAAACTCTCGCTGCTCTCATAAGAAGAGACAGAGCTCTTACACATGTTCATACCATCCATACTTCTCCTTCGTCGAAGGTACACTTTCATGAAGAACTACTATTGTTCTCTCTACAACACATATACTCATGCCCCACACCATTCCCTGTCACTTATTAATGATTTTCTAGAACAGGCTGACATACCACGTCTGTCTCCTTCTTCTATTGCAGGTCTAGAGGCGTGTAGTACCCCGTTAGAATTGCATACTGCTCTTCATAATACCCCGGTTGGGAAAAGCCCGGGACCTGATGGTTACACCATAGTTACTATAAAATCTTTCTTGATGCTCTTTCTCCCCATATGTTATCCACATTTAATTCTGTATTGGAGGGCTCCCCATGGCCATCTTCTGCTCTCACTCCTCATATAACAGTCATCCCAAAACTGGATACAATGTGCAGTAACTACAGGCCAGTTTCTCTCTTGAACATCGATCTCCTAAGCCATCTTTACTTCTATCGCTGGATGCTGAGAAGGCCATTGATCGAGTAGACTGGAAATTCCTTGAAGCAGTTTTTAGATGGATTGGAATTGGACCTCGCCTCCTTACTGCCATCCTTCCATTATACATGTCACCACTGCTCTTATCTCGGTCAATGGCCTTCTCTCGTCTACTTTCCGTCTCTCAAATGGTAACCGTCAGGGTTGTCCTCCATCCCCCCTACTTTTTGTACTCATGCTTGAACCCCTTCTCTCCTCAATCCGGAAACACCCTAACATACAGGGGATTGTTGTAGGCTCTGAAGCTGTTAAATTGACAAGCTTCGCTGACGATGTGTTAGTTTACTTGTCCTCCCCTGCCACATCCTTACCAGCACTTTATCACGGTGCCCGTGCTTTCCTGTCACTCTCTGTGCTGGGGCTCGTCCATTGGAGGAGGCTGATTGGCCCGCCCAGGGTGTTCTTTTATATTGGGCTTTATGGCACCTGTCAGGTGCCCTTTTGTGGTGTTCCTGTGCCTGCGCTATTGTTGCTGTGATCCTGTATTCCTGTGTACCGACTCAGCTTGTCTGACTACTCTACGTTCCTGCTCTGTGATTGACCCGGTTCTGGCTGACTTCTTGCTCTGTGATTGACCCGGCTCTGGCTGACGCTCCTGCTCTGTGATTGGCCCGGTTCTGGCTGACTTCCTGCTCCGTGATTGACCCGGCTCTGGCTGACTTTCCTGCTCCGTGATTGACCCGGTTCTGGCTGACTTCCTGCTCCGTGATTGACCCGGTTCCGGCTGACGTTCCTGCTCCGTGATCGACCGGCTCTGGCTGACTTTCCTGCTCCGTGATCCTTCCTGTTCTGCGTTCCACTTCAGCCTGGCGACACTCTGAGCCTGCTCACAGCTAGCACCAACTGATTACACTTTCGTTACTCTGTGGTCTCCATTTCTGAGCCTGTGAGAGATTACTGCCAAGCTGCGGCCGTTGTGTCTGTGCCTGTCTTAACAGTTGCTGTGCCGGTTGCCTCCATTATACCGAGCCGTTGCATACGCCTGCCAAGCTTGTTGCCTCCTCTACTGAGCCTCTTATACACCTGTTGAGCTATTGTCTGCATACCGAGCCTAGCTTTACATTGCAGAGTTGTATACCTGTTTGGTGCCATTCTCCAGTGTGTTGCGCCACGTGGTGCAAAGGGCATTCCAATACTCTGGCAGTGTAAGCTCCGTGTCAGCACCGGAAGGGTGCTTTGGCTCAGGTCCTTCTCGCTCACTGTGTGATTCCATCCATCCGCACTTGGTTGTGCGTTGGCTCTAGTATTCAGCTTGGGCAGTGCTTCCTCCGTTACAGCACCTAAGGGGTGCTAGGCTCAGGTCCCTTTGGCACTCGCAGTGTCCACTTCTACCGCACCAGGGGTGCTTCCTATTCTGGCTCCATTGGCTCAGGCAGTATCTCTCCTTGTTGCTCACCCCTGTAGGGGCATTGGCTCTTGCTACAGTTGGTTACTTTATACTCCTGGGCATTACCAGACCGAGATCTGGTCGTGATTCAGTTTGGTCACTCTGCTTGTGCTAGCTGCTACACTACTACTACTGGGACTGTTGTATACCAAGCGTTGGCTAATCACCATCACAGAGACTTACTACCAGCTTGAGTGTTAACCCTTTATTGTGCTTATGCTATATTTTACTTGCTCTTGCTATATCGAGCCTGTATATCACTCAATACTGTATTACCGATTCTGGCCCTCAGGGGCGCTGTTCCTTATTTCATTTTAATAAAACTGTGTTTTATCTCTAACCCTGTCTGAGTGTCAGAAAACCGTAACACACTTCCAGCACTACTTAATAAATATTGTATTGTCTGGGGAATGAAGATCAATAAATCAAAATCTGAAATTCACCCCATTTGTATTCCTTGGGATCTGACAAACACATTACAAAATACATATCCTTTTCTTTGGGCCTCGACTTCAATTAAATATCTTGGAATTCATCTCACTTCCCATTACTCAGATATCCTATTCCGTAATTTTGAGATACTTCTACAAGCTATTCGTAAATATATCTCTTCCTGGACACATATCTTTGCTTCATGGGTGGGCAGAATTAACTTAGTTAAAATGGTTTTACTGCCAAAAATATTACATATCATGAGATCCCTGCCTCTTTCTATTACCCCCTCTTGGTTTAGAACCTTAGGATCCTTTCTACGCTCTTTCATTTGGTCCAAAACCCGTCCCAGAGTGCATCGTTCGTTCTTAACTCGTACCACAACTTTGGGTGGCTTAGAGATGCCTGATTTGCTACGTTATTATCATGCCTCTTCTCTTCTCACGCTATTGGATCTAGTACATCACCCCCCAGTGAAGGCTTGGGCCCGACTTCTTCAATCTGCTGTACCTTCTCTTTCATTTGGTCAACTACTTTGGTCTAAACAGTCTTCTTTACCAGATATGATACATTTCCTTCCAATTGTTCTTCACTTACTTCAACAATGGCATATGTGTTCCAAGCTGTATACGCTCGCTCCCACTCCTTCCCCACTAGTTTCTATTTTAGGTAACCCGCACTTCCCACCGGGCCGTAACCGAAGGTCCTTCTTGGCATGGTCTCAGTCAGGACTCACTGATTTGGATCATATATTTTCTGACCAGGGACTACTTTCTTTTCAGTATTTCCTTTCTCATTTTCAGCTACCAATGTCAGAACAATGGCGATATCTTCAAATCAGACACTTTCTTAGTTCTCCTCCTTTCTGCTCCTACTCACAAAGGCCATTGACTCATTTTGAAAAGATGCTCATAATAGAGCCCCATCTCCTTAACCCCTTAAGGACCGGGAAAATCTGAGGTCGTTTTCCCTTAAGGTCAGGAGCAATTCTGACCTTTTTGACTATGTCTTTGTTCAACAGTGTTTTCCCTGTTAGGCTTTTATTCCACCCGCATAAATTATATACTGTTTTTTTAAGCACAAATAGGGCTTTCATTTGATACCCTACTTATATGGATAACCCATCATTTACTTTATTAAAATTAAAAAAAAGGTAAAAAAATGTAAAAAAAACCACCATTTTTGTTTTTTCTCTTGGAATCAATTGGGCATAAAGGGTTAATTTTTCATGGTGACTGCATGAAAGGTATGACCGGTCAGTCATACCTACAAAATGTGCAGTTTAAAGTGGCCACTGTCCCCCCCGGGTGAAAATCCCCATGTCCCTTTTTCCCAACCTATTTTGTCACTTTTTTATCCCTGACATTTGTCGGTGTGTATAAGTGTATTACATGGCTGCACAACAATCACACTTCCAACATTGTTTAATGAGATTTTTTTTTAAATAAAATACCTTTTTGTAAAAAAAAAAAAAAAAGTGTGTTGTGTTTAAAAAAAAAAAAAAAAAAAAAGTATCATTGCAGGTCAGAAATTGACCTGCATTTAGCAAGCCTCTAGCACCAGCAGTGAAGGGGTTAATACCCCCAGCTGCTGTATTTTCATTTGCCACTAGGTGTCTCCTCTCTACTTCTGTCTCCCTTACTTTGGGAGTACGTATTTGTTTCTCTCGTAAATGGCTCTCTCCCTTCCCTCCCACTATGTCAGAGTGGATAAGTGAGTTGAAACATTTCTTGAACATGGAGCGCCTCCATAGCTTATCATGTGGTAGACACATGGAATATCAATCTTCTTTTGGTAACTGGTTGCATCTTCTAGATGAAATGATTACACCTACTTCATCCTCTATTTCATGAATCCATAGATGGACCCTCTTCATACCTTTTGTATATTGTATGTCTAGTCCTTGTTTTTCCCTACTTACTGTTCTCGCCTCTTCTTTGTTTCCTGTCTTTTCTGTTTTCTTCTCTTCACTTATTTTTTTTTTTGCCCACATCTTTGTTTTGAAGGGAGACACCCAGCTTGTATTAGTTGTTACTAGTGATCAATGCTTGACTTTACCTTTTACACAGGTTACGGAAACCCGCTTTCTACTTTGACTTCAGTAGATGTGAGAGTCACTGATCACTATATCATTCATGATTGTCTCCTTGGTTTAATTCCAATATATTTGTTGCAAAATTTGTGACAATATATCTTGTTCTTCAGCTTTTCTGCAAATGTTTGTATCATTAATTTTACTTTCAATAAAGTGTGGAAAAAATAAATAAATAATTTGTAGCAAATCCCATCTCTGAAATCTCTATGGTTTAAGAAATATTCACAATTAAAGTTCCGTCCCTCCCATTCTCCTGATGTCAATTGTAAAGCTGACAGCAGGAGATTCGAGTTGGCCAAATTGAGCAGAGCCGAAATCTCGTTATTTAAAAATAACTACTTTATTGGAATGGTCTACAAAGTGTGCTTGCAAACCAGGCACACTTTGTAGACCGTTCCAATGAAGTAATTCTTTTTAAATAACGTGATTCTGGATCTGCTGAAGAGCCAACGGCTGGTCCCAGGACCGGGATCTCCTGCTGTCAGCTAGAGAGCTGATGTCAGGAGAAGGGGGGAGGGGGGACATTAAGTGCAAATAATTTGCTGCAAATAATGTATTTTTTTTTTAATCTACAATACAAAATAACATTATTCTTGGACGTTAGTATCACTTTAACTTCAAACATTGGTTATAATTGCAATAGTATGAATCAAAATATAAATATATATATTTTTTTAAAATATTTGAGTGACAAAGAGGTATCCAGCACATTGCAAAATGTTGGATACCTCTCTCGCACTGAAAGGGTTAATACATTGCAAATCACTCCTACTTTATTAAAGAGACTACCTCTAATAAAGCTAAAACTAAGTTTTTTCTTAGAAGTAAAAATATTGCACTAAATGAAACATTAAAACAACTGTAGAAACAAACATTTTTCTGTAATTAATTGCGGATCCCCCTCATGCCCAGAGTTAAATGTGATAAAGTAGATTGTTAAAAAATGATTAAAGCAGATATGAAAATATTTTTTACATTTTCTTACTATTCAAACTCTCAACCGTCATACATATTATTAATTAATATACATATAAAATAATAAAATCAGTTTGTGCAGAAAGAGAAAGATGGGCTCAGTTTTCCTTAATTAAGATCTTGTGTTCATAAAATTGTTGCCATGGGTAAATCATTTTTGCCATGTTCTTTAGTCAGGGATTATATTAAATTTGTGCAAAGTTCAGAAGTTCATATAGACCAATATCTTGCCATTACATCTGTTTCAAAATGTGTTATTTCATATGCACGTTTTCTTTGCTTTATTTATATTTTTGCTAAGTTTTATTTTGAGAACTACATTTGATAGAATTTAATAATATATGTAAGGATTGCATCATTTATTTTATATTACAGCAAAATTAAAAACAACAGCTAATATTTAATTGCATAGATTTATGAGGAAATCTGTATGAAAAGAGCTGATTTAGGACCCCATGCCACTTAGTGCAAGTACTTTCAGTCTAATTATCGAATGCCATTTAACTCCACCAATAAAATGAGAAATTAATGTATATGGATCACAAACTGGAGAAAATACCTCTGTAACAGAAGTACTTAACTCAATGAAAGACAGAGAAGGAGTTTAGAGACCTCTCCAACATTTGAGATATTAAAATAGAATTTTAGTAATCACTCATTAGTACAAGTATTTGATTTACAAATTCAAATTCTTTAGGTTTGTGACCATGCAAAGTGATATAGGACTATAATATTTGAAATATATGTGTTGTATATTGTGTGGCATAATGTAATAGTGTGTGTGGTGTTATACTGTATACTCCATTTCTGTGTATCTTGTTCTTATGAATGGTTGGAATGTGGATTGATTTCTTCTGTGCTTCCTTCACCAGTTAGAATGCTCCTTTTCCAAGCCTTGATTTGTATTCTTGTCTTGATAAAGGTTTCTGGAAATGTAGGCCATGCCTGATTGGTTAAGCATACCAATACTGTCCCAAACCGTAGGAAACTTCTGAAGCCCGACCCGGCTTGAAGAACTAGTTTCAGCCAAATCAAATATGTGTGACAATATAAATATTTATTGTATATAAAAGTTCCTATTCGTTTTGCAAAACACTAAATTCCCTTCATCAGGGGTTAGCTGCTATAGCATCTACACTTCAAACATATATCTGGTAAGTGCTCTCTATGCAGGGATTCTGTTTGGGGAAGTTGTTACACAGTTTTACCCTTAGAGCAGTTTTCTGTTCTTTATACCAAAGACCCCTACCGGTTCAACGCATTTCAGTAAGATTAGTCTGAAATCCACCTCAAAAACCCAGGATCAACAGGGTGAAGGCCATCCACGTTTGTCTTCTCATCTTTAGTCATTTATGGGCTTCACTTACAAGAATCTTTCTTGTAATTAGATTCATTTATACCTGTTTGATTCAAACGGACTGCTCTCAGTTGGTGTGTACTTGTTCTTCTTCTATCTTTTCCAGTTTGTACTTTAAGTGAAAGGTGCTTCTGAGGACACCACAGACTACAGTTGCAACCTAGAGACCACCAATCTATTCCTATTGATTTTGGCAACTTTCTGCATATTAGTGAACTATCTATATACATGCATTAACTGGTGGAGAGCTATAGGTGTATAGAACCCTTTTTTTCTCCTATATAGACACATCCCACCCTCACCCAGTGTTGAGAAAAAAAAAAGACTCATGAAAAACTCAAAAATGATGTGCAAAATGTAATTAATTACTGAAAAAAATAAGTGTAGACGGAAATAAGTCTGTGTGTAACCTGAAAAGACCTTGAGGAAAAAGGAATTTACAGGTACAAAAAAAAATTCTGTTTTTCTTTCAGAGTCAATTTGGTAGTACACAAAGAGAGAAAAATAGGGAATATGGATGGGGCAAAGTCCCATGTTGTTCCCATGCTTTTCTGCTTTTCCAGTGGGAATTCCCACAAGTAGAGAAACCAATAGATTGTCATCCGTTTTGCTAACAGCACAGAATTTCCTACGATGACTGTTTCCTTTCCCATGTATAAAAATCCAGAATTTCCCATAGATGAGATGACTTTTTGGCAGCAAATACCAGAATGTTTGCAAGAGGCATTGTCCACCACGCCATCAAGAACTGATGGCACTATACCAGTAGGGCTTAATTTTGTATTTCAGATCTTATTTATTTGGCAGTTTAAGGCCTAAAACACATTTCATGCCTAAAATCATCTTACTTGCGATGGGACCACTCCTAGGAGCTATACAATAGAGATGTACCTCCACAACACCACAAATGTTTGATTGCAGTTCCCAAGACACACGAATTGCTTTCTTTGGTGATGATGAAAATGATGAAGATGATGATGATGACATGTTTAGAAATAGATGAGAGTTGGTACAGTGTTAACCGTATAAATACAGGAGGCAAATATAGCTTTTGATACCTTTTATTGGCTAACTAAGCAGATTTAAATGCAAGCTTTCAAGACCTTAGGTCTATTCCTCAGGCATGTTATACAGATAAATATGAAAACATCTCTCTTAAATACAAGTACACATCACATTGTTTAGCATGGAAATCAGATAACAGAATGCAGTCCAGATCCAGATATCTTTGATCAGTCAATGGTAAATTGCACTCTTCCTCTGAGGCTTTAGAGGTATTTACGATGCTCTTGGGTCTGTTAGAAAGGTCAGTCAACTAAATTATATTTTGACATAAATTCCTTATCCCTGTTCAAACCACTACAAATTGCATTAAATTTTAACATTAATTTTACCTCCCATACCTTTCTGTCCCTCTGAGTGCTTTTACCTCCCATACCTTTCTTTCCCTCTGAGTGTCAAGGATATTAAGTTAACTGTATTGATGGGACTGTTTCGCACTCAGAGGGACAGAAAGGTATGGGAGGTAAAATTAATGTTAAAATTTAATGCAATTTGTAGTGGTTTGAACAGGGATAAGGAATTTATGTCAAAATATAATTTAGTTGACTGACCTTTCCAACAGACCCAAGAGCATCGTAAATACCTCTAAAGCCTCAGAGGAAGAGGGCAATTTACCATTGACTGATCAAAGATATCTGGATCTGGACTGCATTCTGTTATCTGATTTCCATGCTAAATAATGTGGTGTACTTGTATTTAAGAGAGATGTTTTCATATTTATCTGTATAACATGCCTGAGGAAGAGACCTAAGGTCTTGAAAGCTTGCGTTTAAATCTGCTTAGTTAGCCAATAAAAGGTATCAAAAACTATATTTGCCTCCTATGTTTAGAAATATACTTAGATGTTCTTTTTGATGTTGCTGCTAATGTTGCTGGTATAAACCCTTTGCTGATTTCTTTTTCACTGTGCTTTCTTTTCACCAGATATTTTGGCCCTAACTTTATCTCTCTAATCTTCCACAATGCAAACTTCTACTCGATCTATAAGTATATCTTTATATTTTTTGACAGAATACGGTTCCTCAGAGAGATGCTGCTGATTGTCTCACCTTGTCAACGTTGATCATGCTTTGGCAGTAAATCTGAAATGTTATGTTTAAAGCAGTGGTACAGCAAAATAGAAAAAAAAATGTTGCTTTTAATGGACACAATACAAGGATCCTGCTCTATGTATGCTAACATTTCCTTGACTAGTTGGGGCATGTATGTGTCATAAGTATTATAATATCAGCCATACTCCTCAAATTTTCCTGCAGTAAATATATCAGCAAGGGTATCTTGCTAATTCCTGCCCTGACGTGACTAAAAAGCAAGGTGGACTCCTCAAAAAGTTTCAGCAGATCACATAGGTCATGCAGCTGCCATTGCCCAGGTCACAAAGTTGTTTCACCCAAATGCTTCCAATTTTGCATTAGATAATCATAAATGGCCTTATTTTGCTTGTACAAACACTCTAGCATGTGGAATCCCAATTTGTTGATACCTCCATTTTTAGCTGGTGATGCACTGTAGAAGTAGCTAAATGGGCACGGAATTTGCACCATATCACCTATTCTCCAGGGAACCATTATTTTTTTAGTCATTATCAGCACAAACAACCCTGGAGAGGGTTATGGTGAATAAATCACCTGGACCTGACGGTATACACCCAAGGGTACTTAAGGAACTTAGTTCAGTAATAGCAAAACCATTATACTTAATGTTTATTGATTCACTTTCATCTGGCATAGTGCCCTGTGATTGGAGGAAAGCTGATGTAATTCCATTGTTTAAAAAGGGAGCAAGATCCAAACCAGGAAATTATAGACCTGTGAGCTTGACTTCCATAGTGGGTAAGATGCTAGAAGGGTTACTAACTAACACTATTCAGAACAATGTGAAGGTAAACAATATTATTAGTAGGAATTAGCATGGTTTCATGAAGAATAGATCATGTCAAACTAATTTACTTGCATTTTATGAAAGAGTAAGTAGTAAATTGGACGGGGGAATTGCTGTAGATGTAGTATACTTGGATTTTGCAAAAGCCTTGATACAGTGCCTCACAACAGGTTATTGCATAAATTAAAAGGCTTCAGTTTGGCTGGTGTTATCTGTATATGGGTTGAGAACTGGTTAAATGATAGATGGCAGAGAGTTGTTGTAAATGGAACTTTTTCAAATTGGTCTAAAGTTATAAGTGTGGTTCCGCAGGGTTCATTCCTGGGCACAATGCTTTTTAATTTTTTAATGATCTAGAAGTGGGAATTGAAAGTAGCATCTCAATCTTTGCTGATGACACTAACCTATGTAAGGAAATACGTACAGAGCTGGATGTTTTTTCTCTGCAGAAGGATTTAGATAAACTGAGTGAATGGGCAGAAAAGTGGCAGATGATATTTAATGTAGATAAATGAAATGTTATCCATCTGGGCTGTAGAAACAAACTTTCTACATATACACTAAATGGGAAACAACTTGGGGAATCCTCATTAGAGAAAAATTTAGGAGTGCTGATAGATGATAGACTTCACAGCAGTGTACAGAGTCACTCAGCTACTGCAAGAGCAAATAGGGTACTAGCCTGTATAAAAAGAGGTGTAGATGCAAGGGATGCTAATATTATCCTACCTCTGTATAAATCCTTGGTTAGGCCTCATCTAGAATATGGAGTACAATTTTGGCCGCCAGTTCTTAAAAAAGACTTTGTTGAACTAGAAAAGGTGCAGAGACGTACAACAAAACTGATAAAGGCATTGGAGGATCTGAGTTATAAAGATAGACTAGCCAAACTGGGTTTGTTTACATTAGAGAATAGACATCTAAGGGGTGATATGATTACCATTTACAAATACATTCAAGGTCAATACAAAGAACTAGCCAATTAATTATTTACACAAAGAGAGGAGCTAAGAACAAGAGGTCATCCATTAAGACTAGAGGAAAGGCACTTTTGACTAAAGCAAAGGCAGGGATTCTTTACAGTAAGGGCTATAAAGCTATGGAATTCTTTGCCTCGGCATGTTGTACTTGCAGATAATGCAGCTGCTTTCAAAAAAGCAATGGATGCCTATCTAATTCAGAGCAATATTGAAAATTATGACAGATGGCTTCAAAGCAGATAGGATGTTTATCCAGGGAAATATCTGACTGCCATTTGGAGTCAGGAAGGATTTTTTTTACCCACTTGGGGCTAAATGAGAAATTGCTCCAGAGGGTTTTTTTTGCCTTCCTCACGATCAACAGGGGAGTTTTTGGCATGGGCTGGACTTGATGGACACATGTCTTTTTTCAGCCTCATCAACTATGTTACTATGTTAACCATTCCTCTATCACCTGCTCTAGTTTATTAACACATCAATGTCATGGTAGTATTGTCTCTCAAAACTCTACATGCACAAAGTGGCCTGGCTATGGTATGGGCTATCCTGCAGCTAACTTTTAATAATACTGCCAGAACCAGAGGCAAGATCACTGGCTGTGCTTGTGACCTACTGTTGCATGCTAGTGTTGCCCACCTGTAGGATGGTAACCCAGTGAGTGGTGACATACACACAGTCTGTATTCTGCCCACTTGTCCACATATCTGTTGTCAGGTGAATTATTTTGCCATATGATGTTTCCAGAATGTTGCCCCTGTACTAACCACCTGCTTGTACAAATCAGCCACAGTTGTCAGTGAAAAATAGTTACAGTTTGGGATATGTAAGTGGGTGCAATACAAGACATCAGTTCTTTAAAACCACTACAAAAGAATAATGTAGCTTGCCAACTATCAACATCTTGGAAACTTTGCAGTTCCACATGTTTACTTTTAGATTATTTTGTGAAGTGTTTTACTCCTTCCCAAGAACTCAAAAAGTGTGGGTTGGCAGTAAGTGGCAGAAGAACTGTGTAACTTTACTGCTTTTACAACACGATTTGAGTAGGTGGTGGGGGTGCAGCAGCATGTGTGAGAAGTCCATGACTCTTTTTATCTTCCACAACAAACTCTGAGTCATACTCCTCTGCATCAAGAGCCATAGGTGTTATTTCAAATGAAGGAAATCTTGGCACGTTGTCTGACACTTCAACAGCACTTCTATAGTGTCCCTGATACTTTTAGGTATGCTTCTGCTACTGCTAGTTAAGGCACCTCTAACAAGTTGATGGTATGTCTCTCAATCAGCCCTGTGGTTCTTTTTTATGTTGGATCACAGTTAAGAGGTGCCTAGGTGTGAGCCTGCTTTCACACTGCTCAAATGGATGTTGTGACAATGTTGATGATAATTGACATGGTGATTGTGTATTTTTAAACATCTTTACTTGGCCAGAGTTAGACTTTCCAATTGATCTGTCAGAGGGTTTATAAATAGGCACAGTGCTCCTTTTCAATTGTGGAAGACTGAGACTTTGCCTTTCAGCTAATTTTATGGTCATGCTATCCTCTCACTCTCAACTTCATCTATATCTGAAGAAGAGGAGGATGCTTAGGGGGATCTATTCTAGATCAACATCATCATCCATAATTATGTCATCCTCAGCATCGCCTGCCGTTTCTTCCCAACTACTTTTATATTCCTCTAGGCTTTTTTGAAATCTCAAATAATGTCTTTTTACTTTCCCCTCACAAGGATTATCAGCACATTCTCCACTACATTGAGCACTGGTGCGTTTACTCTCACTGTCAGGGAAAACAGTTGATTGAACTGCCACACTTTCTTTTTTTATGCCAACAACATAAGAATGTGACTAATTATTGTTGTCAGTGTTCTTACATGGTTTATTAATATTACTGGAGGTGGTGGAATTTTTTTATGTGACTTTGACAAACAGCCTCCTCAGGAGGAGAAGGATAATCATTTATTGAACATGCTGAAACAAACATGGCTGCAGTTTTTGGATATCCACTTTACTAACATGTTCCTGCACTCCATCTGCTACTTTTGTCCCTACCCTGCCCCTAGCACATTTGCTGGAAATTATTAAACAGTGAAGTAAACAACAGAACTGATTGTTTGTGTATGATACCTTGCCTTTTACAAACACACTCTCTCTTCTAGCATCTGTCTGCCTTAGTAAAAGCCCATGTCAGTGTCCAAGTGACTTATCAAACTAGTTTTAATTTTTTTTATTTGTTATAGTATTTTCCATTTACCATATTTTCCATTCTATCAGCATAGAAAATAAACCCTGCACTGCTTCTTCTCCCCACACTCCCCTAATACAGAGACCTGCCTACAGATAGGAATATAGATCACAGAATTTTCTTTTTTATGGGTGATAAATATCCTTTTCTCCCTACACACACACACTCACTCAAACGCCCCTAACACAGAAATAACAGCCAGACCAATAGGGAAGTAAAGCTGCAGAGAATATTTCATATCTTGTCTGTACAAAAGACATTTATGACCAAAAGTAGCCTCCACTGCCACTATCTAGATAATAATGTGTAGTGTATGTGTGGACATTTTGCCAGGTAGTGGCTTTGCAGATCTGCTAAACTGAAGCTTGTTCCTTCTCAGCTCATTAAGCCAAAATGGCTCTGGAGGGTCCATATTTTGAGCTTTATAGACTTCTTCAATAGTTATCTATTAGATTTTTCCCTGCCTTTAGAAAATCTGAAGAAGTTTACAAACAAGGTGTAGGACTTTCTGAGGGTGCTTATTTTGTGGATGCAAAACTGCCAAGAATGTTTCATATCTTGTGCAAAAGACTCTTCTCTTTCCATTTGTGTATCAGGGAACAGTGTAGGAAGTCAGATCTCCTGACTTCTGTGGAAGGAGGACAAGAACCTGCACACAAGCTCTAGAAAAATCATAAGTGACCAATTCTGGGTTAAATAAGAAGAATGGGTTCTTGACAGACAGGGCCTGGTGTTCAACAGCTCTTCTTGTAGATGCAAAGGCTCCTAAATATATCACTGACTTAAGAGACAGCAACTTCAGTGTTAAGTTCAATGGATCAAAGGGTTCTTTTAGCAAATTCTTAAGTTCAAGGTTACTTATAAGTACTTCAAGAGCGATTTCAAAACTGAGATTGCCAAGTAAGGGTAAGGTAGGAGAATAGAGAGAGATGAGTCTTTCAACAGTCATCCTCAACATTCTGTTCTTGCAGAAAGGTCACCACCACCATTATCATGACCGTGAAAACTCTGGGTGCCAAAGAAACACTTTAAAGGGATAGTAACACTTCATAATAAAAGCAGTTCTAATTAAGCATCATAGTATTTGGACTTTGGAGAGTGTTATTTCAGTTCTGTCAGAGTTATAGTTCAAGAGTAATTCAATGACAAAGTGTCCCCCTCCCACCCCTTTTCCTGATGTAACACTGTTCAGCCAGATCAGAAGGGAGGTGCCCAGGTAGACTGCAGAGGGGGACAATCTTCAATTAAGATAAGGGAAAAACCTGAAAAACTTGTCAAGGGGGACTGGGCTTTCATTGTTCTCACTGTAAGAAGATTGTCCCCTGCTGTCATCTGTCTGGTCTATGGACTGCATTCCACATCTGAGAAGAGATGGCTTACACTAGGTAAAAGGGGCGGGAGGGGGAAACTTTGCTTGTGAATATCTCTTAAACCATAAAGGTCTGAGAGATAAGACTTATATCGTTCTTCATGTTTTTTTAATGCCTACAAAATAAAATAAAGTTAAAACGAAGTATTAATATCCCTTTAAAGGCCTACTTCTTATTTTTAATTTCCCTACAAACCTCTTTATTAAGCCACATTGGTCTTAATTTGCTCTTCTTGTATTAATTCCCAATGGTAGATGGGACACGAAAATGTCATTACCATACTTACAAACTTATTTCACTTTGTTGCACTGGAAGTTATATTTCTCCAGTCAATTTCTGTGTAGATTAAATATTCCATTACTATTATATTTCCTGTCCAAGAAGCTTTTTCTGTTTGCAGTAACAGTTGGGCTACTTCAAACTCCCCAATATTAGGTGGCTTGTAGCAAATTCCCATTAACATCTTTTTTTATTAAGTATACCCCCATTGTGTATTTCAAGTCACAGGATACATAATTAACTCTGTACAAAAATGAATGAAGTGTTTAATCAGAAACAACTGTCCTGTCTTTGGGATTTGAAGGTCTTCTTTTTGTTCTCAGTATGATAGTAACATAGTAACATAGTGGATAAGGCTGAAAAAAGACATGCGTCCATCAAGTCCAGCCCATGCCAATAACACTCCTGTTGATCCAGAGGAAGGCAACAAAAAAAGCCCTCTGGAGCAATTTCCAGTGTAGGGGTGTGTGTGTGTGTGTGTGTGTGTGTGTGTGTGTGTCAAATAGTTCCCCGGCTCAATATCCTATTTGCTTTGAAGCCATCTGTCATAACTGTCAATATTGTTCTGTGCTAGATAGGCATCCATTGCTTTTTTGAATGCAGTTACATTACCTGCAAGCACAACATCCCGAGGCAAAGAATTCCATAGCCTTACCGCCCTTACTGTAAAGAATCCCTGCCTGTGTTTTAGTCGAAAGTGCCTTTCCTCAAGTCTTAATGGATGACCTCTTGTTCTTAGCTCAGCTCTTTGCATAAATAATTCATTGGATAGTTCTTTGTATTGACCTTGAATGTATTTGTAAATGGTAATCATATCACCCCTTAGACGTCTCTTTTCTAATGTAAACAAACCCAGTTTGGCTAGTCTCTCTTTGTAACTCAGATCCTCCAATCCCTTTATCAGTTTTGTTGCACGTCTCTGCACCTTTTCCAGTTCAGCAATGTCTTTTTTTAGAACAGGTGCCCAAAATTGTACTCCATATTCTAGATGAGGCCTAACCAAGGATTTATACAGAGGTAGGATAATATTAGCATCCCTTGCTTCTACACCTCTTTTTATGCAGGCTAGTACTCTATTTGCTCTTGCAGCAGCTGAGTGACTCCGCACACTGCTGTGAAGACTATTGTCTATCAGTACACCTAAATCTTTCTCTAATGAGGATTTCCCAAGTTGTTTCCCATTTAGAGTATCACAGGTGATAGATTGTGTATGGCTAAACTTGTAACTACACACACTTGTCAGACATCCTGTCATACTCCTCCAGGCATTAGTCTTTCTTGTCTTTCTTAATTTCTTTGGCATAGAAGCAGACAATTTATTTGTTGAGATCTGATACATTTCTAAAGACAAACGCTGGCTTCCTTGATGTAACAATTTAACTCTTTGAGTGCCAGAGAGGTATCTAACGCATTGCGTTGCAATGTGTTAGATACCTCTCTGGCACTCAAAGGGTTAAGGACCAGAAAGATATGCAGTAGTTTTTAGAAAAGCTATCCTTAGAATTCAATTAGCTGCTGGAGTGCATCTAGTAAAACGTCATATGTGGAACCTTTTTTCCTACTCTTTATTTTCCATTTTTATTTCTTACCTTTCTTCTCGTAGTTGTTCTCTGGGTATTCTTTTAGTTTTTTCCACTGCTCGATCTAGAGTGTAATGACAGTATCATTTTTCCTTTAAATCTCTTATAGTTTGGATGTCTGTTATAGGAAGACCTTTTATCTAGCAGCTCTTGATCAATTGCAGTTGATCTTATGAAACTCTTTAGCCATTTTATAATGTATGCTACTTGTTTATGTATCAGTTCACTTTCACCACTTTTATAGTGGGTTTTTTTCTAACTCTAGAGGGAAGAGCTGAAAAGTAGCAAAGGAAACACAAAAGGATAAAAATATATCTAAATGAAGTAACTTTAATCAATTGAATAAAAGCAAAAAGAAGTAGGCAAATATACACTTGTCCTGGGTTTTATGTTCTACAGGACTCCAAGCCCCTTTTTATATCCTCAATTCTGTATCCCCCTTCCGTCAGTCCCTTTTGTCCTCAATGTATCTGTTTTTGTTTCTTCCTTTTTGGTTCATCCTGTACCCTCTGAGATGGAGGCAAACTTAGAGTCTTTAGTTTTGAAAGAAAGACCACACTATAGGTTCTAGGAAACAAGGGGTATAAAACAGTCACTAGATGGGATTTGCAGGCAGCTTGGGCAGGAAAAGATCAAATTAAAGAAGTGTGCTAGAACTGACTCATATTCTTGGACCTCTGTCAGCTTCCTCAAGTGAAGAAAGATGCTAAGTTTGCCACAATGTCAGTGTAAGCATGATCAAATAGCAAAGAAGAAGCTGAAACAGAAACATTGAAGACAAAAGTGACCGATAAAAGGGGGATGCAATATCATGCTATAAAGGAACCCCTAGGAGCATAAAACCCAAGATATAAGTTTGTGACTGTGCATTTGTCTACTTTTTAAGAAATGTTATTTTGATTTATTATACTTACTGCACTTAGATTAGATCTATTTTTATCCCTTTTTGTTCATGCTTCACACTACTGTACTGTTCACAGTTTGACAAGGCCTTCAATGAATTAAGCTGCAGAAGGACCACTACATATTAATAGTGAGGTGATATACACATTGTATGAACCTCTCATCGATATGTACTCACCGTATTTCATTACCCACCATTCCATTTCATCTTCATACATTTACATTTTTTACTTTCTGCACCTACTTAGGTTGAAATATTTTAGTATTTTGGAATATTCTAGTCATAAGACTTTTTTAATATCTTATTAGTCTTTATATATTTACCATTCTCTATTTTATTCCATGAGGTGAATACTAATAGATAATTGCTTTATTGTTTATGGGTACATCTTATACTATACTATTCTTACATTTTTATATTTATTTTCCACTCATCCCTCTATGGTACACAGTTTTGTTGTACTCTACGCCAGCGACATTTACTTGAGTTAACTGAGATCTCCAAATCCAGGAATGCAACAGAATCACAACTGACTTTGTGAATTTGAAGCCCAAATCATTGATGATTATTGTCATAATATATTCTAGCAGTTCTTCCTCTCACCCTTTCTAAACTCTTTTCTACATTAGTGTATTATAACAGTTGTGTTGAGGTAATTGCTTCAGACTTGTTTTCTTTTTCTGTCTACTTTCTACTACCCATGGGCATTCACAATGCCAATGGGTAGTAGTAATGGTGGTGGGAATGAGTCTAGAATCATCATTCCCCCAGACTGTAGTGGTGAAACCAATATTAGCAGTGACATGGGAGAGGTGGTGGTGGATCCTACTAGCTGAGGCAGATGCAGCAACAGCTACCACCACTTCAGGGTGCATCTGGGCAAAAGTTGTCCAGTTACCATATTCCTTCTCCTCCTTTACTTTTTCGAAAATCATAGGTGTTAGTTTATTTTTTCCTTGAAAGCACAAAGGGTTTGTGCCGTTATCAACAATTACAATGTGTACAATGCGTGAAAACTTTTTGATGAGGGTGAAGGACTGGGATCACACGCCTTGTCGGCACATCTGCATACTGATAAATGCCTCCGCAGTTCAGGCAGCAGTTTGGGCACTAAGGTAGGCAATAATTTGATTACAGCATTATTTCCAACATAGTTTATGCAGGTTGCATATATGATTGTGAGTAGACATCAGCTTTTTATATTGATTATGAAATATTTATTTCACAATGGAGTTTCCTCTATTTATTTTAAGTGTGGTTTATTCCATTGTTTTGTGGAAAATACACAATTTGCTTTTTTTCCAGTGGATATATTCATGCATTGAAAATACATAACCTTCAATTTCTCAAATATTTTCTTCCCTTTTTCTTTACTTCTTCCTTTGCCTCAATCATTTTGCATGAGGTTTTTTATCATATGTTTTCTTTGTAAATAATTGAATAAAACATGTATGTAGATGAACAATCCATATTGTAATGGCAATTTATCAGTAGGAACTGTAAAGAAAAAGAAGAACAGGGACCTTTTTGCTGACAATGGTAATTTCATTGGCAGTGCCTTTTCCTCATTACGTTTTTCCCGACCTAAATCAATGGAGATTGTAAACTAATTTCCCAACACATTAACTTCCTAACTTGTTTTTACACTATTGAAATCAATGTAAGATCAATGAAGATTGCGTTTTCTGTCCACATTAACCTTTTAGGTATTAGAGGGTGTGCTTCCTGTTGCTTTGCAATGCATTGTGCTATCCTCTGGTAATTAAAGAGTTAACTTCTCTCAGTAAGTTTTTTTTTTTGTATCATTGAAATCAATAGGAAATGTTATTTTCAAAAATGGTATCACTATTTTTGCATAAGAAATCATTTTCATGTCAAAATTCTTATAAGGAGTAAACAAAAGATTTCACCCAGACCTTCCTAAGGAGGATAATGATTTCCAATTAAATATGGGTATATTTTATTTAACTGAGTCAGAGAATGGTAAAATAAAACAATAATAACAGTAATAATTATAATGATAATAACAATACAGCAGAATGCAACAGTCAAAAGCTCATAAATGTATGTAACACTTCATCAGTGATAGTCACTCTGTGGACTTGTATTGCAATTTACTATGCATCACTCTGGTACATAAAGTGTTATTTCCCTTCAACAGGTTTTTGTCTTATTGAAATCAATGGGACTTGCTACTTTAACAAATGGTTACTCCCTTTTTACCTAAAAATGAATTTTCATGGAACGGAAAACAATTGTTCTAAATAGGAATTTTCAGACGGTTTTATCTAAAATAATTACGATTTTCTCCTTAAATTTGGACACATTTTATTTATTGGTGTCAGAAATGAAAAAAAATAAATCCAGAAAGTAATAATCAGACATATATAAATGTATGAAACACTGCATTGAACTAGATACCCCTGGATTTCAGCTGTTTGTGATTGTGGAACCCATTACCCCAACAGTTCCCAACAGCTAGCTCATCAGTAAACAATTTATTATCATGGGAAATTGCAGATGACTTAATGCAATATAAATGAAAACTAGTGTTAACTCATTTTATTGCATCTAGGGAACAGATATAATGGTCGTACACTACTGTAATGCCATGTTAGACTAACCAGGTATACACCCTAGTGAAACTGCATACTCACACAGCACTAACAAAAGAGGACACATTATGTGCCTCTTAACCCTTTGAGTGGCAGAGATATTGAAAATAATAATACTATAACTGAGGGCTGTAGACACAAATAGCGCCTGGGAATTCAATATGACTGACATGAGAGTAGTCAATATACACTGTCAGCCTATAGATTCTCCAGTGGCTACTATATTGAATTGAGAGAGCTAGGTACTGTTTATCCATTAAGACATTAATTATAGTGAATTTTCCTAATGCTGTTTACTTTGTGTTTAAAAATAGCTCAAATCAGAACTTCATGTAAAATATGCCTGAAATCACCCTTTATACTCATGAGGAAGAATTCTGTTTGTGGTGATAATGTTTGCACTGTGTAGTTCTAGGTTTATACTCTACTTTAAAGGGATAGTAATTAGTGATGAGCGAGCACCCCAATGCTCGGATGTTCGGGTGCTCTGACCGAGCACCCCCTGAGGCTCGAGTGCTCGGCCGAGCATCCGAGCCCCATTGAAGTCAATGGGAGGACTCGAGCATTACACCAGGCACCCCCTGCTCTGATGAGGGGAGGGTGCCTGGTCCATAGGAAAAGGGCAGAAAAAGATGGAAACACTACAGAAATGGTTCAGGGACAGCATAGGGAGGATGTCTGGATGCACCTTGGACTCCAACATCGCTGCTGGGAACGATCTTTCGCCCGTAGTACGCCATTTTTACAGACTGACCATAAAACACACAAAAAGGAAAATAAAAACGACTTTAGGCGAAAAATTGTTACCAAACAATATTTGCTGTATATTTACTTGTATATCATCTGCAAATTCTCCCAAAAATTTCCTTGATTTTCAGAACTGAGGCCATGATTAAGAGGGAAACGTGCGCAGAGGCAAATTCTCCCAAAAATTTCCTTGATTTTCAGAACTGAGGCCATGATTAAGAGGGAAACGTGCGCTGAGCTGACCATCTAAAACATTATGGGTGAGGGTCTGCTGCAGAGCTGACCATCCTAAACATTATATGCGAAGGCCCGCTAGTGAGCTGACGCTATAAAACATTATATGAGAGGGCCCGCTAGAGAGCTGACCCAATAAAACATTATATGAGAAGGCCCGCTGGTGAGCTGACCTATATAAAAATTGGCAAACAGGGCCCGCTGGTGAGCTGGCCCTATATAAAAATTATATCACAGGGCCCGCTGGTGAGCTGGCCCTATATAAAAATTATATCCCAGGGCACGCTGGTGAGCTGGCCCTATATAAAAATTATATCCCAGGGCATATGGAAGAGGAGGAGGAGGATGAGAAGATTAAGAGTCAACCATATACCCGTTTTTTGGGTGGAAGGGGTGAATGGGAATACAGAGTATTCCCATCATTGTAAATAACATATATAAAGTGAGTTTATGTTCCCCCGGGGCTTTCCTCCAGTGGAGTGGAGAAGTCAGGGGAAATCCAGGCCTTGTTCATTTTTATAAGTGTCAACCTATCAGCATTGTCGGTGGAAAGGCGGATACGCTTATCTGTTATGATGCCACCAGCAGCACTAAATACCCGCTCAGACAGAACGCTGGCGGCAGGGCAGGCCAGCACCTCCAAGGCGTAGAGTGCCAGTTCATACCACGTGTCCAGCTTGGACACCCAGTAGTTGTAAGGCACAGAGGGATCATTGAGGACGCTGACACGGTCTGCTACGTACTCCTTCACCATCTTCCAAAACTTTTCCCTCCTTGTGACACTAGGCTGCGCATCAGGGTGAGGGTGCTGCCGGGGTGTCATGAAGGTGTCCCACGCCTTGGAGAGTGTTGCCCTGCCTTTCTCGGAACTGCTGTGTGCTCCCCTTTTCTCCCCTTCTCGGTTGGCCAAGGTAGCACGTACTCTGCCGCCAGCGTTGTCAGATGGAAAATTTTGGAGCAATTTTTCAACAAGAACCTTCTGGTATTGCACCATTTTGCTTGTCCTCTCCACCGGAGGAATGAGAGATGAGAAATTCTCTTTGTAGCGGGGGTCCAGAAGGGTGAACACCCAGTAATCCGTGTTGTCTAAAATGCGTACAACGCGTGGGTCACGGGAAAGGCAGCCTAACATAAAGTCAGCCATGTGTGCCAGAGTACCAACAGTCAAGATTTCGCTGTCCTCACCAGGAGGCTGACTCTCAATATCCTCATCCTCTTCCTCCTCTTCTGCCCACCCACGCTGAAGAGATGGAACTAAAGTTCCATGGCTACCCTCTGTAGCGGAGGCAACCGTGTCTTCCTCCTCCTCCTCCTCCTCCTCCTCCGCCTCCTCCAATTGTCGCTGAGAAGACGAAGTGAGGGTGCTCTGGCTATCACCTTGTGTAAGCTCTTCCTCCCCCATTTCCACCTCTTCCACATGCAAAGCGTCGGTTTTAATTGTGAGCAGCGAGCGTTTCAGTAGACACAGAAGTGGGATGGTTACACTGATAATAGCGTTATCGCCGCTCACCATCTGTGTCGATTCCTCAAAATTGCGTAAAACCTCGCAGAGGTCTGACATCCATTCCCACTCCTCACTTCTGATTACAGGAAGTTGAACGGAGAGGCGACGACCGTGTAACAGCTGGTACTCCACTACTGCCCTCTGCTGCTCACAAAGCCGGGCCAACATGTGGAAGGTGGAGTTCCAGCGCGTGCTCACGTCACACAGCAGCCGGTGAGCTGGCAATTGTAAGCGCTGCTGCAGCTTCAACAGGCCGGCCGAAGCTGTTGATGACTTACGGAAATGTGCACACACGCGGCGCACCTTGGTCAAGAGATCATGCACATTGGGGTAGGTTTTTAGAAATCGCTGCACCACTAAATTAAATACATGCGCTAGGCATGGTACGTGTGTGAGCTTGCCGAGCTCCAAAGCCGCCACCAAGTTACGCCCATTATCACACACAACCATGCCTGCTTGCAGGTTGAGTGGCGAGAGCCACTGCTCGGTCTGGTGACTAATCCCCTGCAACAGCTCTGAGGCCGTGTGCTGTTTGTCCCCAAGGCAGATCAGCTTCAGCACGGCCTGTTGACGCTTCCCCACTGCAGTGCTACACTGCTTCCAGCTACTGGCTGATGGGGGAGTGGCGGTGTGTGTAGAGAATTCGGAGGTGGAAACGGAGGAGGAGGAGCCAATAACGTAGGTGCTGGTGGAAACCCTGATGGAGGTAGGGCCCGCAATCCTCGGCGTGGGTAGCACCCGTGCCATCCCAGGGTCCGAGTCGCTCCCAGCCTCCACGACATTCACCCAGTGTGCCGTCAGGGAAATGTAGCGTCCCTGGCCACAAGCACTTGTCCATGTGTCAGTCGTTAAGTGGACCTTCCCAGTAACTGCGTTGGTCAGGGCACGGGTGATGTTACGGGACACATGGTGGTGTAATGCGGGGATGGCACACCGGGAAAAGTAGTGGCGGCTGGGGACCGCGTACCGAGGGACAGCTGCTGCCATCAGGCTGCGGAAGGACTCAGTGTCCACAAACCTAAATGGCAGCATTTCGATGGCCAGTAATTTTGAAAGGTGTGAGGTTAGTGCTATGGCCTGTGGGTGGGTGGCTGGGTACTTTCTCTTGCGCTCAAATGCCTGGGGTAACGACATTTGGACGCTGTGCTGGGACAGGGAAGTGGATGTGGTCGCTGATGGTGCTTCAGATGGTACAGGTGCAGGGCGGGAGGTATGCGGGCCTGCGCCTTCGACAGGCGATTGGCCGGCACCGAAAACAGGGGAAGAGGAGGCAGTGGTGTGGCCTGCAGACACAGGTGGGCGATCCAGGCGTTCCTCCCACTTACTACGGTGCTTGGATGCCATGTGTCGGATCATGCTGGTGGTGGTGAGGTTTCTAGTGTTCATGCCTCGGCTCATTCTGGTGTGGCACAGGTTGCAAACTACAATTCTTTTGTCGTCCGCACTTTCCTTAAAAAAACGCCATACCGCGGAACACCTACCCTTTGGCAAGGTAGATTTACGCAAGGGGGTGCTCCGTGGAACATTTGCGGGCCGGTTTGGTGCGGTCCGCCTTCTTTCTGTAGCCACACCACTGCCTCTTCCAGCCTGTTGCGGTGCTGCAGATGGCTCACCCTCAGGACTGCTGTCATCGCTCGGCTCTACACCTTCCCAGGTGGGGTCAGTCACCTCATCGTCCACCAAGTCCTCCTCCACTTCCTCACTCTGATCATCCTCCTCAAGTCTTGATCCCACCACATACTCAGTCATTGACAACTGTATAACATTCTCCTCAACAAGGTCTTGAGACGGAAATAGTGGTTGATTTAATGGCAACTGTGTCTCATCATCATCATCATCATCATCCACTACTTCCTTTGACCTTAAATGCCGTTCACATCTGTCATCTTCTTGTGATTGGGTAGCCTCTAGAGGTTGTGAATCAGGGCACAAGATGTCATGTTCCTCTGCAAGCGTGCTTGGAGAGAGGGTCAAATGAAGGATTGGTGATGAGACGAGCTCATCACTATATCCCAGTGTGGGATCACTTCTTTGACCAGACCGTGTATGGTGGGAGGAAGGATGATCAGAGTGAGGATTATGTTGACCAGACTCTTGGCTACTGAGAGTGGACTTGGTGGAAGACAGGGTGGTGCTTAACCGACTGGAAGCAGTATCAGCTGTCATCCAACCGACCACCTGTTCGCACTGGTCGGACCTCGAGAGTGATGTCCTGCGACGCCCTGTGAAATCAGACATGAAGCTAGGTATGGTGGATGTCTTTCTTTCTTGTGCTCTGGCACCAGGCACAGTTTCTCCGCGTCCTGACCCGCGCCCTGAACTTTCAGGATCACGTCCACTTCCCCGTCCCTTTTTACCCGCCTTCTTCATCTTACACAGAATATGTGACTTTAATATTTGAGTTTGAAAACTTAACAGTATTTCTTATAATTCTGCAACTGTACAGAGTACACAGAATAGGCTGTTAAACGGCGTTGAAACACACTGAATGGAATATGTGACTTTGATATTTTAGTTTGAAGACTTAACAGTATTTCTTCCTATTCTGCAACTCTGCACAGTACACAGAATAGGCTGTTAAACGGCGTTGAAACACACTGAATGGAATATGTGACTTTAATATTTGAGTTTGAAAACTTAACAGTATTTCTTATAATTCTGCAACTCTGCAGAGTACACAGAATAGGCTGTTAAACGGCGGTGAAAGACACTGAATGGAATATGTGACTTTAATATTTGAGTTTGAAAACTTAACAGTATTTCTTTATTTCTTATAATTCTGCAACTCTGCAGAGTACACAGAATAGGCTGTTAAACGGCGTTGAAACACACTGAATGGAATATGTGACTTTGATATTTTAGTTTGAAGACTTAACAGTATTTCTTCCTATTCTGCAACTCTGCACAGTACACAGAATAGGCTGTTAAACGGCGTTGAAACACACTGAATGGAATATGTGACTTTAATATTTGAGTTTGAAAACTTAACAGTATTTCTTATAATTCTGCAACTCTGCAGAGTACACAGAATAGGCTGTTAAACGGCGGTGAAAGACACTGAATGGAATATGTGACTTTAATATTTGAGTTTGAAAACTTAACAGTATTTCTTTATTTCTTATAATTCTGCAACTCTGCAGAGTACACAGAATAGGCTGTTAAACGGCGTTGAAACACACTGAATGGAATATGTGACTTTGATATTTTAGTTTGAAGACTTAACAGTATTTCTTCCTATTCTGCAACTCTGCACAGTACACAGAATAGGCTGTTAAACGGCGTTGAAACACACTGAATGGAATATGTGACTTTAATATTTGAGTTTGAAAACTTAACAGTATTTCTTATAATTCTGCAACTCTGCAGAGTACACAGAATAGGCTGTTAAACGGCGGTGAAAGACACTGAATGGAATATGTGACTTTAATATTTGAGTTTGAAAACTTAACAGTATTTCTTTATTTCTTATAATTCTGCAACTCTGCAGAGTACACAGAATAGGCTGTTAAACGGCGGTGAAAGACACTGAATGGAATATGTGACTTTAATATTTGAGTTTGAAAACTTAACAGTATTTCTTATAATTCTGCAACTGTACAGAGTACACAGAATAGGCTGTTAAACGGCGTTGAAACACACTGAATGGAATATGTGACTTTAATATTTGAGTTTGAAAACTTAACAGTATTTCTTATAATTCTGCAACTGTACAGAGTACACAGAATAGGCTGTTAAACGGCGTTGAAACACACTGAATGGAATATGTGACTTTAATATTTGAGTTTGAAAACTTAACAGTATTTCTTATAATTCTGCAACTGTACAGAGTACACAGAATAGGCTGTTAAACGGCGTTGAAACACACTGAATGGAATATGTGACTTTAATATTTGAGTTTGAAAACTTAACAGTATTTCTTATAATTCTGCAACTCTGCAGAGTACACAGAATAGGCTGTTAAACGGCGGTGAAAGACACTGAATGGAATATGTGACTTTAATATTTGAGTTTGAAAACTTAACAGTATTTCTTTATTTCTTATAATTCTGCAACTCTGCAGAGTACACAGAATAGGCTGTTAAACGGCGGTGAAAGACACTGAATGGAATATGTGACTTTAATATTTGAGTTTGAAAACTTAACAGTATTTCTTATAATTCTGCAACTGTACAGAGTACACAGAATAGGCTGTTAAACGGCGGTGAAAGACACTGAATGGAATATGTGACTTTAATATTTGAGTTTGAAAACTTAACAGTATTTCTTATAATTTTGCAACTCTGCAGAGTACACAGAATAGGCTGTTAAACGGCGGTGAAAGACACTGAATGGAATATGTGACTTTGATATTTTAGTTTGAAAACTTAACAGTATTTCTTATAATTCTGCAACTGTACAGAGTACACAGAATAGGCTGTTAAACGGCGGTGAAAGACACTGAATGGAATATGTGACTTTAATATTTGAGTTTGAAAACTTAACAGTATTTCTTATAATTTTGCAACTCTGCAGAGTACACAGAATAGGCTGTTAAACGGCGGTGAAAGACACTGAATGGAATATGTGACTTTGATATTTTAGTTTGAAGACTTAACAGTATTTCTTCCTATTCTGCAACTCTGCACAGTACACAGAATGTGCTGCTACACTGCGGCGAAGCACACTGAATGGAATATGTGACTTTGATATTTTAGTTTGAAGACTTAACAGTATTTCTTCCTATTCTGCAACTCTGCACAGTACACAGAATGTGCTGCTACACTGCGGCGAAGCACACTGAATGGAATATGTGACTTTGATATTTTAGTTTGAAGACTTAACAGTATTTCTTCCTATTCTGCAACTCTGCACAGTACACAGAATGTGCTGCTACACTGCGGCGAAGCACACTGAATGGAATATGTGACTTTGATATTTTAGTTTGAAGACTTAACAGTATTTCTTCCTATTCTGCAACTCTGCACAGTACACAGAATGTGCTGCTACACTGCGGCGAAGCACACTGAATGGAATATGTGACTTTGATATTTTAGTTTGAAGACTTAACAGTATTTCTTCCTATTCTGCAACTCTGCACAGTACACAGAATGTGCTGCTACACTGCGGCGAAGCACACTGAATGGAATATGTGACTTTGATATTTTAGTTTGAAGACTTAACAGTATTTCTTCCTATTCTGCAACTCTGCACAGTACACAGAATGTGCTGCTAAACTGCGGCGAAGCACACTGAATGGAATATGTGACTTTGAAATTTTAGTTTGAAGACTTAACAGTATTTCTTCCTATTCTGCAACTCTGCACAGTACACAGAATGTGCTGCTACACTGCGGCGAAGCACACTGAATGGAATATGTGACTTTGATATTTTAGTTTGAAGACTTAACAGTATTTCTTCCTATTCTGCAACTCTGCACAGTACTCAGAATGTGCTGCTAAACTGCGGCGACGCACACTGAATGGAATACGTGACTTTGATATTTTAGTTTGAAGACTAAACAGAATGTGCTCTAATCTGCAACTTTGCACACTAAACAGAATGTGCTCTAATCTGCAACTTTGCACACTAAACAGAATGTGCTCTAATCTGCAACTTTGCACACTAAACAGAATGTGCTCTAATCTGCAACTGTGCACACTAAACAGAATGTGCTCTAATCTGCAACTTTGCACACTAAACAGAATATATATATATTTTTTTTTTTTTGTTTTTTTCCCCCCACACCAAATAACCTGCTGCCCCCACACACAGTAGTCCTAAAAAGGACTTTTGGTTCTTTTTTTTTCACAATTTTTGTTTTTTTCCTCCCTACACTGCCTTTCCCTTCCTATCCTCAGCTCTCCCTGGCTCAGACTGAGCCGAACTCGCTGGTCAGGTGCTATACAGCACCTGACCACGGGTTCTGGCCAGCCAATCAGTGTAATGCCAGCAGCCAACATGGCTGCTGGCATTACACCGATGTCAGAGCCTCCCTGCACGTTTATTGGCTGCGCAGCAGCCGCAAAACGTGCGGGGAGGAGACCCGAACATGGCGGGCGAGCACATGCGGTACTCGTACGAGTACCGACATGTGCCGAGCAGAGCGATGCTCGAGCCGATCCGAGCATCGGCCGAGCATGCTCGCTCAACACTAATAGTAATACTTCGTTTTTAACTTTATTTTATTTTATTTTGTAGGCATTAAAAACACATGAAGAATGATATAAGTCTTATCTCTCAAACCTTTATGGTTTATGAGATATTCACAAGCAAAGTTTCCCCCTCCCGCCCCTTTTACCTAGTGTAAGCTGTCTCTTCTCAGATGTAGAATGCAGTCTATAGACCAGACAGATAACAGAAGGGGACACTCTTATTCCTATGAAAACAATGAAATCCCTGCCCCCCTTGACAAGCTTTTCAGGTTTTTCCCTTATCTTAATTGAAGATTGTCCCTCTCTGCAGTCTACCTGGGCACCTCCCTTCTGCTCAGGCTGAACAGTGTGACATCAGTAAAAGGGGCGGGAGGGGGACACTTTGTCATTGAAATACTCTGGAACTACAACTCTGACAGAATTGAAATAACACTCTCCAAAGTCCAAATACTATGATGATTAATTAGAGCTACTTTTAATATGAAACATTACTATCCCTTTAAAAAAAAGTTAATCCTTTCAGTGCCACTGGGGTACACAATGCATTGCAAAGCAATGCATTGAATACCCCTCTGGCACTGTAAGGTTTAAACTCTATTCTCTTGTGGGTGAATCTCATGTGCTAGTTTAAAAACACCTGTTCCCACAATGTTGCTTTTAATGAAGATGGACATGATGAACAGATCGAACATCCTTTCAGAAAAAAAGTGAGAACCAATATTTTCGTGGGAATTTTTATTTTTAAGATGTAACCATGGCAACAATTATAACTTCCAACTAAAACAAAAACCATAAACATTTTGTACAGAATTCATCAAAATGTGGGTATATCAATGCCACAGTCATTGATCAGTATGTTTAGGCAATCATCAATGACCAGTCACATTTACCTGCCTTGCATCTGTGATGCAGAAAAATAAATATACGCCTGTCTCACGGCACACATATGTATATACATATAGTGTGTATATATGTGTCTGGTCTATGGTATCTGTCAGCTCAAACCTGGCAGATGGGAATGGCAATTTTCCAAGTACATGTTTACTGGTGTATGAACAAGTACCAAGTATAATCCAGCCATCAATAAACTGGAAAATAGTGAATGTGCAAGGAAATCAGAGTACTTCCTTGCACATTCAGCCTTTAGTCATTTGATGATTCCAGCCCAGACAGAAAGGGAAGCACATCTCTTTGAGGGGAATTTTATTCAGATTACTAATATCTCCTTAAATTGAAGAAGAGGATTAAGTAGACCGAAAAAATAGACCTGTTACCTTAAAAGAAATTCAATTTAGGTAATTTAAATAAAATTACCTAGTATGTTGTACTAGCTATTTGATTATAATATATACATTTTAACAAATTAATGCGTATTTGTTGGTGGCACGTTGTGGCACTTTATGTTAAATAGTTTATGTTGGGCCAATATTAGCAAACGCTGCTATGAATTAATTTTGGTGGAGTCTCTATATCAGGGTAGTGTCTAATAGAACAGCAGATGGTAAGATACTATAAAGGGATTTAGCATACAATGTCACACAGTGATATCACAATATAAAGGTTACTTTCTCAAAAATTATTTACTTTACAGAAAAATGGCTAGTTGAACATATAGGCACATTTGAATTATATGTAAAACTGACTAAACTTTTCTTTAAAGTGATAGTAATGCTTAATTTTTTGTTTATTTAATATTATAGGCATTAAAAAATATTAAGAACTATGTAAGTCTTATCGCTCAAACCTTTATGGTTTGAGAGATATTCACAACTAAAGTTCCCTCTCCCTGGCTGCTTCAGTCAAGCCTGCCATCTAGCTGACAAACTTGTATTCTGTTCCACAGACAGGCCGGTGGCTCTTCAGCAGAGCCGAGATCGCGATCTTTAAAAAAAAAACTACTTAACCCCATAAGGACTGCTTTGATCTTTGCCGACGTGCCGGTACACGTGACTTGTTGCGTGTATCGGCACACCACTTTGGGCCCTAAAAGAGGTCACTCCAGTCTTGGAGTGGTCAATTTTAGGCCCCATTTTTACTTACAGCGCTCCCGGTGGAAAGCTGTAAGTAAAAAGCATGTGACGTACTATGACCGTCATTGGTCCTTAAGTATTTAAGGACCATGACCGTCATAGTACGTCCCATAGTCCTTAAAGGGTTAATTGGCAAATTTTGTAGACCATTCCAAAGAAGTAGTTTTTTTAAAGATCGCAATCTCAGCTCTGCTGAAGAACCACTGGCTGCTCTGTGGACCAGAATCCTAATCTGTTAGCTAGATGGCTGACGTCACGGAGCGGGAACTTTAGTTGTGAATATCTCTCAAACCATAAAGGTTTGAGAGATGAGACTTACATAGTTCTTAATATTTTTGTATTGCCTACAATACTAAATAAGCTAAAAATTAAGTATTACTATCACTTTAAGGGACTGGTCCACTTTAATGCACCCCATGTTCATAGGTGGTAACATTTTATTAAATAGAGAAGATGTAATGCACACCTGACAACCAAAAGATTTATTAGAGAATACATATTTTTTTGATCAAGTCTGGTGTTTATTGCTTCTTCTCAGTTTTGTGTGAGGGGGTTGGACCGAGGCCTTATCGGCATTGACACCCATTAAATTCCTTGTTAAGGTGTGCGGAAGAAAATTCCATTAGTAACTTTTTATTGGCCTATTCTGTATCTCCTACTTAACCCTCTGAGTGCCAGAAGGGTACGCAATACATTGCTCTGAAATGCGTTGAATACCCTTCTGGCACTCAAAGGATTAAACTTCTTTTTATAGTGAAACGAACATAAAAGCATGCAAAATATGTTGTTGTTTTTCAAAAGAAAAGGTGAAGTATTTGTAGGAAAACCATCTGCACTGTAGGGGAGAATTAAATATTCCCAAAACTCCAATTAATATAAATGCTGTTTTTAACCCCTGGTAAGCTACAGATGTCTCAAAAGCATTGCAAAGCAATGCTTTGGGACAATGCTAGCATTCAAGAGGTTAAAAGCCCCATCTAAATCATTTGGATTATTTTATTATTATTTATTGCCTGTGTTGCAGTTAGTTTGCCCCAGAATTACTTCACTTATAGGTACCCCCCACAGCCCTCTATTGCGGCCTCTCTAGCGCTCATGATTTGTTTTGGCCCTTAGCAAGCCACACCCACCTGCACAAGCAATGGGAAAGGGGTTTCCACCTATAGTCTTGCTGGAGTTGGTAGAAGAAGCTGCTAGTAGAACTGTACAGTTAAGGCAATATGTTTATAATGCTGTTACTCTCAGCAGTAGGAGCAACAGCAACATCACTAGTAAAACACTGCTTTAACCCTGAGGGATGTATGTTCAAAGGCATAACAACAAAAAAATGTGGTATGAAAGACAAAAATAAGTAATTGTATGCATGAACAACATATTTTCTATAGAGTCTACAGCAAAAAACTAGTAATGTCCTTTGTGTACGACACTCCAGAACTGGCGGGCAAAGGGGCGTGGTAAGGGCGTGGCTAAACTATTCTCCAGTCTCGTATAGAGGAAAAGAAAATTTGTTGTAACTAACAACAAAAAAATGTCTTACAAAAGACAAAATTTCTACGTTAAGAAAAAAGTGGAGGAAATGTTCTTGTCGTTACATATGACAATTTCAGTCAGGACAAACGACATACTTCTGATAACATCTGACACTCTTTGAAAATATTAATGATCCCAACGACACAGTACTTTGAAAAGTCGTTACAAACGACAAAAGCTACTTTGCTACTCCTTTGAACATATGGAAGGGGTAGTAATGTTTCAAAATAAACACAGCTCCAATTAATCTTCATAGTATTTGGGCCATGGAGAGTGTTATTTCAATACGGTCAGAGTTGTAGTTCTAGTAATTGAATGATAAAGTATCCCCCTCCTGTGTGTTTTACTGATGTAACACTGCTCACCTCAGAACAGCAAGGTGGTGTCCAGATGGCTTGCAGAGAGGCACAATCTTCAATTAGCATAAGGGAAAAATTGGAAAAACCTGTTAAGGGGGACATGGTTTTCATTGTTCTCACAGTAAGAGATTGTCCTTTGCTGTGAGCTCTCTGGTCAAGGGGCCAGATTCCACATCTGAGGGGAGGTGGCTTACTCTTGGTAAAAGGGGAGTAAGGGAGATACATTATCATTCACTTACTCTTGAACTTCAACTCTGATAGTATTGAAATAACACTCTCCATGGCTCAAATACTATGAAGATTAATTGGAGCTGCTTTTATTTTGAAACATTAATATCACTTTAACATCTGTTTGTCTTTCTTAATACATGTTAGTTAAAAATAATGCGAAATTAGCACTCTGAATAAAGATCTTGCATTGTCTGGCAAGGGAAAATATTCCATTAACCGCTTGAATGCCAGAGGGATATGCCATGCATTTCTTCACAATGCAGTGCATATCCCTTTGGCATTCAAAGGGTTAAAATCTAATTTGCTACATGTAACTTGTAAAACCTCATTGAAGCAAATAGTAATACTCAAAATATGTGTGCTTTGGGGGCTATCTCACATGCATGGGGTTCTTACAATGATTTTCTATTTCCCCAACAGTTACATAGAGTAATGGCAAGCATATCATAGGGTTTGGTTTTTTAGCGCCCCCCCCCCTCCCACACACACACACACTTTTCTGTGGTGTACAATGGGTTGATAATAAAATACTAAGCTGTCCATGGATATTGATTTTGGCCCTTGATGAATGTTGGTCTGTGGTGAAACAATTACCTCTCTACTGGTGAGTCATTCAGTTACCAGCAAGGATTTTGATCTCCCTATTTACATTATTTTTGATCTCTAACAGTAATGTATATCTCTTCGTTACACAGACTCCACACTAGCTCTACTTTGCCATTTATTCTTTGCCAAACTATTTATAAACTCAGCATTAACTGCTGAAAACTAGGAAAGAAAATCCCACCCAGCAGCAGATACTAAGAATTATATATAGTCATGTCAGTAACTGTACTAGTGACTGTATGAGGCTGAAAAACATAGATCTGGAAAATCTCTGTAGCAAACCATCTGCAACACAGAGGACAAATACAATTCACATTGATTTAAATGGGGCTTTTAACTTCCTGAATGCTAGATACGTCTGCAACACATATCAAAGCAATGGTTGGAAACCTCTTATGAATTCAAGGAGATCAAATCCCCATTTAGACCAATGGTAATTTCAGTCATTTTCATTAGGAGTGCTTCAGTATCACTGCATTTCTTATTAATACATTCATATCTAAGACTCAGGGATAAGAATAAAAGCAAGATATTTATTTTGTTATTAACACTTTCAGTGCAGGAACGTGGGGATTTTTTTGCACCCTGGACATTGGAAACATTTTCAGCATTTTTGCTATCCATCAATAGGTCATTTTTTATATATATTTGTGGTCGGGGCTTCCGTAGAATGAAACCTGAGGGGTTGCTATCTCCCCTTGGCCTGCCGTGACCACCGGGGATGAGGCGGCGCAGGTAACCTAAAAGAGGCAGCCTTAAAACCTTTTTTTGAACAAAGTGTGTTGGAGGGGGGGCACAATTGGCGATGCGCCCCGAGGGGAAGTCTGAGGTCCGTACTTAAGGACCTACAGCCCCTCCCACAAATGCGGGCTCAGCCCTACACTTGTGGTCGGGGCTTCCGTAGAATGAAACCTGAGGGGTTGCTATCTCCCCTTGGCCTGCCGTGACCACCGGGGATGAGGCGGCGCAGGTAACCTAAAAGAGGCAAGAGAGACTCTGCTGGTAACTTGTTTATTAATGCTTGCGCAAAGATGACATCACTTTGTTAGGTTAGTGAGAGCTCTACGGATTTCAGTATCTGGGTTAGGTATATATCTATTAAAGCAAGCAGACTGCCATCTTCCTAGCTTTTGAATAATGTGAGCCGGAACCTGGTTTCTCGATGCTGCCGATGCTGCCCCGATCCTGAATGAATGTCCCGAGTAGTTGTTAGGGTTGTACCCCAAACGTGACAGAATGATGCGTACGTAATAGGTGAAAGAGGATGTAGTGAGTGGGCCCGATGAGAGTGGTAGGAGTGGACTATCATTGGGAAGTGGGTGAATGAGGTTAGTGAGGTTAGTTAAGGCTTTGTAAGGGCACCAAGGGTCGTTAGTAGGAAAATATGGAATGTAGTGACCGGTGTGGGATTGATCCGTCTTGGAGTGTGAGAGGAACAGAGTGAAATGATCCGAGTGGTGAGCAAGCTGGTCCTTACACACGAAATCGTCCAATCTTGTGCGTGAGGAGAATTCGCTTGGACGGAGGAAGCCAAAGAAGGCGAGGCATACTGCAGCCTGAATAACAATATTAGTTTGTGCTTGAAAAGGTTTAGTGTTAATGAATTCATAAATACGTTTGAAAATGTGACCAGTGATGGGAAGGCGAGTGCGTGGAGTTAGTTGATGAGAGTTAGAGATTCCTCTGAGGAAAAGCTTAACGCTATAATATGATAGTATTGACGGGTGATACGGATTAAGTAATGCGTGATGGTGCTGTATTCCAGCGAGGAATGCCTTTATGGAGGTAGGTGATAGCTTAAGACCCGAGTGGCAGTGGGTGGCAAAAGCCAGTATGGTGGACTGTGAGTAAGGGTTGTCAGGTTTAGTGATTGCAGTAAAAATCCTGAATGCTTCCCAAGCTCTGTTGTATTCCTTCCTCGTATTAGGGGCCAGAGCTTGATTGATGACTTCTGAAGCTTCCATCAGGAGAGAGTTTATGGCAGGATTAGTTGAGCGAAGGTTGGGGGGGTTGATGGCTGCTCGGCTATGGTTGGGTGCTTGCTGATGAAGTGCTGCAATTGAAATTTGGAGAGCTGATTAGCTGGCTCATTGTCTTGGTTTGTTATTAGGGAGGTGTGTATGAAAAATTTATGGAGTAATGAAAGCCATGTGAGTTTCCTGAGTAATTGAGAAATAAGTGGTGCTGAGGATCTACCTTTCTTGATGATGTTACATGTGGCTAAGCTTGAGGGGTGAAAGATGACTGATTGCCCTGACCACTGGTTACCCCAAAGTTCTGCAGCCGCTACGATGGGGTAAATTTCCAGCAGCGTGTGATTAATCTCTGATATGTTGGCAATCTCTGGAGGCCACTGATGAGAGAACCAAGTGTTGCCACATATAGCTGAAAAACCCATGTCCTCCGTTGCGTCTGTGAACACTGTAGGGCTGCATGTAGTGGGAGAGGGGGGAAACATTGTCCGGCCATTCCAATGCTTAAGAAAGTTTGTCCACATACGGAGATCTGTGAGTGCTGGAGGTTGCAACTGTATTGTGGTATTAGGCTGGGAGGCTGTGGGAAGATGAGAAATAAGGTGGGAGATGAATGAGCCAATGAGAGATTGAAGCTCTGCTTTGGACAGTGAGGTTTTAGTTAATGCGTTCTGAATGGTTGAGTTAATTCTATGTAATTTATCTGATGGAATGCGAGTCTCTAGGGCTATGGCGTCTATAGTAATACCAAGGAATTCAATGGTTTTAGAAGGGCCGCTAGTTTTCTGACTGGAGATTGGGATGTTTAGTGCCTTGAATAACTCTATAAGTTTTGCGAGACTGTTTGTGGATGAATGGTTGTCAATGAGTAGAAAATCGTCTAAATAATGAATTACTGCCGGACATCTGCAGTGGTTTAGCAAGAGCCAGCAGAGGATGTCTGCGAAATCGTCAAAAATTTTGGGGCTGCTGCGGCAGCCAAAAGTGAGGGTGGTAGCAAAATAATATTGGCCCTTCCATTTCATGCCCTGAAGATGCCAGAGAGAGGGATGCACTGGTAGGAGCTTAAATGCGTTTTGTATGTCTGTTTTCGCTAGCCAGCAGTCTGGGAGTGCTTGTTTAATGAGGCTAATTGCATGATCTATGGTGGCGTACTGAAGCGAAAAGGATTCAGGAGGAATTAAAGAGTTTATACTGGGGACTACGGTAGAGGGGGGGGCGGACAAGTCTAATATTAACCGTTTTTTGTGTGAGAATTTCTTAGTCGCAAGACCTAACGGATTGATCCTCCAGATGGGGAAAGGAGGGGAAGGGAAAGGGCCTATTAAAAAATTGTTTTCTGCTTCAATAGCTAGAAGGGCAGATACTTCTGATGGGTCTGAGAGGGCAGAGACTAAGTTGGGGCATTCAACTGAGGTGGAAGGGGAGATTATGATACCGGTGTGAAAACCTTCTTTAAATCCAGTTAGAATGTACTCTATTTTTGCGGAATCCGGGTGAGAAATGAGGAGAGACTGCAACACTGCGATGTATATTCCACCCAGACTTTTATTAATGTGATTGAAACGGGGGCAAATGGTTCTGGAGTGGGCTTTTTTGCAATTTGAGCAAGTATGAGATAGCCTGCACCCGCTAAAGAAACACCCCTTAGAATTAAAGTTGTTGCATATTGGGGTGCTTCCGTTATAGTAGATGGGCCGGCCAAGTTTATCATATGCTGGTGGAGAAGATGAACAACTAGGCTGATTTAGCTGTTGATTGGCGGGTGGGATTGACTGGCTACTGTTTAGGGGAGCCGAGGGGCAGAGGGAGGAAGAATGATAGGAGGACTGGCAATGCTGGCATAATGGGGCTTTAAGGCCAGCAAAGTGCCTGCAAAATAATTCAGTGTCCAAGCTACCCCAATCCAACATAAAATTGAACTGTGCCAAAGCGGCAGCCGACTTGGCGGCAAAAGACCGGTGATAGTCATAAAATGTACTACCTCCGTATTTATGCGCCAAGTCGACCACCAAGTGGAGATAGTGGTCTAGCTCCTGACGTCTGTGAGGGAATGCCGAGCATAAAATGTCCCTGTAGACGCCAAAGGCCAGAACAAACTCCGCCACTGAGAGATTTCTGGACAATCTGGGGTCTTTTGCTTTGAGGGTGACTGAGACATCACCGCAATTAATGACTTTGCTATAGGATAAGTCCTGGGAAGCGATCAGGAGGGACACCAAATTAACTTCTTTCCCTTCTATGATGTCCCTTCTAATGTGAGGTGGGATCATGTGAGCTGGGGAAATTTTAGGGCAAGTGGCTTGAGAAGTACCTGGATGGGCGGGTTCTACAGGTTGGGATTCCTGATTCGTAGGACGTGCGGCTTGTTCCAGAGAGGACACTCTCTTTTGGATGTCTGATATTGCCGACCCCATTTCAGTGAGAAGGTGGGTGATATGACTGAATTGCTCATTAATTTGTGATGTCTGCTAAGGGGAAGGTGAAGGGGAGGGAGGGTTAACCGAGTTGGGGGGGATGAAGCCATCAGGAGTCTATATAGCTCTGCCTTCCCAGAAGAGGCTGGGAATGGGATGTGAAGGCGAGTCAATTCCACCATCAGCTTTTCCACGGTCCATCCGCGGAGTGAGGGGCTTCGTGGAGGGGGGACCAGGTTTTCTGTGATGGGAGCTTCAGTGTCTGATGGTGGTTGATTGTAATTCTCCATGAGGCTGTGAAACAAGAGAAGGCAGCATTGGAACATTCTGAATAACTATTACAGGATAGTATTAGCTACAATTTGGGGAGCTGCTGAAAGTCTGACTACAGGGTGAAATCTGAGAGGAACCCCTGTCTTTCATGATGAGGTGAGGTGTCTACTTAAGGGACCCCCGACCCCTTTGAGGAGGTGGGGTAATGGTAGGTGGTACCTAAGAACTCACGAAGAGGTGAGACCTTCGGCCTCTAGTGAAGAGGAGAGGAATCGGTGATGGGGCCTCCGGCCTCTGCGAGAGGTGAGGGATCGATCGATGGGACCTCCGGCCTCTGCGAAGAGGTGAGGTAACTGTTAATGGGACCTCCGGCCTCTGCGAAGAGGTGAGGTATCTGACTATGGGACCTCCGACCTCTGCGAAGAGGTGAGGTATCTGTCTATGGGACCTCCGGCCTCTGCGAGAGGTGAGGTATCTGTCTAAGGGACCTCCGGCCTCTGCGAAGAGGTGAGGTATCTGTCTAAAGGACCTCCGGCCTCTGCGAAGAGGTGAGGTATCTGTCTATGTGACCTCCGGCCTCTTGTGAAGAGGAGAGGGATCTGAGATGTAGACTGAAGCGCCTCAGGTCCCTGAGAAGGTATGAGGTAAGTGATGGGAAAACTAAGATACTGCAGAGAGGGGCTGGGTACCCAAGGGTGTGCCTAAGCCTTGTGAAGGAAAATGTGCTGTAACGTGAGGGACCTAGCTGCGGCCTAAGTCCTTGTGCAGGCAGAGTGACAGTGATGAAACGAGCGGGAACAGAGAAGTGCACAAGTGAAGGGAAGAAAGCTGGATCTGCCATGCGCAGCCTTGGCTAATAATTGTACCAGCCGATAGCGAAAGCTTGTACGGCCGTCTGGTAGTTCCAGCCTTAAGTGCAATGAACTTATCGGTGAGTGAATAGAGTAAGAGTGGACAGACCCGTAACGCATAGTAACCTGGAGCATGGATTTTGGGGTGAGTGTGGTTAAGAGAGACAAGAAGTCTCCCCTGTATGTGGAGTAACTATGTGTGAGACCCACTGTAAAGTAAGAATTCTTACCTTGCTTGTGTTGACAGATGCCTAAGAAATAGAGACGATAAAATGAAATGGTAGAAAAATGTATATAAATTTTTTTTTTTTTTTTTTTCATACCTTGAGTTGAATATGAGAATATAACCAATGAACGTGCCAAGGAATAGTTGCGGGAGATCAATACTTTAGTTTCACAAACCTGTGAGTAGCAATCAATAGTACAAGATTCTAATTAGACAAAACCTTGGGATGTAGGTATGAAGCTGGGGATACCTACTTGCCCTGACTTAGACGAGGTTATGGCTGTGGGAGACCCAGCTGTACCAGGAAAGTAAGGAAAGGGGAGACTGTACCCCTAGTATTAATACATGTAAGCACAGGATAACCATATATAACTATAGTACCATTAGATAGAGCTACAGCACGTTCAACAGTGACATAACAAAGTTGACATTGAGATAAGTACTGAAGGATTCAGGAGCACCTTGCGTAAGAAATAACATGTAGGAAGCACAGGATAAATGATGTAAAACTATACCATGCTAGATCTATAGCACATTCTGCGGTGTCATAAAAGAATTGACTCTAGTAATATTTTACAGCGACGTAGTACTGCAAAAGATGCGGTTCTGAACCCTTGCTTATGAAAGAATAACAATATAGGATACAATATATCATAGTCCTACCCAGTGTTGGTTGTTAACTGCAGGTCGTAGTAATGAGGAACCATATAGCAATAAGCCCTATGAAGTAAGATATGCTTACATATGCTAATTGCATGAAAAGATATAAACCAGTGTTTGCCGGGGAATTATCAAATATTGCACGTGATTGCACAGATAGTGAAAAGTTAAATAAAGATGTCGCTGTCTGATTCTCCCTTTCCCTTATAACCCCTTCAATGCCTCCAGCACCGAACAGGTTAATATCTGGTACTCAAGCTAGCCTAGTTCAGTATACTGAATGCTAATGAGCATTTATTATGGCAGACAGATAAAACCTCAAGGAACAAGTACCATACTGTATACATTGTCAGCAAAAGAAATTGACATAAGACATTCAATGAATGTAAAGTGCACTGAAAGGGTTAAAGACTACCGAATTGATAAAGTTGAATTTCCACAGATTATGCATTATATAGGAATTAAGCTCAATATGCTACCACAGAATTGCAGGCCAGATCTGGGTTCAGCCAGAAAGTTGAGAATAATGCTTGCTACATTGTTACATTCTATGATGATATGAAGCTCAACGAAAATGATCATGGGACTATCCTACACCCAGCATCCATAACGGGTGCTGTAGTGCAGGGAAGTCCGGTACCTTCCAACCTGAGATTCAGGGTTACGGCACGGGCAGAGTGGCGTACTATCGACGTAACGACGAAAACCGGAAGTGGATGCTACTTCCGTGTCCGGCGGCGTAGGAACGCACAATTGGCGATGCGCCCCTAGGGGAAGTCTGAGGTCCATACTTAAGGACCTACAGCCCCTCCCACAAATGTGGGCTCAGCCCTACACAAATAAAACACACAGTGATAGAATACCCAAAATACACATACAAAAAGCTAATGTTGGGGTGCAAATTATGAAATGTGTCAAGGAATAAGGTGACCCTCATTGTGGAGCTTGTGGCCTAATAGTGCATTAACTATGTCCCCACTATACAAATGGCTACCTGTGAATCTCGCACTGCATGAAAGAGTGAGATTCTCAGGTCAAGCTATAAACGGTGGCAAAAAAAAAAAGTTGATGATCGCTGCTTGGATGGATGGATGACCGGGGAGAGAGAGAGAGAGAGCAGAGGTGGCGCTCAGTCATCGTGAGGGGGATGTTCTGGCCAGTGATGAGAGAGCTCCACAGTGCATGCATTTATCCCCTTGCAGTATGTCTTTAACCCTTTCCGTACCCACCCACATCCAGATCTGCTCCAGGACTCTCTCTGCCTCTGGCCAGAGCAGCTCTCATCAAATTGTTTTTTTGCAACCTTTTATAGCGCCACCTGAGACTCTCGCGCTTTCATGCAGTGTGAGATTCTCAGGGTGCCATTTGTATCGTGGTGACATAGTTAATGCACTGTTTGGTCACACTCTCTTTCACGTACAACCTTTTAAAAGGATGCCATGAGGAGGGTCCCCTCCATGGATGAGTGAAAACTTTCACCTAAAAAAGTGAGGAAAAAGTGCAATTTTGGCTTTCCATGGGAATTCTTGTGAAAAGTGCACTGTGCCATTCATATACTGACCCCCAACCTTAACCCACTGCATCAATAAGCATAGAACTACAATAATGACCCACAGCCCTGTCCCACTGTATTGATAAGCATAAAACCACACATACCAACCCCCAGTCCTGTGCCACTGTAACAAAAGAACCACACATACTGCCTCTAGTCTTTTCCCTGCATTTTTAAGTATAAAACCATACACAATGACTAACAGCCTTGTGCCAGAGTAGCCACAGAACCACACATACTGACCCACAGCCCTGTCCCACTGTATTGATAAGCATAGAACCAAACATACTGAGCCCCAGCCTTTTGCCATGGTAACTATAGAACCACACATACCAACCCCTAGACTTGGCCCACTGCATTGATAAGCATAGAACTAGACATACATAACCCCAGCCTTGTTCCACAATAGCCATAGAACCACCAGTGCTGATCTCCCAGCCTTGTCCCACTGCACTGTTAGGGATATAAACAAATATACTGACCCCAGCTTGTCTCTTGGACACCATGGAATAGCAAATACTGAGCCCTCTAGCCTTGTCCCACTGTAGGATATAGAACAACACATACTGAACTCCCAAGCCTTGTCCCACTGCACTATTAGCCATAGGAATGGGAGAGATGAGGCTCCCCAGCTGTTCCAGACTGCAACTCCCATCATTCCCAGCTAGCAAACATCTGGCAAGCAAAGATCGGAGTTATAGTCTTGCAGCAACCGGAGGGCCTCACATTGCCTACCACTGCCCATGAAACCACACATATTTGCCCCACAACCTTTTCCCACTGCATTGGTATTCATAGAACCACACATACTAACCCTCAGCCATGTAGTATGGTAGCCACAGAATCACATATACTACCCCACCCCCAACTTTTTCCACTGCGCTGGTAACCATTAAACCACACATATTTCTCCCCTCAGCCTTGTCCCACTACACAAATAGGCATGAAACCATAAATCCTGACTGTTCAAGCATTGTACCATTGCACTGTAGCCATAGAACCTCATTTACTAATCTCCAAGTCTCAGGTTTGTCCCACTGCACTTGTAGCCATTGAACCACACACTCCAACCTCTGAGTACCAGGCTTGTCTCACTGCATTGGTAGCTATAGAATCATGTATATTGATATCTATAGATCCACACACACTGACTTCTAAGTCCCAGGCCTATGCTACTGCACTGGTAGTCCTGGAACCATACATACTGACCTCCAAGCCCCAGCATTGTACCATTGCACTGTAGCCATAGAACCTCACATACTAATCTCCAAGTTCGAGATTTGTCCCACTGCACTTGTAGCCATTGAACCACACACACCAACCTCTGAGTCCCAGGCTTGTCTCACTGCATTGGTAGCTATAGAACCACACATACTGGTATCTATAGATCCACACACACTGACGTCTAAGTCCCAGACCTGTGCTACTGCACTGGTAGTCCTGGAACTATACATACTGGCCTCCAAGCCCCAGCATTGTCCCATTGTTCTGGTAGCTAAAGAACCACACATACTGAGTCTGACCCCCTTGAGGGGAATTATCAAGCATAGGTGGAAACTGGCAAAGTCCATTTTGATTTCCATGAAAAATGTAGATGGAAAAAAAACAGGGCATTTAATTTATCCCTTGTTACCTTGTACCTTGCTGCACTTTCATATTTTGTGCACTTAGGTTCCCTTTTTACATATCTATTATGATATTCTAGAGCTGTGATGTTTTTTTCTCTTTACCTAACAATAGTCTCATTGTAGCAGCTTTTTCACAATATGTCAGTACATTTCACTATTATAAATGACAATGATGGAACAAATGAGCAACATTAAATTATTTTTTAAATATGCACAATTGCTGATGACTGCAGGAGAGCTTTAAGGCATAGTTCAAGGCATTATTTTAATGAGCTTTCCCAACCCATGTTAGTTTGTAATCACTCCAAGTCACTGGAGTCACTGAAAATAAAAGGTTCAATACATATTGTATTGTGCATTTTTATTATTTACTCTCCATGCATTTAATAGATGTGGGTGGGGCAGACCTCTTTAAAAATGGAATTTAGACATGACTCAGTTTTTGAGGTCCCCACTACTCTTAGTAGATGTAGTAGTCTTAGAGGGGACACCTTACTAGTTTAGATTTAGGCACAGATGGGCAGAATTTCAAGCCCAATCAGCCCTGCATTCTGCACTCCAACCCTTCATGCTGTAATTTAACCCTTTGTTATATATACTCATCAGTCCTTTAGTTTGCAGTCCTACCCTGATGCTGTCTTCATGCTGTAATTTAACCCTTTGTTATATATACTCATCAGTCCTTTAGTTTGCAGTCCTACCCTGATGCTGTCTTCATGCTGTAATTTAACCCTTTGTGGTATGTACTAATCAGCCCTGCATTCGGCAACCCTGATGGCGATGATAAAGAGGTGATAAAGTGGTGATAAAGTGGAGATGACATCTACGTTTTACCACTTCTCCAGTTCCTATGTTATTCTATAGAGCCCTTTGCACTAAGATCTCCAGAGCTGAAGAAATCTTATTGCATAGGCTCCATAAAATAACTTAGGAATTGGAGAAGTGATGTCTGCTTTATTACCTCTTTGTCACCGCTTAGTGAATCTCCTCCAAGGTTTTATTGTAACCAAAGGGAATATGCTAGGGTAGATAATATATACAAAGAAAAACAACATACCCATAATAGCACCAAACCCACCCTTAACAATGCTGGGTGGCATAACTAAATAGGATATGCATACCAAAGGGTAGAAATTAAAAGAGAAATACTGTTCTTGATAATTATGGAGAGTATCATTACTATAAGTTGCACACAGCAGTAATGTATTGTATATATAGATACCTATCTAAATAGGTTAAGAGCTATATGTAGACTTGATCCTATACCAGATTTGTTATGGCAATTAGACTGTACGTCATGAGCTGGATTAGTAACACTACATTCTATACGGGTATACCTATCAATGAAATGGAAGCCATGTGTATGCTAGATCCTATCCCAGTTTTAATGGTTAAGAATATATGGTCTTCCTTTGTTACATCATATTGAGAGTACCTATTCCTTAGGTTACAATGCCATCTCATTCAATGCACACATACATGCCAATTTCTATAGGCATAAAAGAGATCAGAAGTGTAAAATGTGTAAAATGTATCTTTAGTTCCAATACACTGTTCACACTCAAGTAAAGAAATAGCGTATGGTAAATTAACCACACTTATTGCAAAACCAAATGAATCACATCAATGTTAGTCTTGTTGGATGAATCAGTAAGCTTTTTTACCATTACGTATTTTACAGTGGTCCCTGATATGCAGGCAACATGAATCTATATTCTAATGGCACCAATTTTGTCAGCCACAAAATTTGATAACTTAGAGAAAAAAAGTATATTTACGCTAAAGTGGCATAGATCGCAATAATAATTTTGTAATGGACACCACTTAGCAAGTTATCCTATAGGCAAGATTGTATTAAGGAACATCTCTGTTGTACACTATATCGCATAACAGACTGTATCAGTATTGTCTGTTCCTCCCTAATTATTATTTAAGGTTCAAACGCTATAAACAGATGTTGTATACTGAGTCAATGATAATGTGTTGTATACTTGTAATGCCTTCCTGGACTCCTGCAATGGTGTATTGCCCTGGTCTTATAAAGTGCTCTGTTGATCTCATAATTGTGTATTGCCCTGTTAGTTTCTTGTAATAGTATACTGCACTGTTGGTCTCCTGTAATGGTCTGGGACTGTGCGTGTGTGCGGGGGTGGAGCATCAGAATGTGGGAGTGAGTGTGTGTTTTGGAGGAAGAGTCCGAGTTTATGCCTTTCATGCTCAAACTACATTAAATGATTTTATTGCATTCCTCTTTATTTCTTTTTCTGTAGAGTTCCTTTTAAAAGTAGAATTTAAGCCACATTTGACTAGCAGACTCTAGTAACTTTCTCTGGGTGCTCTTTACATATTGAACTACTGAGAAATTTTATTGATATTTGAATTATTATATAGTTTTAGATCTACATTTTCCTTTTTTACTCTTTGGTAGACTTCTCTCCCACCGTGGGAGGTGGTTGCTACTGCATAACATATATGGACATTAGCATAGGGTGTTAGTGCCCAGCCATCTGGCCAGGTGGTAGATAAAACATTCCAGATTATTAGAGAGCATCTTTATAGTATGTCTTTTTTTGTAGTTCGGCGTCAAAGTTGTACTGCACTCCTGCCAGCCTAGCCTTTCACCATGTTTCTTTCTGTGGCTTCTCGGGATGCTTCACCTCTTTCTGTGCCTATATCCCCATCATCAGCACCCTTAATTCTGGCACCACCACAGCATCGCTGACCCTGGCTCCACCACTTGTGGTCTTTCTGCAGCACTACCAGCTTGGATACTTCTTTAACCAGCACCACCAGCTGCCACCAGCCCGGCAGGCACAAGCATAACCGACAACACCAGATGGAGAATATTAGAAAGATCTACCACACATTATTTTTCATTATGTTGATTACAAGTGTGACCAAGTGTTAGTTGTAATTATTTAAATATGTCTTTGAACCCCATAAATATTAGATAATTGTACATTGCATTGCTGTGCAATATGCTGTAGACTTCTCTTTCCTTCAAGTTGTTATGAGCCAAATGTACAGAAATGAGCCAGTTGCTTTGGCTGACTACTGAGCATTTGAGTTCTTACAAAATTTTTGTGATAAATTTGTTCAAAGTATCTCTATACCAGCATATTGTTCAGAATTCCCCTTGATTTTTATGTGCTCTTTAATCCCTTGAATGCTGTAGAGTCTACATGACAGTGCAGAGCAATTAGATGGCTCTCGTTCTGAAGGTGTTAACTCTCTGAGTGCCTGAGAGATATCCAACACATTACAACTCAGTGTGTTGGATACCTCTCTGGCATTCAAAAGGTTAAATACTATATGGAAATAAATGGAAAACTGGTGTTTGCTTTGAGCCTGCAAATATTCCCACAAACATGTATTGTTCTTAAATATTTTTAGCAATACATTTTGCATTTTTATACAAGCTGACTTATTTCAGCTGACTGGAGGTGAAACTTTGAACAGGGTGGCAAGTTATATCCCTGCATGCTACTACTACCGGTTCTATTAAGATAGGAAGACGGGGCTCATCTTGTGAGTATTATTTTGATACTTCTATTTTATAATACTGTGGATTGCGCCCCTTCTTGTTGTTTTTCGATGTATTGGTCTTTCTGACCTCAAATAGGAAAAGAAACCTGCTTCAACAGGTCGAAGTGGCTAGATACAAAAATGACTTTTTAAAGGTTGAACTAAGCAATAAAAAGCTCACTGTGCAAAAAGTGAAGGCAGATACATAGGCCTTACTTTGGACACTAAAACTATATAGCCACATATTGAAAACCTCTGCTACTACGAGAAATATTACTTTGACATGTGTTGGGCTTTAGGGTTTGATGTTCAACATAAGACTGGAGTAAATATTTCGCAAACCAGCTGTGCCATTGGGGATGAATTACATTGATCTGAAAGGGGCATTTATTTCCTTAAAGGGTTAGTAATACCTCTATTAAAGTTTAGCTCTATATTTGGTTACTTACAGCATTGTAGTTCAAACTCTATTTAAGATGAAAGGATCCCCCTCCCGACTCTTTCCCTGAGTCACGCTGCCTCTCTGTCTGGTTTGGATGGAGAGCGGCGAGGGACAATCTTCAGTAAGGAAAAGGAAAATCCTGCCCTCTTTCGTCAAGGTGGGCAGGGTTTTCCTTATACTTACTGACTGAAGATTGTCCCTCACTGCATCCGTCTGGTCCAGATTCCAGATCTAATTGGAGGCAGCCAGAAGGGGCAGGAGGGGGATCCTTTCATCTTGAATAGCATTTGAACTAAAACACTGTAAGTAGCTAAATATAGTGCTACATGTTATAAAAAAATTGCAAAGAAGACTCAGGGGTAAACTTTAATAGAGGTATTACTATGCCTTTAAATGCTAGAGAAGCCTTAAACATATAGTTATGCAATGCGTTGGAGACCTCTCTAACTATCATGTGGTTAAAAGCCCCATTTAACTCAATAAGAATTGTTGGAATTTTTCATTCTACCCTCCATTTCAGTTGGTTTGTCCTAGACTTACTCAGCCAGACTGGAAGAGCATTTTAGCAACAAAATTGGAAAAAGGTCATAAAATACCAAGAGACATTCAAAACACTTCTAGCACATGGCTACACAAGAATCACTTTGGGAACATAAGGCTAATGTGCCATTAAGGATCAATCAGTCTATCTGTGAATTATTTAGTTCTAGTGATTGATTTGAGTAGGTTAAATACCTGAACAAGATGGAGTTCCCAGAACTTAGATAAGTTATATTGGTCTGACATTCTTCATGTATGTGGTGCGAATTCAAATTTCTATTGCAATTTATATCTTTACTTTGTGATAGTCACAGATTTTATGTTTTCATTTAACCCTCTCAGTGCTTTGCTATGTGTTGCACTGAAAGGGTTAAATCAAAATGTGTTCAGTCAAGCTGATGTTCTGAGAACAAGTGGGCAAACCAATTCCCTCTGATTTACAGAGAGCTTTTAACCTCTTGAATGCTACATATGTTTCAGACTCATTGTAAAATGATCCACTGGACAGCGCTCTAGCGTTCAATGTGTTAAACTCAATTTAAATGGGAAATTTGAGAATCTTTGTTTCCTAAGGGGCAGCTGGTTTGCTCTTGAATTTTTTTCAACTTTTCTTAACCCTTTGAGTGCCAGAGGGGCACGGAACGCATTGCTCTGCAATACTTTCTGTACCCCTCTGCCAATCAAAGGGTTAATACATCAGGTTCAGTGTATGTTCTTCATAGTCCACGTTTTACAGGTATCATGTTAATGAATTCAGCAAAAAAATGTTTAAATCTGTTGTCACAAGTGTATACAATATGTCATTTATATCATATCTAATGTAATAACAGTATTGGCAGAATTAGAGGTAAAATGAAATATTAGGCTGGAATCTGAACTTCAGGGGAGAAATCAAATTTCCTTCAGTAACCATTCATTTAAATGTGTCTTTTATCCCTTTAGATTCTAGAGATCTCCTGACATTCAGGCCCCATTTAAACATTAGAGTGTGAAGAATGTACTAGGTGCATGGATGAAAGAGTGTACCTGTATGACCATCATGTACCTGGCATATGCTTGGCAATCTCTGCTAACTTTGCCAGTTTTTGGGAAGACCTCATGGTGGTGGGGGGCAGGACCTTCCTGGTGCTCCCACTGGTATTGGTTGCCTATGAATCTTGATATGCTATCCATACTGTTGCTCGGAAGGCACTTGCCTCCTTCCATTTCCTGCAAACTCAAAACAGCCTTCACCAAACTTCTAGGTTGAGTTTGAGGACCTTTGAGGACATAGAATCCCAACTCAAGTGGGGATTCTTGGTCCTCAAACCCAACCATGACATTTAGAGAATGCTAATGAGAGTTTGCAGGCAAGCAAAGTCAGTGAGTGTCTTCTGGGTCTCAGTACCGATCTATTACATGATCATGTAGGTGATTAAAATCAGTGGTGCAATTGGGGAGTCATAATGGCTCCCCCAATGAGATCTGTGTATATAGAAAATTAGAGCACATCATGCGTGTGTCAGAAAGGTGTTTAACTCATTACTTTGCAATGCATTGGGCACACCTCTGGCCCACATTCAAGCATTGGTTGATGGAATCCCCTTCTGTGTTCCACTATCCACTGGTACTCATAGATCACTAATACACTGTCTGGCCTTCTATCATTGTTGCACTGCCCACTGGTAGAAACGCATGCAAATATGCACTGACTTCTGCTCCAGCCTTGTTTACCTGTTACACTTCCCTAGCCATCTTCCACTGATAGACATAGAACAACACATCCTTTATCTGCTTACCCTTCTCATACACTTTCTCACACCCTGCCTTTTTCCACTGTCCTCCTGTACACGCAGAACAATTCACACATCTTCTGATATCAGACACCCCAATTTTGTCCCACTGGTTTCCACAGAACCACAAAAACACTGTCTGACATACCAGCCTTGTTTGACTGGTAGCCATAAAACCACACATACACCGCCTGCTTCCCTAGCCTTGTCCCACAGGTAGACATGGTCATGTCAGTGCTGGTACCACCTATGGCTTATTAACCCATTTCAGTGATGTACCATTTTCTTGGGTTGGCAACAGGTATTGAATACATTGAGAAATTCTGTTACGTTGAAAGGAGTTTAGTTTAAAAAAGTGTTTTTTTCCAATAGCACCATTTTCTGGAAATATTTGTGTAGACTAGCTTAGGGGTAGAAAGGCAAGTAATCCTCATTTAATGGGCTGGTTGTCTATTTTGCAAAATGATATGCTTTGTCTATCTTAGAGCAGTAGCTAATGGATACAGTAGGAAATTCCAGTTTTCAAAGACTTCAGGTGGAAATGTTAAAAAGTGTCATTTTTTTCTTTAGCAACATTTCTGAACATTAGGGGTAGAAAAGTAAGTGACTCCTCATTTGATGCAGTGAGATATCTGCTTTCTGGGAATATATGCTTTTATGTAGTTATTGAGCTGTTTTAGTTTAGTTTTAGTTTAGTTTAGTTTTTGATACGGAGTGTATGATAATAGCAAAATTAGTAATCATGTACGTATGTACGAATGTATTTATTTATTTATTTATGGTATCATAGCTTGTTGCACAATGCAGTTTTTGTTACCAACAGGAATCTTATGTAAAAAGATAGATAGCAAAATGCTGAAATTGTGCCTGGTCCCTACAGTACAAACAAATTCCCAAGCTTCTGGCACTGAAAGGGTTAAATCAACTAGAATTTGTATTTTTTCCTTCTACGTCACTGTTGATTTGACTACATTTGCTCCATTTTCCTTTATACAAAATGTCCAGTATATCTTATATTAATTTTGTGAACCTGGGTGTGTATCAACTCTCTGGGAGTCTAAAATGTTCCCATTATTGGCATTTGAATTGCCCTGTTATGTTTAATACAAAAACTGGGGGTGGATGTACTAAGCAGTGATAAAGAAGTGATAAAGTAAAGATGACTTCTTTAGTGATATCACTTCTCCACATTCTATGTTATTCTATGGAACCTATATATTAAGATCTCCCCCATGTGAGTAAGCTTAGTGCATAGGTTCCATAGAATAACATAGGAACTGGAGAATTTTTATCACTGGAGAAATCATCTTAACTTTATCACCTCTTTATCACATCTTAGTTTAAGAGATAGACGCTTTTAAAGTTTCCTCTCCCCTGCTGTCAGCGTTCTGCTGTCAGCAGGGGAATCTGGTCCCGGGACAGGTGGAGGCTCCTAAACAGAGCCGATATCTTGTTATGGAAGGAAAAATGATTCATTGAAACAGTCTTCTACGTGTGCTTGGTTACCAAGCACACGTAGAAGACTGTTTCAATGAATCATTTTCCTTCCATAATGAGATATCAGCTCTGATGAAGAGCCTCCGCTTGATTCAGAGACCGGATTCTCCTGCTGGCAGCAGAACGCTGACAGCAGGGGAGAGGAAACTTTGAAAGCAGCTATCTCTTAAACCATAAAGCTTTGACAGATGCTGCTGGTGTCATTTAACTCCGTTTATTAAGAGCTACAATATGAGGGATAGTAATTCTGAAGTAATACTATCCCTTTAACTAATGTGACAAGTATGCCATTAAATGCAGGATGCTTATGAAATGCACAGGAATCAGTGCACTTCTGCAGTGCATTTTTTATAAAAAGTAATACTTAATATGTTAAATGATATATATTGTAGTGTTTATTTTCCTGACTAAAACAATGTTATCCCCACCACTGAGAGGTGTTTTATTCAAAAGTTATAGCAGCTCAAAGTTTATTTTTTAGGTGCAGTATCTCAGTGGCCTGAAATTTTATAATGGCACGGTTACTGCACCATCCTATGGACAGCTCTGGTCAGTTGACTATGAATGTCCATAGGCTGCTGTAGCAACAGAGCCATTGTACAGTTCAGGCCACTTTGATACTGCACCTAAAAAAAAATAATGTTTGAACTATAATAACTTTTGAATAAAACACCTTTCAGCACTTGATTTACTCAGGTGAAAAACACTACAACATATTTTTTTACATGTTAAGTATTACTATCCCTTTAACAACCTGCTTTAAGATGGCAATCTGATCATATCACCCTAAGACAATGGTTCAAACGGTTTTTATGAAAATATAGCTTTTCAAGAGGTAAGACAGTATCTGTATCAAATGCATTTGAAAGCTTGTTGGTACCAATAAGTTAACAATAAATTTATATTTTTCAGGTAATTTTACCTGATATCTTTCTAAGTTATTAGAGGGGATGCAATGCACTGCATCAATTAGATCACAGAACCACATACAGTATGTATGTATTATTGGCCACCCTAATTTTCTTCCACTGTGTTCCATTAGATTTATTTGTTCCATGGAACCTCTTTTACATCTTCAGAGAAACATTGTTTGGGAAATACTGACTTAACATACAAAAAAACAACAATATTGTGTGTAATGTGCCCATTTTCTTGTTGCATTCTTAAATATCCATTAATATTTTTATGCACATATAATCATTAAATATTTTCCTTCTCACCCTTTTGTATATGGTAGAAGGTTATACTGAAGCTAATGTACTAAAATTAATTGCTGTCATTCTGGAATAAACCAATTGTACCACAAGGGATAACTGAAAATTCTAGTTGATTTAAATAGGACTTTTAACCCTGAAAAAAATGAAAAGACCCATTTAAATCAATGGAAATGTGGGGATTTTATATTTGCACTTGTTTGGCTGATTGAATCCAGTGTTTAGATTCAGGTCTTGATCAGCCCTTCATAAAGAATTCATAAGGGATTATAGTCTTGCCTTCAAAAGGATAGGACCAGAGATCCCACAATAGTAATGAAAAGGTTATTTATATTGTAAATTTTTTTTAAATAAATATTATTATACTTTCATATATATAGGACTCACCATACAGTACTTCTTTATGTGGAGTGGACTGCAGAAATACCTGATTCCCTTGTTGACATTTACCAGTTCTAGTTGTTTCTGCACTTACCAGTTGCCATTGTATGTTGTAGATGATTTCTTCATGTAAACTCTTTGATGTCTATAGTTAATGCATGTTAAGTGCCCCCATTCTACATATACCGGCCCCTCATAAAGAACAATAACAAAAGAAATGGATGCAGTAATGCTGTACTGTGTTGTGCAGCAAATTGAAATGGAATGTTAAATAAAATAAACAACAAAGAGCTGGTCAAAGAGAATGGAAAATGAAAAATAACAATAATAATCCATTCTGCTTTTGTACCAGTTATTTGTGACTCTGCTACCTAATTTAATTTTCTCTATCCTTTTATGAAGCAGATTGCTGTGTTTTTCTTCCAGAGACGAGCTTATTGTTTTCCTTTTAGATCATTTGCCTTGTGCTTTTTACTTCAAGCTGAAGTAATATACTTTGTAGGTCCTAGAACAGTGTATCTCAATGTTAGTCTTAGGGGCACACCAACAGGTCAGCTTTTCCAAATATCCCTTTGTGTCTCAGTTATTATGACTGAGCTGCCTGTTTTTAATTAGGGATAGCCTGAAAACATGACCTGTTACTTTGCCCTGAGAATCACTATCCTAGAAATATAAACTATGATAAGAAGAAACAGGAAAAATAATGTACAATACTCTATTTTAATGGTTTGGGTATAAGAAAAGGAATTTAGTTTAAAATAATATGTCAACTAATTGCACCGCTAGTGATTGTCTACTAAGAATAATTTGCTCTTTAAGTACTTCTGAAGGATTTACATAAAAAGTTTAATCGAGCTGCCTTAGCACCCTATTTTTAATTAAATACATAATAAATAATGATTAAATAAATAAATGTATATATAGCCTGATGCACCATATTGATTAAAATGGGAATGTTGTCAATTTGGGCATTTAAGGCCTTAGTCTCATTGGGACAAATGTATGAATTCACCAGTTCATCTTAACCATTGTTAACTTCTAAGACCGATGGCTGCACTTCAGAGTAGGATCACTGCATTGTATACAGTTGGAAAATCTCCACTTATATTAGGACTTTAATGTCAGAAAGCCTTATAATATGCAAAGGGAAATGGTGTTAAATTATACCATTTCCTATATGCCTTGTTTAATAGTCTTTGAGTAAAAGACCACCCAAAACGCCCAAAGACTGTCCCAGTTCCCTCCTGTTGGTGCAAGTGATATTGAAAAAACAGTAAACATTTTTTATGAAAATCTATATGTTATAGGGCTTTCCTGCTGAGTAAAACATTGTCAGTTGTTTCGTTCAAATTTTATAAAGTTTTTTTAAAGTTGTCAGTGTATTACAATGAGATTACTTCCTGAAAGATCTGACAGCCTGATTCAGCAGTTTGTCAGTGACTCACCTCACCCACCTCTAACAGAATCAATTGATGGAATATGACTACTAGAGCGTGCTGTTAATAACAAAAAATATTATAGCAGGGGCATCCATTTTTTTTCTGTTGTGGACCCCATGATCAGAAAGCATGAAGGCTGCATTATTATGTTTTATTGGTAATGATGGTGAAATATATATCATTACTGATATTTAACAGACATCTATTCTTGAACTGTATGGTTCTGGCAAGCAGGAGATTAGGTGTCTTACTGGCATATTACTCCATGTGTACTTGTTAACTAGGTATAAAACATTTTTTCAAAATCTCAAGCAGGCCGCACCTGCTCATGATTTAACAGGCTTCTTTAACATTTTCATTGAATCCGTGTTATAGGACTCCATGGTGTCTGCTAGAGGCAGCAAATGTAGAGCCAGGGGTTGATGGATGTATCCATTGTCATGTATTACTTCAATTATATTGACTGTGCCATACCCTATGATGGGTTTCCATGTAGTCTGCTATATGGCAGCACACGTCGAGCCAAGTATTATGGAAACAGCTACATTGGATTCTGGATGCTACAATATGTACTTATATACATTGCCAGTGGTTTACTCAAAACCTACAACCCAAGGATTTTATCCTCAACGGTCATTGGATTCAATACCACCTTCTACGGGTGGTGGATGTATACTCCTGCAAATGTACTCATGCATTTGCATCTAGTAGTTTTACCATTGCCTTACATGTGTCATCTATCTGTTTTACTGAGGCAAGTTTATTGTTCTTCATTTGCTTTTTTATCGCTTATTTGAATTTGCTTATTTTTTTTGTTTATCTTTTTGTTTATTTAATTTTTCTTTACCTATACTCAGGCAGTGTCCCGATTGGTGCTGCTTGTCTCCTGTAACGCGCACTAGCATGTTGTAACTTATACTTTTGATGTATATTGTGGTTTGTTACTTTTGTGCAACATTGTCTCGTGATTTGAGCTACATCACAGTACAGCCGTTCTGTCGTAAGCACCAGAAGTGTGCTTGCATTTCCCATCCACCGGTGTAACATGGTCATTGTGGACAGGCATTGCAAGGGTTAATACCACATGTGGTTCACAGCTATGGGTTCCACGGTGTGAGGGGACTCTGGCATTTTTGACCTTGTGGTGTTTAGGTGCTATTTGGCTATTACTGGATTTAAGGTCAGCAGTTGTTACATGATATTGTCTTGAGAAAGGCCCCAAGGGGATCGAATTGTTGATATTTCATATTGAATATTTTTTGTTGTTGTTATTTAAAGACCCTTGTGTGCACTTGTTGTTTGATGTTCTTTACCATCTACAACTTGTATATATATATATATATATATATATATATATATATATATATATATGGATATAGGGGGGTTTCCTAAGTAAGTGGTTGCAGGTAAAATGACTGGATAACCAGTGGTTTTGCTGAATGCAATGGGAAGTGTAGTCAGATTGCTGGAAAACAGTTACTTTTCCAACATGATTGACAAAAAGGGACAACCAGAGGCCCATAAGCTGTTGTAGGCTACAGTTCCCTTATCTGCTGGTCAGGTGTTGATTGTGTGGGGTGTCAACAATGGTACCTGGTCATAGGAGGGGACCTTTAGCAGAAAAGCCCTATGGCTGATGGCTCTCCATAAATACAGACAGTAAAGTGCAAATTCTGTAGTTATGCTCATTCAAAATTTGGTTCAGCTGGGTGGCCTGATTATCCGTCCCTCACACACTTAACCCATAGTAGTCTTCTACATGTTTTTTCATAATGTATTGGAGATCTCACTGGTACACCCTGTTTAAGAACCAGAGGAATGTGCAACAAGCAGTCCTATGTTAAAGACCCATATGTGCAAGATAGAAGGGAGGGAAAGTAGTTTTACTGAAGGAAATGAAAAAAGTGTTTTAACACAAACTGTTCCATGCATTTCTAGACCTAGAAATGAAGGGTTTAAGTTACTTCTTAACACCTTAATGTTTTCTTCAGAACACATACAGTATTCTCTTCAAAGCAGTGGTGGGCAATGGGGGTCCTTCCAGCTGCCCTATCATCCTCACTCAACAGCTGGAGTGCATTGAGTCAATTGAGCTCTCCCTGCCAAAAAAATTAACCGTTCTGGCTTTCCTCTGACTTGCTTCATTTTGGTCTAGCGGTGGTTGAAGGAGCGGGTGGCTCTCAAACAATCCCCAAAGCTAGACTTACCTTTCTCTTTGTTGCTGGGAATTTTTTATTATCCCTGTGGGCTGGAAGTCCCGCTGCTCCCCCTGCACTGTGTGCCCTGTGGGTTGGAAGGGGAGGAGGACTGAATGACATGCTTTAGTCAATCCTCTCTGTGCGTTTACATTTGCAGTGCATGATCCATGTACAGCATTCAGCTTGTGCGTTCAGGCAGTATCCACTGTGCACGACTGCATCGGACAAACATACATCTGGCTTTTTATGTTATAGGATAGCTCTGGAAATATGCATATTACAGCAGTGAGAATACATTGTTTTACTCATCAGGAAAAGCTCTACTATATATTTTTCCATACAAAAGTTTACTGCTCCTTTAACAGGATAATTTTTTGGTGCAGGCATCTTAGTAAATTGACGTTAGGCAGGTGCATGGACTACAAATCAATCCCAGTACCTGATATATCAAGGAATCACTGTAGTACATTCACTCCATAGAGTCAAATGTACTAAGAAGTGGTAAGTCAGGGGCAAACCATCTACACCTTAGGGGTTGAAATAAAAGTTCCCATTGATGTAAACATCTTAAGTGTTAGGGAGGTCTAGTGGTCAAGGGGCAAAAATCCTCATTTGGGAAATAATGTTATTGCACTACTGTCATGTAGTAGGTTTGCCCCATATTTACTCCATTTTCTTTAGTACGTTTGCCTCCATGACACCTACCTAGCACTCATGGAACCAAAAGTCACTTTTAAAGGAGCAGTAAACATTTTTTATGGACACTTTTATGTTATAGGGCTTTTCCTGCTGAGTAAAACAAGGGTACTCCAAACATTCAATTCATATAACAGTTCAAATTATCAGAAAGTGAACTACAGTGTGAAGTTTCTATCACATTTCATGAAGAACTGTTTGTCAATGATTCACCTCTACTAGAGAAAGCATCAGAATAACTAATTGGAATCTGACCAATAGAGGGCACTAATGAAGTAAAAGTACAAGAGTTTGGACTGTAATAACTCTGGGAATATGCTTCTCCCAGCAGTGAGAATACCATACAATATATATATTTTTTTTTTCATTAAAAAAACTTACTGCCATTTAAAATCAGCAGGCATTTCTCCCCAGGGGTGTAGCTGATTTGCACCATAGTTCCTCAAGTTGTTCCTAGTGCATCAGTCTCAGTAAATATATGATAAAAGAACTATGAGCTAGTGATTTGTCTAATAGAGACATCTGTTTGTTTTCCTTTGCCATGCAACTTTAAAAAAAAAAGATACTGACAGCCAGATATGTAGCTTGTTAAAGTATGATAAGAAAACTGATGTGATCTAGTATTTTACAGTATCCAAACACAAACAGGGCTTTGTACTTCACTTGCGATGGATGGAACATTGGTTTACCATTTCATTTAAAGTCTACACTTCATGCTTCAAAGATTACCTTACCTTCCTGCTTTAGCTTTCAATATGATTGATAGATAGCTGTTCTGCATGGTGCAAAGGTTCTGAAGACTCATACACAATGCAATATGTTGCATTATATCAGATGTGCTGTGTGTTGTCTTTACCCTTTTAAGAACCAGATGACTGTCCAATGCATTACAAAGCCATACATTGCACACAATTCTGGTCCTTAAGATTCTTAATGACTGCAGCTATTTTGCACCACCTTAAGGACTACTTCAAATTTCTGTTTTCTTGCTCTGAGTTTATTAAATGCAGTTACACTGATTCACTGATTTCACTACTGTTCAGTATACCTATGAAAATTATATATTGCTTTTTTGAGATAGAAAAAGCTTTTATTTGGTACCACATTCCATACTTTTATTGATAAATATATATATAAATACACACAAAAAAGTTTGGAATAGAAAGAAAAGAAACCTGCATACCCAATGATACTAAACTACCTGAACCAAATAATTGGAAACAGTGAACATAGGGTAATAGCACACCTATTCATTTATGAGTCTAATATGGTAATTATGGTAATTAGGACAAGAGAATACCCCTGTAACAAACAATCTATGTTTAGAACTTACCTTTTATTGATAAATAAAGGACTCAAAGGTAAATAGAATGAGTGCTGAGGCATAAACCCGCTTGCCACATCAATTAAATCTGCTGTCAAAGTCAAAAGAATATGTGTGAGACAAATTGATAGTGATAAACACACTGCCCGCAAGGTGTAATTGATATGGTGATCAAATCTCTCACAACTAATATGTCCGAATAATGTGTCGTTATCAATACTGCACAGATTATTTTGAGATAGAAAATGTATGTTGAGTCAACATAGGCACCAAATAGAAATAATCACCACAGAGGATCTGGACATATCTGGGCTCATTAAGCAGCCCGTTATCCCAACAACTGTAGTGTGATCATAGTTGACATTGACATTAGTCACAGTGCCTGTACTCTCAAATACCGGGGCATATACCGGCTTGCCAGCAATATTAATATTGAGAGATCGTAGAACCTACTGTGCCGTCTCAGCAGAACAGCTGGCTGAATAATTCATAAAATAGACTGACCTATGCAGTTGTTATCACATAAAGAGAGACAGACAATAAATCAGCAGATAACAGAGACAGAATAGCAGCCCACTTATCAGGATAAAATCACAGGGTGGTGTTAAATAATACATTGTTGTGTGTGATATGAGAACAGCAGATCAGGTAATTACTAGTGATGAGCGAGCATGCTCGGCCGAAGCTCGGTTCGGCTCGAGCATCGCTCTGCTCGGCACATGGCGGTACTCATATGAGTACCGCATGTGCTCGCCCGCCATGTTCGGGTCTCCTCCCCGCACGTTTCGCGGCTGCTGCGCAGCCAATAAACGTGCAGGGAGGCTCTGACATCAGTGTAATGCCAGCAGCCATGTTGGCTGCTGGCATTACACTGATTGGCTGGCCAGAACCCGTGATCGGGTGCTGTATAGCACCTGACCAGCGAGTTCGGCTCAGTCTTAGACAGGGAGAGATGAGGATAGGAAGGGAAAGTCAGTGTAGGGAGAAGAAAAGTGTGTTTGAACAACATATAAAGACCCAAAAGTCCTTTTTAGGACTGTTGTGTGTGGGGGCAGCAGTTATATTTTGTTTGGGGGGGCACAGATTTAAAAAAAAAGCGTCACATATTCCTTTCACTGTGCCTAGCCGCAGATTAGCAGCACATTCTGTTTAGTGAGCAAAGTTGCAGATTAGCAGCACATTCTGTTTAGTGTGCAAAGTGTAAAAAATAAACGTCACATATTCCGTTCACTGTGCCTAGCCGCAGATAAGCAGCACATTCTGTTTAGTGTGCAAAGTTGCAGATTAGCAGCACATTCTGTTTAGTGTGCAAAGTGTAAAAAATAAACGTCACATATTCCGTTCACTGTGCCTAGCCGCAGATAAGCAGCACATTCTGTTTAGTGTGCAAAGTTGCAGATTAGCAGCACATTCTGTTTAGTGTGCAAAGTGTAAAAAATAAACGTCACATATTCCGTTCACTGTGCCTAGCCGCAGATAAGCAGCACATTCTGTTTAGTGTGCAAAGTTGCAGATTAGCAGCACATTCTGTTTAGTGTGCAAAGTTGCAGATTAGCAGCACATTCTGTTTAGTGTGCAAAGTTGCAGATTAGCAGCACATTCTGTTTAGTGTGGAAAGTGTAAAAAATAAACGTCACATATTCCTTTCACTGTGCCTAGCCGCAGATTAGCAGCACATTCTGTTTAGTGTGCAAAGTTGCAGATTAGCAGCACATTCTGTTTAGTGTGCAAAGTGTAAAAAATAAACGTCACATATTCCGTTCACTGTGCCTAGCCGCAGATAAGCAGCACATTCTGTTTAGTGTGCAAAGTTGCAGATTAGCAGCACATTCTGTTTAGTGTGCAAAGTGTAAAAAATAAACGTCACATATTCCGTTCACTGTGCCTAGCCGCAGATAAGCAGCACATTCTGTTTAGTGTGCAAAGTTGCAGATTAGCAGCACATTCTGTTTAGTGTGCAAAGTGTAAAAAATAAACGTCACATATTCCTTTCACTGTGCCTAGCCGCAGATTAGCAGCACATTCTGTTTAGTGTGCAAAGTTGCAGATTAGCAGCACATTCTGTTTAGTGTGCAAAGTGTAAAAAATAAACGTCACATATTCCTTTCACTGTGCCTAGCCGCAGATTAGCAGCACATTCTGTTTAGTGTGCAAAGTTGCAGATTAGCAGCACATTCTGTTTAGTGTGCAAAGTGTAAAAAATAAACGTCACATATTCCGTTCACTGTGCCTAGCCGCAGATAAGCAGCACATTCTGTTTAGTGTGCAAAGTTGCAGATTAGCAGCACATTCTGTTTAGTGTGCAAAGTTGCAGATTAGCAGCACATTCTTTTTAGTGTGCAAAGTTGCAGATTAGCAGCACATTCTGTTTAGAGTGCAAAGTTGCAGATTAGCAGCACATTCTGTTTAGTATGGAAAGTGTAAAAAATAAACGTCACATACTCCGTTCACTGTGCCTAGCCGCAGATTAGCAGCACATTCTGTTTAGTGTGCAAAGTTGCAGATTAGCAGCACATTCTGTTTAGTGTGCAAAGTGTAAAAAATAAACGTCACATATTCCGTTCACTGTGCCTAGCCGCAGATAAGCAGCACATTCTGTTTAGTGTGCAAAGTTGCAGATTAGCAGCACATTCTGTTTAGTGTGCAAAGTTGCAGATTAGCAGCACATTCTGTTTAGTGTGCAAAGTTGCAGATTAGCAGCACATTCTGTTTAGTGTGGAAAGTGTAAAAAATAAACGTCACATATTCCTTTCACTGTGCCTAGCCGCAGATTAGCAGCACATTCTGTTTAGTGTGCAAAGTTGCAGATTAGCAGCACATTCTGTTTAGTGTGCAAAGTGTAAAAAATAAACGTCACATATTCCGTTCACTGTGCCTAGCCGCAGATAAGCAGCACATTCTGTTTAGTGTGCAAAGTTGCAGATTAGCAGCACATTCTGTTTAGTGTGCAAAGTGTAAAAAATAAACGTCACATATTCCGTTCACTGTGCCTAGCCGCAGATAAGCAGCACATTCTGTTTAGTGTGCAAAGTTGCAGATTAGCAGCACATTCTGTTTAGTGTGCAAAGTGTAAAAAATAAACGTCACATATTCCTTTCACTGTGCCTAGCCGCAGATTAGCAGCACATACTGTTTAGTGTGCAAAGTTGCAGATTAGCAGCACATTCTGTTTAGTGTGCAAAGTGTAAAAAATAAACGTCACATATTCCGTTCACTGTGCCTAGCCGCAGATAAGCAGCACATTCTGTTTAGTGTGCAAAGTTGCAGATTAGCAGCACATTCTGTTTAGTGTGCAAAGTGTAAAAAATAAACGTCACATATTCCTTTCACTGTGCCTAGCCGCAGATTAGCAGCACATTCTGTTTAGTGTGCAAAGATGCAGATTAGCAGCACATTCTGTTTAGTGTGCAAAGTGTAAAAAATAAATGTCACATATTCCGTTCACTGTGCCTAGCCGCAGATAAGCAGCACATTCTGTTTAGTGTGCAAAGTTGCAGATTAGCAGCACATTCTGTTTAGTGTGGAAAGTGTAAAAAATAAACGTCACATATTCCTTTCACTGTGCCTAGCCGCAGATTAGCAGCACATTCTGTTTAGTGTGCAAAGTTGCAGATTAGCAGCACATTCTGTTTAGTGTGCAAAGTGTAAAAAATAAATGTCACATATTCCGTTCACTGTGCCTAGCCGCAGATAAGCAGCACATTCTGTTTAGTGTGCAAAGTTGCAGATTAGCAGCACATTCTGTTTAGTGTGCAAAGTGTAAAAAATAAACGTCACATATTCCGTTCACTGTGCCTAGCCGCAGATAAGCAGCACATTCTGTTTAGTGTGCAAAGTTGCAGATTAGCAGCACATTCTGTTTAGTGTGCAAAGTGTAAAAAATAAACGTCACATATTCCTTTCACTGTGCCTAGCCGCAGATTAGCAGCACATTCTGTTTAGTGTGCAAAGTTGCAGATTAGCAGCACATTCTGTTTAGTGTGCAAAGTGTAAAAAATAAACGTCACATATTCCGTTCACTGTGCCTAGCCACAGATAAGCAGCACATTCTGTTTAGTGTGCAAAGTTGCAGATTAGCAGCACATTCTGTTTAGTGTGCAAAGTGTAAAAAATAAACGTCACATATTCCTTTCACTGTGCCTAGCCGCAGATTAGCAGCACATTCTGTTTAGTGTGCAAAGTTGCAGATTAGCAGCACATTCTGTTTAGTGTGCAAAGTGTAAAAAATAAACGTCACATATTCCGTTCACTGTGCCTAGCCGCAGATAAGCAGCACATTCTGTTTAGTGTGCAAAGTTGCAGATTAGCAGCACATTCTGTTTAGTGTGCAAAGTGTAAAAAATAAACGTCACATATTCCTTTCACTGTGCCTAGCCGCAGATTAGCAGCACATTCTGTTTAGTGTGCAAAGTTGCAGATTAGCAGCACATTCTGTTTAGTGTGCAAAGTTGCAGATTAGCAGCACATATTCCGTGTAATATGAAGAAGGCGGGTAAAAAGGGACGGGGAAGTGGACGTGATCCTGATAGTTCAGGGCGCGGGTCAGGACGCGTAGAAACTGTGCCTGGTGCCAGAGCACAAGAAAGAAAGACATCCACCATACCTAGCTTCATGTCTCAGTTTACAGGGCGTCGCAGGACATCACTCTCGAGGTCAGACCACTGCGAACAGGTGGTCGGTTGGATTTCAGCTGATACTGCTTCCAGTCAGTTAAGCACCACCCTGTCTTCCACCAAGTCCACTCTCACTAGCCAAGAGTCTGGTCAACATAATCCTCACCCTGATCATCCTTCCTCCCACCATAGAGGGTCTGGCCAAAGAAGTGATCCCACACTGGGATATAGTGAGGAGCTCGTCTCATCACCAATCCTTCATTTGAACCTCTCTCCAAGCACGCTTGCAGAGGAACATGACATCTTGTGCCCTGATTCACAACCTCTAGAGGGTACCCAATCACAAGAAGATGACAGAGGGGAACGGCATTTAAGGTCAAATGAAGTGGATGATGATGATGAGACACAGTTGCCATCAAATCAACCACTATTACTGTCTCAAGACCTTGATGAGGAGGATGATACACAGTTGTCAATGACTGAGAATGTGGTGGGATCAAGAAATGAGGAGGATGATCAGAGTGAGGAAGTGGAGGAGGACTTGGTGGACGATGAGGTGACTGACCCCACCTGGGAAGGTGGAGAGCCATGCGATGACAGCAGTCCTAAGGGTGAGCCATCTGCAGCACCGCAACAGGCTGGAAGAGGCAGTGGTGTGGCTAAAGAAAGAAGGTGGACCGCACCAAACCGGCCCGCAAATGTTCCACGGAGCACCCCCTTGCGTAAATCTCCCTTGCCAAGGGCTAGGTGTTCCGCGGTATGGCGTTTTTTTAAGGAAAGTGCGGACGACAAAAGAATTGTAGTTTGCAACCTGTGCCACACCAGAATGAGCCGAGGCATGAACACTAGCAACCTCACCACCACCAGCATGATCCGACACATGGCATCCAATCACCGTAATAAGTGGGAGGAACGCCCGGATCTCCAATCTGTGTCTGCAGGCCACACCACTGCCTCCTCTTCCCCTGTTTTCAGTGCCGGCCAATCGCCTGTCGAAGGCGCAGGCCCGCATACCTCCCGCCCTGCACCTGTACCATCTGAAGCACCATCAGCGACCACATCCACTTCCCTGTCCCAGCGCAGTGTCCAAATGTCGTTACCCCAGGCATTTGAGCGCAAGCGAAAATACCCAGCCACCCACCCACAGGCCATAGCACTAACCTCACACCTTTCCAAATTACTGGCCATTGAAATGCTGCCATTTAGGCTTGTGGAGACTGAGTCCTTCCGCAGCCTGATGGCAGCAGCTGTCCCTCGGTAAGCAGTCCCCAGCCGCCACTACTTTTCCCGGTGTGCCGTCCCCGCCTTACACCACCATGTGTCCCGTAACATCACCCGTGCCCTGACCAACGCAGTTACTGGGAAGGTCCACTTAACGACTGACACATGGACAAGTGCTTGTGGCCAGGGACGCTACATTTCCCTGACGGCACACTGGGTGAATGTCGTGGAGGCTGGGAGCGACTCGGACCCTGGGATGGCACAGGTGCTACCCACGCCGAGGATTGCGGGCCCTACCTCCATCAGGGTTTCCGCCAGCACCTACGTTATTGGCTCCTCCTCCTCCGTTTCCACCTCCGAATTCTCTGCGCGCAGCGCCACTCACCCATCAGCCGGTAGCTGGAAGCAGTGTAGCACTGCAGTGGGGAAGCGTCAACAGGCCGTGCTGAAGCTGATCTGCCTTGGGGACAAACAGCACATGGCCTCAGAGCTGTTGCAGGGGATTAGTCACCAGACCGAGCAGTGGCTCTCGCCACTCAACCTGCAACCAGGCATGGTTGTGTGTGATAATGGGCGTAACTTGGTGGCGGCTTTGGAGCTCGGCAAGCTCACACACGTACCATGCCTAGCGCATGTATTTAATTTAGTGGTTCAGCGATTTCTAAAAACCTACCCCAGTTTGCATGATCTCTTGACCAAGGTGCGCCGCGTGTGTGCACATTTCCGTAAGTCATCAACAGCTTCAGCCGGCCTGTTGAAGCTGCAGCAGCGCTTACAATTGCCAGCTCACCGGCTGCTGTGTGACGTGAGCACGCACTGGAACTCCACCTTCCACATGTTGGCCCGGCTTTGTGAGCAGCAGAGGGCAGTAGTGGAGTACCAGCTGTTACACGGTCGTCGCCTCTCCGTTCAACTTCCTCTAATCAGAAGTGAGGAGTGGGAATGGATGTCAGACCTCTGTGAGGTTTTACGCAATTTTGAGGAATCGACACAGATGGTGAGCGGCGATAACGCTATTATCAGTGTAACCATCCCACTTCTGTGTCTACTGAAACGCTCGCTGCTCACAATTAAAACCGGCGCTTTGCATGTGGAAGAGGTGGAAATGCGGGAGGAAGAGCTTACACAAGGTGATAGCCAGAGCACCCTCACTTCGTCTTCTCAGCGACAGTTGGAGGAGGCGGAGGAGGAGGAGGAGGAGAAGGAAGACACGGTTGCCTCCGCTACAGAGGGTAGCCATGGAACTTTAGTTCCATCTCTTCAGCGTGGGTGGGCAGAAGAGGAGGAAGAGGATGAGGAGATTGAGAGTCATCCTCCTGGTGAGGACAGCGAAATCTTGCCTGTTGGTACTCTGGCACACATGGCTGACTTTATGTTAGGCTGCCTTTCCCGTGACCCACGCGTTATACGCATTTTAGACAACACGGATTACTGGGTGTTCACCCTTCTGGACCCCCGCTACAAAGAGAATTTCTCATCTCTCATTCCTCCGGTGGAGAGGACAAGCAAAATGGTGCAATACCAGAAGGTTCTTGTTGAAAAATTGCTCCAAAATTTTCCATCTGACAACGCTGGCGGCAGAGTACGTGCTACCTTGGCCAACCGAGAAGGGGAGAAAAGGGGAGCACACAGCAGTTCCGACAAAGGCAGGGCAACACTCTCCAAGGCGTGGGACACCTTCATGACACCCCGCCAGCACCCTCACCCTGATGCGCAGCCTAGTGTCACAAGGAGGGAAAAGTTTTGGAAGATGGTGAAGGAGTACGTAGCAGACCGTGTCAGCATCCTCAATGATCCCTCTGTGCCTTACAACTACTGGGTGTCCAAGCTGGACACGTGGTATGAACTGGCACTCTACGCCTTGGAGGTGCTGGCCTGCCCTGCCGCCAGCGTTCTGTCTGAGCGGGTATTTAGTGCTGCTGGTGGCATCATAACAGATAAGCGTATCCGCCTTTCCACCGAAAATGCTGATAGGTTGACACTTATAAAAATGAACAAGGCCTGGATTTCCCCTGACTTCTCCACTCCACTGGAGGAAAGCCCCGGGTGAACATAAAGTGACTTTATATATGTTATTTACAATGATGGGAATACTCTGTTCCATATACCCTGTGATATAATTTTTATATAGGGCCAGCTCACCAGCGGGCCCTGTGATATAATTTTTATATAGGGCCAGCTCACCAGCGGGCCCTGTTTGACAACTTTTTGTATAGGTCAGCTCACCAGCGTGCCTTCTTATATAATGTTTTATTGGGTCAGCTCTCTAGCGGGCCCTCTCATATAATGTTTTATAGGGTCAGCTCACTAGCGGGCCTTCGCATATAATGTTTAGGATGGTCAGCTCCGCAGCAGACCCTCACCCATAATGTTTTAGATGGTCGGCTCAGCGCACGTTTCCCTCTTAATCATGGCCCCAGTTCAAAAAAATCTATGAAATTTTTTGCAGAATATGCCTCTGCTCACGTTTCCCTCTTAATCATGGCCCCAGTTCAGAAAAATCGAGGAAATTTTGTGCAGAATTTGCCTCTGCGCACGTTTCCCTCTTAATCATGGCCCCAGTTCAGAAAAATCGAGGAAATTTTGTGCAGAATTTGCCTCTGCGCACGTTTCCCTCTTAATCATGGCCCCAGTTCAGAAAAATCTATGAAATTTTTTGCAGAATTTGCCTCTGCGCACATTTCCCTCTTAATCATGGCCCCAGTTCAGAAAAATCGATGAAATTTTTGCAGAATTTGCAGATGATATACAAGTAAATATACAGCAAATACTGTTTGGTAACAATTTTTCGCCTAAAGTCGTTTTTATCTTCCTTTTTGTGTGTTTTACGGTCAGTCTGTAAAAATGGCGTACTACGGGCGAAACATCGTTTCCAGCAGCGACGTTGGAGTCCAAGATGCATCCAGACATCCTCCCTATGCTGTCCCTGAACCATTTCTGTGGTGTTTCCATCATTTTCTGCCCTTTTCCTATGGACCAGGCACCCTCCCCTCATCAGAGCAGGGGGTGCCTGGTGTAATGCTCGAGTCCTCCCATTGACTTCAATGGGGCTCGGGTGCTCGGCCGAGCACTCGAGCCTCCGGGGGTGCTCGGCCAGAGCACCCGAACACCCAAGCATTGGGGTGCTCGATCATCACTAGTAATTACCTATAATCTCAATGGCTCAGTGGTTAGCACTGTTGCCTTGCAGCACTGGGGTCCTGGGTTCAAATCCCACCAAGGACAACATCTGCAATGAGTTTGTACTTACTGTGTTTGCGTGGGTTTCCTCCCACACTCCAAAAACATACTGATAGGTGAATTTAGATTGTGAGCCCCAATGGGGACAGGAACCAATATGAGTGTAAAGCGCTGCGGAATCTGTGTGCGCTATATAAATAAAAGGATTATTATTATTATTATAATATATTAATGTATTATTAAGCACTGTGTTGCCGGGGCATGAACAGTACCATAAATGATAAAAAGCTAAGCTTTTCTTTGAGAAGAGATTGAAACGGAACCATGAGTATGCTGGGACAGCTAACCAGCTTGTCGGGGCCGAATCACATAAGAACATATAAGCAGATTCAATCTCATATAGATTCCCTATCTCGTTGGGGCACAAACCGGCTTGTCAGTAGAGTAATATAGTGCGAGATGAAAGATATTAGAATGGTATACTGAATCCTTGATAATGCCAGGGCAGCTAACCAGCTTGTCAAATTATTTTAAACAGAAACAGCACATGACACGCCTGACTTGCATTTCGCTAGCCTTCCTCAGAGGCAACATATGGAATGCCAAAGCTAAAACTCAAGCTCATTTAAACCAGTACTAGTTCTGTTTTGAGTCGAAGAGGCATCATTCATTGGCCAATCAAGTAGAGTCATTATAGTTCCAAAGATCTAATAGCAACATTGATTCTGTCGATCAGCTTAATACACTATTAGAAAAAATGTGTGACATGAAACTGATAATTCCAATATAATTACACCAAAGAGACTTGTAACAAAAGTCTCTTAAGTATAGATTAAATCTCATCTGTATTGGAGTGTCATTGTAAACAAATAAAAAGGCCAATCAAAATTAAAACTGTCATAAAAACAAGTCTTAAAACATTGTTCTCTAATTAAAGTAAAAATGAATACCTTTTCAGGCATAGAAAGGGAAGAAGAAATGGTACAACTGTCCTATGAGGGGATCAGAGGAGGAATAGTAGGAAAATAATGGAATGGTTCATTAGATTAATGAAATTCCACTCTTCATTGAGTCCTTCATTGAGACTTTTGTTACAAGTCTCTTCAGTATAATTATATTGGAATTGTCAGATTCATGCCACACATTATTTCTAATAGTGTCTTAAGTTGATCGACAGTTCTCTTAATGTGGTTGTTTATATTCCAGGAGATTTCTTATGGGTACACTGGTGTGGTACAGAAATGTTTGGATGTAGATGTTTCTGATCCTGATTGTGGTATCCAGAAACTTAATAAGTATGGGTGAATGACTGACTTTGAGGCTGATGGCGGGATCAAAAGCATTGTAATTTTTGTAAATGACAAACGATAATATTTGTTGTCGGTCCAAATGATTATGATATAATCTATGTAGCAGATGTAGACCAGAGGTTTTATTTGGCATATGGACAAGAACTCCTTCTTCAATTTTTTCATGAATAGGTTGGTGTATTGTGGTGCCGTTTGCATTTTCATGGCAGTTCCAGTTTCTGGATGCATATTTCTTGCCCAGCTGTGAAATAATTATGCATTAGTATAACATGTAGTGGCTGAGTCACAGGTTCTCTGGGTAATTTGACTTCCTCTGGGAATGGTTTGCAGACTACATATTCATGTGGAATATTGGTGTAAGGGATTCCACATCCAAAGTGGCTTGGGATGGAGCCATCATCATACAGATTATTTAAGAGTTTGTTCGTGTCCTGTATGTAACTGGTTGTTTTTTTGTTATTTTTTTAACCAATGGATTCAGAATACTCTCCACCCAGCCAGATATATTTTCTGATTCCAAATAGTAGAGATCTTCCAGGATTTCCTTCCTTGTGTATATTAAGAAGCATATAAAAGCGTTACACTCTTCAGTGTTCTGGAATGAGGGCCTCCAGGTAGTCTCTAGTATTAGTAGGGCCCTTTTATTATATTTTAAGCTCTTTTGTGTAGTCAGATGTGGGATCTTCTTATAGTTTGTATTAGAAACAACTCCACCCAGACATTTCTCTGCCACAAACCAATAGACTAAACTAAATATCTCAGAAATTACAGTTTCCATCCCATACTTGCAGCCATGCCCTAATGTATAACCACATATGCTGTTAGACTTCTGACCGGGATAAACATCAGTTATCAATATAATGTCAAGGTCATGGACAATCAAATTCAGAGACTTACCATAAGAAATCTCCTGGAATGCAAACAACCACAAGAAGAGAACATAGTGTCATTAGTAGTCACCTACAACCCCCAGCTTGATATTCTGTGCAAAATTTCAAAAGGGTTCCAAGCAATACTACACACTGATGACAGATTAAATATAATATTCCCAAAACCTCTGCTCCTCTCCTATAAACAGCCTTTCAACCTGAAACAAAATGTTGGTAAAGAGCTCCTTTAAGAATGCAATAAAAATTATACCTCTCCTTGGTGCTAATTTTATCACTGCTTTTAACTCAGTTTTCCCCATAGACTTCAATAGGAAAATGTTTGATAAAACAGGTATTAACATTTAGCACCTGCAATAGAATGTAGCCCCTTGTCCACAAAAGAGATGTGTAACATCTGCACATATATGTACCACAGATAAAGGGCCCATACCACATTCCCGCCAAAAAACACATCAAAGGCAAATTATCATACAGATCATCTATTGTTGCCTAGCTCATCATGTGTGTGAAATGTCCCATCACAGGACTATATGTAGGTGAGACAGGAAAAACACTAACAAAATGGATGAATTCTCATATGTCCATTGTGAGTAAGGAAACAGATACCCCAGTGGGTGAACTTTTTGCAAAACAGTATGAAAGATCTCTTGGTCACTATACTGATGGGAAACATTCAGACATAAAGAGACAAAAAGATCTGGGAGTATGAATTGATGACCAAATTTAACACTTTGAACTGTGGCCTGAACCATAACAACTTAATTTGTCACATTATTACAAACGATATACATAGTTTGTCCCTTTGAGTGCAAGAGAGGCACTCACTGCATTGCAAAGTGATGTGTTGCACATCCCTCTGGAACTCAGAGTGTCAGCCCATACAATCCATATACTTAGACATTTTTGCCTGCAAGTCACAAACTCTCTACACACTAAGGGCTTGATCCAAATATTTGCACTACAAAAGCCGGTAGGGCAAAATGGATACTGACCGATAAAAAGAAAATGTCTTGGTCAGTATTCAAGTATCCTACCAACTAAAAGCACAATGGACATTAGGCCACAAAAATGGTCTTGTGGCCAAACGTTCGTTTTGTGCATTAGGTTCCCCAAACACCGCTAAATAACAGCAGTATTGGGAACTTAACAGGAAAAAAGCTAAAGATCGGTGCCTGACATACTGCCAAGCACCGATCGATAACGTATATGTCACACTTACCTGTGATCCACTGTCCTTCTCCTTCAGTCTTCTCTTCTTCCTTCTATCTTCTGCCTTCTCTTCAGTCTTCTTTCTTCTCTTCCTTCTGTCTGTAAAATAAAACATAAATATGAATGCAAAGCATTAAAGATGACATTGTTTAATCCTTTGAGTGGCAGAGGGGTATGCAACACATTGCAAAGCAATGCGTTGTGTACCTCACTGGTGCTCAAAGGGTTAAAACATTATTGTGCCATGAATATCAATAAGTAAATGCCTCCATTTAATGCCCAAATATGTAAAAATGCCATGAAGAAATATTATAAATGCAGGCTATGAAGAAATGTCATGAGTAAATGCAAAGTATATGAACTTAGCTTAAATCTTCATGTCTCCACCGCTGTGTGCGGCCACGGAGGAGGCGGTGGCGGTGGAGACACTGATGAGCCGCATGGATTCGCTTGAGTCCTGCAAGGGCCAATGCCCATACCACACTGAGGGAATTGGAAGTGAGCCTGCCTTTATATATGGGCAGTCTCACTTCCATTTCCCTCGCAGTCATTGGCTGGGATGTTCTTGCGCACATCCCAGCCAATCAGGTTAAAGAACAACCGCTCTAATCTGATTGGCTGGGTTGTGCGCACCAAGCGGCGAAGACATGAAGATTTAAGCTAAGTACATATATTTGGCATTTCTTCATGGCCTATATTATAGTATTTTTTCATGGCAATTTTACATACTTGGGCATTAAATGGAGGCATTTACTTAATGGAATATTCATGGCACAATAATGTTTTAACCCTTTGAGTGCCAGTGAGGTACGCAATGCATTGCTTTGCAATGCGTTGCATACCCCTCTGCCACTCAAAGGGTTAAACGATATCATCGTTAATGCTTTGTCTTCATACTTTTGTTTTATTTTACAACCAGAAGAAAGAAGGAAAAGAAGATAGAAGACAGAAGAAAAGGACAGAAGATGACCGGGAAGCTGAAGGCTCCGCTGGACATCAAGATTAATGGTAAGTCATACTTTTAATTAGCTTTGTTTTTTTTTACTTACTCAGGTTAACCCTATGAATGCCGGCAGGGTAATCATTCCCCACTGCCACTCATAGGGTTTATTCTACTAACATCTGACACATTTTTTCATAATCTGGATGTATTGATATGGGGTTAGTTCAAGATTCTAAATCATCTGTTTGAAGAGAAGATAAGGGACTCAAGTAAAAAAAAAAGTGGGTCTTAACTTTCCTGTGATAACTTGAATCCCTTATTGGGTTTTCATGGCTAACGCAGACATTTGAATTGATATTTACAAAGTTTTCATAATTTTCTATGGATGAAAACACCTCTCAACTTTATCACATGATGGCTCTCTTTTTGCCGGTATTTTTTCACACCACAGGCATTTGAATAGCTTACTGTGCATGAAAAAATTTCATCGGCAGAAAAAACAGCCATCTCCAACATTTGAATTGAGCCCTAAATTTGCTGGAGCTAGTATGCACACATCAAAAAGGGAAATAAATATTGTACTACTTGACCAGCTACAAAGAGATGCCTCTACTGAAGTCTATATAATCATTTACACAGACAATGGTGTTTTACTTCCAGTGAAATGCAGTCTCATGCTTTAAAAAAGTTAATGTCATTTAAAAACAGAGACTAGGATGAATATGCCTGAAAGGCCACTGTTTATAAATATCACTATTGTCCTAGAGTGGCTAGAGGGTTAAGGTATACTGCTTCTATTGAAAGCACAGTTTGAAACATGACTCATACCAAGGGCCGTGCTGAATAAGCAGAAGATGTGAAATTTTGGAGAAAACCATCTGTTCTCTAGGGGACAAATGAAAATCTGTATTAAATTAAAAGTAAAATTTAAGCCATTTAATTTCATGACAATTTTTGCGATTTTTTTCTGTCCCCTCTGGTAAAGTTGGTTTGCCTCAGAATTGTATCTCTTCGGCTTTCTGAATGTGACCCAATGGTGCCAGTGAATAATATATGTGTGCATGTGTGTATGTATGTGTGAAATCTTTATTTAAACCGTTGAGTGTCAGTGTGTGTGTGAAAACTTTATTTAACCCTTTGAGTGTCAGAGGGTTAATGTGTTGGATGCCTGTCTGGCAATCAAAGCGTTAAATACACCTTAAGGGACTCTATGATTATTTATATCTTAAACGTTTTTCTAATGTGCATCTTAAATTATGTCTTAGACATTTCAAGTTATTTGTATATTTTTAATATTTCTTTATATTATATGTGCCATATTCCACATGTAAGACTCAGTCCATGGTAATGATTTTAACTGTGGGGGGAATCTTTTGATTTTTTTTTTTATTATCACCCATTGGTACTATGCGGGAGGTGTTTTATTTCTAATAGCCTGTTAGTATTCCAAAGAACACAAAATTCTTCTATACAGCATTGTTTAGGCACAATGCATGCCAGCACACATCTGAGGTCAAAAGAACCTGGAACAGTGTAGTAAGTGGTGTCTAATAGAAGCACTCTGGCAAGAAATGAGAAGCACATTAACTAAGTGAGAACACATACAGAAGCGCTGTAGAAGTCAAAAGTAATAATTGCTAACAAAATTACATAAAAGTGCTATTACATGTTCTTCACATTAATTTACATTCAACTGTAACTGGTTATATGGCCAGATTTGATTGCCAAGTTTGTTAAGAAAATGAAAATCCTAAACTAAATATTTCCTCTGAGATCAGAACCCTTTGTTTTTATTTTCAGGCACTCATCACCAATGTGTCAGTATACAGCAAATACAAAGTACTTTACATTTATTACTATTTATAAGTATGCAGAAGCAAAACAAGGTGAAATAGTTATGCATAGTACAAATGTTCCAGAAAAGTCTTAATAGCTAGCTGCAGCTCTTTTATGCATGTATATACAGATATGTTGGAATGTCCTTGTAAATATCTTTATGTGGGCAGAAAATAATGTTCCCAAAGGAGAGGTTATGCAAACACAAGCAATACAGTGATAAAGAATACATCCACATCATAATCTGTCATAACATGTTTTGAAGGTGGTCACATTGAGCTAAAGGAAAAGCTATAGATTTAGAGTGTGATATTTAAATTGTATACACTCTAAACTATGTTGCATGCAATAATAGTCTGTCATCCAATTGCAGGTTATCTGCAAGAGAGGGAGTGCTAGGGAGAGAAGCTAGTGAGCAAAGCTGATAGAATGTAGGCTTTTCATTGCAAGACCTTACTGTAGCTAGGGCCAGATAAAGTTGCCACCTGCAAGACCAGATGACAAACCCCAGAGGAGCTGGAAGTGAGCCCATGATAGCCTGGCAATAAACAGCATCTACTCTCCTGCAGGGGAGAGTGCAGGCTAGTGAACAGGGAATTGGGAGCTTAGATAGGCAACATAGGAAACTATGGTAGCGTAAGTCTCTTAAGAAGCAATACAATAATACACCAAGAAGGTAGCAGGTAATAAAGCACTCCTACTGATAGGAGAACAGACTTGATTTCAGATGTCCAGCAAGGTCACTGACAATAGGATGGTCAAATGTAACAGAGGTCAGCACTGCAGATCAAGTATAATGGCAGAATCAGTAGGCAATAGGATGGTCAAATGTAGAAGAGGTCAGCACTGGAAATCAAGTACAATGGCAGAATCAGTAGGCAATATATGGTCAAACATTAGAAATAACAGCAGGCAAAAGCAAGGTCAGGAACAAGGCAGAAATCATCAACGAGACAATCAGCACACAGAACACCATAATAGTACGTCTCAGAAGGGAACTGAGGGCCTAATATATACATTCCACGCTAGGCCACACACAGGAGACATGGTGTCCTAACAATGAGGAGAAAGAACCCAGAAGAAGTGCCCGAGTCGGAGGAGCATGACAAGATCTCAGGAGATGCTGCATTGACACATTGTATCCTCAAGGAGCTCATGTTCCCTAGTAAGCACAACTGTAGGCACTTCCAAGATTTCCTGAAGTGATGAAGTGTTATATATTGGACTCTATGGTCCCTAGCTACCCTTATATTAGTTGCAGATTAGCAAGAGATGTCATCATCAATATTTATGGGAACAAATTTCTCAGTACCAGAAGCAGACAGTGAGTCTATAGATGTGAGGATCTGGCAATATGTCTTTGCAGATTCCACACTAACCACACATGGAGCATGTTGTGAAGACCAATAGAATACAGAAAATAGGGGGACATCTGCAGCCTTTCCAACCTGCAGAATATCTCAAGCTTATAGCAAGTAGGGTAAATTATTTTTATTGAGCATTTTGAGGTATGGGAAGTATCAGTCAATCACCAATACTACCCATTACTTTTATTTTGTAAATCACTGATTTATTTGGGGGGAGGTTTAACATTGTCCGCATAAACCTCAAAATGGTAATTATGGTAGATTAATGAGAGGAAATGTTACAAGTATGGTCCCAGTCTTTCCACACTTTTACACTGCTTTTAAATACTGTGCATATTGCATTTGATAACTGCACAGTACCTCCCTGCTCCCTATGAAAATATTCCAACACCCATGATGCATGCTCCATGGCAAATGAGAGCAAGTACCCTCTTTAGAAGCTCAAAATAGAGAACTGGAGAAGCATGTTGCAACACTGAGGGAGATGGCCAGTCTTGAGAAGGGTTTTCTGTTCACTGAGCAGAAAGAAGCTGTTGTAGAAAGTTCTGCAGGTGGAGACTGCACAAACAAAGAGCAGGTAGATAGATGGGTTACAGTTAGAAGTGTTGGGGGGTGGATAGGGAGGACACTGCAGTATTTACTCACCCTAACAGATTTGCTATTATTAATTTATTAGGAAGACAGACAGGGTATTCTGTCAACAAGATCACTACAATAGAACAGTTTGCTGTCTCCCGGGGTGCTCTGGTATGACAGGTTGCTAACTGGGTTGATAGATTGGTGGAAGGGGCTGAGCATGACTTGGGTGTCATGGTACATGTTGGAACGATTGACAAAGTCAGTGGAAAATAGAGGTCCTTTAAGAAGGCTCTCAGGGATGTAGGGTATATGCTTAAGCAAAGGACATATAAGGTAGTATTTGCTTAAATACTACCTGTGCCACGTGCTACATCAAAAAGGTAATGGGGGATTCGGAAGTTAAATGTGTGGCTAAGTACATGGTGTAAGTAGGAGTAGTTTGTATTTCTAGAGCACTGGGCTATATTTTACCCGTCGGAGCAAACTTAATAGTTGATATAGATTGCACCTTAGTGGAAAGGGGGCTACGGAGCTAAGAGTTAGGATGGTTAGAGGGTTAGAGGAGACTTTAAACTAGGAAACTGAGGACAGGGTGAGGCAACACAGAAAGGGAAAGGCAGCATGAAAAGGAAATGGAATTAGAAAAGGGGTATGCGGGTGGACGGGGGGCAAGTTCATCTAATAGCGAGGCGCCAATATTGCAGTTCGATAAAAAGCAAACATATTTCAAATATCTAATTGGTGGTTCTGAAGCCTGATTAGATTATACATATAACTTGGCAATCAATCTAGTGGATTATTCACATTTTAGGAGGGATATTGTTAATAAAAGGGGAGGGGTATGTCTATATGTAACGCATGCCTTAAAACCTAGTATAATGGAAGAGATTCAGGGAGAATGTAGAGGCCCTGTGGGTTGAAATACATACTGGGGACTTACATAACAATAAAAAGATGTTAAGGGGGTTTTTCTACAAGCCGTCTAATATTGTAGAAGTTGAAGAAGCCCAACTGTTACTGCAAATGGAACAGGCTTCTCACTCAGGAAGTAATCATAATAGGAGATTTCAGCTAGCCTGAAACTGACCAGAGAAATTTGACTTCCAGCACAACAAAGGGAAATCATTTTTAAGTATGGTTAATGAAAATTTCATGTTCCAACTAGTAGAAGAGCCAACTAGAAAATAGGCCTTGCTGGACCTATTACATACAAACAATGGGTAGGTCTGGGACCCCATATGGAACCTAGTTCCTATACCACAATTCCAGATCTATGCTCCTGCACACAGTGTAAATTTACTAGGAGATCAACAAAGAGATTCTATTCTCAATTCAATTAGCCACTTAAAAAACAAATGTGTTCACTGTCAGAGTCTTGTTATAATAAAATGATGTTATAATAAAAGAATGAAGGAATAATACAAAATGATAATGATAATGAAAATGAAGACCAACATGATGAAAATGTGAATGTCAACGATCAGTAATCAATATTGTCCCCAAAAAAAAAGATAATTATGAATTGAAATTGTACTTATCTCTCACTGTCATGAATAAATGAATACAAATGAAAGGATGTAATATATGATAGTGGCACAACAAATGGAAAATAAAGCAAACCATCCAGTCTTGTGCTATTTATACTTATAGGGCCAATCCACTGCTGCTCCTCAACTTTGGTACCTTATTCCTCACCAACTTGTCAAATCTACAATAAGGGGAGCAAAAGGAATAGCATCTAAAAGTAATATCTTGGCTGTTTTCCAATATTGCAAGAAGTACAAATGCACTTACCAGACCAACTATACAACAAGGCCCATAAGCTCCCAGTCTGTATGACCTCACTCTGTAGCCGTCCGATGTATCTGACTCTGGATCTCCACTCTCTCCTCTGACATTCTCTAATTCCTCCAATTCGGCTCTCCTCCAAATGATCCATTTTTAGACTACGGAAGAATTATAGACTTGTGAGCTTGACTTCCATAGTGGTCAAGATAGTAGAAAGGTTACTAACTGACAGTATTCAGAACTGTGTGAAGACCATTTATGCACTTGCATTTTACAAATTGGTAGGTAGTAATTTGGACAAGGGAATTGGTGTTGATTTAGTATACTTGAATTTTGCAAAAGAGCTTGATACTGCACCTCAGAACATTTATAAATTTGGGTGGTGATATCTGTGCATAGATAGGGAACTGTTTAATGATAGATGTCATAGAATTGTTTTAAATGGGGCCTTTCCAACTTGGTCTAAAGTTGTAAGTGGGGTGCCACAGGGTTCTGGGCCCAATGCTTTTAAATTGGTTTATTAATGATGTAAAAATGGGAATTGAAATTAATGTCTCATTCTTTGCTGATGACACTGTGCTGTGTAAGGAAATACATAGAGTAGGATGTTTTTCTCTGCAAACATATTTAGATAGGGCAAGTGGGCAAAAAAGGGCAGATGAGGTTTAATGTAGATAAATGTAAGGGTATGCATTCTGGCAGGGGGATCCTCATTAGTGAAAGATTTAGGAGTACTGATAGAAGATAGACTTGACAGCAGTGTGCAATGTCACTCAGTATAAATAAGTATTTGACCCCTTTGCAAAACATGACTTAGTACTTGGTGGCAAAACCCTTGTTGGCAATCACAGAGGTCAGACTTTTCTTGTAGTTGGCCACCAGATTTGCACACATCTCAGGAAGGATTTTGTCCCACTCCTCTTTGCAGATCCTCTCCAAGTCATTAAGGTTTCGAGGCTGATTTTCTAGGAAATTAAGGTCTGGAGACTGGCTATGTCACTCCAGGACCTTAATGTGCTTCTTCTTGATCCACTACTTTGTTGCCTTGGCCGTGTGTTTTGGGTCATTATCATGCTGGAATACCCATCCACGACCCATTTTCAATGCTCTGGCTGAGGGAAGGAGGTTCTCACCATAAGGTGTGATGGTACATGGCCCTGTCCATCGTCCCTTTGATGCGGTGAAGTTGTCCTTTCCCCTTAGCAGAAAAACACCACCAAAGCATAATGTTTCCACCTCCATGTTTGACGGTGGGGATGGTGTTTTTGGGGTCATAGGCAGCATTCTTCCTTCTTCAAACACGGCGAGTTGAGTTGATGCCAAAGAGCTTGATTTTGGTCTCATCTGACCACAACACTTTCACCCAATTCTCCTCTGAATCATTCAGATGTTCATTGGCAAACTTCAGACAGGCCTGTTCATGTGCTTTCTTGGGCAGTGGGACCTTGCGTGCGCTGCAGGATTTCAGTCCTTCACAGCATAGTGTGTTACCAATTATTTTCTTGGTGACTATGGTCCCATCTACCTTGAGATCATTGACAAGATCCTCCTGTGTAGTTCTGGGCTGATTCCTCACCGTTCTGATGATCACTGAGAATCCACGAGGTGACATTTTGCATGGAGCCCCAGACCGAGGATGATTGACAGTTATTTTGTGTTTGTTCCGTTTGAGAATAATCGCACCAACTCTTATCACCTTCTTACCAAGCTGCTTGACGATGGTCTTGTAGCACATTCCAGTCTTGTGTAGGTCTTCAATCTTGTCCCTGACATCCTTGGACAGCTCTTTGGTCTTGGCCATGGTGGAGAGTTTGGAATCTGATTGATTGATTGCTTCTGTGGACAGGTGTCTTTTATACAGGTAACAAGTTGAGATTAGAAACACTCCTTTTAACCCTTTGAGTGCCAGAGGGGAACAGAACGCATTGCAAAGCAATGCATTCCGTACCCCTCTGGCACTCAAAGGGTTAAGAGAGTGATCCTAATCTCATCTTGTTACCTGTATAAAAGACACCTGGGAGCCAGAAATCTTGCTGATTGATAGGGGGTCAAATACTTTTTTCACTCAGTAAAATGCAAATCAATTTATAACTTTTCTGAAATGCGTTTTTCAGGATTCTTTTGTTGTTATTCTGTCTCTCACTGTTCAAATAAACCTACCATTAAAATTATAGACTGATAATTTCTTTGTCAGTGGGTAAATGTACAAAATCAGCCGGGGATCAAATAATTTTTTCCCTCACTATATGTTAAACGGAAGTGTCTCTTTACTTATTCCTCCAATCATTCTAGATCAATTATTATTCTTAAAGAGAATAAACAGTTTACTCTACTAATACACTGAACAGACATGGCTCTTAAACGAACCACTTACAGTCACATTCGAATATATATCAGTCATAGATATTAAGAGTGATCAGTGATAGATATATATCTCATAATTACATAAATGGATATAGTAGGAGACTATATGAACATGTTATATTTGGTCTCCTTATTTAATCCATGAGGTCCCAAGTATCCCCAGTTAAAAATCCATATTTTTTCTTTCTGAAACAAAATATTATCAATATTACCATGTTGAAAATTCTTATGAAGTTACATAACCCCCACTGCCTGCAGCCCCACAGGAGATCCTTGATGTTTCTCCCAAAAATGCCTGGCAATGAGGCTTTCCAGTCTTTTACTTACAATGTCTCCCACATGTTTCAATAGTCTCCTTCGTAACTGTCTCAGTGTCTTTCCTCCATAGACAGAATCACAGGGACACCTCAAAATATAAATCACCTTCTGTGATTTGCAATTCAAAAATATAAACGGTGAGACTATTTCTATTTATTGGTTTCCCCTTTGACTTCTAATCCATGCTTGCACCTAAAGCTGTTTATCCAAGATGTTTATACAGTAATGGTTGGTACTAAGTACTTCCTGCTTATTAACTATTTGAACTCTGCTTTAAAGGGATAGTAATGTTTCACAAAAACAGGAACTCCAATTGACCTTCATAGTATTTGGGCCATGGAGAGTGTTATTTCAATACAGTCAGAGTTGTAGCTCAAGAGTAATTGAATGATAAAGTATCCCCCTCCTGCCCTTTTACCTAGTGTAAGCCACCTCCCCTCAGATGTGGAATATGGTCTTTGGACAAGACATCTCACAGCAAGGGACAATCTTTTTACAGTGAGCATAAGGAAAACCCTGCCCCCTTAACAGGTTTTTCCGATTTTTCCTTATGCTCACTGAAGATTGTCCCTCTCTGAGATCTATCCGGACAGTCTTGCTGCTCTCAGGTGAGCAGTGTTACATCAGTAAAAGGGGCGGGAGGGGAATTATTTATCATTCAATTACTTTTGTGATTCTGGAGCTGCTTTTATTGGGAAATATTACTATCCCTTTAAGCTTTGTACTTTGTCTGACCCACAAAATAGATCTCTGCAGTAACAGTTGACTCAAAGTTTTACTTATTGATTGCTGTAACTTTACTTTGTGCATTGCTGCTTTATTTATTTCAATGCTTAACTGTTTGCTTCATTCTAGCTGGACACATCTAATAAGGATTCACTATTATATGTTGGGATATGTGAACACTCTCCACTACGTAGAACAGCTGTACAGTATGCTATGTGGCATTAAAGATTTTTTTATTTTTTGCTAGCACTCTTTATTAACTCCTTAATTGCTGGGCCCAGAATAGATAAATATATATACCTTCTCTGTTAGCCTTGTCTTTACATATTAGATTTTGTTTTGGGGGGAGGGGTTGTGGGGAGGGAAGTTTTTTTTCTTATTGGGCTACAATGCTGGTTTAGTCTTTTTAGTGTATTATTATTTATATGTAATTTGATCATATTTTGATATTTCATTCAATTTTGTTACAGGTTTTGAGTACCTATATATGATCATCTATATTTCTTTATTTTTATATTATAGTCATTCTCAGCAGATGTCAGCTTTCAAGGAGTGGTGTATAAGCCTTTCAACTACTACCTGTTGAAGTTTACGCAACACATCTGCAGCTGTGCAGTATTGTCTGTCACAGTTCTGCATGCACAAAGTGGCATGTCAATGGCCTTTAGAACTGGTGGTGACCTGCTGCTGCTTCATGTTTCTGCCCACTGGTGGAAAAAATTTCTAGTGATCAGTAACAGTCATATACTTTGCACCCTGACCACTTATACACATATCTATACTCTGGTGACCTTTCTTGATGTATGGTGTTTCCCTTTGCCATTTCTTATGCATGTATACTTACAAGAAAAACACAACACATATTCTGAATTTTAAAACAGGCCATAGCTTTATTTTAATTCCATAAAATATAATTTAATATTAACCTAGCTTTAAAAGGCCCTTGCCAATCATCCATTGTGATAGGTCTCAACTTGCCTATCCTTCTTTTCTTGAGCCTTCAGCTCATACCAAGTCTTTTCTTACTGCACCCCATTAGCTGGCCAATGCAGCTCAATGGGGCCGGTGTCTAAACCCACAACATCGACCAGGTGTCCATTACCCTTAGGCCGCTGGCCTATCAATTTACTTATTCTTAACCACATTTATTTAACTTCTCCTATTGGCAAGGGACCAAAGCACCACAGGGCCCAGAGCATTAACCTACTCACTGGGCCCTTCCCCCAAAATAGCTAAGGCCTGTTCCAAAGCATCCTCAATTTCAAGGTTGAAAAAATCCAACCCCAAATCGTCCAAATGAACTCCATCTGGCCTAAACAGATCAAGAGCTGGATCCTCAAAAATTGTGTGACAGATCGCTATACCACCCATTTCTAATATAAAACTAGAGACTCATGTGTTTAACTTTATTCTACTCTTGTCTGCAGACTTGAAATCTCTAGCTATTAACCATGATCTTCTAGGTATGATTTCAGTCTATATAATTTTAATACCTGAAAACTGTTGAATTAGGTTCCTAAAATCATCCATAATATTTTTAGCTAAAAGCCATCCTGGAATGAATCCTAAATAATTTTTCCCTAGGTGAACCATTAGGATATCTGGAGCTGACCCAAATGATGCTACTAATCTTAAAGCTCTGGAAATAACTGTGGCCAACACATTCCTCTATTACCAAACCACCTTAACTGACATTTGTTAACATCTATAGATAATCGCCTCTCCCGATCATGAACTGCAGCTCTCCGACTTGCCCAGAAAACATAAGAGTGGCCAATTATCCATGCTTGATGCTTGGAACCTGTAAAGAGAAAACAAACCAAATAACAAGATTGTTTCTTTAACAACAACCCTACTCCACTAAAATACCCTCAGGCCTGACATAAGACTTAAACCTCCTACATTCCCAACGACCAATGCGTTATATAGACTCTGCTCCCAAACCCAACCTAGCTGCTTCAGTGGCTACCCCAATTCGAAAGGAATGACCACCAAAATCCCCAACTGGGACAACCCATGGGAAGGCAAAGGCCAACAAAATATTTCTCCTCCACCCTACACTCCAATAAATGATGGCAGTCAGGATGTACCAGTAAAAGCCAGAAAGTCGACTCAGTGTCAGCCTTTGCAAACCAGGCTCCTTTTCCAGCTTTAAAAGCTAACATTACCACCCTGTCAAAAGATGTATAAGACACACTGCACAAAGATGGATCAATTGCATCATTAACCGAACATCCTGTAGGGCTAGGACAGATGGTATATAAGCCGAAATCTTCCTGGCTCCTTCTTTGGAACAATTCCCAGTGGTAATACACAAAGATCAAGCATTGGCGGCCTGGAAAATGGGCCCACCATTCTTCCCAAAGACACCTCTTTTTCAACTTTGTCTTTCAAAATTTTTGGGTGTTTTAAAGCTGATTATAGTTTTTTTGCATCAGGCACTCCAATATTGAATATTACCAACTCTAGAGGCCAATGAACCTATACCTGTGGTTCCTAAACCAGAACCTTTAAATGAAATTCCCCAAGATTCTGATGGGATAACTAAACTAATTTGACCTTTTAACATGGCATCTTGCCACACTGCCAGCAATTGCTGAAGCTGTCCTTCAGAAACCTGTCCCTTTCCAACATTTTTCCTGGCCCCTGACAGCCCTGTACCTGTCCCTGATGGAGGAACAACTTGTACAGACTGTGTTTCTACAGCTCCTTCAATAACCTTCCCGCTGACAGTGCTGTTGTCTTCTGCTGCCACAGCTTAATGCCAATCTTCTTGTACCTGTAATTAAAAACATGAATTATAGACTTGCAGTCTTCCTTTTCAAAATTACTGCATAATAGATTAAAACCAATACAACTCTAAAGGTAAAACAGCAACTTATAACTGGAATAACCTTATTCATTAACTATTTTTTTTTTATTAAATCAATCATGTAGCCAATAAGGTTATGCACGGAACCTTTTAGTCAAATAAAGATCACCATTTAAATCACCCCAGGAAGCATATAACATCTGTTCCTCAACACACCACTGGCGAGTACCTTATATAAATGTATGTAAATATATATATATATTTTTTTTTTTTTATATAACACTTTCTCCTAAATAATCTCTCTGCTGGAGAGTACCCCCTTTTTTTTAATATGTATGTAAATATATAAAAGAACCACTATTCACCCACTGGGTCAAAGATTCAAATTAATATTAGAATTACCTATATAGAATCAAAAGGAACAGGATGGAGGGGGGAAGGGGCATGAAGGATATAAATAGGGAAATCATGATAATTAAGATTACACTGTCCTGCTTCCACTCCGACCTGAAAATAAATACCTGATGACTCACATCCGAACGGCTGCTAAAAACCTGCCAACTTAACGAGGAGCATGGATCCTGAGAAAGCCCTTCCCTGCTTCTTTCTACTTCAGGCTGCATCAATACAGATGTCAAGGCCGCCAAACTCCTAGGCGTCCTCCATGGCAGCTCCTGACTGGAAACTTCATGTTGTCTTGATACTTCCAGACGACCTCTTTGAACTGGGCTTTTGCTCCTCTGCCACCCTCTTGTAGAAGACGGGCTCTGCCGAGACGGCGACCGAGCACGTTTACTACGCACCGATCCAGAAGCAACTCTCCTCTTCTTCTTGCTTCCGAGACATTTGTTCTCTAAGCCAGGAGCCTCCACCAGCCGATAAAAGTTCCTTGACCTTCCCCAATAAAGCGTTGTTAGACATTTTTTTTTTAATCTGAAAAATTAGCTACTCCAAACTTAGCTGTCAACGCTGTGAGGTAATTTTTCAACAGGAAGTGTTCTAACCTTCCCCTTCTATTTATAACTTTTTGTCTTACTCATTTCCTGCTTTTACCGTTCTACTTCTGCTCTTAAAGAAACATACCTATTCTTGTTTTACCCCAGCTCAGACACGTCTCCCCTCTTTATTTCACGGGGAGTACTCCACACTAAACTTGTACAACTCTGGCATGGCTGTCCTTGATGGTCATATGTTTTGTTGATCTGAATTTAATGTATGATGTATGTCTCTGTCTCTAGTATCTCTAACTTTTAATCTCAGTCACAGTTCAGGCCAAGGAATCTATATGTCACTATCAAGAGGGTTTTTGTTGTTGTTTTTTTCTTTCATAAGCTGTCTCTGTCTGTTGCTGTCTACAAAGAAATCCCACTCCATACAACCACACGCAACTTCAGCTCCCCTTATTCGTATGTCTGCATTTCCTTGTAAGCTATGTCACAATATAGTGGCACCAGTCAGTACAATATATCTCAGTCAGTAGCCATAGAGTGTAAACAGTTTTGTCTTTTGTGTGGTGCTGGAACCTTAAGCTTTCCAAAAAAGGTGTTTATTCTTAGACTAAAGGAATAAACACTTTGTATGTGAAACGAGTTAGACTTTTTCATAGTGCTTGCTGTCTTTCTATATATTTCCAACAAATTAATGTTTTTATTGTTTGAGAAGCATCTCTTTGAATCAGTGAGGTCACTCTCTACTCTGCTCTGCATCTACCTGTAGCTAATGTTAAAATTTCAGCAGCTGCTTTCTATTTCTCTCCCAACATGACTGCAATATTAATTTTTACAGTACAGAACAGAATGAGGGTAGACCTGTTAGCTTCAGAATAAGCAGTTTGCAATAACATATAATGCAAGACACATATTAGCTGCTGTGGGCTTTTTGCACCACCACACCTCAATATATTCTTGTCACTCTTGTTCTTGTAGATGCAGGGTTAAATGTTGGTGCAAATATATACAGCCAGAGAATAACTAGCTACCACCAATACTGCTATCAAGTAATAACAGCTTCTTCTATTTGCCTATCTGCATCTAGCATTAAAATTCAGCTGTTTTCTCTCCTTATATCAAGCACAGATTGACAATATATGGGAAATGTTTATACTGCATGTCAGGAATACTTGTAGAAATTCTCCACTTGGGAGGGGGATACATTATTACCATGTAGCAATAATGTCACCATAAAATTTCAGGCCATGGAAGTGCTACATCCAGAAAACTGTAAGTGGTTCAGTTGAAATAGCTTTTTTATAATAAAACAACTCTCAGCAGTGGAAATATCCTTGCAAAAAATATAATATATATACAGCACTGCGCAAAGGTTTTAGGTAGGTGTGAAAAAATGCTTTAAAGTAAGAATGCTTTCAAAAACATGTTAATAGTTTATAATTACCAGCTAACAAAATGCATATTGAATAAACAGAAATCATATCAATATTTGGTGTGACCATTGAGGATTGGCTTCTTGACTGGTATTGGGGGGGGACAGTTAATAATAAAAAAAATAAAAATAAAATAAGAAATTTGTATTTAAAGTGATAGAGACAGGAACCCCCTGACACAAGGTGCCACTTGGGTGGACTGATACTTGACTTGATAGAGTATTTTGTAGAAGATAATATTGTAAGAATTGTTGTTAGAGTTAGATGCCCAAGCCCTGAAGAAACATTGATTTGTAGGGCATAAGCTTGTTTGGCACAAGCCCTAAGGAAACAGTGATTTGTAGGATTTAGGCTTGTTAGAAACAAACCCCAAAAATTGTATATTTAAAAGGGACATGAGGGTGTGTTGGTGGGGTGTGGAGAAAGAATCAGTTAAACAGGGAATTTGTTTTGGGGTTTCTTGACTGGTATTTGGGGAGACAGTTAATAAAAAAATAAAATAAGAAATTTGTATATAAAGCGATAGAGACAGGAACCCCCTGACATAAGCTTCCACTGAGGTAGACTGTTACTTGACATGATAGAATATTTTGTCGAGGATGATTTGTTAGATATGTTTGTTAAAGGCCCACGCACTGAGGAAATATTGATTTGTAGTACTTAAACTTATTAGAGGCACAAGCCCTGAAGAAATATTGATTTGTAGGGCTTAGACTTGTTTGGCACATGCTCTAAGCAAACATTGGTTTGTAGGACTTAGGCTTGTTAGAAACAAACCCCCCAAATTTTTGATTTTTTTTTTTGTAGGAATTTGTATTTTTTTTTTAATAATTATTTGTAGTTTGTTTTTTTTTAAAGGACAAGCCCTGAGGGAAAAAAATTGCCGTACTTGCCTAGTGCAGTGATGTAGATGTAGAATTTGCGACTGCTGTTCTTGCTGCTGAGTGGTTTAAACATCAGGATGATTAGGCAGCCCAAAGGAAATGGGATCAACAACAGCAGTAACATGGGTGATGGATGAAGAAGGTTCCACTTGCCACAACTAGCTCTAGTGATGCTCTTAAGCCAGTAGCAGCCCAAAAGTAGCCCCCGGTATATGTGTGAAGAAAAGAAGATGTTGGCCAATAATTCTTCTCCACCTGCCCCTCCTCCAAAATCATGGGTGTATTGTTACTAGAATAGAAATGTTTCCCTTGAGAGCAGGAACTGTGCCTTTCATAAGCAACTGCAATGTGCACAGTGTGTGTGGTAAATAACACCTGGCACAACTGTATCCAAACACCATGACACCAGAAACCAAGTACTGCTGCTGTCACTATACTCCTTGTCCACACCCCGCTAAGGACACATAACAACTTGCTGACAGCTTAGTAGTAATGATGAACCCGGCTTGCACCCATCTTAGCATATTCTGTGGGATAGAATCTCCTCAGATGCCCCTTGATGCCCTTCTTGAGATTCTCCTCCACTACACTGTTGTGTGATCAGTGCACCACACAGTGTGCAATGGGTGGACACAAACTGCCACATTCTAACATCTACAGAGTGGTTATCATTTGGAGGGGAGGTAATGATGAACAAGGTGGACTGGCAGAAGATGAAGTTACTCTAGAAGTTGATGGTGAGCTACTTGTTTCACTTGTCACTGAACTTCAAGCCTCTGCCTGGGTTTCTCTATTCTTCCTCCTCTTTAATCTCCACTTTGCCTCTTGTTGCCTTTCTGGAGAGTCGGGGGATTCAGCAACAGCTGTGCCCAATTTCTGTGGTGGGTGTTTGGCTTTAACATGTTTGACATAGATGTCATGGTGTCTGTGTTTCATGTATGTTATCAGGGCAGTTGTGCCAAGGTGTGTTCCCTCCTTTTCCCCTTCTCATTGACTTGTCACAAAATGTGCACAGAACCTTTGTGATGACTGCAATGTGCCTGCCCCAAGAGAAAGACAGTTTCACACCCATGACTTCAGAGAATAGGGAACAGGTGGAGAAGAATGGTCTTTTTCTTCTTCTCCTCTACATTGCCTTTCAGTGGCTTTGGCAGAGGATGATGTTGCTGCTGCCTTAGAATCAGCACTGAAACTGTGGAGTATTGCAGCTTTCAAGTGGAACCTGTCCTTGTCCCACATCACTGGACCCCATTCCCACTGTGTCCATAGTGATCTGTGGCACACTAGCCTACTCAGCAGCAGCAAGAATTAGAGCAGTTACAAACTCCAAAAATTCCAAAAGCTCACTACTGGAGTGGTGTTGATGCCCATCCTCATCCCTATCTCCCATTCCTGCTCAGTTTGGGCTAAAGAGGCCATCAATGTCTCTTCCACCCCAGCTTCTCCACCATCATCATCACCGCCACCTCTAGTCCCTATGTACTGCTGCTGCTCTATTACAAACATCGCGCTGCAGGTTGGAGGAGGTGACGAGAAATGTGACATAGGGTCCCCTAAAGTCACACTTGCCATTTCTTGGTGATGTGAAGAAGGCAGACTGGCAGCATTAGCAGCAGGCACAGGCAGCTGATCTGTGCTCCTGGTGGTGGTGGTGGTGGTATTATTGCTGAGACTGCTATCCACCATCAGTTTTGACTTCTTCACTGGCTGCTTCACCATTACTGTTACTATTATTAACACCAACCACATCAAGTTCAGCCCCTCACAGTCACTAGTAATATGATTAGCCCCCCTTCACTCCTAACACTAACAAGCTGCTGGATCTTCTTAGTAGTAGTACTAGCCTGGCAGGACTGCTTGGGGATGGCAAGTGTCCCCTGTGTCACATTTGGCATCATCTTCTCATTCCCCCTCCTGAGTATTACAAGACACACTGGCAGCAAGTTCAGCACTAGCAGCTGGCACAGCACTGGTGGCAGCAGGGGCAGCATGTCTGACAGCAGGCACAGTACTGATAGTAGCAGGTTCAGCACTTGCAGCAGGCACAGCACTGGTGGCAGCAGGGGCAGCATGTCTGACAGCAGGCACAGTACTGGTGGCAGCAGGTTCAGAACTTGCAGCAGGCACAGCACTGGTGCAGCACGGTCAGCATGTCTGACAGCAGGCACAGCAATGGTGGTAGCAGTAGCAGGAGCAGCAGGTCTAACAGCAGGCACAGCAATAATGGCAGCAGGGGCAGCACGTCTGGAAGCAGGCACAGGCAGCTTACCTGTCCTGCTCTCACTACTACCTTTTCTTCCTCCCTTTATATTAATTTACCCAAGTTTCCTAGTGGTGATTCAGGGGTACTGGCATGCATTTCTTCTGTAGTGCTCACTTCCTCCTCAGACTCAGAATCAGTGGACACATAAGGGTCCTTCCAGTTCCTCCTTTTATTATTTTTAAATTTTCTCATAGTGATAGCAGTCACTATAAGCCTCTCCTGCTTAAAAGATCACTAGCAGAACAGCACAGAACATCTACCTAGCTCTGTAGCTGCTTCTATTGTGTTTCAGCTCCTCAAAAATATCACATTTTTTATAGCAAATAGGAAAAAAACACATAAATCAATGGGTGGAAACTTTCTAGCCATTGAAAGAATGGTAAAGAATTTTTGCCAAAGGGCGAAAAATGTGAAGCTTTTAATCGCAGTTTTTAAAGCAGATTTTCCAACAAAAAAGTGGACAACAAAGTTGTTTTCGCTGATTTTTGTGCGGGAACAGGGCAAGACCTTTTGCCACCCCTAGTGACCATCCTTTACCTTCAAAACAGCATGAATTCTTCTAGGTACACTTGCACACAGTTTGTTAAGGAACTAGGCAGGTAGGTTGTTCCAAACATCTTGGAGAATTAACCACAGTTCTTCTGTGGATTTAGACAGCCGCAATTGATTCTCTCTTTATGTAATCCCAGACAGACTCAACAATGTTGAGATCAAGTCTCTGTGGGGGCCATACCATCACTTCCAGGACTCCTTTTTCTTCTTTAAACTGAAGATAGTTCTTAATGATTTTGGCTGTATGCTTGAGATCATTGTCATGTTGCAGAATAAATTTGGGGCCAATCACATGCCTCCTTGATGGTATTGCATGATGGATAAGTATCTGTGTGTATGTCTAAACACTGAGGATAACATTAATTCTGACCAAAGCCCCAACTCCATTTGCAGAAATGCAGACCCAAACATTCAAGGAACCTCCACCATGCATCACTTCTGCCTGCAGACACTCATTCTTGTATCCCTGCCCAGTATTTCTGCTAACAAACTGCCTTCTGCTACAGCCAAGTATTTTAGATTTTGACTCCTTGGTCCAGAGCACCTGCTGCCATTTTTCTGGACCCCAGTTCCTGTGTTTTCATTAATAGTTGAGTTGCTTGGCCTTGTTTCCACGTCAGAGGTACGGCATTCTGGCCGCAATCTTCCATGAAGACCACTTCTGACAAAACTTCTCTGGACAGTAGATGGGGGTCCCACTGTTTTATACCAGCAAATATTGATTTGATTTAACTTTTTATTCTGTTCACTCACTATACATTTTGGTAATTGATATATATAATTTGGGTAAGCCGTGTTAGTTCAGTGGTAGAGGTCAGATTAATGCGTATCCAGTTTTTAATAATACCTTTTTTATTGGACTAACATTAAATTTTATGATGACAAGCTTTCAAGAGATATAATTTTGTTCTCAACTCTAAATCATACTGGCAATAAGAGCAGGACAAAGAAAAAAGTTTGTAAAGGAAAGTTTAGAACTGATATGGAGTGGATAAGGAATGTGAGAGTGGGAGAAGAAAACTGGCAGCAAGGGGGACAGCGGCAGAGATAGACAATCATAGAACACAGATGCAAGTAAAAAAATATATATAGTATGAGAGATGAGTAACACATGTATCAGACTAGAATAACTAGAGGGAAATATTATATAAATAGTTAAGTAGTGTGACAAGAATCCCAATTCTTTATTCAGTCCATTTTGTTTTGTGCTCAAGTGACTGATCATCTTGATTTCAAATGCCTGTGTATTCTTGAAGATTCCTCTGAGTATTCTGATTTTAAGGTTATGGATGGAGTGGTTATCTTGGGTGAAGTGATGATACTGGCTGAGGTATGGTTCTTAGTTTTATCGTATTTCTCAATAGATTGTCTGTAAAAATTCATCCTTAGGTTTGGGATTATTGTCACACTACCTAAACTTTAGAATATTTCCCTCTAGTTATTTTATTCTGATACATGATTTACTCATCTTTCACACTATATCTATATTTTTTCACTTGCATCTGTGTTTTGTGATTCTGTATCTCCCCCCCCACTCATCCCCCTTGCTGCCAGTTTTCTGCCCATTCACTCAGTTTATCTAAATCTTTCTACAGAGAACAAGCATCCTGCTCTGAACATATTTCTTTACACAGCTTAGTGTCATCAGCAAAGATTGAGACATTACTTTCAATTCCTACTTCTAGATAATAAACAAATTAAAAAGCATTGGGCACAAGACTGAACCATGTGGCACCACACTTACATCTTTCGACCAACTTGAAAAGGTTCCATTTTCAACAACTCTGTGCCATCTATCATTTAACCAGTTCTCTATCCAAGTACAGATATAACCTCCAAAACCAAAGAATTTTAATTTACACAGTAACATATTGTGAGGCACAGTATCAAGGACTTTTGCAAAATCAGAGTATACTATATCAACAGCAATTCCCTTGGCTAGGTTACTACTTACCCTTTTATAAAATGCAAGTATATTAGTTTGATCTATTCTTCATTAAACCCTGCTGGTTCCTACTAATAATATTATTCATCTTCACATATTTCTGAATACTGGTAGCTAGTAAACCTATAATTTCCTGAACAATGTTACCACACCAGCTTTCCTCCAATCACAGGGAATTATGCTTGGTGAAACAAATTCAATAAAAACTAAGTATAATGGTTTTGCTATTACTGAACTAAGATCCTTAAGTACCCTTGGATGTATACCATCAAGTCTAGGTGCTTCATTCAACTTGCAGTCTCTTTTGGACTTTGTCCTAAGTAAGCCATGTACACGATGGAGGAAATTATGTGATGTTGCTTGTTTGCTCATTGCCTGCCATTGTTGCTTCCTTTGTATAAACAGAAGAATAGAATGTGTTTAAGGTTTCAGCAATAGCCTTTTCTTCACTAATCAATTCAACCATCTCAGCCTTAAGAGAAGAAATATCAACAGTAATCAATTTGCAACTTATATACTTGCTCTCTTTCGCAATCATTTACTCATTTTCATGTGACTAAGCAGTACCTGAGATGGCACCATCCCAGAGAATTAACCACTTAGTTTTATTTATTCTCACTGTACATTTGTCACACATCCTCTGTTGTTGCCATGGATTTTCTTTCTCCTTAATAAGTAAGTGGGTGTAACCTACCTGTAGAACATTAAACACTGCAAAAGAATAAATTTGAAATACAACATTGAAAAATCTTAATTCTGACAAAAAATGCATCACTAAATCAAAAGTTCTTCCTAATGCTTGATTCCTCAGCTTGCATCAGTGAAGTCAGAGAGCATGGTTTTAGAAATGTAAATTCAATACATTTCCAGTATGGTTAACTTCACAAGGAGTCAGACCCATGCTTCCTGGAAGAATCAGTATAAGAACAAAAAACTCATATTCAAAGAAAGTTATAACTGATAATTCAGGTTAAGGTAGTGACATTCATAGCACTGCTCGAGAACTACCCATATATAAGTTGTTCTGTCGGTTACTCAGCTATTTTAGTTTAACCACCTGTGACCAAGCATATATATTTAATACTTGGCTTGTTTGCAGATATGGATGGGAGTCCAGCTCCTGCCTTAGAGTGGAACTGTCTCTTAAAACAACTTAGGCAATTATAAAACATCTTGCTAAAGATTCCACATCGATCTAGACACCATTAGAAAATATATTCAAATAAAAAGAAAAACCTCTTGATTATATGTGAACAAGGAAGCTGCCATTATGCTGTTTAGCATGGGAGACACATGTCCTTGTTGTTAGAAAACACCCTGGAGGATGCACTAAGGCGTGATAACGGAGTGATAAGTGGAGATGACTTCTCCAGTGATATCACTTCTCCAAGTTCTATGTTATTCTATAGAGCCAATTCACTAAGATTTCTCCAGTTTTGGAGAGCTTAGAGCATAGGTTCCATAGAATAACATAGGAACTGGAGAAGTCATATCACTGGAGAGTTAACCTCCACTTTATCATCTCTTTAGCACGCCTTAGTGCATCTCCTCCCTATCTCCGTCCCACTCACTATCAAAATATCCCTGCAGACAACCCAGTATGCTTAACACCTCGATTGGCAAATAGGTGTGCAACCTTCTTTACATAGTAATCTGATACATAAAGGTTTGCGTCCAAATGCTTTGAGTGCCAGATGGGTTTGTACACACCTAGCATTCAAAGGATTTAATATGTGATGTACTTGACATAATTGTGAAACATAAATAGGACAAACATTACAGTACTACCACCAAAATCCTGAATATAATATTATTTTATTGATTTTCCCCACCCTTTCTTTTACTAACCATTTTACTCATGCCATACTGAAAGATGATCATTCTTTTAAGTATGTTGGGAATCTGAAAGGTCAAATTAGTAACTGAATTAACTGCTGTCTCCTAGTATTCAGCAGCAGTACATGTTAGTCTTTCTTGTATATTATAACTTCATATAGCAAAAGAGTAATATGGCAAGTGTGCTTCTCCTGGATCAGTCGCTAAATGTATTTAATGATCTGAGTATCTAGGCAATGTGAAATGCATTGCTATGCATTGCAAACATAAGTTAAATGCAAAGGGTTAACGGTTCACTTGAGTTGGAGAAAGGAGGGAGGGGACCACACAGAGGGTGGATCAGGTGACCTAGGGGAATACGCTTGTGCCATCTGTGCCAGCAGGAGGCTGCATAGCACAAAAAAGAAAAATGCTAATAGCTTGAAAACATTTTTAATAAATATAACACAAGTAACAGAACATATAGGTAACTTTGCAAACCTTTTTAAAATTGCCTAAGTTGATTTAAAATAACAGTTCCACTTTAAGGCATATAATTGACATATAATAAGAAAACCCTTCAGTCAAACCTCTTCATTTCCAAAGAAATACCATGGATGCTAATTATTTAAAGAACCTATAGACTTTTCAGCTTGATAACTAATTGGCATGTACTAAAATTGTAACTGGATAGGTCACTTATAGTCTTCTTTATAAATATAGGTCCAAGTGGCAAACAAAGACATATTATAAGAGAGAAGCTACAATCTGCTTAATGCAAATGCATTAACACTTTGTGTGGTGATGCATTGCTTAGCAATGCATTGGATACCCCTCTGGCACACAGAGGGTTAAAAAGTGATACAATTTGCAGTATTTGTTACACAGTTCTAGACAAATCACATACATTATTGTCTACAATAATTTATAATATCTAGATGCACGTTTCTTTTTAAAGTGGTTTAAAATATATAACATTTAACAAATGATCACATGACCAAAACTAAAAAACAAATAACTTTTAATTGCATGACAGTTTTATAAGATGGTATTTAAAGGGATAGTAATACTTACATTTTACTATAGTGCATCTTGTAGCCCTTAAAAAACAAATGAAATGCCCCCAGTGCCTCTCTCAAACCTTTATGGTTTGAGAGATATCCGCTTTCAAAGTTCCCTCTCCCCTGACATCAGCGCTCTAGCTGACTGCAGGGGAATGTGGCCCTGGGACCGGCCGGCGGCTCTGCAGCAGAGCCAAGATTGCATTAACAAAAAATAAATCCTTCAATGAAATGGTCTTCTACGTGTGCTTCCAAACCAAGCACATGTAGAAGAACGTTCCAGCGAAGGATTTCTTTTTCCATAACACAATCTTGGCTCTGCTAAAGAGCCTCCACCGGTCCTGGGACTGGATTCCCCTGCAGTCAGCTAGAGTGCTGACGTCGGGGGGGGGGGGACTTTGAAAGCAGATATCTCTCAAACCATAAAGGTTTGAGGGAGGCACTGGGGGTATTTAATTTGTTTTTTTAAGGGCTACAAGATGTACTATAGTAAAATGTAAGTATTACTATCCCTTTAATATCTCTACTCATAGGCACAATTTAAAAGATAAATAATACAAAGAAAGATACATTTTTTGTGTGTTAGTTTATATCTGGCTTTTTTCACAGCTCATAGTTTTGGTCTTTAGCTTGCTCGAAGAACTTAACCTTTTAACTGCCAGAGCGATATCCAATGAATTGCTTTGCAATGTGTTAATACCTCTCTGACAGTCAAAAGGTTAACAAAATATTGATATTTCTAATATCTAAAATGGTGGTAACAGCCATCTTATAAACACAATTATATGAGAATATTAAAGTTTTGCTCAGAAATATTATGTTTACTTCTCTAAAATAAAAAATCTCTGGAAAACTCGTCCAATAAAAATCGTTCTTAATGAATCACAGACCAAACAGATCTATTAGCACAATGCGTTATCCATTTTCAAGAACAGTAAAACCATTTACACAGATGTCTGATTGCGTACATAATGTACACAATTAAATTTAGTATATCATAAAGAAGTATTAATGATAGACATGTAACCGAACGCTTATATAAATATAGAAAATTCTATATTTTTTTTATTGCAAAATGTTAGTAATATTTGGTATAATGTGTATGTCTGAAAGTAATAGACTGTGAATGACTAAAGGAGCAGTAAACTTTGTTTTTATGAAAAAATATATATTGCAGGGTGTTCCCTGTTGAGTAAAATAGGTGTACTCCCACTGCTGATGGAAGCATATTTCCAGAGTTATTGCTGTTTAACCCTGTGTTTTTTTTTTTTTTTACATTAGCAGTGCCCTCTAGTGGTCAAATTCCAATTAGTTATTCTGTTACATTCTAATGTAGAAGAAAGCCAGTGACTTACAGTTCTCCATTGAATGTGATGGAAACTGACGAGTCATTTCCAGGTAGTTAGAACAATCAGGAAGTAAATACAGAAAATTCACTTTCTGGTTATTTGAACTGTTATAAAGTTTGAATAAAACAACTGACAGTGGTGACAGTACCCTTGTTTTACTCAGCAGGAAAAGCTCCATAACATATAGGTTTTCATAAGTCTACTGCTCTTTTAAATTCATCATATGAGCATGTGAAGCAAACAGAATAGCATCAGATACAAGAAGCAATTATACTTTTGCAGAAATGTTAGGAAAGGAACCCTCTTTTTAAAGAGGCAGTGAAAGGACAATAAAATACTATTATTGCACAGATTGAGGTGCTTTTATTACCCCATTCTGCTAATCTCCATAATCTGCAGGGACAACTGCATGAGAATGGGTGTGTTGTAATATATGGGAACTCAGATGTGAGATACCGCCAATCACTTCAATGGTCTTTTTTTTTTTTTTTTTTAACCCTTTACTGTTTCTTTAAAAATTCAACATGTATGAAAAGGCTATTATCTGAATTCCCTTGACTTTTTTACTTTCATATTCTTACTAAAAACAAAAACACTATTCAGCCTTTTAAAGGAGAAGTGATTTCTTATAATAATTACCACCACACACTTGACTTACTATGTACCGAAAATCCTAATGGTCCCTATAAATTTTGCCCTTGTGCCTTTGTTCAGGAGATAACATATTTAATCAGCCCTGGATGCTATCATGTCCATGCACTACAACAGTGCAATGAGTTGTGCTCCTCTCTGGTCCTTAAACAGTTATGTAGACTCATGCATGCCTGCTTCAGTTTAAAAAAACTGCCAGCAGCTGTCATATCTGCTTCCATGGCATGACATCCATCACTGAATGAAGATCTCTTGTACAATAGCACAAAGGCAAAATTCATGGTGTCCATTAGGATTGTCTGTTCATAGTAAGGTAAATGGGAGATTACCTCTGTAAAGACTATACTTAGTAAATATTTACACCACTCTTATCTTAGCTTCCCAATGTGATGGAATCACAAGCTGCATAACATGGTAGAAGTGAAGAGTGTAAATAATCAAATGTTAATTTTGCTGATGTTCTAAGAATACTTAAGCTATGTTATACTTTATCATTCAATTACTCTTGAACTACAACTCTGACAGAACTGAAATAACTTTCTCCAAGGCCCAAATACTATGATGATTAATTAGAGTAGCTTTTCTTATGAAACATTACTATCCCTTTAAACTTGCAAATTATTTTATATCCCTATTAGCTTTGCCATTTCTTATATTTATCAGTTGAGTGCATGTCAATCTGAGATATATATATATATATATATATATATATATATATTTCTAATCTCACTTTTTTCAGAAAGCCAGCTAATGTATGAAAGGAAAGTATTCATTAAAGATTGTCATAGTTCTCACTGAAATATAAAAGCATAGAAATTTAAAGGGTTAGTAATGTCTAACATTTACTAACCCTAATATTGAAGGTATTAAAAAGATAATATTAATGTGCCAAGTTGTATCTCTGAAACCTTTATGGTTTGAGAGGTAAAAGCTCTGAAAGTCTCCCCCTTCCTCCCCTTTTCCAGATGTCAGCATTTAGCTGAAAACCAAATATTTCAGTGGAATGGTCTGAAAAGTGTTCTTGCTAACCAATCACACTGTGTAGACAGTTCCAGTGAAGTATCTGTTTTTCGATAGCGCTCATTCAGCTCTTCTGAAGAGCCGCCAAGTTGGCCGAAACAGATTCATTGCTGACAGCTTTACAGCTCGTCAGCAGGAGGGGGAGCTTTCAGCGCTTATATCTCAAACCGTAAAGGTTTGAGAGATACGACTTGGCACATTAATATTATCTTTTTAATACCTTCAATATTAGGGTTAGTTAATGTTATACATTACTAACCCTTTAAGGTTATGATTTGTTGAAATTTAACTGCTCTCCAACACTTCTTCTTTACTAATGACATCAAACATAACCAGATAATTAACATAATCAAAGCAAAACACAGGGGGAGGGCAGCGAACTATAATCCTAAATTTCCATTATTTTGTCTGTTGAGTGAGAATTATATCAATATTTTAAAGAACTTTTTTGCCTTGTAATATCCACTTTTTTCTATAGAGTTACTTTTTTGCATCTCATGCCTGATAACATAGCAACATTGTCCAAAATGCACATATTTCTAGGTATCTGAATATAAAACATTTGCAATAACAGGATTTATATTGATGTATATATTATTTTCATGTTATTATAATTTCTGACTTAAAGGACAACTATCACCAGACTAGCAGATTTGTTCTTCTGGTAGCAGACCTGCCAATGCACTTTAGGCAACATTGTAAGCTTGAGCTGACCAAAGGGGAGAACAAGGGTCTGAAAAAGTACCTCAAGCGCTCTCTACTTAGCCCTTCAAGAAGAGGCTGGACTTCAAGACTGAAGTCTCACTGTTCAGACTGATGCCTTATACAGTGCAGCCCCAGGGACCCTATGCCTAAGGTTTGAAAGGCAAAAGGAGGTTTCTATGAAGGCTGAGCGTGCAAGCTGTTCTGGATTGTATTACAGCCACTGGAGTCAAATTTCTGACCCCCAAGAATGACTGACATGGGGTATTTTGGGTCAGCACAGTGCTACCTAAGATTTTTACTAAATGTGCTCCCATAGGAGCAGACTTGGAAAAACATTTTATTATCCCTTTAAATCTTTGCACACATCTATTGTAGCCATTCTCAGATCTACTCCTTGGGACATACCAACAGGTTAGATTTTCAGGAAATCCTTAAGCACTGCTAGCTCAATCAAAATGACAGAGCTACTAATTACTTGCCTGTTATTGCTCAGGTATATATTTAAAAGTTGAGGATTAATATTGAGAAAAAAATTGATTGCACAGAAACTTTAATTTTTCTAACAGTGACTGGCCTCAAAAATCCTGATTTTGACTTCCCATCACTAAAACAGTTTTTGTGACTAGGATAATTTATAATTGCCCCCATGTGTAAGAAACCCCAATCATCATCTGTTCAGATTAAAGTAAATGTTTCTACTTATTTTCACAGTTATTGATAAATATCTATTAGCTGTTATTCAGTATAGAAATTAAGAAATATGAACTTGTTACACAAAGCAAATGTAAGTTATCAAAGGTTCAGAAAGTAGAAGAATTTGCATTTTTACATTTTTTTTTCTGGCACCAAATTTCTGATTTTACTGAGTTTTCTAAAGTTAAATAACTGCGGATATTGTTATAACATCAATTGTGATTAAAGTTTAGAAATTTTGAGTTAATAGGGTTTGCATTTAAATCAATATACTTAGAAATGTAATTAACCTATAACATTTTTATATATATAACCTCAAAGTGAAACTTCAGCTTTCTCTAGATTACTTAGAAGAGCTTTGTTACAAAGAAATATGGACACCTCCTTGAGAGATTATTTTGCAATTCAACAGTATAAGCTACTGAGAGGTTGATATCAATTGTTCTTCAGTAATGTCCAATAATGCTTTGCTTTTAACTACTGTCTAAAATACTAAATTGAACTAAGTGCAAAACTGTACTGTTCTCAGGCTTTCAAATATTATGGTTATGATACATATAATCCACATGTAAATGTTTGGTTCTGACATCTATTACAACCTAGAAAATATCTTCTAAGTTCTTAATAGCAAAATAGAATAATGGCACATTACAGTGCAATATACAACACAAAAAATGTTAACATGAGACTTGAAATATGTCCTTTAGTAATGAGGAAAAACTGCAACACTGTGATCTAAACTGGGGTATCAATTATCATAAATGTAAAGCCTACTTGGTAATCTGAATAAGTTATTTAGAATATCACCATCTTCTCTGTTTGACATCATACAGCCCAAACAAATGTTGAATTTACTTTTGGTTTTAGATGCTTCCATATTAAAAAATAAATAAATAATTTATATACATGGCCTGATGAAAGTTGTCTATAGCCCAACTGCTGATTTTTTTCTTTAATTTGATAGAACATCATTTTGTTTGGTTCACATACCATATAAAGTAAAGATGATGTTTTCAGTAGATGTCTAACTTTTCTCTTTAATAATAATAATAATAATAATAATAATAATAATAATATTAATACTAATAATATTAATAAATGTTCTTTGCACAAGACAAAAAATTGATCACCTCAATGTACACAAAGCACACAGAACCCCCTTAAATAGGATAACTTTGTTATATATGGATCTTAAATTAACATTAGTACGTACTTAAGGTAGGTGTCCTTCAAATAGTCAGTTATTTTGGTATACAGAGTTTTTTTACTGTTTTGATTGCTGTTGTAGACAACTGTCTATGAGTCGGTTTCAGTTTCAAATATTGTAAAGAAACTTGATCCACATGAAGCATTCAAGATTATCGAAGCCTGTTTGTTGTGAGAAAATGGTAATTATGCAAATGTTGTTTATGGCTAATAGAAAAGTTCGATTTAAACTGTAAGTTTTTTTAATAAGTGTGTTTTTGGTTTGTTATGGTTTTCAAAGCTGACATTCCTGAGTTTTCCAATTTATTGAAATGCAAAAACTGTTATGTTCACTTTTCACAAATTTGTCTTGTAAGTTAAAAGCACAAAGAAAAGACTCTTTCACAGGGGTAACAGAAATGTTGCTGTTCCTTCTTACAATTTTACAGCATGTGTTCTTAACTCACTTTCTCCTGCATTCCCCTGGTGATCCCACTGCTGGGGGAAAGGCTGATGCCCAGCCCATAATACACAAATTTAATTTGCTGATGCCCACATGGGAAGGCTACTCATTTAGCGTTGTGATTAGCATTGCAACTTCAAATTTAGCTTCTGTGACAGATCTCAGGAGACCACATAGGCCTCCATGTAGATCAGCCCTGTTTCAGCTGAATGAGGCATTAGTCATAGGAGTGAAAGGTACCAGCATACCTTTCTACATGAGCAACATAACAATTCACCATTGAAAATGTTATATCACCTGTGCAACATGAGCCTAAGTAGTAGCAGCACCTTTTCAGTGTTACATTACAGAAACTTCTACAGTATTGATTTATTGGCCAATACAACTGATATTGTAAAATTTAATTCTAATTCCTGCTATTTATAAGTGAGTGTGTGTATATATGTGTGTGTATATATATATATATATATATATATATATATATATGATTCTAAGAGTTCTAAGAGTTATACACTAAATATTAAAATAAGTGACAGATTCTAAAATATATGCATTCCTAAAGATTACTTATTAATAAAACTCAAAATGCAAAAAAAATGGCTATACTATATATTTTATTACACATATAATAATGTGCCCAGCAGTTTAATTGAACTTTTGAACCTAGAAAGTTTATGAGACCCCAGCACCCAATTTAATTCCAGTTGAAATAAAAAGGATTTGTATTCTCCAGTGACATAAGATAAGTATGGATTCTCTGAGTGGTCAATAGATTTGAAGATCCGGATTTCTCATTACTGTCATAAAATATATAGTTCTTGTTGATGGTAAAGAGCACTCTGCATTTTCCCCAGTTATTAAAAATAAGGAGAGTGGGCAGAGATCAAATATATCATACACTATAAATATATATACACTACTATTCAAAAGTTTGGGGTCACTTAGCAATGTCCTTGTTTCCCATCAAATGAGTTGCAAAATGAATAGGAAATACAGTCAAAACATTTAGAAATAATGATTTTTAATTTAAATAATAATTGTGTCCTTCAAACTTTGCTTTCATTTAAGAATCCTCCATTTGTAGGAATTACAGCCTTGCAGACCTTTGGCATTCTAGTTGTCAGTTTGTTGAGGTAATGTGAAGAGATTTCACCCGATTCTTCCTGCAGCACCTCCCACAATTTGGATTGGCTTGATGGGCACTTCGTGCATACCATACGGTCAAGCTGCTCCCATAACAGAACAAGGACATTTCTAAGTGAACCCAAACCTCTGAACTAGGAGTGTGAAGGGAGTAGCTCAGCTATTTGAGTGCCATAGGGGTGTGCAACACATTGCAAAAGCAATGTGTTGCATGCTCTCTGGCACTCATAGGGTTAAATGCCTAGGCGGGAAATCCCACAAAGCCAGTATGTAAACAGAGGGCAGCACCAGTGAGACTTGTATACGCAAATATATTTTGTTAGACCTAATAAAGGTATATGAGATAGATAGAGAGAAAGAAAGAAAGAAAGAAAGATAGATAGATAGATAGATAGATAGATCATTGAACTAACATTCAGTTATATGGACATGCTTTAGAGATCGATGATCCCTTTTTCAAGTCTGGTTTTAAAAAATGCAACATGATTTTTAAAAGTCATTCTAAAGGAAAGCAAAACTGATAAGTAGCAAATCACCTAAAGTTCTTAACAGAGGAAACTGAGGGGAGGGGGAGTATGGGAGACACAGAAAGAGAGTCAGAACCATAGTACATAAATATAAAGAGAAAAATAATTATGACAAAGATTATTATATATGAACTAGAACAAAATAAATAGAAGGAAATATTTTGTAAAATTTTGGTAATGTGTGTGGAATCCCAAGTCCTTATTTAGGCCAGAGTGGTTGGTGTTGAAAAAATGATCATCTTAACTTCAAACATCTTTCTTTCCTGTTTATTTATTTTTGTTTAATTTCCCTCTGAGTGTTTTCATTTTAATGTTATGGTTGGAGTGGTTTTCTGGGTAAAATTATGGCCAACTAAGATATGGTTCTTTACTTTATAGTATTTCTCAATAGATTGTCTGTGTGTATTCATCCTTAGAATTTGTGGTAGGCCTGTTTCAGCAATGTAATATCCAGATATGCAACACATTTGTGAAAACAATACCACAGAAGACAACAATAAGAAATACAACATTAAAGGATTATATTCATGTACATCAATGCACTGAATCTTGAATCTGGATTTATTTATCTGCTGATTTATTACTTAACAGTTTTTGCTTTCCTTTAGAACGCCTTTTAATATACATGCAATTTGTTTAAAACTAGTATGCTTTAGACCTGAAAAAAGGAGCTTTGCTCTCAAAATCTTGTCCACATAACTGAATATTAGTCCAATAAAAAAGGTATTATTACATACTGAAATACTCATTGATTTGGCCTCGACACCACTGGACTAACAAGGATAACCTAAATTATATATATATATATATATATATATATATATATATATATATATATATATATATAGAGAGAGAGAGAGAGAGAGAGAGAGAGAGAGAGAGAGAGAGAATGTATATATATAGATATAAATATGTATACATATATATATGTATAAATATATATATATATATATATATATATATAGTATGCACACAAATAGATAGAAGGATAGAAAGATAGATAGATAGATAGATAGATAGATAGATAGATAGATGGATAGATAGACAGACACACACATGTATATAGTATATGCACGCATCTCAAACTTATAATTTGATTTTTGTGTTCTTTTTAGGGGGGAGGGATGTAACAATTTGTTCCTCATTAATTGTTTAATGTTATCTTTTGTGATGATTCCTAAAATGTCCAAACCATTAGGTACATAACAATGGCATAGATTACAGTGTAATTGATGTTATCATAGGTTTTATATAACAGATTCCCATTTAAGTCCATACAGAAATGTTCTGATTTTGCCATTGCTAAAATTATCCACTGCAAATGAATGTAGACCAATTAAAAGAAAAGGGAACTAAAATTGAAAAAAAAAAAAACAGTTCCAAAGCGGGACATTCCATTTTCCCTAAAAGGGAAACCAATTTGCCAAATTACAATAGGAAGAGGAATCCATGTTACTCTACCTTTTTTATATCAGAGATGCATTCGTAGACATGCACGGAATCCAGTGTTATTCTTTGTGCCTACATATCTGCCTCAAAAAAAGTCTGCTGCGGGAATAAGAAATATATCACAGCTGCAAAGAGGTTGCGAATCACAGGTTCTGCTTCAGAATTGCAAAATGTCAATTTGGAGTATTACCTAGATGGGAAAGGCACATAGAGTGGTATATGGAACTAACATTTTAGGGCATCTTAAGTAATATGAAGTATATTAATGTTTATTCCAGGTTATGCTTTCTATTAAATTAACCATTTGACTGCTATATGGGTATCTATTGTGAAGCAATGCATGGATACCCATCTGGCAAACAAAGGTTTCAAAAAATAATTATTGTGAGCAAAAAAGTGGTCAAACACTAAACTATTGTCCTGAAAATATATTATGTTTGTTTCTTAATACTTTGTGAAATTTGTAAAAAGAAAAAACTGACAAAGAAACACATTGAAATATGGAAAAATAAAATAAAAATAACCACTTTTTTAATATTTTGAATATGATTTTTGAACTTTGCTGACATGAAAGTAAAGTTAAATTTAAAATGATTGTCCAATATGAATCACTTGTTTTCTTTAATAAAACATATTACTCTTCATATATATTTATATATATATATATTACAATTTAAACCATGAAAAAATATTATCATAGACACAAATTATATTGAAGTGTTTAATAATGTGACATGGTCCTAGCTTCAAATCTGGTCGTGTAAAAAATGAATTGGAAAACACTATGTTTCATGATTTTCTATTAAAAACATTTCTAGGCAGAATTAGAAGATATATATTTTTCAAGTTTCCACAAAACTATGCTAGAGAAAGATACGTTTAAGTTATATGGTTTGGGGCTAATCTTTCAAAATAGTTATCTTCAGATACATATCTTACAATTTTAAAACTGTACAGAGTATCCAGTGTTATGTTTTCAACAACATATACAGATCGATTCATTTTTGTTTGTTTGTTTGTTTTTTTTATAAAACTCAGTTGTAATAGTAAAATTAAAAGCCACAAAGTCAAAATAAGGAAGATCAAAATAAACCTTGACAGGTCATAGTGCTCAGTCTGGGAAGCTGCATCTTTGGTATTTTAAAGTTCCGTACAAATTGATGTAGCTTACAGCTTTATTAACCCTTTGAGTGCCAGGGGTTGGCAATGAGCTGCATTGACCAGAGCTCTGGCACTCAGAGAGTTTGTGAACAGGAATTGGTCCAAATCTCACATTACGAAACATTATTCAATAATTAAATTAACAATAAATTATTTAGGACCTGATTTGTTTCTTAGTTTTCATAGTGTGGACTGTATGAATTAATTTAAAAATCAACTGAATTGTACCACTTTTTCCTCAGAAAATTATATAATATATATATACTTTATATTTATTTAGAAGCTTTGAAATAGTACAGTAAACACTTTGCAACACGGTGTATAAACTACAGAATGTCTTTGATATTTTGTGGGTCTGCAGATAAACAACATTTTTGTATGACCCACAGGTGAAAATAACATGATCACACAATCTCTCCTGTAAAGTTTGGATAATTTGGGAAACACTTGATCACACAAAAATAATATAAAACAGTCAAGTTTAAAACAGTGATATTGCATTTATAATGCATGTTATATCTGTACGATTGGCTTCTTGTGGTGAATATAAACATCTAAAGGGCTCAGTGACATTTTGGAGAAAGAAAGATATATAGTGCTGTAAACAGGCACACACTGATAAGTGAGGCAAGATCAGTCGCCTCTGCAGTTCCTACAGTTCTTCACATTTCAACTCATTTCTCAGGCCTGCTGAGAGCAGTAAAGTCCTAATATTGGCCATAACTTCAGCAGCAGACTAATGATCCTTCTGTTATACCAAACAGGGTGGCCAGGATAATGAAGTTGAAAAGTTGATGCTTTTGTTGGTCAACTTGTGCAAATCATGCTGCTTCAGGTAAGTCCTGTAGATTTGACTAGCATATCCTTTTCCGAGCTGTGGAAATAAAAGATAAATATATTTATAAATCATAGTATATGAGGAGATAAAGCACTCTACAACCACTAAGACTGGCTTCAGCTTCTATTTTAAGCAATCACAGATTGTGCATATACACATGCTTGTACCTAGATGCATTTCACCATGAACCAACAAGGTTCTGTGGTGCAATGCATGTAGGAAATCTCCTGAAAAATAACCCCTTGTATGCTTGTCATTGTGGGATGAAAAAGTTGTATGTATTTAAGGTAATGTATTAAACACTTTTATTAGCATCAAATAAACATTAGTTTTTTTTTTTTCTGGGGGGGGGTTGTGTCTAATCAATCTATGCATATTTGAATCTGGAATGATACCAAGAAATCTATGTTACCAGCATAAATGTTTCATATGAAAGCACAAATGTAGTGACACATAATCATTTACAAATATAATATAGCAAGTCGATTTTACTTTTCTATAACAAAATCAATATACATAACACAAGAAATATACTAAAAGTAAAAGAAGTCATTGCTGAATCATTTATGAAAAGGTTTTAATAAAATACATAGTAATGATTTAAATAAAAATCAATATAAATGGATAGTTCTACACTCCAACAATCATTAGTATGTAATAATGAATAACTAATATAGAAATGGTAATTCAAAGAGATTAATCACTACAGTGTAGAAACAAATCTTGAAAAACTACTTAAAAACTATAGTTAATCAATAACAGATTGCATACAAATCTACTTATGTCAAACAAAGATGGTGCCCCTGGGTATGATTACTTTTTCTAAAGTAGGATGAACTATTCACAGCTCCACAGATAATTATTATGGCAACACTGTAATAATATCTAAACTGAAGCAAAAGCATTAAACTGGTCCGTGGATTTCATAGGTATATACTCTTCAAGTTTATAAAAAAATGAGTCCAAAACAGCAGTGGTTCTGTCCTGAAAAATTATGTTTCACTTAATGAGAAACAGAATTTCATTTGTTTCTAACCACATATGCTATTTGAATCTCCCTATATGCCTAATGTATCAAAGACTAGGTTTTAAACCCTTTTACTAAAGTGAAAATATCTAGAAAGATGAAATACCAATGCAGCATCTGAACAGTGAAAAATCTAAGCAACAACAATGGATATTGTACAAATGATACTCAAATAGAGGAGGTCTGTTTTAGCCAGCAAAAAGCAAAATGTACAAGTCAGCTACTAGATAATTGGTTTCTGTGCCTTAATTGGGAGCACATGTAGTATATGTTTATCATCTTTGTTAGTACTCAGGAAATATTATTATCCACTGCCCATTACTTAATTGGAAACACACTCTCATTATATGTGTCTAATCTCTAAGTACCAGTGTATTCAAAAATATATAAATAACAAAATGTAAAAAGGTTGAATTTCAACTGAAACGCATAAACAATTAGATATTTTAGAAAATGTATTCTGTAACCAAATATAAAACAAACAACCAAAATGTATGCACAAAAGCTCTAAAATATAAAAGTATAATTTACATGTATGATACATGAAAACAAGAATGAATTCAATAGGATACTATTGCAAGTTAATTTGATTAAATTTAGTTACATAGAGTATTATTGGAGAGTAAATGGTTTAGACGTATAGAATGTATCATGCTATATTGCATCTCAAAATAAGAATTACTTTTTATATATAAGATTAATGGCGCAATGCAGAAAATGTGAGCAATGACTATTTCCCGTGTGAAAACCACTAGGGAATAGGTTTGCGCATGATTTTGTTGAATTGCGCATGAAAATTCAAGGTTAGCGAACGGCTGCGTATATTTATTTTTTTGTGGCCGTGGCTAAGACTAACAAATCTGTTTGAGTGGAATAGCTAATGCGCCTAATGCAAGAACTGCTATTGCGATTGAATTTATATGTCTGTGTACTGTAGTCGTAAAATGGAATTTTTCATGCGCAAATCAAGAAGCGTTCGGTATTTAGCTTCCTGGATTAAAATATGCGCAAAATCTATCTGCGCACAAAAATGCCTTTATCTGATGCAAATGTTTCTTGAATCGCGCCATAAGTTCTCTGTTTATCTTCTAAGCCCTAAACCTGCATCCAATGTTATATAAGCTACCTACTTTTATATGGTCCACGTATATGGTGGCACTCCCACTTTATATCAGAGGTTCCCAAAGTTCAGCCATATTTATAATCATAATTACCTTAATTGCAGCCTTTAAATGATTAGTGTATGTTTATGATTTATAACTGTGCCAATTTGTACATGACACTTTATTATAACTCCTGTGTTTCTGCTTCATTTGCTTTTAAAAAATCATTGCCCTACTTCACTGCTTTAGATAATGGAATGCCCTTAGCTAACTTCTCTATAGAGATCCATAGATAGAGGTACTGGAGCTCCTTGGAGAACATTGCCAGACTGCTATTGTTGATTGAGGAGGAGACAGGTACAAGTCACATGATTACCTATAATACATTTGACTAAGCATACATACTTTAATGAATAGCATACATTTATAAGAAAAAATCTACAATAAGATTCCCTTTTATCTTAAAAAAATTACACGTTTCATGCTAATAATAGGCTTACAGAAGTATTTCTCACTTCACCATCACCAGCGTAAGCTGGGTGTTTTTTTCTGGGTTCCAGAGTTGGCCATCTCTCCCTGAAGAGCTGTTGGTGGAACATTAGTTAGACCTATAAGATTGGGAACACAAACATAAAAGGGAAGATGCACCAAGGCATGATTAAGAGGTTATAAAGTGTAGATGACCTCTCCAGTGTTATCACTTCTCAAAGTCCCAGTTTTCTCCAACTTTAGAGCTTTTAGTGCATAGGCTCTATAGAATAAAATAGGAACTGGAGAAATGATATCACTGGAGAAGTCATCTCCGCTTCATCACCTCTTTATCTCGTCTTAGTGCATAATACTCTGAGAAAAGGAGGCCTGGAGGGAGATGCAATAAGGTGTGATAAAGAGGTGATAAAGCGGAGATGACTTCTCCAGTGATATCATATCTCCAAGTGATGTGTTATTCTATGGCATCAATGCAGTACAATTTTTCCTGCTTTGGAGATTTAGTGCACAGGCGCATTAAAAATTACATAGGAACTGGGGACATGATATCACTGGAGAAGTCATCTTTTATTAGGCCTTAGTGCATAACCCCCATTGTGGTACAATTCTAGTCCTGGTACATGAACAAATATCTTGAACCATACTCACTCGTCCTCTCCCCTCTCTCTCTAACTCAAACCTAATAGGGAAGGGGTGTTTAACTGTAGTTATAATTGTTATTAATTATTATAATAATTATTATTGTTATTTGAATAATTGTTGTAATTGTTCTTAAATTTTAATGCATTAATGGCAGCTGCATTTCTGATGATGAGTTAAAAAAAAATTGCATTGAAATATACATGTAGCTTTAGATGCTTGAAAATGTACTTCTCATTATTAACTTTTCTAGAAAGCAATGCTAATTTTTATTAGCGGAAATGTTAATTTTGTTAGCGCTTCTTTTTTCACACATGTGATATTATTTTAGCATTGCTATTTTTCTAAGAAACAATGCAAAAATTGTATGTTGCTATTTTTTTAGAAGCAATGACAAATTTATTAGTAATACCATTTTTTTTAATAAGACATTCAGAATTTTTGGACTCAGAATTATTTATCATTATTAAATAAGAGAACCAAAATTATTATCACTGTATGTTTTGCTCTGTATTTTTAAAGCACTACTTTATTAAATAGATACCATATTATGATCAAAATTCAGTGTTAAAACAAAACAGATAAAACATTTCACAGTTTATACAAATGTCAAACAAAAAAAACAAAAACCCAGGTTTATTTTCCAAACCCATAATTGTATATAACTAATGCTGACTAATTCTAAAACTGTTCTAACCCAAAAAGGTTATAGGAGCATTAAGAATGAGTAACTGGGAATAACAGGAGAGATTTATAAAAAAACATTCTTAGTGTATCTTTAAGAACTGTAGCTAAAGTTCATAACATCTGGTCATATTTATAAAGAAGTAAACTTAATAAATATGTCTATCTGAGAATATTCTAAGAAAATGTGTGTGTAATCACTAAAACTGCCTTAATTTTTGGCTTAATTAGCAAATTTATTTATAAATACATTGAACCACAATTCATATTTGGACAAGACCATTTCTACTCCACTTTTCAAAATAGTTGACTAACTGGCATTAGTACTAGAGAAATTGTTGCTAAACATTTATAATGTCCTTATATCACTTTGAAAAAATGTAAAGACATTCTTTATAACCCCAGTTTTATAAATCTCCCCCACTGTATTTTAGTATGATGATAAGCATTGCAGGTCTAGTGTTTTGTGACTGTAGGTAAATAAAATATTTCTTTTAGCCATGGGTACCAGCTTTCTTTGGCAGATTTTATGCAGCCCATGACATAAGTTTCAGTGGCATAAGGATGGAGATTGAATTGCTCTGCAATTTACTGCCCAAACCTCTGGAACTCACAGGGCAATAAGTATTTGGCTTCATACAAGAATGCATAATATAATCTAATGACATCTGAAGAGTAACATGATTAGGATTCTTTTTCTCTTGGCCCTGTAAGCTGTGTTAGCTAAAAATGAACAATTCTGGAATAAACCACCCGCACAATAGGGTTAAACCTTTGAGTGCTAGAGAGATATCCAATGCATTGCATACCTCCCTGGCACTCAAAGGGTTAACTTTTGCTTCACGAATTCCCACAACAAAGCATTTCCACAAGAAAAAAAATCTCTGCTGTATTTTTAACTGAGAAATCACTATGGAATAGATTTTGTTTTCAACATTTTCTTTAGATTAAATAGTTCCATGCATGTGTTAGGAAATCCATTTAGCCTTAAAATGTGTGAAATAGATGAGGACTCCATGCTGCCTAAGCCATCAAATTCATGTTGTGACAGTACCAGGGACCTTTCATAGCACTAATCCGTTTAAAAGTCCTGACTTTAATGTACAGTAGCGTATATAACCACTGCATAGCAATTGCATAGTAACAACTTCCCTTAGATAACCAAGCTTCAAAGATAGCATAAAATCTCTGTACTCTAATAACCACAACATGGCAATTCAATCCTAGCATGGCACATGGAAATAAATTGTGGACTCTACATCTGCTAATAAAGTGTTATGTGTTATCAATCTTATGATATTAAAATGCAGATGCAACACAAGTATTAAACTACTAGAAACTGACGCTAATGAATTAAGAAGAACTAAGGGGGTTATGCCCTAAGGCGTGATAAAGAGGGGTAAACTGGAGATAACTTCTACAGTGATATCACTTCTCCAGTTCCTGTGTTATTCTATGGAGACAGTGCACTAAGTTCTCCAAATGTTAGTGTATTGGTCCACAGAATAACACAGGAACTGGAGATGGACTATGGAGAAGTCATCACCACTTTAACCCCTTGTGACCAGCTGTGCACGCACGCGGCCGGCACTTAACGCCCGCAGATTTTTTTTTTACATTACATAAAATGACTTCCGGGACGTACATGTACATCCTCTGTCCAACTGGGACATCCGCTCGGGACGCACATGTACGTCCTCGGGCGGTAAGGGGTTAACACCTTTTTATCACAGTGTAATGCATGACCCCCAGAGTCATTCTAGAGCAAACCAACTGCACCACAAGGGAGAAATAAAAATCTCCCAAAATTCCATTTATTTCAATAGGACTTTTAACTCATTGAATGCTGGTGAGGTCTCCAATGCATTCGAAGATAGATGGTGCAGATAGTTTTCTCTAGAATGACTCCAATTCTTCATAGCACATCAGCCTCACTATGGGGGAGATGCAGTAAGACGTGATAAAGAGGTGATAATGTGGAGATGACCCCCCTCCAGTGGTATCACTTCTGCAGTTTCTATGTTATTCTATGGAACCAAAGCACTAAGATTTCTCCAGCGTGGAGATCTTAGTGCATAGACTCTGTAGAATTACATAGGAATTGGAGAAGTGATAAAACAGAAGACGTCATCTCCACTATGTTTGGCATTTTTTATTCAGTTTTAAAACCTCCATTGCTCAGGAATTCATTTCACACGCCTCTGGCACTCAGATGATTAACCAGTTTTGCAATTGTGATTTATCCAGTGAATAGCAATACAATGCATTGTCAGTGCATTTCTGGTACCACATGTTTACCCATTTCTATCCCCAACCCCCGCATTTCACTAATTCCATCCTTTGTATTGCTGTCTTCTACCCCCTCCCACACGCACACATATTCTTAATTTATCTCCCTCACACTTCCTCTTCCTGACTGCTTTCTCTGTGTTTTATATGTCAGGATTCTGACATGACTTAACTCTGTGAGGACCAGAGAGGTGTTCATTTGCACACTTCTTTGCAAAGGCTTCATTTTTGCTTCCTTCCTCTAATTGGTTAGACGTACAAATGTGTCTGGTTGAAGAAGAACAGGGGCTGATGTGTTAAAACCAACTGCACCATTTATTTAACTGGTGTTTAACCCACTGAATTCTATAGAGGTCTCCCAAACATTGTTTCACAGCTCGTTAGAGACTTCTCAAGCATCCACGAGGTTAAAAATCAATTTTCAAACTTTGGGAATTGTTAATTGTTCTCTATGGTGCAGTTGATATGCCACGAAATGGCATCCTTTCTCCTTCATACTTTAGTCTCAGTATGGCTGACATTTGATTTTGAAACCTAGGAATATCAGTGTAGACAACATGAACGCCATTCTATGCTAAGGTACAGAAACATAAGAACTGCCTGATAAAACTTTTCTACTCTCTCCATGGCCATTTATGGCCTATCTAGGGGTTAGCAACTTTTGGCTCTCCAGCTGACGGAAACTACTTCTCCCATCATCCCCAACCAGCCAAACCCTGGTATAGCCTAAGCATATTTCAATTCCATAACTGATATAGGCTTAGATTACATTGCAGTTGATAAATGCCATCAGTTGTTTTAGCTCACTGACTCCTACTGAAGTCTATGTGTACATTTGCAGATAAAAGTAGTGATAATATTATCAACTTCAATGTAATCCAGGTCTTAGTTTCAACTACTTTTGTTGACAGCTTATTTAATATATGTACTATGAAGACAGAATTCACTCACATTTCCCATTTGCCTAATAACATGAGAATGATTTCTTTTTCTGAAGTGGCACTAGGATCATTTTCTATCACATTCATTTTAATTTTTAACATTTCAATAAGATGCATCCATAAAAAAATGTTTATTGTATAGTGGGAGAAATCTGAGTGTCTTTTCTTGTTACACATTAGGAATGTGTAATGTACTTATATATTTCCTTCAACATTATTTCAGACTACATTTATCAAAGGGTCAGTGACCGATTACATAGTTCTTAATTTTTTTTCAGCTTTTACAATTAAACTACATTCAATTCCTTTTACTGGGCCAAAATGTGTGGGATTCTCTGCTACAATGCAATTCTATGGCACAATCAGACTAATTCTGTGAACAGGTACAAGTATAAGTGACTATGGAATTCAATGGGAGTTATACTATGTAAATTTGTCAATGGGCAAGCATACAATTTGATACTAGGCCTTTCCTGTAATGTTGTGCCACATAATTGTTATGAAAGAGAGAAAAAAATTACAGTAAATCAGGATACATCAGTATCAATGGCAAAGCAAAGCATTATTTGTTTAGCCAGTCAATGTTGTCAATGTCAAAACAAAAGAGTGATTTTGGTGCAAACCATCTGCACCACAGGGGTAAATAAATATTCCCACTAATTTAAATTGGTGTGTTATTACTGTGAATGCTAGCTAGGTCTTGAATGCATTGCAAAACAAAGCAATGCATTGGAGAACTCTCTAGCATTCCATTGGTTATAGTACATCAACCTCAATATCACTTCAGATTTGAAAAAGGGATGAGATATCTTGCAAAATATATATATAAAATATAATATATCCTATATTATAATTTGCTAAGTATGTTTATCAGAAGCCATCATGCACAGTAGAGATGGCTGTGCACGCTGCAGTCATGCGATGTACAGACTGCCCGCGCCGCGGCTGATATGGAGAGGGACTCTCCGAATTCAGACTGGAGTCCTCTCTGCACACCAGAAGGTGCGCAGAAAGGACTATGGTCTGAATTCGGAACTCCCCGCTCCGTATCAGCCGCGGCACATTCAGGCAGTCAGTACTGCGCATGACTGCAGTGCCGCCAGTGTTGGCCCGTGTATACGGGCTTTAAAACTAGTATAAATACATTGACCATTAGTTCAATTAAATATATCACTAAACGCTGCAACACTAAAATGCTTTGCAACAGAAAACATTTCTAAAACATTAGGCCTAAAAAGTAACCACACTCTGAGGTAAAAAACAGAGCAATGCTCTTTGGAAAAAACAATTATATCAGATGTTTACTTAGAAAGTCATAACTCTTTCATGACTCATAAAGCAATATAACATATAGAAAAGATCTCATGCCATGCTAAAAATAGGACATACATTATGTAACTGACATTTGGGGCCGTATGTTCAAAATACAATGGCGGAATTCTAGGGCAAACCATTTGCACTGTAGGGGAGAATTAAAAATTCCAGTTGATTTAAATGAGGATTTTAACTCCTTGAATGCAATGCATTGGAGACCTCTATAGGGTTCAAGGGGTTAAAATGCCCATTTAAGTTAATGGGAATTTGGGGAATTTTTAGTTCTCCCCTATAAATCAGAATTCCTCCACTTTTCTTTTGCACATAAGGCCCTTAATATTTCAAAATCCTAACCCAGGAACCACGGGCCTTCTGTATAAAAAGCAAAGTGGAGGTATTACAGGGGCAAACAATTGCATCTTAACCCTTTGAGTGCCAGAGGGGTACACAATGGACAAATTCAAAATTCCATGTTGTAAATGTGGATTTTAACCTCTTGAATTCTAGAAAGCCCTCTAGCATTCCAGAGGTAGAAAGCTCTATTTAACTCTTTGAGTGTCAGAGAAGTACAGAATTCATTGCAAAGCAATGCATTCTGTACCCCTCTGTCACACAAAGGGTTAAATAAATGGGAACTTATGGAACGTTCATTTGTCCCCTATGGATCTATTGGTTTGCATCATAATAGCTCCTCTTGGTCTTTATACATGAGGCCCTAACTATTTATAAGATATTTCATGTTTCTTCTTTTCCCTGTCATTATTTTCTTATCCTTTTTATATTAACCTTTAACCCTTTGAGTTCCAGAGGGGTAGGCAATGCACCCCTCTGGCACTCAAAGGGTTAAGTTCCAGAGGGATTTCCAGTACTGGACACCTCTCTGGCACTCAAAGCATAAAACCTAAAGTGTCCGAGAGGATATCTTTTTGTCATACAAAGTATTAATTAAAGGGATAGTAATGTTTCACAATAAAAGCAGCTCCAATTAATCTTCATATTACTTGGGCCATGGAGAGTGTTATTTCAATACTGTTAGAGTTGTGGTTCAAGAGTAATTGAATTATAAAGTATCCCCCTCCCCTTTTTACTGATGTAACACTGATCACCTCAGAGCAGCAAGACTGTCCGGATGGATTAGAGAGAGGGACAATCTTTAGTGATCATAAGGGAAAAAAACTAAAAAACCTGTCTTACTTATGATCACAGTAAGACGATTGTCCCTTGCTGTGACCTGTCCGGTCAAGTGACGAGATTCCACAACTGAGGGGAGGCGGCTTACACTAGGTAAAAAGGGTGGGAGGGGGATAATTTATCATTCAATTACTCTTGAACTACAACTCTGACAGTACTGAAATAACACTCTCCATGGCCCAAATACTATGATGATTAATTGGAGCTTCTGTTTTTGTGAAGCATTACTATCACTTTAACTCAACATGTATGATCAAGGAAATATTGTAAAAAAAATTAATAAAACAAAAAAACCCCTAAAATAAACAACACTCTGTCGGCTTTTTAAAACGTGCCTTTCTACAAGCAACACACAAATGAAACTTCATCGAATCATTTTTACAACAATTTTAGAAAATATAAAGGAAATCACCAGTGGAAAAATATGTAGCCATGCTATAATACACATAAAAGCTCTTATTAGTTTATTCATCCTATGTTATCTATAAGAATGGCATTGATGGGTATATTCATATACAGTAGCTAAGCAGAATCAAGTTGCTTGTGCTTTCAAAGGTACTCAGTAATTTTGTGTTTCCTTACAGGTCACAAGAGTCACAAAAACATCCATTAAAAGCTGGCAGCAGGAGAACTAAGGATGCACGCTTATTAACAATAATCATTTATTTATACATAAAGCACTTTTCTCACAAAGGGACACAAAGCACTGTGCAATTTCAAAATGAAAACTATTTAAAAAGAGACATATAGAAGCATTATAGTAAGGTAGCTCTACTATATAAACAAATGAACAAATTGGGTTTAAAGAATTGTTAGGATTATGTCACATTAATCATTATCTAGGTAAGCAAAAATTATTTTGTTTATTTTCATAAAAGCCCAAAAGTTGTGGCGTTATAACTTGCATGAGGTAGCAAATTGTGGTTTAAGCTTAGGCCTCTGGAGCTTCTGTGCACTGATAATGCACTGATAATGATCTTCAGGTTTAGATCTCAGTGGGTGGGCTAGTGTTTAGACAACGGTGAATGTCTGTACCTAGTATAATATGTTATATAATGGCGAACATGCAATGTACTGTTATGTTTGTATGTATGTATATCTTTATTTATATGGCGCCTTACAATAGATGTAGGTTACCTTAAATAAGAGGGGATAAAATAAGTGCCACATTCATAGAAACATTAGGAGAGAGGTCCCTGCCCCAAGGAGTTTACAGTCTAAGATTGATGTTCTACCTTATAACTTTTTATATAAACATATATCTATACGTTCTGCTTGACTTCCTTATTTTCTTACTGTCTTTTCTGTTCAGAAATGAATTTCTATTTACTTATGCCAGTCACTAATGCTTCAGATTTACTGGAAGAAGCTGCAAAAACTTACTAGAATTACTCCTCAGGCTAATAAAATAAATGATTAAACACTGTAATACGCATTTGCTTTGTATCTGAATCACTGGACTAACACTACCATTACAGTCAAATGTATTTACAAGAAAAAAGTTTTCCAAAACACAGATTACAAGACTATCACCCAATATGCCTATGGGCTTTCCCCTACTCTAGTAATATTTGTTCAGTTTGTTTTTAAAACATTACCTTATGCAGCATACACATTGCTTATGATATTATTTATTTTATATAATTTTATAGAAAGAGAAAAGGGCATCTTGGTCATTGAAGTAATGACTTGCATAGTGCCTCAATTACATAAATAAATATGGACAACAGTGGAATGAGTAAATCAGTATATAATGAGGTCAAGTTGTACTGCACATTAGGAAAAAACAGAGTTTAATTTAAATACCTCTCTGACACACAAAAGGTTAAATCTTTCAGGAAAAGATGGGTGTATGACTCATTACACACCCCTGTGGTCCTTAAAGGAGTAAAGTGCAACTGTATTAACTATGTTGCAGCAATAAAGACAGTCTCATTATGATTTGAAGGTAACGAGTGCTAGGACATAATACTTTAGAAGAGAAGATAGTCATCTCTATGCATATACAACGCTTCAAAAATATTTTCTATTATTTACCTGTTTCCTGTTCCTTCTCAAGCCAACATGATTTTGTAACCTATGTTTTGTCATACACATATACACATACACAAAGAAAGTCAAATACGCATGCACACACATAAATATGCACATGTATGCGTGAGCACAAACATATACACACACACTCAAAAAAGCATGCACACACATATGCACTTGTGCAGACACGTACATACATGCTCACACACACACACAAGCAGTTTTCCTTTGCTGCATGTTTGATTTCACTAGATGTCATGAGGAAACAAAAATTGGAGGACAACTTCATTTTGTGTTTTTAATCCAAATATAGTAAAAACGTATTTTGGAGTACATGGCACAGATATGTAAAAGGGGATGAGGTATAATGTTTTTCACAGTTTGGAAGTGCTTCATGAGAGGCTTTCTGATAAATGGTTTCAATGCATCAAACATTTATATTTTAAAAGCATATCAGAGATTCTTTGTTGAAGCGCCACTAAAGCATCAAACACATCACTATGCTCCCCGGTTCTATTATTTCTTAGTATTTAGTACGCAAGTGGCAGACAACGGACACTGTGTGGTGTGCCGCAGACTTATAGATTAGATTACCTAGACAATGAATAGACGAATACTATGCTGCAAATGATATTTCCATAGTATGAGTGGCCTAGATTACATTGCTGTTGATGAGTTTTATCAACTGGTTTTATCTATATTCCCACTGAAATCCAGGGAGAAAGTTGTAGGTAATACCCTTGACAAAGTTGTCAACTGCAATGGAATCTAGGACTGTGTTTGATATATTGATTTCCAAGAATTTACTTTCTTTCAAAAACCAATCCGCTACTTTAATAGTTTGTACATATGGTGAAAAGAAAAGCATAATTTGCCATATATTTTAAAGTGAATGTATTCTTTTAGTGATGCTAACTAGTCATCTGCTAGTATAACCTACATTTTATTAATGTATCTTTCTTGTTTGAATTTTATGGAAGTAGCTCTCGGCGTGCAGAGAGGGCTAGGGTCTGAATTCAGAGCGCCCCGCTCTGTTATCAGCCGTGGCGCAGGTAGTCTGTTCTGAGCATGCCTGCAGAGTGCAGCTGACTGTACTGCGCATGACAGCTTCTAACAAGCATACATTTAGCAAATTATTATATAGGATGATAAATGACTACAGGCTAAATGATGATGATAGTCTTTGTATTTTACTGTAGTCCAGATCAGACCTAGGCTCATCTTTATATTGCATATGAACAACTATTACTTATATCCATTGTTATAAGTACTGTGTTCAGAGCATAAACTTTTCCTGAATTTTGTACCTATTAGACAAAACAAATTAACCCCTTAAATCGTTGTACTTTCTTCTCAATGTATTGAAGACCTTGCTATCATTCAAAGGGTTAAAGTGAAAGTACACATCATTTTTTTACATGTACATTAAAACCATGAGCAATTTTCTTCATCTTTACCAATTTTTTATCCCTTTATTTCCCTGACTAGTTGAAAAGCCCATTTACATGGGCCACAGTGCCACCACTGCACTCTACTGCTCATGACTGCAGCGCGCACAGCCGTCTCTACTGCGCATGACGGCTTCTGACAAACATCCTTCGGATGTTATATAGGATAGTATGCCCCAGCATTCTGTCAGGGAATGTGAAAGCAGAGATAGTGATACAATGTAACTCTATCCCTTGAACTCTGTGTTCTGTATATTTAATAGACTGGATGTATCATTTTCTGTTACAGAGATAGTGTTACACTGTATCACTAACCCTGCTTTCACAGTCCCTGACAGAATGGTGTCTGGAAACAGAGACTGATGGAACGTACTGTCATGGATAAGAAAGAGTAAAATCATAGGTCAAAATGAAAAGAAAATAATAAAAATATATGAAATTTGACTTAACATAGTATGTACCTACAGAATATTTAAATTTCAATTCAAAAGGAAGTTTACTGTCAATTTAAATATTTTTTATTGTAAAAAAAAAAAAATAAAATATGAACAGTAATATATGTGGCCAATTGGTGACATTAGAGGTGGAATGCAGGAAACATGCTCAATCTCTATTTCCCGTGAGGAAACCACTAGGGAATAGGTTTGTGCATGATTTTGTTGAATTGCACGTGAAATATCAAGATTAGCGAAAAGCTGCACATATTTATTTTTTGTGGGCGTGGCCTGGATTCACAAATCTGTGTGAGTGGAATAGCAAATGCGCCTAATGCAGGAAGTACTTTTGCAAACAAATTTATATGTCTGTGTAGTTTTGTCGTAAAAAATATTTTTTTAGGCGCAATTCAAGAAGCGTTCGGTATTCAGCTTCCTGGATTAGAACATGCTCAAAATCTGTCTGTGCACAAAAATGCCTTTAGCAGATGCCAACATTTCTTGCATTCTGCCATAAATTCCTACGGATGGAAGAAATTAACCCTTTGAGCACCAGAGGGGTACGGAATACATTAAGAAACAATGCATTCCATACCCCTCTGGCACTCAAAGGGTTAAGTCGGGATGACCCAATGAAAAACTGAAATCAGTATGTTTGTTTGTTTGTTTGTTTAAGCATTTAGCTTGCTCAGTGTTGAGCAACACACTGCCTTAGGTGCACTTGGTAAAACAGTCCATGTAGTTGTACTTCTATAGAAAGGCTAGTTATATTTGATAAGGTCCACTCTAAAAGATGGAATGGCTCCAGTGCTAATTGATGGCCCAGCTTTTTAAGGTCTGCATTTTGACAAGTCCTGTCATAGATGCTTTATTCAATGTTTAATGGATTGCATACAATGGGAGTTGAAACTGACTATTCTGTAAGCATGTTTTTACCAGAGGCTAACTTTAGGCTTTCCAACCCTATTGCTTCCATTAATGAGGACAGAAAGTGGCTGCTATTCTTTGCTAATGAGATACTGCAACTAATAAAAAATAGATGTTATATCAAATATATTGTGGGTAATCTAGTTACATAAGCATTGGAGACCTATCTAGCAGCCAATGGGTTACATTATGATAAATAACTAAAAAAAGATAACACTAAGAATTTATATTACTTTACGATTAGGGACCAGGGCCATATTCACAAAACAAAGAGGAGCAATTCTGGGTCAAATCCTTATTTGAACTAGTGGGATTTAGTGTAAGTTTTCCTGGCTACATCAGTCTTTAAAGGGATACTAATGTTTCATAATAAAAGCAGCTCTAATTAACCATCATAGTATTTGGACTTTGGAGAGTGTTATTTCAATTCTGTCAGAGTTGTATTTCAAGAGTAATTCAATTACAAAGTATCCCCCTCCCACCCCCTTTTACTGATGTAACACTGCTTAGCCAGAGCAGAAGGGAGGTGCCCAGGTAGATTGCAGAGAGGGACAATCTTCAATTAAGATAAGGGAAAAACCTGAAAAAACTTGTCAAGGAGGGCAGGGCTTTCATTGTTCTCATAGGAAGAAGATTGTCCCCTGCTGTTATCTGTCTGGTCTATGGACTGCATTCCACATCTGACAAGAGATGGCTTACACTAGGTAAAAGGGGCGGGAGGGGAAACTTTGCTTGTGAATATCTCTCAAACCATAAAGGTTTGAGAGATAAGAATGATATCGTTCTTCGTGTTTTTTTAATGCCTACAAAATGAAATAAAGATAAAACGAAGTATTACCATCCCTTTAGCTCTATAGACATTTAAGCATTAAAGGGGCACTAAGAGCCCACCATACAACCTGCTTTAGTAATAATGCATGCGCTGTCTGTCTGACAGGTTGCAATATCATTTACTGTTATGATATCAAGCAGAGGGGCATGTTTGATTGCAGTCTAAGGCTGGGGCAGGCTTCCCTAGGCTCGCACTATTCTCAGATAATGTTAAAATTAGACAGACACCAAACACCACTGTTGTGTACCAGAGTGGATTGTGACATTTTATAGGGGGGCAGGGAGTGTGCCTGGATTGCACTGCAACCTTCACCCCACATTCAAAACCGCCCTCCCATTGCCCTGAATGTTCCCACTAATGCTGAAGAAACAGCCGGGCCAACAAAGTAAAAACCAAATCGTTTTAGCTTTACTGAATTGATAGCAACAAGCCATACATAGTTTTAAAGCACATGTGCTTAAATATAAGTTATTGGTGGGGTGTTTAGGGGAAGTATGAGAAGCAAATGTTTTTATGAAATTATTTATTATGAAGGGATTTTCCTGCTGAGTAAAGCTTACATTTTTTTCCATTAAGCTACAATTTTCTGTTATGGCCACCAGGTGTCACTGTTCCTATCTCTTAATTTAGAACACTATAGTCTGTGACTCAAGTTCTCCCATAACAAGCATTATAAAAATGTGACACTAATACATTTTTGTTGTAATAACATTTGAATAAATAAAATATTGCAGCTGCATGGATTATTCAACTGGAAAATCAATATATGTATTTATACACACACACACAAACACATATATATATATATATATATATATATATATATATATATATATATATATATATATATATATTTTTTTTTTTTTTTTTTTTTTTTTTTTTTTTTTTTTGCCATAAGGTTATACAATGGCCAACTGGTCCTAACTGGGTTAAATAATATGATATACACATATATTTACAATATATACAATGTATTAACATCTGATTGTTATAATAGCTGAATATATATTATATAGTGCTATTCATAAGCCCAAAAGCAAAACATATGAACAGATTTAACTATAGGCTACTAAAAAATTTAAGCAGATGTATCAAGTAAAGAAATCCAGTGTATAATTAAAAATGATCTAATTTGATGAGTGCTGCATTACTCACTTCAGTTTTGCAAATAAAATATTTGATACGAAGCCAACGCAGATTTTTTAATATGTTTATATTTAACCCCTTAAATGCTAGAGATGTCTCCAATGAATTGGAGATATCATTCTCTAGCATTTAAAGGTTAAGAAAAATGAAGCAATGAAAGGGAGATTCACAATATATACGGTATGCATACGTATACTACACACTGTACAAATACTACACACTGCAGTGATACATTTAAAGTATAAGATCATTTTTTTTCAAAGTGTGAAAATCCTACTAGTATTATATGTACAGTAACAGCTCTTTTGACTTTAAATTGTTTGCTGCAATTCATTCACATGATTTGACAAAATTTGCATTCTCATACAAGCAGATTGGCAGCATGTCAGATAGAGATGTACAGCCTTTTATTGTATGAAGCAGCTGCATGGGCTAGTAATATTTTTATATAGCTTCATCTTCTTCCTTCAGAGAGGCACAGTGCTTATACTAACAATGTATTTCATCTGTATTGGACACCCTTTTAGTGATGAAGTAGAGCAAAGTATTACAGATTAACATGCTGATGGTGAGGCTGAAGTTCTAAATTTTAAGGAAACATTCGGCCTGCTGGGATGGGAAGGGGATGAGGTAGGTGGCTTGAATCATGTTAGTTGGGGTTGTTTTTGCTTTAGTTCTAGGTAGGTTGTTACAAAAAACTAGGACAATTACTGGAGAGTCTGTTATGTGTTGTAAACATACCATACATTGCATCATGACATATGTCAACTGACATTATCCTATATAATAATTCGCTGGGATGTTTGTCACGATGCAGTCATGCCCAGTAGAGACTGCCCAAGCTCCCTATGATGTGATTAGTTTATTCCTGAATTTCTCTAGTTTCTTAGTATATCAGCCTCACACGCTGAGAACAAGGTGACACAACACATTTTAGAAAGGTAATACACATACATGGGAGCGCTCCGGCTCTGCCCTGGAGACTCCAGGTTGTAGAGGTAATTACAGGGTCTCCAGGGACAAAGGCTGATTATCCAGTGGTGGTGGTGGTGAGTTTCCTCTGAAACTCTGCCCAATTCTCTCCCTGTTCCACCCACTTCCCACTCACTTCTCTTCATTCCCACCCTGTTCTGCCCACTTCCCACCCACTTTATGACAGGAGTGATGAAACCTCCCCACCCAGTTAAGTCCCACCACCTTTTATAGCACAAAGAGTGTAATTTATATCCCCCTGGTTGTCAGCACATGAGCCCTTTCCAGGGGCTCAAAAAGAGGAAGTTCCCAGGTATGGGACATAGCATTTTCCACTCTTTTCACATACACATAATATTAGGATAATTTATAGAATATTAGTAGAATTTAAGAGAACACAAACAGGGATCCGTTTTTTTAACCCCTTAACGACTGGCTAATGTGGCGATCAGACGGCCATTAACGACCATGGATTATTATTTTATTTTATTTTTTTTCTTAATGGATTCCTGGGTTGCCGTGCTGCATGCAGCCGCATGATATGCCAGGACCATCACCAGCCCTTACACTCCAAAAACAGCGTGACAGTCCTGGCTCATCCCGAGTCATTAAAGGGATAGTAATTTTTCATAATAAACGCAGCTCTAATTAATCTTCATAGTATTTGGGCCTTGGAGAGAGTTATTTCAGTTCTGTCAGAGTTGCAGTTCAAGAGTAATTGAATGATAAAGTATCCCCCTCCTGCCCCTTCTACTGATGTAACACTGCTCAGCTTAGAGCAGCAGGGAGTGTCCAGGTAGTTTGCAGAGAGGGACAATCTTCAATTAAGATAAGGGAAAAGCTGAAAACCTGTAAAGGGGGGCAGGGTTTTCATTGTTCTCACAGAGAATATTGACCCTTGATGTGAGCTGTCTGGTCTATGGACTGGATTCCACATCTGAGGAGTGGGGGCTTACACTAGGTAAAAGGGGCAGGAGGGGGAAACTTTATCATTCAATTACTCTTGAACTACAACGCTCACAGTAATGAAATAACACTCTCTATGGCTCAAATACTATGAAGATTAATTGGAGCTGCTGTTTTTGTGAAACATTACTATCACTTTAAGGGACCATTCTTAGGGCCATATGTTCAAAGAAGTAGCGAAATATCTTTTGTCGTTTGTAACGACTTTTCAAAGTAAAGTGTCGATGGGATCATTAATATTTTCAGAGAGTGTCAGTTGTGATTGGAAATATGTCGTTTGTTGTATGAAATGACAAAAAATGTGTTAACTAACAACAAAAATGTCTTAAAAAATGTCTTAACTAACAACAAAAATGTCTTAGCTAAAGACAAAAATTCTCACATTCAGAACACATTCTCTCCACTTTTTTCTTAACGTACAAATTTTGTCTTTTACGAGACTTTTTTTTTTCGTTAGTTACTCCAAATTTTCTTTTCCCTCTATATGACACTGGAGAATAGTTTAGCCCCACCCTTGCCCCGCCCCTTTGCCTGTCAATTCTCAAGTTATGTCGTACACAATGAGCATTACTAGTTTTTTGTCGTATACTCTATAGAAAATATGTCTTTCATACGACAATTTTTTGTCGTTATCTCTTTGAACATATGGGCTTTAGTGGTATGTTTAAGAATTGTCGCAAAAATTCACAATGAAAGGTCAAATTTATAAAGAAGTAAAGTTTATAAATATGTATCTAGCTAAGAAAATTTGCTAATGAGAATGTTTTTCACATGCCTGCCTTATACGCTATCACTATATGTATCCACTAAAAACAGGCTTTACCTGACATTTAGATTTAACCACTAATACTGTCTTTATTTTTGGTGCAATTAGCAGATTTCTTTATACATTCATTGCAATACATTTCTTATTTGGACAAGAACATTTCTACTCCATTTTTAAAAAAGGAATCAGATTGGAGTCAGTGCTTTGTAAAATTGTCTCATATTTATAAAAGCAAACTGGAGTTATATTGGAGAAAACCAACTGCACCATAGGGGATAAATCAATGTGCCAAAATTCCCATGCACTTAAATAGAAAAATGTAACCCCCATGAATGCCAGAGAGGTCTCCAATGCATTGTGAATGCTCTCTAGCATTCAAGGGGTTAAAAGTCCAATTTAATTTAAAAGGACTTTTTACTTGACCTCTGTGCTGTACTTGGTTTACCCCTGAATAACCCCAGTTTGCTTTTATAAATATGGCCAATGGGGGAGATTTATAAAAAGTGTTCTTGTTTGTTTTTGTGAATAGACCCTTAAAATGTCCTTATTCCTTATTATGAGTGTTGGTATTTATAATGTATTTAGCTACATTTATAAAATATGATGATTGTAAAGAATAAGGACAGGTCAGACATGGCCTTAAATATGTCAAATCGACACATTTCTTTATAAATTTGTTGTGCCACTCTTTACATACTTCCTAATGCCAGTTTAAAAAACAATAAGTCCTCCTAATATGTCATTATCGCTTTTATAACTATCAGGTATACACACAGTCATTTTAAAGTGATAGTAATGTTTTATTTTATCATTTAATATTGAAGATATTTAAAAAAGAAATCAATTGCTGTAAGTTCGATCTCTCAGACCTTTATAGTTTGAGAGATATAACCTGCTGAAGATCCTCCCTCCCGGCCGTTTCACAGAAGTCAGCGTTCTAGAACACTTTGTGGACTGTTCCAATGAAGTACTTATTTCTAGATAGCGCTATTTCGGCTGTGCTAAAGAGCCGCCGGATGGTCAAATGACCAGAATCTGCTGCTGACATCTAGAGCGATGACTTTTGTGAAACGGCTGGGAGGAGGGAACTTTAGCAGGTTATATCTCTCAAACTTTAAATATCTGAGAGATCAAACAGCAACTGATTTCTTTTTCTAATATCATCAATATTAAACAATGTTACAATAAAACATTACTATCCCTTTAATGCTTCTTTTCACTTAATTCCACTTTTATAAATCCCCCCAATGTCATTAAACATCTTTACATAGCCTATAATTTGATAGACACTTTTTATTATGCCAGTTTCATATATCTCCCCCCAATGAGTAAAAGTAAAGTTGAGCTATTATGGTACAAACCAGTTGCACTACGGGGGACAAATACAAATCCAGTACATTCCCACTGATATAAATAAGGCTTTTAACCCATTCAATGCTATAGAGGGCTCCAACACACTAAAAATCAGTACATTGGAGACCACTGTAGAATTAATGGGATTCAAAAACCTCATTTAAAGCTAAGGGAATATGTTTTTGTTTGTTCCAGAATAGCCCCACTATACTTTTGTACATAAAGCCCAATATTATCACCAAAATATGGAAAGTGTTTACACTGCACTTAATAATTTTAGCCCTTGTTTATCTACAAATGTCCTTATAGATTTCAGTAGGGATGTGTGTGATAAAAACCTGTGATAATATATATTACCTGCAATTAAATCCACCTCTAAATGTGGAAACTGGGTTGTTAAAAACGGATTAAACCATGAACTGAAATAACCATTGTGAGATCATATTAAACCTTCATTCTGCAGTACTCCACAGGATCTGGTCAAGCCTGCAGTGTTTGTATTTCACTGGCATCCAACTTTAAAATAATGATCTGGTCACATTAGTCATGCTACCTATGGGAGTTTTGTTTGTAGGTTGTTCAGTGGCTGCACTTGTCAAAGGGTCAGTGGATTCTAAAACATGTGTCCTGCTCACTGTCACTAGACAGCTATAGCAGTGTGCCATTCAGAAAGCCTCTGAAAACTCTGTGATTTTTTTTCCATTTTCTGTCATATGGTCATACATAGCTACCTACATCTAATTAGAAAAAAACAAATATAAAACATATTTCAGGGAAAAACAACAAAGAAATTGTTTATCCTGGTTGGGAATACAGGACGTTTAAAAGGATATGAATTATATTAATTTATAGATTGTGCTATCCCACTAAAGAGCATCATTCAACAATTCATACACCCTTAAAGGGACATTAATGTCCCCCAAAAAATATTTACAGTTTTGTAGGGTTTAAAATGATAATCAATATGCTCCAAACCCCATCTCTCAAGCCGCTATGGTTTGAGAGATATAGGCATTAAAAGTTTCCCCCTCCCTACCCTTCTTCTGATGTCAGTGTCTAGCTGACAGCAGAAGATCCCGGTCCGGGGACCAGCAGGCAGCTCTGCAGCACAGCCAAAATCGCATTACTTAAAAAGAATTCACTCATTGGAACGGTCTACAAAGTGTGCTTGCAAACCAGGCACACTTTGTAGACCTTTCCAATGAATTAATTATTTTGCAATAACGCAATTTCCGCTCTGCTGCAGAGCCTCCTCAAGTCGTACAATTCGATTCTCCTGCTGTCAGCTTTACAGCTGACATCAGGAGAAGGGGAGGGAGGGGGGAACTTTGAATCTCTATATCTTTCAAACCATAGTGGTTTGAGAGATAGGGTTTGGAGCATATTGATTATTATTTTAAACTCTACAAAACTGTAAATTTTTTTGGGGGGACATTACTGTCCCTTTAAAGGCACACTAGCATTTAAAAATGGAATTTGTTGCTATGGCTATAAATATCATATACTTATAGTTAGTGTCTTTAAAAAATGCTTATTTTATGCCAGATATCTAAATTATAATCCTAAATTTCCTTTTAACTTCTTGAGTAAACTGTTATATTTAGACTGTTAATATATAGCTAAAATATTTAACATACAGAAATTAGAACCCACTGCTCTTTGATTCAAAAAGGCTGGTACCTTTTCTCAGGCCTTTAACAGGCAATAAAATGATTCTCAGACAACAGTAATGATTGCTATATTAACTCCTTAAAGGGATAGTATTGCCATAAAATAACTAAAGCTAATCTTGCAATCAATGCAAACATTGGGCATTTGTATTCTCTTCATGTTGCAGTTAGTAGACTCCAGAACTGCTCATCTAATACATTGTGTTTATTACTACTTTCACTCCTCTGATAGTCTTGACTGGAAAAAATAATTTATTTATTCAATCCATTGTAAAATGTCCGGAACAACTCAAACCACAAGGTTAGTGACCTATCAGCAGGTCTACTCCCTTGGGAACAGATGCAACAATGAAGCCAGTGAGGCACTGTGAGCCCAGGCAGATCAGTGGGGGAGCAGAACAGGGGTCTGAATAGATTCCCAGTACTCCCTAATTGGTCCTGCGAGAGAGGCTGTGAGACTCTGATGTCTCACAGTGCAGTCTTGTTGTGTTGTGAATGCAACCTCCATAGACCCTAGACTTTCCAGACACTCTCCCAACACACAGTATGCTCAAAAGAAAAGTGGAGCAGTTCTGAGGAAAACTATATGCAATTTAGGGAAGAACTATACATTTCCATTGATTGAAATGGGGATTTTAACCCCTTGAATGCTACAGAGATATCCAATGCATTGCAAAAGCAATGCAATGGAGACCACTCTAGCATTCAAGGGGTTAAAATCCCCATTTCAATCAATGGCAATTTTTGAAAATGTTAGCTCTCCCCTATAGTGCAAATGGTTTGCCCCAGAAGTCCTCTACTTTTCTTTTCAACATACAACCCATTATAAGGGTTTATGGAGGCTGTGATCACAACTCACAAAGTTTGTGCCTGTGAACAATATACTTCCTGGTTGTGTCTTAGCCCACTGTCAGCCAAGGGGTCAGTTTTCAGATCTCGTGAATGGCTGACAGATGCCATTTTGATGCTGCACAGCGCAGGCCAAGACTTTTAACAAAGTCTGTTCCCAAAGGAACAAACTTATCAAAACATGATAATTGCCTTTTTACCACTTTAACACCCTTTTTCCATTTCATCCACCACAGTGAAATCAAAATATTATTGTTTGAATTAGCAACAAAGAGAAAGTAACCCTGAATACATTTGTTTTGGTATGATTAACATATCTTCTCTACAAACTGTTACTGCTGTGTAGATGTTTTTCTTTATTCATTTGTATAAGTTATTCAGATGACTAGAGAACTGACAGCAAATAGGAGAGTGATACAACGAGAGGAGAATACTCATCCTCTGCAGATACTGTTGAGCCACAGACTTTATAGGCTGCAGGAAAAGGAATCTTGATCATAGAGCTGAAGCAAAAGAACTAATGAAGATAAAAGATAAGTACAATGAGCCATATATTCAAATACAAATCTAATTTATTAAGAACCTCCCTCTTACCTTACAATGGACATAAAATCTTAATGGCCCTACGAATTTTGGCCTTGTGCCTTTGTTGAAGACATACATGCAGTAAATGTTATTAATCAGCAGGGGTTGCTAGGCTAGGGAGTCAAACATTTCAAACTCATATCATAAGTACATAGAGAAGAGAGGGCGCTAAAGCTCAACTATTACATATTAAAATAAAAGTAATCAGTGCATCTTATACAAATAAAAGTCAATTGTTATCTACAGAAAAGTCATTTTCGAGTGACAGATCCAATACATCAACCATTGGGGTAATATTTGGATCACATTTACAGTCGGGAATTTGCAGAGTCATTCAATATTAAAAATGATTTGATTACTTTTTATTGTTACCTTTAGGATTTCATTGAGATAGGTATCGATATCCTAGCTTAACCCTTTGAGTGCCAGAGGGGTATCTAATGGACTGTGAATTGATGTGTTAGGAACCCCTCTGAAACTAAATGTATGCTTGACAAGTCTCTATGTCCATCTTACAGCTGATGGACTAAAGCTAATTGAAGTAAGACTGGAGCAAACCAACTGTACGATAGGTGAAAATTACAATACCCAAATTCACATTCATTTAAATGTGGTGTATAAACCCATAAATGTTGGTGAGATTTCCAGTACATTGAGAAACAATATCCAGGATTCAAGGGATTAAAATCTCCATTAAATCACTGTTCATTTTTTTTTCTCCACTATGGTTTGCTCCAGAATTGCTTCATTTCCTCTTAGTACATTACCTTATTGCAAGATACCAAAAGTTTATCATTTCGTTGAAATAAATGGAAGATTTAGGGCCGTATGTTCAAAGGGATAACGACAGAAAAAGGTTGTATGAACAAATAAGCAATTGTGTGCATGAATGGCATATTTTCTATACAGTATACAACAAAAAATGTCCGTTGTATAGGACACAACTCCAGAATTCCCAGGCAAAGGGCCAGGGAAAGGGCATGGCTAAACTATACTCCAAAGTCATAGAGAGTAAAAGAAAATGTGTCATAACTAACGACAAAAAAATTTCTTGCAAAAGACATAATTTGTATGTTAAGAAAAAAGTGGAGGGAATGTGTTCTGAATTGAGAATTTTTGTCTTTAGTAAAGACATTTTTGTGGTTCGTTAAGATATTTTTGTTGTTAGGTAAGACATTTTTTGTTGTTACATACAACATTTTTTTGTTGTTACAAACGACAATTTCAGTCAGGACAAACAGCATATTTCCAAACACAACTGACACTCTCTGAAAATATTAATGAGCCCAACTTTGAAAAGTCATTACAAACGACAAAAGCTAATTCGCTACTGCTTATAAATGAAGGAAAACTAACATGAAAGTTTTTAAATTACCAAAACAAAAAGTTAAAGTGAACTATAACCAAAATAAAATGTAACTGTGAATATTTTCCACATTGAACACAGTTTCTCAGTTCTTTTCTATTTATGCCAATTAAATCAAGCTTATACATATTTTTACTTTGCTCCTTGACTGCAGAAAAAGCAATAAAACGTGAAGTATGCCAGAGCTGGTTCACTAAAGACAGATGTTTAAAAATGGCAATTCTGTATTTGTGCTAAAAATACACCAGTTAAATAATTAGTTATAGCTGCACTTTGTGAAGTCTCAATTGTTTATTCATAAGGTTTAACCCTTTGGATGCATGTTATATATGGCTTTTCTTATCAAATGCATTTAAATGAACTACAGAATGGGGAATATACAGAACTGGTGTGCAGGGCATGAGTTCAACCTTCATATACTTTTTCAACTCTAAAGCTCATGTCAGTGTTTATGTATTGAGGTTGTGCTTCAATTCACTATTTCAAAATACCAAAATTCCCATGCACGTAAATTCAAAATTGTAACCCCTTGAATGACAACTGCACCATAGGGAATAAATCAATATGCCAAAATCCCCATGCACTTAAATAGAAAAATGTAACCCCTTGAATGCCAGAGAGGTCTCCAATGCATTGCTTTGCAATGCATTGGAGATCTCTCTAGCATTCAAGGGGTAAAAAATCCCAATTTAATTTAAAAGCACTTTTTACTTGTCCTCTGTGCTGTACTTGGTTTACCCCTGAATAACCCCAGTTTGCTTTTATAAATATGGGCCAATGGGGGAGATTTATAAAAAGTGTTCTTGTTCATTTTTGCAAACAGACCCTTAAAATTTCCTTATTCCTTATTATGAGTGTTGATATTTATAATGTATTCTAGCTACATTTATAAAATGTGGTGATTGTAAAGAATAAGGACAGGTCAGACATGGCCTTAAATATTGTCAAATCACCACGTTTGTTTATAAATTTGCTGCGCCACTTTTTACATACTTCCTAACATCATTTAAAAAAAATGTTCTCCTAATATGTCATTATCACTTTTATAACTATTAGGTACACACACAGCCATTTTAATGCTTCTTTTCACTTAACTCCACTTTTAGAAATCTCCCCCCAATATAATTAAACATCTTTAGTTCACTATCTCAATGCAAACAAGTGGTTAACTTTACCCCACATGTTTTTACACATAATTCTATTAATACTTTCACCTTAAGTTTACTTTTGAAATAAAGATCCTATTTCTATTGTTGTATCTGTTGACAACTTGCAAAATGGTTGCTTATTTTTCTAGTTTATAACATACAGCTGCACTGTTACCTATTACATCTGTGGGAGACATACACTAAGGTTAATATTTATATTAAGGTAGGGGTGGACAAAAAGTCATAAAAATATCCTACATTACTTTTTTGAGAAAAAGCAATGATTTTTCACAAAAGTTCTCTCTTTTCGCCACTGCAAAAGTTTTCTCCTTTTTCACCACAGCCGATCATTTTTTGTCTATGTTTCCTATGACTTCAACATTTCACAACACAATATTACTTCTTCTAAGGGCTGAAGTAGAGAAAAAAATAACTTAAAGTCAAAGTTGCGAGTCCTACAACAACATATGCCTTGAGAAGGTTGTTAGCAGGTAGAGCTCCTGTGTCCTTTGCCTACAACACTAACTTCCTGCTTATGTAACATTGACACAACCATCCTTGAAAAATAGCTGTGGTTTGGGATATTCCAGCAGGGTGCAACACATGACATCAGTTATTTAAAGCCTCTTTTTCCAAAAAAAGAGAAAAGGGCGGCATGTCATCTGCCAACATTTTGTCAAGTTTACTATTCCATAGGCATACTTTTTTCATTATGTTTGTGCAGGTTTTGACTTCTAAGAACTTAGTAAGTGTGGGATGGCAGAAGATAATGGAAGAACTGTGTAACTTTATTTCCTTTAGGTCATCATACTCCTCTGCAGCAGAAGCCATATGTGTTATTTGGAATGAAATAACTGTTGACAGCAGCACACTCTCTGTCAAATCAATAACATCACTACATCTCTTATCTGCCCCAGGGCCCTGGGAACTTTTTGGAGTGCTCCTCCTGCTGCTAGCTGTAACACCACTAAGCTGTTGACAATGTGTCTCCCATTCATACCTGTGGTTGTGCTTCAGGTGGGATCTCATAGAAGAGGTGCCTAGGTGTGAGACTGATTTCAGGCTTAGCTCTTGGATTCTGAGTGAAGTATCTTCATACTGTGGACTTCATGGTTTGCGGGGTTCCTGAGTGGCTTTTCGCTCCAAAATTTTCACCAGAGGGGAATTGACATTTTTTGCCTATTTTGATTTTTGCAGGGTTTGCATACGCATATGAAAAATGCAAGCTTGCATTGCTACATGGGAATCATTACAGCCCTGTAATAATTACTGCAGCCCAGCCACCTGCATTTTTCACATGCAAGTTACATGTTAAAAATGTTGAAAGTTTCTCTATTTGCAACACTCAGAGCAGGCTCACAGACGTCACTATGGAAAGATGTCTGTGCTCCGTCCTGCCTCTCAGACCCAGAGTAGGGCATCATTCTCATGAACGCTGTAGGAAATCTGGTGACTAGTGCTACTGAGCAGCTAGTCGCCAGATGGGGAATTATTTAGGACAACTTTTTTGAAGGGTGGTAGTTCCGCTTTAAGAGCAAAATCCACTAACCACTAATGAACCATCATTTACATTTTTTACAACACATTTTAAAATGTGACAGTCACAATCCAGTCATTTTTTCATTATGATAACTTTTTGAACATCATGCCATTAGAATGTGATTCTGAAAGGTCCCTTTGACCCTCTGAGTGCCAGAATGGTTGGCAACTGTATTGCTTCATAATGGGTTGCATACCCTTTGGACAGTTAAAGGTTAACTGTGAATGCTGCCTATGTAATGCTATTACTACTCAAAAATCCATTACAAGGGCAATATATAGGTTTTAGCTCTGCATTACAGAGACAAAGATACATAATGGCAATACAGTTTAGAGCCCCTATCTATATTTGTTTATCTCTCCAATGTATGTTTCATACTGTACTTATCTAAGTGTACCTTTTATTAATTAAATATAATATACATTTTTTAAATATTACAGATAGGCTTGTTTCTATAATCATTATAGCACTGCTTTATGTTGATTAATTTGTATGCTGTTTTTTCATTTAGCTTTCTTTTCTATGTAACAGCTTTAAAGACTACATTTAACAAACTGTTTTTAAGCACCTGGTTTAAAGGGACACTAACACCAATATATAAACATGTTCCTATTACCTCTGTGCAAGCACTTCTTGTTCATAAAGTGTTCTGCAGGACTCTGGGCATGAGACAGAGACCACTGGAACCCTACTATATGTCCAAGCAGCAGCCATCTTCTCTATTTGCTCCTGTTCTCCCCGCCTGCATGATAATTCATTGTGGGCTCATGCATGACCTATTGATCCCAGTGTCTGTGCTTCAGAAGTATCTGTTAGAGTTGTGCAGAATGATACCAGTGGCAAAAAGGCACTTGTTTCTTTACTGACTGGTCTAACACTAGTCCATGACTCCACATCCCTAGCTATTAATTATTTAGCTAACCTAACTCTAGGTAACTAACAGTAAACTATCAGTACTTTAGGTTAAAAAAAATAGGTGAAGAAAGTACTGGTCGGGCTTGCCAAATAAAAGTTTAACCTACTGCAGTGCAACTAACAGGAACAGTAAAGTCCATTCAACTGGCCAGTTGTATTTTTTGTGCAGCCAACAGCTCTAAAAGGAGGGCAATCAGAAGAAGCATGTTTAAAGATAGTATTTCTTTTCAAAAAATAGAGGTACATGTGATGATCACATGTACCTCTATTTTTTTAAAAGAAATACTATCTTTAAACATGTGATCATCACACTGACTGTGACACTGCTTTTGGCTGCAAAATTGAAAGCAAGAAAAAAGTGTTGTATCAAGATTATTTTAGTTTGAGGGGTTATCCCAATGGAAATCAGAACTGGCCAGAGTATAAAATACATCACAGATAAACTATACATTTACAGGTTATTTCAGCAATCAATCACATCCATAACCAAGGAAACTGTATCTCCATTTCATGTCAGGATTGTATTGGCTATTCTATGTATCAATCATTTCTTCTCTACTCTCCTACACACAGTCCCTTCCCATTTTACCTGAAGTAAAACAAATTAAGAATGAATTAATTTAACTCCCAAAAATCATTGAATATGCCATTCTTTGTTTTGATACTTCATGCATCATTCCATTAGTATGTCATTTTCATTCAAGTCTCACAAAGCATGTAATTGTCAGTACATTTTGAATTTGTTATGATACATTGCACATGTCTAGTATCTGTACATCAGGGAATACTCTCACTTTTTTCTGCAACAAGTGTCTGTCTCATCACCTGTGAAAAACTGTGGCTGTGAAGTTCCAGCACAGGTTTCTGTCTCGTGCATAAAGCCTCCCTAGAACACTTTAGAAGTCTCCATGACATATCCTAATTGTATAATAAAGGGATAGTAATACTTAAAATGTAAAAAATATATGTTGTAGGGTTTATGTCCCAGAATAAAACAAGGGTACTCCCACTGCTGAGAGATATTTTATTAAAACATTATAACAGCTCAAACTTGAAATTTTAGGGTCAATATCACAATGGCCTGAAAATTTACAGTGGCGCTGTTGCTACACCATCCTATGGACTACTCTGGTCTGTAGACCATAAGCTCCATAGGATGGTGTAGAAACAGTGCCACTGTAAATTTTCAGGCCACTGTGATATTGACCCTAAAAATTTCAAGTTTGAGCTGTTATAATTTTTTAATAAAATATCTCTCAGCAGTGGGAGTACCCTTGTTTTATTCATGGAAAAACCCTACAATGTATATTTTTTTACATTTTAAGTATTACTATCCCTTAAGTTTGCACTTATATTACTGCTTGGTAGGTTCAATTATCCTAGGAATAACTGTCTTCTACATTTCCAGAGATGGGACATCTCATCACACACACTTAGAATGTATTACCTTCATAAAATCTATTATCAAGTAAAAAAATATTGACAAATGATTTAGGCTCAGTGTTTCAAACTTTCTGCAGCACTGTAAATTATAGTCAAGAGCAAACCCTCCATTTGCACATCAAGGGAACCATTTAATAAAATTGTAATTGGAAATCACAAAGCAAAAGGATACGATTCTTACTTTAATAATGCATTTAAGAAAGGCTGCATTTTTGTTAATATGCTAAAAATGCTGGGTTTTTTTTTAATTGCATTCAGATACATTCAGCTTTAGATACCTTGAAACATTTTATTGCCATTGCTATTTGATTATAACAAAAGTAAACTTCTATTTACATTGCTAACTTTCTTAGAAATTATGAGAATTTTTAATGATTTATTTATTTGTTTTGGAAGCAATGGCAATCGTTATTAGCAATGCAAATCGTCTATGAACAAGAATATGATTATGTTAGGAAAATCATTAATTTCTATCATTATGAAACATTACAAACATAATCATGATCTCTTTTTGTTTTGTGCTATGTTATTAAAGCTCTGTTTTATTAAATAGGGTCCAAAGAGACTGATGTATTGAGAAACTGAAGCAATTCTGGGGCAAACCAATTGCATTCCTATTGATTTAAGCCTCTTGAATGTTACAGTGGTCCTCAATGGATTGCAAAGCATTAACCCTTTGAGTGCCAGAGCAGTACGCAATGCATTGCTTCGCAATGTGTTGCGTACCCCTCTGGCACTCAAAGGGTTAAAGATGTCAATTAAAATCAGTATTCATTTGTGGAATTTGAATTTGTCGTGCCTACGGGGCAGACAGTTTTCTTTAGAATTGTTCCAGATTTCCTTAGCACAGTGATTCTCAACGTTAGCCCTCAGGGCACACCAACAGTAAAGGTTTTCAGGTTGTTCCTGCTTAAACACAGGTGAGTAATTAGTGGCTCAGTCATTGTGATTGATTCACCTGTGATTAATTAGGGATATCTTGAAAACATGACCTGTTGGTGTGGCCCGAGGACTGGAGCTGAGAATCACTGCCTTAGCACATCAGATACCCAGTACATAATGTTTAAAATTTGAGCAGTACAATACTGGGGTAAACCAATTGCACTATATGGGAAACATTTCTCAGACTGCTCTTGATTTAAATGAATCCCTTGGGACCAAAGCTTTGAAAAATACTGCATTGGATACATCTCTAGCATTAAAGATGAACTTTCATCCAATTAATATAGAGCCCCAAGCCATAATTAAATTAGTTTGGGGAGCCCTGAACCGGATGCCGGAAAAAAAAAAATAGTCCGTGGTCCTTAAGTGAGGGCCACATGTGCGATCGGCCATCCTTAAAGTGGATCTATCACCACGTTACAAGTTTTTATCAACATGTAGAAGAGTTAGCGAATAATAATAAAACGTTATTATTTAAAAAAAAAAAAAAAAAAAAACCTTATTTTTGAGAAAATTACATTTTAAAGTATGCCCAGCAACCTACTTCCGGCTAAACTGCCCTTGCCGCAGTTTGCTGCACCATCTCTGCTCCCATCACACCCCCCAGTATCCTCCGATGACGGAGGCATTCTGTTAGTAAGCTGGAGCAATCTCATTGGCTAGATATCGATCTCCGTCAATGAGATCGCTCCAGCTTACTAACAGAACACCTCCTTCAGCAGAGGAAGCTTGGGGAAGTGACGGGAGCAGAAGAAGAGAGGCAAGAGCCGTGTACCCAGAAGAAGGCTGCTGGGTATACTTTAAAATGTAATTTTCTTGCAAATAAGGTTGTTTTGTTTTTTCTTTAAAATAATAACGTTTTATTATTATTTGCTAATTCTTCTACATATTGATAAAAACTTGTCAAGCAGTGATAGATCCACTTTAAGGGGTTAAGGCACCAAAGCATTCAACTCACCAATGATGGAGTTGAAGGGGACGGACAGTGCAGACTCACAGATGTCTGTGCTGTTCCCCACTGCCTGTCTGCCTTAAAGGTTCTATTTGTCTTTAATGCAGCAATTATTCTTGAAAATAAAACTACATCTATGCATATCGCTAATGTAATTGTGGTTTGGGGCTCTATATTAATCAGAGCTCTGCTTTAAAAGTAGTTTTTATTTGTGCCTCTTCACAACTGTACCTCTCCACTTTACAAAGATACAGATATGCTCAATAAACTAAATGATGCTGGTTTCATCATTCCACTTGTGATCAAAATACAAAGCATGATGTATAAATTAATGACACTGAGAAGAGATTAAAAAATAATGTATGTATTAGTAGAAAACTATAATTATAGGTTTTCCATAAATCTTTTCCCTGCAATCATTTTATCTTCATGTTTACTTCATTACAAAACATATTCTTACATAATGTGTGCTCCCTCTTCTGGTGATTTTGATGCCAAAGCAATCCCTGCATATTGGAAAAGTAACGAGCCTCAAGGGAGTATTAATCAGTAGAGATTTACTAAGTACTAATTCTGACAACTGAATTGGCTGGCGTGTTCAGTGCTATTGATGCCTTCAATAAGGTCATTAGAAAATTCGTTCTTGCTATAATTATTACCATTGTTGGCTGAATAATTTTCAGTCTTAACTGTGATGCTTGCATCAACAAACTGATAGCATGCTCCATCATGATACCTACAACAGTTAACCCCTTGAGTGCCACCCTGGCACCCTGCCCAAGGTTGCTTTTGCAGAAAACTGAATACCCCCAGGTACTAAAAGGGAACATAAGGGAGAGGGAGGGTTTAATAAAAACCTCAAACACATTTAAATATGACATCAAGGGAGGACAAAAATGTAAGAACCTTTGGAGCCAGACAGAATTTCTAGGTGACAGGTAGCAGTTTTAGAAGCCTGTGACGGTGTGGATGCATATATAATATATTTAACCCTTTGAGTGCCAGAAGGATACCCAACACATTGCAAAGCAATGTGTTGCGTACCCCTCTGGTACTCAAAGGGTTCAAATATAATTCTAGAAGCCTGTACTTCCAGACTTCTGGGATTTTTCTACCCCTTCTTTACATAATCCGCAGGCAAGTGCATACTAGATAAAGTCAATGTTTTCTATTCTTTGATTTATTTATTTGTTAATCTTCACCTATTTATTTTCAACCTGTTATGTCCCTGACAGTGAGCTTACTAATAACAGTGAATGCTGTTTTAACAAAAAGATTGTTTTATATATGTATTATTTTAGGTACTATGTACCTCATATACATTCTAATATTGGAGATAAATAAATTTTGAATATATTGCTAAACACACTCTCTTTTGTTTTAAACAAGCCTTTATTACACATTTTTGTGATTTAAATGAAATATATACTAGTGAATGTCAGACATAGGAATAAATATTTACCATTTACTGTCTGGAGGACTAATATCCAGTGTGGCTTGAGCAGGGGCAAGCAGTCCAAATCTCCCTGCACGCTGTTTCAACACCAGTGTGGACCATACACCGGTGCGACACACTGTGTGAGTACGGTTTTCGATTACTTCCTATATATTGCTGGTTTAAGCGCTCTCTTTCCAGTAAGAATTGTACTGGCACTTTGTTTTCTTTTTTATTTCGGTTCATCGGACAGAACACTATGTTGGGTACCTACTGAATCCATTGTAGCCGCTGAGCCACCCCGGAGTACACCCAAGTGGAAGTGGGGGAGTTAAATATCTTTCATCTGAATTATTTGTCTATCTTGTGCATATGTCCTTGATAGACCACTTAAATATGTGCGTACCCTAATTGAGGGCCTTTTTGGAGTGGGTCGGAGGCTTGAAGTTGCAGTGATATACTACTCTATGAGAAGCCTCTTTCCTTTTTCTCTTTTCTTTTTTGCTTGTTACAGGATCTCTGTTTCTGGTCAGTGACTATGAGATCAGAAATAGTGACAGAATGCAACACCATCCCTGCAGCACTAAATGCACTGCCCTGTATGCTGTATTTAATAGACTGGAGGCAACTACTCTGTATGGCTATGTCTTTAATATTGCACCTTTTAACATTGAATCACTATCCCTGCTTCCACAGTCCCTGACAGCAAGCTCTCTGGATACAGACAGATTTAGGGAGCTCAACGCTGTCTGGTGCATAAATCAGCTCTCTATGGATTAGATCCATAATATTAATCCTTAAAATGTACTTGACTGTATGTTCACTGAGGCAGACATGCTTCTTTTTTGCAGGACTCCAGGACCTCAAACACATCTTTGATAAAGGTCCAGGTTGGAGATATTGTTGTGTATTTGCACCAATTCCATCTTGTAAGCAATAATACATCTTCATCATCATCGGGTTTACGATTTTTCAGTGTTTACTTAACAATGATAATATGCATTTTGAAATACAGCTTAATATGCCACTGTTATATCCCTGTGGATGTGTTTATGTTAATGGGGCTGTTTGTCATGTACACTAATCTCCAGTAGCTGACTATGCTGTTGGAATTCACAGTCCTAACTTTGTCAAGCTGAAATGGAGAAGATCTTCCCATGGTTTCTATGAAGCCATAAGACAGTTAGCTTTCTCTACTGGAGAGTAGTAATGCCATGGGGATGTGCAACACATCCCTCTGCAAAGAGTTGAACAATCCTGTGTGATTAAAAGGGTTATAACATAAGGAATCCCTTGCTCCTCTTCACATATAATTTACAGACACTGAGAACAGGCAAAGCAGATGCCACATGTAACAGCTTCTCAGCAGATTCTGTTTTTACATGAACCAACTGTTCAGCTGTTTGAAGTACACGGTGACTATCAGATGATCCCCTGATTCGTTTTAAACAGAAGATTCTCTGATTGCCCTACGGAGCTTCTTTCAAGTCTTCTGTTTACATGAATCAGCTGATCAGCTGAGCATAATTTTTAAAGATTTGCTGGTTCTCATTGTCTGTACAATATTTGTGAAGGGATGAGGATTCTTTAGGTTGTAACCCCTTCAGTGCCACAGGGGTGTGTGCAGTGCATTGCAGAGCATTGTTTTGCATATTACTATAACACTCAATGGGTTAAGGGAGGGTTATGGTGCTCTTAGTACTGACAGTATCCTCTCTGCTACCCAACTTCTGCTCCATAATACATTGACAGCATTATGTCAGTTCTACATGCTATTGATTAGAGTGCTTCCACTCCCCTTACATATATAATTCTTACTGCATATGGCAAAGTATGTCATATTCTCCATGCACTGCATACTCCTCTGACATTCAAATGGTTAAAAATGGTAAAAGCATTTACTGCATCCCATTAAAACTCCCCTTCATTATTTATCTACCTCTTATCTCCCTCCTACTGCATAACCTATTGTAGAACCTGGGGAATGGGGTTCTCTCTCTCTGATACACTGAAATGTATTTTTATATCTGGCCTTTAAAAAAAGTCAGCATCCTTTTTAACTACACATTCTGCACATTCATATTTAAAGTCATATTGCTTACATTTATTTTATCTTCACAATTTTTTGTACACTTTTATATCCCTTATATTGAGACCCCTGGATCTGTGTTTCCAGAGAGCTTTCTGTCAGGAACTGTGAAAGCAGATGTTCCCTCTTTTTCTTCTGAAAGTCTAGAGGAAATGGACTATCAGATAACACTTCCAGAGATTTGGGCAGCCTTACAGGCAATGAAATTATATGTCCTATCCCTACTATACTATCATTCTTTTCAACAACCACTTCTCACCTATCTCCACAGAACATTTAATGAGGCACTAAAGGGGACCCCTTTTTTCCATCCCAGTCTCTAGAATAGCATGTTTTGGTATAGCTCAAACCTAACAAGAATCCCTAATTGTGTGGCAATTATTGGCCCATTTCACTTCTAAATGTGAACTTAAAAATGTTTGCGAAGATCTTGGCTTCAAGGCTCCAGCCTCACCTTCCCTTTTTAATACACTTGGATCAGAGTAGCTATATTCTGGGCAGAGAAGCAAGACAAAATTCCAGTGCAACAATTTCACTAATACATAAATGCTTAAACAGTCAATTCCATCCATATTCCTTTCCACAGATGCCGAGAAGGCTTTCGATATAGTTCAGTGTCATATCTGAGCAATTCTTCATAATACAGGGATTGGGCCTCACTTATTCTTGGGCATTATGAGTCTATACTCCACACCGTTGGCAAGAGTTAGGCTGAATGGCTTTCTTTCCAAAGCTATCCCAATTACTAATGGGACCCGTCAGGGTTGTCCGCTCTCACCTTTGATTCTTATCCTATCCTTGGAACCACTGCTCATTCTAGTCTGATTAAACCCATCCATCCATGGCATATCCTTTAAAAACTTTTCATTCAAATTATCTGCTTATGCAGACAATGTTTTATTCTTTATGAACGATCCTTCTTTACATACCCCAGTTAATAATGACTTTGGAAGATTATTGTTTCATTTCACAGATGAAGATCAACTACAATAAATCTGAAATCTTCAATATCTCCCTTCCTGAGGCATCCACCTCACAGTTATGTAAAAATGACCCACTCAGGTGGACATCCTCATCTCTTCTCTACCTGGGCATCTCACTTAATCCCGACCTAGCATCTATAGTAGAGCTAAATCTAGATCCAGTCTACATTCTATTGAAAAGGATCTTCTTCAATGGAATTCAATCCCTATTTCTTGGATAGGCAGAATCAACTTTATTAAGTTGATGATCCTCCTGAAAATTCTTTACATTTTCAATGCCCTTCCTATTCAGTACCCAGCATGCTATCTCATGAAGATCCAATCCTTAATCTCTTCTTTCATTTGGATGCATAAACACTCAAGGTTAAGACTGAAGATCTTGACTACATGGATTGTACATGGTGGTCTGGGTTTACATGTTATACACCAATACTACTGAAATCTCCATACTTATTGATTTCCATTCCCCTAACCTTAAAAGATGGAAGGAAACATTGAGTAATGTCTTAGATACCTGTGATCCTTTACAACTCCTATGGGCATGTCCATGTAATATTCTGTCCACCTGCTCCAATCATGTAATCTTGGGACATATTTTAACTATTTGGAAGCAGGTTAATAAGACACATAATCTAGCTCCTGCGCCTTCTCCACTTTCTGTCTCTACTGATAATACTGATTTTCTGGCAGGATTATATAACCATTTATTCACAAGCTGGAAACATAATAATGTGCATACATTATTGGTTGTTCTCCCCGCCCTGGCTTTTATTGAATTACAAAGACTAAAGCTCCATTTCAGGGACAGACAACTTCTGTGGTGGTCATACCTTTAGACTCGACATTGGGCAAAGACTGAACTGCAGAGAGGGTATGAGAGTAGAGATTACTATCATTTGAGAAGGGCATACTTCACAAACCTCCATATTTGAAACCACTCTCATCTAGCTACACTCTCAAGTAGTCCAAAATTGGCTAGTAAACCATACTATCTCAGACAATGGAATGGCAAAGTAATTATCTCTCGTGAGTATTTACAATGGGAGAAGATTTTTAGAATTAATTATTATTCTTTCAAAGATACTAAATATAGGGAACTCAGTTATAAACTATTGACTCATTAGTACAGAACTCCAGTAAGATTAGCACAAATTTTCCCAGGTTTCAAAGATATTTGCTAGAGGTGTGACAAATATTGAGGGTTTATGCTTCATATCTGGTGGACATGCCCCTTCATCTGTTCCTTTTGGGGGCTTATTCTCACAGAAAATTAACAAGATCTTAAATACTACTTTACATGTTGACCCCCTTCTTTGCCTCTTTTTCCACACAAATTATCTGCATGTCAACTCATTACCTTTTTTTCACCTTCCAGTGGTTGCAAAATCAATTATCCCTCTCTATTGGTCATCCAAAGAATCCCCACCCTTGTCTGTTTGGCGTTCAGTGGTAAAAGAGTGAGTATGGAGAAATGTCATGCTCTCAGTAAACTATTGCTTACATTGAGAATATGTGGGCTTGCTGGCACAACTACTTGGCATAATCACATCCATAGTTGGAGGCACACTTTGGACACCAAAGACCTAGATCACTGGTGTTGTCTTTTCCAGTACCCCTCTGACATTCCTTCGTATAATATGGGCCTATTTCCATTCTCAACCTTATAGCACAACATGGTGAGCTTGCCTTTACTCAAGACCAGGAGATGATATATAATTTTTTATCTTTCTTTTTTCTTCCCTCCCTCTCTTTCCCCAGTCTACCATCAACCTCTCCACTTGCTGTTACTTTTCTTATCACTTGGTAGCGGCTCACACCCCAGAAGTCACTTGTTAATGCAGTCTTTCTACTCCATTTCCTTCCTCTCTCCCCAACATTCATACAGTTGGCTGATTATAGTTACATTTTTACAATATCCTTATCTGTATAACACTGTATTATGATAGATGTTTATTTCTTATATTGTATATGTCCTAATTTTCTCTATATTGTACTTTCTTGTTTTTGTAACATCGCTTAATCAATAAAAATCTAAAAACTAAAAAAAAGTTAAATCAGGGTGTAATTACAGGGGGTGCAGAGGGTACATTTGTAACAGAGCCCAGAATCCAGGGGGTGCTCAGTTTGCATTATACTGCAACCCCTTGTACTCAGACCAGTTTACTATATTTACTTGCAGATGTTTCCATCATCACACATGGGTACTGAAGCAAGTAAGATAAGAATAGCATTGGTGAGATCCTCTTTTTTCATTAATCCTTTGAGTACCAGACAAGCATCCATTGAAAAGCAATGATTTAGACACCCCTCTGTCACTTAAAAGGTTAACTGCTAACATGTGGGTCATGAATAATGATGCAGCAGCTTCCCAGCGCTATAACATTTTTTTACCATCATGTGAAGACCTTCTCAGATCCTGTTGTGTGAAATGTCATCTTGGTTCTGTGTCGACATGTGATTTAGACTTTGTAAATAAAGGCTGTGTTAGTGAGTTATTCAAACTTGTTCCAAACCATGTCAGGAGTTGTGGGGAGGGGGGTTCAAGCCTCAAATTTCCCCCTGGGCTCTGTAGATTTTAGTGAAACATTTGGGTTAAATGACACGAAGAGATGGTGGTCATTCACCCAGCAGTAACTTTACAGTGGATGTGGGATCCATACAGATTCCTCTCTCTGCATTCATGTTTTTCTTTTTGAAAAGTGTAACAGGCCTGTGACAGGAAGGGCCTCCTGCTGCACCTTTCTATTTACTCCTCTTGTTGCATCACAAGAATAGATGGAGATTGAAGAACCCTGTCTCTGCTTTCCAAAGAGACGTACAAGCCAAGATCACTGTACTATGGCATTGACCTTTTTTGTTCATTTCCATCCAATTGTTTCTCCTTCATTAATTAATCAAATAATAGACAACATTTGCTATTCCAAATAAGCGCATTGATATAAGAAAATATTTCAGTACTTCTAAACATTCAGAAAATGTGTTAAATCAATCGTCATATATTCATTTGATTATGACTTGTTATACTATACTTTTTAGTTTGCTTGAAGAACATTGTTTAGATGGCAGCTAACAAAATTAAAATAAGGTACTATGGGCCCTCTGCAGAAATCAGTAGATGAGCAATTCAGGCTCAAACCAAGTAAACCACGGGGGAAACATTAAAATGCCCACCCCTATACATGTTTGTCTAAAACATTAGTTTATATAGTGATTAGATTGAAAACTGCTTTCACTTTTTTAAAAAAAAAATTTAAAAAAATCTTTATTTTGCCCATATTAAATGTCTAAATATTACCCTGCGGCCCTTCCTCGATCCCACCTCCTCCGATGACAGAGGCTTTCTGCCTGTAAGATGGAGCACTCTCATTGGTCAGAGAGCACTCCAGCTTACATGCAGAAATAGTCCATCATAGGAGGAGGCTGCATCGAGAGATGGGAGCAGAGTGACAAACTGCGGTACAGAGCTGGTAACCACAGTCTGTCCGGAAAGAAGCCGCAGGATAATCTTTAGACATTTAATTTGGGCAAAATAAATATTTTTTTTAAAAGAAAACAGTTTTCAATCTAATCGTTTGAGAGAAACAGATATAGGAGTGATATATTCCCTTTAAAGGGACACTAATGTCCCAGAAAAATTGTCTCCAGTTTTGTAAAGGTTAAAATAATAAACAATATTCTCCAAACCCTATCTCTCAAACCTCTATGGTTTGAGAGATATAGACACTGAGAGTTCCCCCCTCCCTCCCCTTCTCCTGACGTCAGTGTCTAGCTGACAGCAGGAGATCCCGGTCTGGAGACCAGCAGGCGGCTCTGCAGCAGAGAAGAAATCTTGTTATTTCAAAATAATTACTTCATTGCAAAGGTCTACAAAGTGTGCCTGGTTTGCAAACACACTTTGTAGACCGTTCCAATTAAGTAATTATTTTTAAATAATGCGATTTTGGCTCTGATGAAGAGCCTCCTCAAGTCGTATGACTTGAATCTCCTGCTGGCAGCTTTACAGCTCACATCAGGAGAAGGGGAGGGAGGGAGGGGGAACTTTGAATACCTATATCTCTCAAACCATAGCGGTTTGAGAGATAGGGTTTGGAGCATATTGTTTATTATTTTAACCTCTACAAAACTGGAGACAATTTTTATGGGACATTACTGTCCCTTTAACTTCTTTGATGCTAGCGAGGTCTCCATTATATTTCAAAACAATACACTGAAGAACTCTCTAGCATTCAAGGGGTTAAGATTCACATTTGGTTTGCTCCAGAGTTGCTCACCATTTCCTTTCTGTATAAGACCATAGGTGCACCTGGTAAGGTCCAGGTGATGTTAACTCTTTGAGTGCCAGAGGGGTACGCTTTGCAATGCACTGCGTACCCCTCTGGCACTCAAAGGGTTAAGAGGCCGGTCCTGCTCTGTGTTCTGCCACCGATGCAGTGATGCACTGTAGAGACTGCCTGAAAGCACAGAATGCTCCCAGCACAGAACTCCCAGCATGTTATGCGTTGGGGCAGTCTCTACTGTGCATGATGGCTTTTGACAAACCTCTTAGCGAATTATTATATAGGATGTCAGTATTCTGTTCTGTCTTTCAAAGAAACACCACTTGACATTTAACATATACAATGCTGACAATGTAAGGCTCAATTTTTGCTGTCGTAATTCCATTCAGGTTCATGAATAACCCCTATAGTGTTTTTGAAGAAGCAGCCTTATTCCAAAAATGCAGTATTGCACATCAGGTAGAAATTACATAGTAATGCTAAATCTACAGGGTTGGCCATCTAAACATATTTCCTGAAAGCAAGATGACCACACATAAAGTACATGAAAACCATAGGTAATTATGTCTGGGCAGCTGTTCAACATAGAGCCCCACCTGCATTGCAGTTAAGAACATATGAGAAGAAATAGGATCAAGGTTAGTTTTTTATGGCAATGTGAGCAGGTCAAATATGCTGTTTTTCTGATGAGCATTTCCTAGTTACAATGCATAGTAAAATATTTGATTAAGGTCCTTTACAGCCTTCTATATAAATCATTTTAAGGTGCCAAAGAAGGTGGCCATTTATAATTAACATGACCATATAAAGTGGTAAATTATAAATGAAGGTGACAGCTTACTTAAATCAAAGTTTAGTGCGCACTTACACAGAAAGCAAAAGCTGAGTAATTCTGAAGCATACCAATTGCATTATAGGAAACAAATAATAATACCTGAAATCTACTGAATGCTAGAAATCTCTGCAGCCCATTGAGTTGGATATCTCTCTACCATTCCAGGAGTTAACCTTCAGAGTGCCAGAGAGCTATCCAACACATTGCCTCATTTCACTCGAAGGGCATTTTTACCTCTCCAAATTGCTTTTCATTTGGCTTTTGCATAAGACTCTTAGGCCCATATGTATAAAAGCTGGAGTTCTTCTGGAGTGAACCAACTGCACCATAGGGGACAAATAACAATTCCTTAACCCTCAGAGTGTCATAGGCCCTCTGGTACCCAAAGGGTTAATTTCCATGCTCTTAAATAGTGTTTTTTAATTCCTTGAATTCTATAGAGGCCTCTAGTATTTCGGGGTTAAAAGTCAAGCATATCTTAAGAGGAATTTCTATTTGTCCCCCATGGTGCAGTTGGTTTAAACCAGTATAATGCCACTTCACTTTTAGAAATATGGGCCACAATTCTGTAAGCAGAAAGGAAGTGATGGAAAATTCTGGAGCATATCATTTGCACAGAGAACAAAATGTTCCCAATATTTCTAGTTATTTTAATGTGACTATTTAGCCTTTCAGTGCTACACAGGTATCTAACGCATTGTGAAGTAATGTATTAGAGACCTCTCTAGCATTAAAAGTGATAGTAATGTTTCACAAAAAACAGCAGCTCCAATTAATCTTCATAGTATTTGAGCCACAGAGAGTGTCAATACTGTGAGAGTTGTAGTTCAATAGTAATTGAATGATAAAGTATCCCCCTCCTGCCCCTTTTACCTACTGTAAGTCCCCACTCCTCAGATGTGGAATCTGGTCCATAGACCAGACAGCTCACATCAAGGGACAATCTTCTTACTGTGAAAACAATGAAAACCCTGCCCCCCTTGACAGGTTTTTCAGCTTTTCCCTTATCTTAATTGAAGATTGTCCCTCTCTGCAATCTACCTGGGCACATCCTGCTGCTCTGAGAGGAGCAGTGTTACATCAGTATAAGGGGAGGGAGGGGGGATGCTTTATCATTCTATTATCTTGAACTACAACTCTGACAGAACTGAAATAAGACTCTCCAAGGCCCAAATACTATGATGATTAATTAGAGCTGTTTTTATTATGAAACATTACTATCCCTTTTAAAATTTAAAATATCCATTTAAAGTAAATGGTAATATTTATTTCCCCTCCCCTGTGGTGCAGCTGGTTTGATACAGAATCACTCACCTTTAGCTTTCTACATAATTCCCCTAATGCACAGATACATTTCTACAACACAACTGGCTAAAACAGACAACACCCTCCAAACTAAAATGTACAATAGCATTTTTAATGCCATTGAATTTGTTAAATAACCTCTGCTTGCAATGCAAATTACTATGCAGATGCACAACTGTTTCAATATCTCGGCAGCAGCACAAAATCGAAGCGGTAGTCAATCACCATTGTTTGAGCAAAGTAAAATATTACAGAGTACGTTTGCACTTAAAAACTATGCCAATTTGTCTGTAGCAACAGGACTGTACAAATAAGCCTTGCATAATCCTGAACTGCAATTAGAGATAAACTCCAGACTTGTTATTATCTAGTTTGTTATGGCAGATGACCGTATATTTCTACTGACTGTTCCAGTTGTGCGTGTACAGTATACAAAGAGATCATTTTAACTTCTCTGCACATCAAGAGAGTCATTTGATATCTGATTGTACTTGGTAGCTTGGTATTTTCATGAGACTGACCAATACACAAAGAGGGGTATTGACTAGAGTTTCCTGGGTAAAAAATAGAGCAAGAGCAAAAGAGTTTCACCAGATTATCAAAGGAAAATCATGCATATTCATTTCCATTTGATATATATATATATGTATTCATATTTATATACACATAAAATGTAGGAATAATATGTACTCATAGGATTTCTTGTGAGCGCATATTTCTTCTGCATTGTATATTGTTCCTAACGTATATGCTGCATCCAGTTATTTAGAATAATGTTATTTATATATATATATATATATATATATATATATACAAACAACAAAGGATGGCAGTGGCACTCTGTTTAAACAAAAATACTCAATAAACCAAAATGGTGCACGTCCCATATAATATGCATAAATGTATACTCAGCCAGAGCTGGATCAGGCGAGACAGCACTCAGGAAATAGATGAAAAAAAACGACTTTTATTTCATGCCGGTGTCTAATTCACCAAACGTTTTCGGTCCTTACAGGACCTTCATCAGGGTAAAACAGAATAGAGAAAACAAACTTTAAATACCTGTGAGTAACATCAGACTACCAATCACCTTCCCAGTGAAAGCTAGATCCAACCTCGTGTGTCGCCCACACCGGGAACCGGAGAATGACGTCACACACAAGGGGGTCATAGTTCACTTGGGGTACGTGTAAGGATTATATGTCAAAAGTACACAGTTACATTAAAGATTCAGCAGACTTTATTCAATTACTACCTAAAACCATTTCAGATGACACATTGCTTGTTACACTTGATGTATCAAGTTTATATACCAATATCCCCCATGATTTAGGAAAACTAGCGGTACGTACCACACTTGAAGCTGATACACATTATGATGGGCCACCGATTGACTACATGCTTTTGCTTATTGACTGTATTTTGAACAAGAATTATTTTAAGTTTGAAAATTCATATTATCTACAGTTACATGGTACAGCCATGGGTTCAAACATGGCCCCTTCATATGCGTCCCTATTTATGGACTTCTATGAGAGATCATATATTTTCTCTAGTCATTATGCTGAATACATTTCCTTCTTCAGGCGGTTCATAGATGATGTCTTCCTGCTGTGGCAGGGTGATGCTAGAACACTTAGGAAATTTGTGGATTTCCTTAATCAGATTGAGTCAACCATTCGTTTTACTTTGGCATTTGACAATATTGAAATAAATTTTCTAGATATGACTGTTTATCGTGAGAATGGTTGGCTCAAAACCAAGATCTACACTAAGAATACAGACCGCAACACGCTGCTACATGCGGGAAGTCACCATCCTGTATCCCTGAAGAGAGGTTTACCATACTCTCAAATGTTACGAGTAGTCCGAGCTACTACCGATCCCGTACTGCGAAATGAAGGGCTTTTAGCCATGGGGAAGAAGTTCTTATCTAGAGGATATGACCCTAAGGTAGTGAGGGAAGCAGTCTCTAAGGCTAAGTTACTTGATAGAGATACTTTACTTACTCCCACTCAGACTGAAAATAACAAAACTTCTGAAAGATTCTGCATTCAGACGACTTTCACCACTGTATCTCATAGCATTAAAAACTCAATACTCAAGTATTGGCCAATTTTGGCAGGAGATCCCAAGCTTGGCAAATGCTTCAGTAACCCTCCTCTCTTTTGTTATCGAAGAGGTAGAAACCTCCGAGATATGCTAGTACAGGCAGATCCTATTAGCAAGTATGCTTGCACTAAAGGTTGGCTCGCACGTCCCAATGGTGTGTTTAAATGCCGAGGCTGTACAAATTGTGGAAATTTAATTACAGGCAAGACATATACACATCCACACACTGGCTCTGTCTTTCATATCAAAGACTACTTGGACTGCAATAGTCGTTTTGTCGTTTATATTATTGTTTGCCCCTGTGGACTATTCTATGTTGGGAAAACCACAACCAGCTTGAAAGAAAGAATCAACAATCATAAATGCTCAATCAGGAAAGCTTTGGCAGGGACTTTGGAAACAAGTGAAAGTGCCAAGCAACCTGTGGCAAGACATTTTGGCATAGCTAACCACAGTTTGTCGGAATTCAAATTCATGCCTATTCTCCAAGTACATACCCCTAAAAGAGGTGGTAACCGACATCAACGTTTGCTTCAAATGGAAGCTAAAATGATTTACAGATTGAATACACTACATCCTAAAGGCTTGAACTTTGAACTTCAGCTTCATTCTTTTCTTTGAAATAGTGGGATTGGCACACTTGGATGGTGACTCCACAATGTTAATTTCCTGTGGTTTTACACCCAGCCTACCCTTTGGATTTAAGTGCAGTAATGCAGCCTATTTTACTATCATTATATATGGGATTGGCATCCTTTGGAGGTGGACACACTGTGAATAGTTCAAGTGGACCTACACCCAGCCTTTCCCCAACTTTTGGAATTTATTTATTGTCATTGTTTTACATGATGGGATTGGCATCTCTTGGAGGTGGACGCACTGTGAATTGCTCTAGTGTACCTACACCCAGCCTTTCCCTAACATTTGGAACTAATTCATTGCCTTCGCTTGATAGAAGAAGTATTACATTGGCATATAATTATTTGTCTACTGGTCTGGGGCAACATTAATATATTCTGGATTAATATATTCTGGATTAATATATTATGGACTGATTGCTGTAAAATGGACGGACCGGAATTATTGTGACTTTATTTATGCCTAAAAGAGATAAAGTATTGCAGTCCTCAGGTGCTTAATAGAACTGTAACATGCTACAGTGAGCGATTCATTGTTTCTATGTAGCTAACATGTGGATACATTGCATCAATATTGACATTCATCTTTGATTTGTACGGATGCCGTGTATTCATTTGTGTGAACTCCATCTATAATTATTATGTCAATTGGCACCATATTGGAGGAAAACATTCCACATTAGCCTCGTTGTTTTCTATATATGCACCTTGGAGCCTTCTATTTGCTTTTATAGACTTTTGATTTATTCTGCTTTATTTTGCTTTATTTTATTATGATATTCATGGGGTCTATTCTGATTCTTTTTGTCATTCTTTTTGCCATTTCTTTGTTTCCATTAGCCCGCAGGAGCCCACAGATCCGTTGGTCTTATAGTGCGTTGCAATATGCTGGAGATCCAGCAATGTAGCGCACTGGGGACCGCCGCGATCTCGATCTCTCCCTTTTGAATCCAGCTTCCATCAATTATGTATGATCGACAAGTTTTTATAGTCGACAAATGCCGCTATGTTATGTTACTACCGATGTTGGTAGCGAGTAGTTGTGCCGGTCTATTGCCGGGCTGGAGATACATTTACATTTTTTTGATGACTTTTTTTGATGACTTTTCTGATAATTATCCTATATGATGTGGGCCAAAACTGGGGAACATTTTTGTTATTACATTTCTGTTACTGTATTCCTTTTTGGGTTTTTTCTTTACTATTGTGTATTTCATTCAAAATTTTTTTCATTTCTTTTCTTACACGTACCCCAAGTGAACTATGACCCCCTTGTGTGTGACGTCATTCTCCGGTTCCCGGTGTGGGCGACACACGAGGTTGGATCTAGCTTTCACTGGGAAGGTGATTGGTAGTCTGATGTTACTCACAGGTATTTAAAGTTTGTTTTCTCTATTCTGTTTTACCCTGATGAAGGTCCTGTAAGGACCGAAAACGTTTGGTGAATTAGACACCGGCATGAAATAAAAGTCGTTTTTTTTAATCTATTTCCTGAGTGCTGTCTCGCCTGATCCAGCTCTGGCTGAGTATACATTTATATATATATATATATATATATATATATATAAAATGTAAAAGGTGGGCACTCCATAACACAAAATATAATTGTAACTACTCGCCTGGTGCAACCTGAAAAATTATATAACAAGTTGCAGATGAAAAAAATCATCAAGCAGCAGGCGCACACTAGGGTCTAATGCAACTTAAAAGTAACTTTTATTTTGGTATTTAAAAGATCAACATTTCGACCCCCTTGGGGCGTTCCTCAAGGTCTTGCGGGAACTGTCTATAAATATCAAGGACGGGAGAGGGGCTGTAACACGATGAATATCATTCTACAGCCGATATCGCTATAGTGCAAGACCTCTGCCTGTGATTATTATTGACACACGCTCACTATACATGCTTCAAGGCATTATATAAAGGAAAAGAGCCATGTTGGACTGATCCACACACTTGGCCATATCACAGCATTGAATACATCACTTACCATTAATTTTAAAAGCTACTATGAACATTTTGAGCGATAAGAGCTCCTTTTTTTCAGTGATATCATGGTGCTTTATATATGTCTATACATTCTAGTCCACTTGGGGGTTATTTTATTATTGTTTTTTTTATTTTTTAAGATCATTTGTATTAGTTGTGATAATAAATTTTGTTGTTTATTATACAGCTTTCAGTATATATCCATGAATTTATAAAGGGGGTTGTATCTAGCGCTCTTGCCTGTTTTCCATTTGTTCCATATATATATATATATATATATATATATATATATATATATATATAATCATCATCATCTTCGGCTGCTGTCAAGCTACTGCAGGATAAAGGCCTCCTGAGAAAGCCTCTACCAACTTTGGTCCTGTGCTTTTTGTTTCCACTGTTTAACAGCAAATTTGGTAATGTCATTTTCCCATCTTCTCTTTGGTTTTCTTCTTGGGCGTTTAGTATCAAGTGGAATCCATTACAAAATTTGTTTTATCCATCTACCATCAGGTTTTCTTACTATGTGGCCTGCCCTTTTCCATTTCAGGCATTTTATTCTTTCAGTGATGTAATACACCTTTGTTTGCTGACAAATTCATGCACATGTTTTTCGGTTTCTTTTTATGTTTACATTTTGCCGCTCTATAGTGTTCTGCATAACCTTAAGTTTTTGTATGGCTTTGGCATTCAGTGTCCCTGTTTCACAGCCGTATGTAAGGACTGGGAGGACACATTGGTCAAAAGCCTTTTCCAGCCCAGTTTTATTTGTTAATCTGTTTCCATCCTGGTGTTTCCATCTACTGACATTTCCTGTCCATGGTAAACATACTTGTCAAATTTTTCTAGTTCTTGTGCAGTTACTGTGATTTTCCTTGTTATGGTAAATATGTTAAACATGACTTGCATTTTGTTGATATTCATCTTCAGACCAAAATGTTTGCTTTCCTTTTTCTTCATTGTTCACTTTCAGTTCTTCAGGTACTGTCAATGAGCATGATATTGTCTGCAAAATCTAAGTGATATAGACAGTATCGACTGATCTTAAGTCCTTTATGGTCCCAATTCAGTTTGCGAAAAATTTATTCTAAACAAGTAGAAAATAGTTTTGGGGAGACTGTGCCTCCTTCTCGGATGCCATTCTCTATGTTGATCTGAACTAAATCATTGTTGATCTGTATTGATGCAGTTGCATTTTCATAAATTGATTGGAGGATATTGATGTGAGCTCTATCTTTTACTTGGTTAACCAGGGCATTGATTATTGCTTGCATTTTTACTAAGTCAAAGGCCTTTTTTGTAGTCAATGAAGGCTATACATAATGGAAAGCTGTATTAATTTTGTTATTGTATAACTTGTTGCACTGTCTGGATATGGTCTATTGTATTGAAACTATTCCTGATGCTTTCTTGTTCTTTAGGTGGTTCTGTGTTAAGCATTGTGTCCATTGTTCTTGACAGTAACTTTGTGAAAAGCCTGTAGATCACTGTTAATAGGCTTAATGGTTGCCAATACAATTGACTATATCCAGTCCATACAAAGCAACAAGTTATAGAGCAGCATAATGAATACAGCCAAAAAATATTTGCAAGGATTTGTCAGCAAAGATCTATGACATCACTGAAAGACTAAAGCACCTGAAATGGAAATGGGGAGGCCGCATAGCAAGAAAGCCTGATGGTAGATGGACCAAACAAATTTTGGAATGGATTCCACTCAGTACTAAAAGCTCAAGAAGAAGACCAAAGACAAGATGGGTAGATGAAATTTCCAGATTTGTTGGTACACAGTGGCAACAAAAGCACAGGAATGAAGTTGTTGGAGGCTTACTGAGGAGGCCTCCTTCCTGCAGTGGGTCGACAATGGAAAAAGATGATGATCATGATATAAATAAATTAACATATCAGCAGTGTTTTTTTTATTACACTGTGTGGCACCCAAACCATTAAAATGTGTTTTCAGGAATGTGAAGTTTATACTATTGCATGTCGCCCAATGCATATTTTAGTATATAACCCCCAAAGTGTTTTGGGGGAGACATTTATGATTTAAAACACTTTAGAAGGCACAGCATCCTCCAGACAGTGACATTGATACACTGAAGATGTTGAAATATCCATTTAAATCAACTGGAATTGCTGTTTGTCTGTTATATTGCAATTGGTTTACCCCAGAATTTCTCCATTTGTTCATGTTACATCAGTCTCATTGCTTTCCTTGTTACAATTTACCAATGCAAATGGGTTCCCTATGGGAAAGGAGTACAGAAGACATGGGTTCCTTGCTCTCAACACCTAGAGAGACCAGCTATACCTCACTGATGAAATCCAAGAAGGCCAAAACACATATCTGGGATTTGCTGGTATTCTTGTGCAGAGGGGTATTGTCCTGTATTTTTGGACTGGGCTTCCCTTAGGGGTGGAGTCAGATCAATATGCAAATAGGTATTTTTCTTTTGTAATGGCAATAGAGTCCTAAATAATGATATTCCTGAATGGTGAGTAGCCAAAGAGCAAGCAAACTCAGTCAGTTCGTTAGTTCTCAGTGAATATTCACATCTCTTTGTAAATAGCAGCAACAAATGTACATACCTGAGAACTCTCCAGTTCTCCTCCAGTTTTTGGACTTAATTACCAGGTTCTACAGGATAGAGACTGATTCTCTGGCTTGCTGAGTTACTTAGTAACCACTTCCCAATCCAGCCCATCCCAGCTTAGCCTAACCCACTGTATACCACAAGTTATGCCATTTGGATACTCTCATCCCTACTGGAGTCAACAACACTTTTTGCTATTTTAAAGATGGCTGCATGGTCTCCCAGCTAATGAATAAGGAGCAAAGCAAAGAAATATACTGGGGTCCAGGCATCTAAGCACTTAAATGTTCAGTAAAGTCACATTATGAAAAAAATATGTTTTAGGAATTTTCCTGCCAAGTAAAGCAAGAGTGCTCTCTTCTGGCAGTTGCCTTAGTCAAAAGTTATTAAACATCAAATTGTCACAAAGTGATAGAGCTTTTACTAGCACATTCTGTAGAGGACTGCATTCAATGGCCCACCTCTCCCACAGAACACACTATAATAACTGTATGGATACCAGGAGAACTGTCCCAACACCAGGTGGCACTGTTACTTCCATCTGTTTAATACAAGGTTATACACACTGCTGGCAGTTTCCTTATTCAAAAATATTACAGATCAAGTTATTACTATAATTACTATTATTGTGTAGTTTTCACTAGTACATTCCATAGAGAACTGTAGCCAGTGGCTCAGCTCTCCCATAGAATGCAGTAAAATAAATGTCTGGACACCAGATGAACTCTCTGGATACCAATGGGCACTGTAACCAATAATCTAATATAAAAACAATGGAGTTTTTAACATCTTAAAGACCGGTGACATGCTAGGACCGTCACCAGTAAACTTTCCTAAAGGACCAATGACGGTCCTAGTATGTCACTTATTTTTTGCTCACAGTGCTCCTACGGGAGTGCAATTAGCACTAGTGGGTCTGAAACTGACTGATCCAAGACCTGAACGGTCACTATCACACCCCCGTTTGGCAAGCTGGCACACGTGATTAGTCAAAGCAGTCCTTAAGGGGAATCATTTTCCCAGGACAGCTGGCCATTAAGGGGTTAATACATTTTGAACTAACCATACCGTATCAGCAGGAGTACCGTTATTTTACACAGCATAAAAAGCTATGTATTATATGGAGGAGCTGCATAAAAAATGATCCAAAGCAAAAGCTTTAATGGGTCCGTGAGTGCTTTTTGCATGATAAAAATGGTATACATACATACATATTAAGCACAAAGAAAGTCTCAGCTGTGACTGTTCCTGCAACATTTATGCAACTCCCCCCCCCCCAACACACGTTCTGACATTTTTTACATAGACTGACAGTATTGAGATTATGGCAATGAGATGATGGCAGAAAAATGGGGCAAAAATTATAGACTGACTGCATCAAAGTTCTTACTTTAGCCACAATGTCATAATATGTATTTGGTCCACCAGGCGTAGGGAATTTATATCCACAGAAACCTTTATACATATGTCCAGCCAATTTTTATGTGAAAATATGGACAGATATATGTTTATACCACTTTTAAACATCTCCAACTATATATGATTGCTATTTATACATTACACTTATTTCCCATCATCTTCTTTACATATGTGCAAGGTTGTCAGAATATGTGAATGATATATAGAATATTACAATAAGTATTTATACATAAAAACTCATGCAAACATCAACATACTTATAAACTCGCCCACACATGCATAAGTAAAACAGAAGTACCCTATTATTGTGTCTGCTTCAGGATAAATCATTTATTTAAGCATCTCCCTCAGTGTATCTTGACAGGATATTAGACTTATACATAACATACATATATATATGATTAAAATATTTATTTGTGGTTAACAAAACATCCAAGAGCAACTGTACCACTGGAAAGCGTTATGTACATACCTGGGAACTTTTGTCCGTTAAGCCCCTAAAGAGGGCTCATGGGCTATGACTGCACATGTCTAAATGATACAAATCTCATCATAAAGTGGGTAGGGCTTAATTGGGTGGCATGGCTTAATCTATATTAAGAAAAGAAGCAGGTGGGAAGTGGGCCTGAAAATCAGCCTCTGTCACGCAAAGTGTCTTTTGGTGCAGATCTGGAGAGTTCTCAGTTATCAATATTATTTACAAAATAATAGTACCTGTCTACGAACTCAAGCTCTTGCCATTTTCTACATGTAGAAGATTGAGAACTTCACAAACAAGACATTATATATTGAACATGACATTCTTTTAAAACATACTTAAGGCCCTATTTAGGAAGATAAAGGTCCATATATTCAAAAGAAGAATTCTAGGGCAAACAAAGTGTACAATTGGGAAGAACAAAAAATTCCCTGTGATTTATTAATGATTTGTGTGGCAGAAGGGTATCCAAAACATTGTGAAGCGCCTGAGCAGACTGGGATAGATGTGAGGAGTCGATATCACCAGAGTAGAAGAAACTGAGAGCAATGAGTTTTACCATTGCCATCGAACACAAGAAGCTTGTTAATATATTTGTAATAGTTTATGTGAATGCATGATGCGAGGACAAAAATTGTAGGGCAAATCTGATATATTTTCTCCCCTAACATGCTTCTTTACTTATGTCTTCCCAACCTACGAGGAACTTGCCCTTTAAACACGACAACATGTATGCTTATTATTCTGTCCTTAGAGAGTCTCTGGTCTCTGACTGTATTTGTCCATAGAAAGCAACAGCAAGAGTGTCAGCAAGACTTTGTACTTATTCATACATTTAAAATAACAATTAAAAAAGGCAAATTTTAGCTATAATAACTTTTAATGGCACTTCACCCACAAGAGGACGTATCATAATTTTACTCAGCAGGAAAAGCCCTGCATTATCTATTTTATTTTTGCTTATTTAAGTTTTTCTATTCATACCTCCAAAATGAAATATTACCATTCCTTGGAAGGCTTCTATTACTTTTTTTCCTTTTCAAGGAGGGTTCATTTGAAGACATACATCTTGCAACTATTGCACTTTTTTTTAAAAAAAAATATCCTTAGCTTAATTTAAAAATCAGAACTGGTTAATGTCTTAAATAATTCCCATCCTTTATTTAAGATTTAAGGCATGCTGGGACAGCAGCATCGGATGATCTCGACCACCTCACACAAGTGATTACTCATAAATACCTTTGGGTATTGTGAAATGATGGAGCACATTTTGCATCATATATCACTGCCTAATGCATGCATAGTCTAGGCAGGAAAATACAGAAGCAATTCTGGAGTAAACCAACAGCACCATAGGGAGCAAATAAATATTCCCAAAGTTTACTTTCATTTAAATTGGGCTTTTAACCCTTTGAATGCTAGAAACAATACAAAAGCATACAAGAGGTTAAAAGCCCCAGTTAATGGAAATTGTTATATGTTCCCTATAGTGCGGTTGGTTTATCCAGAATAGATCATCTATTTATGTTCATAGAGGTCTCTGTATGTTGTTCTGATTATCCATGTTCCTTCACATATACTGTAAGTGTAGGTCAGTGGTGGGTAACTTGTTGCCCTCCAGCTGTTGAGATCTACAATTCCCATCATCCCCGGCCAGCCATTAGCTGTCTGAGGAGATGGGAACTGTAGTTCGCAACATCTGGAGAGACTCATGTTTCCCACTTTGGTGGACGCTATGTGCTTCACTGACTTCAGTGGGATACATAAGATAGGACAGTGGATCTCAATCCTTTTTTGCTCAGTGTGGAATTTTCAGGGCTCCCTAGCATTCTACTGGTTACTTGTCAAGTACATAGTGAAAGGGATAAATTCATAAATATACAGTTAATGATAGGTCTCACAGCCAGAATGTCAAAGACAAACTTAGGCCAGAAATCATCAAGTGGTGGTAAGAGAAATGTATAAGATATGTTGTTTTTCACCATGATCATAGGGTATCGTTTGGTATTTATCAATGCTCATTTGTGTTTCTACCTTGCATATGTGAGGCAGAGAAATACAGTACAAATCTGGTGGTTCATCAGACATTGCCATGATACACACACATACAGATTTACTGTATGTGTTTGGATGTGTTGGCATATCGATCCTGCATTTACTCACTGATGAACGAGCAACTGTCATTTCATACACTCTATCCGGTGAGGAACCGGTGAATGGCTAGTGTGGGTTTTCTTGTATGTTAAGCCATTCATCACCTGGCTCTTAATGTACCCATCACTAGCAAAATATGAATACTTCCCTTAGTGCCCAGTTTCATATATTTAGTTATTTTATTTGTTTTTAACAAATTAACATTCTTATAACTAACAAAATATGCCCCTTTGCTAACAGAAACACATGCAAAATGATGGCTAAATAAAGTACTTACTCAGATAGGGAGGCTTGTAAGGCGCTCTGGTGCCGGAGAGCAGGCCGTCCAGCTCTTTCCTCTCCTGGGTGTTTGCTCCTCCATTCCCACTTCCGTTTCCAACCACTGTCAGCCCTTGTAAAGCCTTTTCTTTCCCGAAGGTGGAAAACGACCTCTCCCCTCCAGGCTGCACCTCCGGTGCTTCAAACACCTCAGTGTCCGGAACAGAGTCCATGCCGGGCACGTGGAGGTTGCTGCGGTAGTCCGCCGCCTGGCGGCCATCAGCGGCAGGTACAAAGGAAGGCATCCAGCAGCGGTCTGAGTGGCCCAGTGCCTTGCACTCTTCTGTGCAATTAGAGAAGAGATCAGTACCTGGGGAGGAGATCAGAGCAGAGGGTGATGCAAGAGAGAATACCAAGCACAATGTACCCTCTTCTGTGCGGGGACAAACAACTTGCCTGAGGCCCTCCAGCTGTTAATTCAGGAATGCAACTCCCACATCCTTCCTCAACAATGCTATCTGAGAATTATAGGATTTTTAGGGCCTTGGGTTACCCACCCCTCTTTTGAAATCATTAGCCATCAAAAATAGGCATATGGATCAAAGCAGATATATTGTTAATAGGGAACAATAAAAAACACCATATGGATCAAACAAAAATCCAGTTTTCCATAAAGAGGCCATATCACTTTTCCAAGTCAGCGGGAACTTCCGTTTTGAAAACATTTGCATTTTATTCTTCTTTATCAATTTATTACACCTCTCTACTGGAAATTGATAGGTTTTAGCAGTCTAAGAAGGTGAAGATAGGTGATTTTCTTGACATCTGTGTAGTTAATTATGTAGACTTTCACTCACAAAGTAAGAGAACAAAGCTCTGCTGTGATTTCCAACTACTAAATCCAAATTCTGTGAAATGATTCACGTTTGGAAAACAGAAACACAATGTATAGGCTGTTTAAACTGCAATATTTAATTAGATTAAAAGCTGTGTATCAAACAGATCCACTTAAAAGAGTTATTCTAAATCTCCATGATGGTAAAGAGCTGTATAACACATTAATTATGGCTCTATAATACTCTAGCATCCAAGGGGTTAAAACATATGGGCAACTGATACGGTTCTAAAGAATGGTAGGATGCCTTTGGCACTTTAACTGGTGGGGACTCTACCTTCCATCACCTCCAACCAGCATTTGGCTGGAAATTCTTGTTGACAGGGAGATTGAACATATCAACAATTCTTGCATCCAAAACATAGTTATACCTTTTACAAATATAAATGGAGAAGAAATCAAAGCTCTAGATTTCTTAAGTGAAAATTCTCAAATTTTAGTTAAAGAAGCAGACAAGATGAGAACTCTTGTAGTATTAGGTAAACAATATTATAATAATTAAATGTTGATGCAATTACATGATGAAGGAATCTATCAGAAAGTTAGTAATAATCATGTGACAGTATGCCGAGACAGATGAAATATGTACTAGTTCAGGCCTTAAGGGAAAATAACATAAATAAAAAGCTATCCTTAATACTGTTCCACAAATTCCACACATTCTCTAAAATTCACAAAGACCAACTGGACGTCCTGCACATGTACACTTTATTACATATTCTTGTTTATACGTTGATGGTTAGTTTATCAAATAATGTCATATATGTGAGGAGTTTTGGCTATACCTTCCCATATTAAAATCATACCTGTACATTGCTGTTTCCACACCTTTCCTGAAGGTTTGAGAAAAAGGCCTTGTAGGCCTGAAATGTTGCTGGTATGCTACACTACAACTGCTGTAATAAAGTATCTTAATTTATAAGACCTTGTAGAACTGTTGCAAAATCGTTCTTCTATATTGTTGGGGTGAGGTTGACTGAGCTATGTGCACCAAGGCTACAAACACAGTGATTGCTATTTCAACTGTTTGATATTTCTATACACACACGTGAGAATGCCATTCTAACTCTATTGTTATATGAAGTAATTAAATAAATATGAGATAATGGGATCTAAGTATTGCAGACAGTAGGCATATTCCAGCAAAGAGCAATTAGTGAACTGAATTTTTAGCTAAAAGTACCATAACAATGGACAGCATGTGTGTTAATGTAGAAAGTCTAAACTTTTAATTAGCCCCATACTTAGGCATGTAGTCCGCCTTACTCCAAATATGATTATTTGATCTAGAGAAAAATAATGAGCTATTATTATTATCTGGTCAACACAAATGAATGACAGCCAAAGGAGATACAGCACATGTTATGTTTATCTCTTGTTAAAAAATACCATTTCACACTTTTGTTATTCATGGGATTGTTGCAAAATAGGTCTAATTGTCTGCCTTAAGGATTGGGAGTACAGACCTTGCAACATCACAAATCTGTTTATAAAGACCATAATTGCATAAGATGTGACTGAGCATACAGAAATAGAAAAAAAGTGACGAATTGCAATGATTAGAATTCTTCCTAGGTAACAAAAGCTAATTTATCAATTTGTTGCACACTACCATTTCTGGATAACCCCCCAACCCGAGACTCTCTGCAAGTTTCTCACTTTCTGCCATAAAATGTACTACCAATAACTGCATTTCCTGTGAAGTCACAGGAACTGGTCTGTAGGAATACTATGGATCTGAAGGCTAAAATAAGAAAACATTTGGATGAGATTTAGACCAAATGCAACGATTCAGCAGTGGTGAGGCAAGTTACTGAGGAACATACTGGGAACATTAGTCTAGTGAGCTTAGTGGCTATAGAGAAGTTCAAAGTACCCCCTAGAGACAGAAATATCCAGCCGATGATGAAGTACCAGCATGGAGCAAAACACTTACGACTGTTAGTGGACCACCTTAGCAGTCATGTTTGTACCCTCCTCATGATGACCTATGCAATGGTTTAATTCTTTTGAAATAAAGATATCTGTTTTCAACCCTTTGAATGCCAATGCATTGCACACCTAAAAAGGTTAAGAAGATGTTACCAGATGCCTCTTCCTGGGTCCTGTCTGTTTTGGATGTCATGTGATCTATTCAGTAAAGCTGGGAAGCCTCTAGACACTGCACCAAGGATTTTCATTGAAGAATCTGATGCAAAGTTTACTGATTATTTTTTCATTATATTATGCTATAATTAAGGCTGACTCTTGGATGTATTCCAGTGCTATAATACATGTATATCCAGGAGCTGAGTTCTCCGCTCAGGAGCTGAAGTTTCTGGCCATGTGTGGTACAATCTCCATAATTAATCACTCACTGTTCTGAAATTGCCTCCTCCTACTTCTGAGGTTGCCAGTACATATCAGATTCCACTAAAGTGGTGGAATAAATTAATGGGAAGAAGTAATCGTGCAAGTCCTATCAAGATGGATGCTCCCACTGAGCTGAGGACATGCAGAGATGTCATATCCTCATCAACATTGTTATTTTTATGATTGTAGGAAAATTTCCTGCTTTTTGTGAACTTTACTAATGGATAATGTATTCAAAGTTTAAAACATGCATAGAGATTGTATAGATTCTTTATATGTATAATAAAAAGTTACAACTTACACTTAATCATAGAAACCCAGATAGATTTCTAACATCTATGGGATTAAATTGCTTGTGGCAACTCTTTACAATTGCTTAAAATAAAAACTCTAGAAAGTAAAATGCAGGGACATTTAGGAGACAACTCGCAAATCAAATTGAGGCTGATGTATTAAGAGGAACTGTGAAATTCTAGAACAAACCATCTGCAGAATAGGGGGAAAAATAAAAATGATCCAAATTTCCATTTAATTAAATGGGGGCTTTTAACCCCTGAATACTAGAGAGACCTCCAACTCGTTGTGAAGAAAATCATTAGAGACCACACCAGTGTTCAATGACATAATGGGATGTAAAGCTTATTACTGAATAAATATGTATTGCAGGGTTTATCATGCTGATTAAAATATAGTGCTGAGAGATGTTTTATTTAAAAAGTTATTTCAGCTGAAACCTACATTTTTGTTTGCAGTATTTACATTGCCTAAAATTGTACAATGTGTATGTTGCTACAGTATCCTATGTAGGTTTATGGTCAACTGATCAAGCTGTTGATAGACTGCAGTAGCAAGAGCATCACTATAATATTTCAGGCCACAGAAGTACTTCACCTGAAAAATGCAAGTTTGAGCTACAATAAGTTTTAAATAAACATCTCTCAGCAATATTTGTCCTGCATGTGCAGTTGGTTTGCCCAGATCTTCTTAGTACATCAACTAAGTCGGAATGACTTTTGTGATAATAAAGGAACATTTATATATCTAAAGAATGTGGATTTTAATTTATCCCTATAATTCAGTTGGTTTTCCCTAGAATTGCTCTACCATGCCTTTATTCATAATGCCCTTTAGGCTCTAAAGGACATATGTTCAAAGGGATAATGACAAAAAAATGTTGTATGAACGACAAAAGTAAGTAACTGTTGCATGAACTACATATTTTCTATAGAGTAAGCCGACAAAAAACTAGTAATGTCTGTTGTGTACGACACAACCCCAGAATTGCCGGGCAAAGGAGTGTGGCAAGGGCGTGGCTAAACTATTCTCCAGTGTCGTACAAAGGAAAAGAAAATTTGTCATAACTAAAGACTAAAAAATGTCTTGCAAAAAACAAAATTTGTACATTAAGAAAAAAGTGGAGGAAATGTGAAGTTCTGAATGTGAGAATTTTTGATGTTAGTTAAGACTTTTTTTGTTACATACTATATTTTTGTCTTTACATATGACAATTTCAGTCAGGAAAAACAACATATTTCCAATCGCAACTGACACTCTCTGAAATATTAATGATCGCAACGACACTGTACTTTGAAAAGTTGTTACAAACGACAAAAGCTATTTCGCTACCTCTTTGAACATATGGCCCAAAGTGTTAAAAACAGATTCCTTTTTTAGTTACCACAAACAGCAACAATATAGCATAGTGTACTATATAATACCACATTCCAATCAAGGGTCAAGATGGTATTGCAGGTTTTTGATGAGAACAGATATTAAGGACCCGACTAAGAAGGATAAAAAAAATTGTCCATCACATAATGGAACCTTCATATGTTTAAACTGTCGATACTGGACTGGGATTATTAGAGAAGAATATGTTACTCATATATCCTTTTGAGTGCCAGAGGGGTAACCCACACATTTCAAAGAACTTGTGAAAGCAAGGACATAATTTATGACATCAAGTGCCTTTGCTACTAAAGTTAGGAAAAATGACTTGATGCATCAGACTAAGGCTCGTTGAGCATAAATCACACATTAGGCCATTTGATGCTAAAAAGAAGACAGCCAATGTGAGATAACTTAGGTGGCAAATTTTGGAGAAAGTTGTTAGAAAAGAGAATATAGATTGAGATACTGATTTACTGTATTTGACTTGGAAACTGCAAAACCTATATCCTAAGGTATTAAATAAACATTAAAATGTAGCATGATTTTTGTAGTCAAGTATACATCTTTTAGATAGGCAATAGAGTATTCCCCAAATGTTGTATATATAGGGTTAATCTATTTTGACAATTTCTCAGAGAGCTAAAGGGTTTAATATGGGTGCTGTTTATAATAATGGAGTCAATAAGGTTATGAGTCCATATAGTTTTGATTTCTGGGCTCTTTGCTTCTTTCTTGAGAATTGACATCTGATATATATATTGTTGTTTTATTTATATGGTTTCAATGACAATGAGGTCATATCTCCAGTTGTGGGGGTGTCTTGAAGTTGCACAGCCCTAGCACCTTTATATCTGTGTGTTGATATCTGTGTATGTCATTCCAATCGAAGAGTGGGATTGCCCCACCCCCTGAAATGTTGCTACTTGTACATCACTTGGTGTCTAAAATAAAAGTGCTTAACCCCTTAAGGACCAGCCGCGCGCTCACTCGGCCGGCAATTAAGGACCACAAGGCTTTTTTTTTCTTTTTTTTTCGATCCAGGTTCAGGGCTCCTCGAACAGAGTGCAGACGTGCAAGGAGCCCTGAAATCCATGACAGCCTTGGAACGTCATGAATCCTTATAGCTCAACAAACCATGACGTGCCAGGACCATCATGTGTCCTTAAGGGGTTAAAAAGCCCAGTCAGGAAAGGTTTCCAGGTTTCCCTAGCAAGGCACTGTAAGTGCCCTTAGCTCCACCCATGGCCACACACCCACTCTTCACAAGACCTCCACCCCCAGTCCCATCCACTGTTTCCTAGCAGAGAAAATAAATTTGGCCTATAACAAACATGAACGAAAAAAGCTTTAAACTCTTGGTTTCTAGAGAGATCTCAAATGTATTGCTCTGTAATGCTTTGGAGATCACTCTAGCATCCAAGGGGTAAAATAATAACCTGCAAAGAGGTATAAAACTGGTGCAGGGACTGAAATTGCTGTGGTCACACCCATAATTCAGAGTGTGGGAGTGGTCAACAATGCTGAGGCACAGCCCCTCAATATGTGGAGCTCTAGACAGCTGCTTACTCTGCCTTTTGGAAAATCTAGCCCTGATCCCGGTGTGTCTTCTTCTGAAATAATCCTGCTGTATTGTATACTGCATGAAGAAGATAAGCAGGAATGAGAATCTATGGTTAGAAAGAATCAGGTTAAATGTTAAGGGAAGATTATTATTATTATTATTCTTTATTTATATAGTGCCAACTAATTCCTGCAGTGCTGTACAATAGGGAATAGACATACAGAAATATTAATAGTACAAATCAAATGTGCTCGTGAGAGCTTACATTCTAGAGGAAGGTAGGTTTGACACAGAAGGAGTAAGTGCTATGGGGTGTAAGTGCCTCCTGCCACATGAACTGCCGTCATTGGGTGGGAGTGAGAAGTACTGCTGAGTGCAATGGTCCAGGGAAAGGTTGGTTCTTGGTGATAATGTTTATTGCCAAAGCAATATAAACACACATGAGTACAGTTTTAGACAAGACTACTGCCTGGAAACTATCTTACTACTCTTATGCTCTAGAGAATATTTTGAGTGTATTGAAAATGGGTGACATCGTGTTGCAAATGACCAGACAAGTTCAATACACAAATTGCTCAAGCAAGGTGAGATGCTGCTGCTGATACTATTGACAAATCCCTTAGATTGCTTTCTGCAAACACTTGTCCTTACCAATGCCTGACAATTTTTTTTCAGTCCATGTCCTCTAAAGCTATTAAGATTTCAGATGACACATAACACCTTAATTGACTGATTTTTGGCTTGGCACTGAAAAAACTGTCCTGATAATTTCCTATCTGATCAGATTACAGCCACTAAATGCATGTAATTTTTTCAAGACGCAGATTTCAGTTTATTGAACAATGCTGTCTGGCAGACACTCAATGTCCCGAGATTTTTTTTTTCTTTTAGAAGCAAAAGCTTTAGTAAATAGGCACTTTACACTAGGAATGAGTGTCTCTTAATTTGCTTGGGGCATTGTTCACACATCATCCCACTATAGTGACACCACTACCTGTGCACTGTGCTCCTCCTGAGAGCCAAACAGCCAAACATATATGTGTGTGTGTGTGTGTGTGTGTGTGTGTGTGTGTGTGTGTGTGTGTGTGTGTGTGTGTGTGTGTGTGTGTGTGTGTGTGTGTGTGTGTGTGTATGTGTGTGTGTGTGCGTATGTTGGATGAGGTGGTGGTGGTGAGGGGAGGGAGGTTTAAGCAGCCAGACAGCTCAGATAGGCTCTAACATTATTTCATTGGCTGACACCAGTGAGGGGAAGTTGGTGATTGTATTGTTAAGAAAAGCATAGAAGCCCCATAGGATACTGTCAAGGTCTTCCATGCTGCAAATCATTCTGGTTGCCTGTCTCTGCAGCACTGGTATTGAGTCAGCGTCATATGACTGGCTCTATGGTGTTCAATGCACCCTACTTTGGCTAACTGTGCACAGCAATTGTGTCACACCAGCAGCAAGTTTTACTGTGTAACTTACCTAGGTAGGTATCCTTCATACAACAGCCACATAAATCTGTCTATACATATTTTGCATTATAACTGCAGTTGCAGACCCACAACATCTATCTATCTATCTATCTATCTATCTATCTATCTATCTATCTATCTATATCCAAGACAAAGGTTGGCAGATACAAAAACAGCTTAACCTTGACTGGGCGCTAGGATAAATCTTCAATATATTTACCAAAGTCAAGCACTTATGGGACTTCTAAATAGTTAATACTTTATTGTTCGATGTTTCAATCAGGTAGGGACCTTTATCCTTGGTAAATGTCCCTATCAGAATGAAAGGTTGAACAATAAAGTATGTTTTAACCATTTTAAAGTCCCATAAGTGCCTACCTTTAGTATATAAATATATAAATATATATATATATATATATATATATATATAAAGAGAGAGAGAGAGAAAAGAGAGAGAGGTATAGAGATACCTATGTCTATTTATACTTTTTATACTACATACATATAAAATATGTTTTCATAAAATTTCAACTTCTAATTTGTCAGTGACCGACCACCAGCTTGTTCCTGTCTGGATAAACAGTAGTAATCAAAGGGTTGGTGTGTAAGAAGGCAAATGGCTGGTGATTGATGTGCACTGTGCTATACATTTGGGGCTTTGTTGATAAATCAGTAGTATGCCTCTGTGCTTGTGTATACAACACCAAATGTATGCAAAGAGACCTTTCCTTTCCACTTCAACTCTGTAAATAGGCTGAAACATAAATATTGTACAAGGCCTGGCGCAATGATGGAACATCAGATATAAACAAAAGAAGGAGTCACGCTCCATAATGTGAAGAGTAGAAGGACTGAGTCCATTAAAGTGCATTCCTTTACAATCCATTCGCACTGGCATCACAGTGTGTTTATTTTAATTGATAAATGAAGCTGTTTAGGCAATTCTACACCAGCTGAGGAACTTCAGTAACATTCTTAACGCTTGAGTTCCAGAGGAGTCATTGCAATGCAATGCACTGGATTTCTCTCTGGCACTCAAAGGGTTAAGAAGCATTGAGTCTTATTTATAAAGACAAAGTGGAACAACACTGGGACAGGATGATGATAATAACTGACAAAGCACCTACTGTATAAAAGCAAAGTGGATTTGTTTAGGGACAAACCAACTGTCCTGTAGGAGATTAAAGGTATAGTATTGTCTCGTTTTCATAAAATTGAATATTGTAGCTATTAAAAACCTAAACTAAATGCTCCCAGTCCTATCTTTCAAACCTTTATGGTTTGAGAGATATTACCACTAAAGTTTCCCCCTCACTCCCCTTTCCCTGACGTCAGCACTCTAGCTGACTGCAGATGAATCTGGTCCCAGGACAGTCTGAGGCTCTTCAACAGAGCCGAGATCGAGAGACATAAAAAGAGTTACTTCACTGGAATGGTCTACAAAGTGTGCTTGCAAACCAGGCACACTTTGTAGACCATTCCAGTGAACTAGTTCTTTTTATGTCTCTCGATCTTGGCTCTGCAAAGCAATGCGTTGGTGAACTCTCTCCCATTCAAGGTGTTAAATATATCATTTAAATCACTAGAAATTTCTGGAAAGTTTAATCTCCTACACAACAGTTGGTTTGTCACCAAACAGATGCACTTTGCTTTTATACATTAGGTCCTTTGTCAGTTATTATCTTCATCCTGAAGTCCCTCTCAGAACCAACCAAATCAGTCGTGATATCTGCTTAGCATTCTGTAAGTGTTCTGCACTATAATTAGATTCATAATGTTAACTGTTCTGTGTCATCTCAATGCCATAAATGCACTTTGTCAAAATAAAGAAGCAGAATCACCAACAAGTGGTAAAGGGCACAAAATGGAAGGGCTTTTATTACAGATTAATCTCACTTTGTAATGACTTTTATTTTAAATTAAGCAATGTACCACATAGCGACTTTGCCTTGAATTGTAACCTTCCATTGATAATAAGTATGCAGAAGTCTAGAAATAAATTACTGATCAGTGAGCTGTTGAAGAATACAGACGTGAATTGCAGCTGGGATTAAAGAGTCGGAGGGGGGAGCGTGCAAGAAACAGAAAGCGTTTTATACAGAAACCGACAAGTTCAATCTTTTATACTCCATCGTGCAAATAAAAATAATGAGAAGGGAAGGCATTAAATAATTGGAAGGTTTTTTTGGTAAAACCTTTTTGCTGCCAGATGATTGACTGTGCTCTAAAATTCAGAGTTAAATGTAAATTTAAACGTGTTTCTATTAGAAAAATATCAAGAGAGATTATTAAAAGAACACTAATGATAACATTCAACGTGCTGTTATGTAAAAGAGTATGTTGCAAAACGTTTGAGTTAAATACAAAGATTTCCTTACTTTGATAGGGAATAAAATATATTATGGGTTATATCACAAACAAAAAGAAAAGCAAAAAAGGAGAACAAACCATGTGCACCAAAGGAGAGGAAATTAAAGAAATATAATATAGTAATGTAGTTGATGAGGCTAAAAAATGTCATGCTACCATCAAGTCCAGCCCATGCCACATCACCCCTGTTGATCAAAAAAAAAAAAAATACTGCCATTTCCAATTAAGCCCCAAGTGGGTAAAAAATCCTTCCTGACTCCAAATGGCTGTCACATAGTTCCCTGGGTCAACAAACTATCTGCATCTGTCATAATTCTCAATATTGTTCTTTGTCAGATAGGTATGCATTGCTTTTTGAAAGAAGTTACAGTATCTGCAAGCACAATATCCAGAGGCAAGGAATTGCATAGCTTTACCTCCCTTGTTGTAAAAAATCCCTGCCTTTGTTTAAGTCAAAAAAACTTTCCTCTAGTATTCCTCTAGTATTAATGGATGACTTCTCATTCTTAGCTCAGGTTAGATTAAAAAATTATTTGGATAGTTATTTGTATTGAGCTTGAATGTATTTGTAAATGGTAATCATATTAACCTTTGGACGTCTCTTCGCTAATGTAAACAAACCCAGTTTGGCTAATCTCTCTTTATAACTCAGATCATCCAATTCCTTTATTAGGTTTGTTGTCCTCCTCTAAAATTCAAGAGGTTAAAAAGGACAGTAAAATCAATACGAATTTGGGGATTTCCCTATTGTGGAGTTGGTTTGCAGCAGAATTATTTCATGTTAGATTTATACATACTGCTTTTATTATAACAGGCCATATGCACAAAATAAAGGAAGAGTTGAGGCCCTACTAAGGCCTGGATTGCATTGCAGTTGATAGAATAACTGGTTTTATTTACAAACAACTACAAGAAATGAAATAGTTTGATATAAATTTGTATAACATGTACTTACAGCTTAGTATGTGTAAAAATTAATTGTCCATACGTTACATCCCTAAAACATAATCCTAAACAAGATTTTGATACACATGTAAATTGTCCTGTACAAAAAAACATTTATTTAACATTTTGAGTGCCATACGGGTGCCCAATGCATTGCATCGTAATGCATTGAGCACCCCTCTGGCAATCAAATGGTTAATGTTGTTTGGTATTGAGAGCTAAGAGCTTAAGTCAACTAACTGATTGTGATTAGTGCCCAATGTGTTTGCATACAGAAAGGTTGTTTTCTTATCTCAACCCATTTAAATATAATCCTGGATACAAAATTAGAGTCCTATGGTCCTGAAAAAGGCAGGAATGTTTGTTTCTTCAGAGTAGGTTTAAGAATAGAATGTAGGCCTCAAAAAATAATAGATAGTGCATTGCATCTGTCCTATCAATGGCTATCAATGCATAAAAACAGTTGTGTATTAGGACATGCTATAACTTAACCCTTTCAGTGTCAGAGGGGTACTCAATGCATTACAAACCCCCCTGGCATTGAAAAGGTTAAACACCATATCAAGAAGGATTATTATAAGAAAACTGATGATAAAATTCATCTTGCTATTATGTAAAAAACTATAGGCCGTATCCAGGAAACTAGTGAGGAGATATTCTGGAGAAAACCAACTGCAGCACAGAGGACGAATCACGATTCTCCAAATTCCTAGTCATTTACATGGGCTTTTAGCTCCAAGAATACTAACAAGGTCAGGGCTGGATTTCCCAATAGGCAGACTAGGCATCTGTCTGTTGTGGGTGTGGCCAAAGCAATTTAAGGGTCCCTGGGCTAGATTTATACTCCATTACAGGCCATTATTTAACCTCTTGAGTGCTAGAGAGATCGGCAATGAGAAATCTTTGTAGCAACCAAGGGAATTAAATCTTGGTTTTTTGGGTTCTTTCTTGTGAAAGGCCAATGGTGTTTACTATGCTAAGAAAAGTGGATGGGACAAGGGGATGGGTTATGTGAGGAGTGGGAGGTGTCCATGGGTGGAGCCAAGTGCACATAGAGGAGGCCTCTATAGCATGAGTTAAAAGCCCCATTTAAATAACTGGGAGTTGTGGTTTGCCACCTCTGCAGTTGGTTTGCCCCAAAATGACTCCCCTTTTTCTTCCTGAATCACTCCCCATATTCAGAAAGTTAAAGGGGAACAATTCTAGAGCAAGCCAACTGCACCTTAGGGGACAAGCGAAAATCCCCAGCATTTCCATTGATTTTCTATAATGTTTGAGACTGAATATACCATTCAAGGAGTTAAAAGTCCAATTTTGAGCAATGTATTTTTTTTTGTTTATTTCTTCTCTGTGGTGCAGTTTCACAGGGCTTAAACACATGGGATGTTTTAACCCTTTGAGTTCCAGAGTGTTATCCAGCAAATGAGTTGGATATCTCTCTGACATTCAAAGTGTTAAGCAGCCTGGGGAATGAATTTCCCTGTGCACTCATCATTTCCTGCTGTGTCTCAGTACAATACAGCCTCCTGGTCTGGAAGTGAGGAGGGCACAGAAAATTGCTATCCCTCTTAATCTTTTAAAGGTATAAATAACACCTCTGTGTTAGAACCTGCAATTTCACATAAATGTGCCATACATTTATCTTTATGGTTCATGTAACAAACTGAGTGCCACATGGATGTGCAACACTTTGCAATTCACATCTTCGGCAGTCAAAGGGAACAGATGAGACTGACGTAGAAAGAACTGGCATAATTCTTACATAAACCAGGTGATTGTTTTAACCCTTGAAGTGCCAAAGAGGTATCCAACACATTACAATGCACTTGATACACTCTGGCACTCAACATGTTAAATCCCTGAATGCTACAGTTGATACCTATTTCTGAAGGGTTAAAATCCTATTTAGAACCCTTTGACAGCCAGAGAGGTCCAAATCATTGCATTGAAATGCATTGAATACCTCTCTGGTACAGAAAGGGTTACATTAATTGTATGCATGTTTTTGTCCCTACACTGCATTTGGTTTACTCAGGGATGACTCCAGAGGGGAGATGCACTAAGGTGTGATAAAGAGATGATAAAGAGGTCATGAAGCAGAGATGACTTTCCAATCATATCATTGCTCCAGTTCCTATATCACTCTATAGAAAAGTAATCTCCTTTCTCCTCTTCACCATCTCTTTATCACACCTTAGTGCATAACCCCCAACCCTGATCTTCCTATTACATCAGTCACTGCTATCTGGGAAAAATAAAATACAATTCTGTATATTTTACCTAAGGTTAACCAATAAAGGACTAGAGGAGTATAAAACATTCATCCTTAAAGGGTTAAAAATCAACTATAATCCTGAGAGAAAATAAGAAATAATCTGTTCCGTTGTGATTGCCAACTGGCACCTTTCCTTGGATAAAAAAAAGAAAGCTGGGGAAAAAATGGGTCTTTAAAATAAATTACAGATTTTAAATCAACTTCTTGTGAATAGCTCTGTATGGAAGTGTTGACATCTATTCATACAACATTGTTCCTTCTCACTGGGAGAAGGGCAAAGGGTCTGATTATGCATGTAAGAGGAGGGTGGGAAAAGTAGGCTGGATTGAGGGCAGAATGTAGGGTGCATTTGCCATGCATTGGGTCGTTAAATTCTAGACTATGAGATGTGGATTCATACTATTTATATCTACTGCTTCATGTCAGGGAAATGCAATTAAACTGTTAGCTTTTCTCTTGGAAAATTTATACAAATCACATTTTATTAACAATGCTTCGTTGCACTCACAGGGATTTGGGTGGAAAAAGCACTAGGTATGGTGCCGTGGAGTGGGTGGATTATTCTGCGTGGGAACAAGGTGATGGTGGTGGTGGTGGCGGGGGGGGGGTGTTAAAAAGCAAAAAGTGAACATTTTGCATAAGGAAATCAATAAGTTTGCTCTGTAGAGAACTAAAAAATCTAAACCATAATTTATATCCTCAAAATAATCAGTAACATTTTAATGTTCAATATACATCTCACAAAATGCCATAACAAGCTACAAAGTAACTGCACTTTTAACCAAAGGGTTAACATTTTATGGTGCAATATACTTGTATGTACTGGCAGGTGTGTTGAACCCAAATGATAGTGGGTCATATGAACAATAGATAGATAGACAGACAGATAGATAGATAGATAGATAGATAGATAGATAGATAGATAGATAGATAGATAGATAGACAGAGAGACAGACAGACAGACAGACAGACAGATAGATAGATAGATAGATAGATAGATAGATAGATAGATAGATAGATAGATAGATAGATATAGATCGATAGATACAGACAGAGACAGACAGACAGACAGACAGATTGATAGATAGATAGATAGATAGATAGATAGATAGATAGATAGATAGATAGATAGATGCAAAAAAATTTGGGGCATACCAAGTGCAATATAGGGAAGAGTTAACCCTTTGAGTGCCAGTGGGGTACGCAACACATTGCAAGGCAACGCATTGCGTACCCCTCTCAAAGGGTTAATGACTCAAAAGAAACATCCCAGTAATTTTAATTGGACTTCAACCCCTTGCTTGCTTTGCAATGCGTTGGAGTCTCCTCTTACATTCAAAGGATTAAAATCCCAATCTGAATCAATCGCCACTTTATTTGTCCCCATAGTACAGCTGGTTTGACCCAGAAATTTTCCAGTTTCATTAGTGCAAATGTGTTATAGAGTGTTAAGAGGTTTCTGATCTTTATCAGGCATAATACTTTGAGTGACAGTAGCATCGTCAATGTATTGAATAGGAATGCATTGCAAGCACACCCCATGGCAATGAAAGGGTGCCATATTGTACACTCACAGGTACTCTGGATTTGGCAGAGTACCTTGGATTTTGGATTAGTCTCATTAATTCCTCAAATGATCTCTTCCTCTAGATAGCATTCAATGTTATTACCATAAAGATAATAACAAATGATCATAAATATAATGGTTAGTGTATCTGTTTTTATCAGTTATTAAGAAAATAACATGTTTAATCTTCTCATAAATTCATTAATATAATTTGAATTCATAAAATCGGTACTAAATACAAAAACCGTAATTGCTGCTGGGCAGGGTTTGGAGATGGGATGGGTGTGTTGTGTGAAGGGATGGGCCTCTCCTGGGGATGTTGGACTACAACTCCCATCATCCTTGGCTGATGGATGTTAAAATTCAACATCTGCTAAATAGTCACAGTTTGCCCACAACTGGCATAGATTTACAGAAATGTGTGGGCATTCCCTATAACAGACGTGGCCAATCTGTGGCTCTTCCGCTGTCGTTAGGCTAAAGTTCCCTTCGGGGAGGATGGAAGTTGAAGTCCTATAACAGCTGGCAAGCCGTGGGTTGCTCCACCCTGGCACATATATCAAAGTCATTATACAGAAAAATAAATAGATTTTGGAGCAAATCAACTGCACCATGGAGGGATAAACATCCCCATTGATTTAAACCCTTGGGGTATCCGAGGGGTATCCAATGCATTGCGAAGTCCCTTTGGCACTCAAAGAGTTAAACTGGGTTATTACTCCATTGAGCTCTATAAAAGTCTGCAACTGTTTGCATTGGCTTTTTTAGTATTAAATGAATTAAAAGACCCATTTACGTCAATGGACATATTGGGATTTTGTATTTGTTCCTTGTGATGCAACTGGTTTGTCCCATATTTGCACCTTATCCCTTTGAGTGCCAGAGGGGTATGAAAAGCATTGCTTTGCAATGCGTTGCGTACCCCTCTAGCACTCAAAGGGTTAAATTTTGTACATATTGTCTAAATTCCAAATCAAATACTGAAGTCCATCAGTCCATTACGTTCATGATTCTTATGCACTGTTCGATTCATAAAATGTATTTCATACAAAACCCAGGAAAATTGCTACAGGCCAGTCCTAGTTTCTAAAACCCAAACAGTGTGTGTCTCAAAGCATGTCTGATTTAAAATCAGCCACCATGGTGCTCAATAGTCCACTGCAATGTTGAGCACATTAAACTATAGATCTAAGCCAGTGGCCAGAGAAATTGAGATACTGCAGGTATAGTTGTGTTATAAATTAATGTCCACTTTCTAAATCGACCATAAAATTGCCAAGAAGAACAAATTGCCTGAAATCAATGATAAAAACCCATGATTTTTATAGCAGATGCATACATGAAGTCCAAATAAATATTAGAGACTGGAGAAGACCCAGATAAGTCATCCATCTCACAATATCATCCTCTCATCCATGTCTGTGGCTGGAATTGTCTGGCTAACACAGAGAATGGGGCTTAGATTCAATTGATTGTGCTAAGTTAATCACTGCTATTATCTCAACATTTTCCCAAAGATTACAATAGGAATTTATGAAAAGAAAAATCCACTGGGAACTTTCTCACAGGTGATAGAATCTAGGCCTGAGTGAATTGTCTAGCCATATTACACAATTTATAAATCAAGCCAAACAATTTTTGTTTCTTATGAGTTTAGTAAGAAATACTTATTACAATTAATCCAGCAGTCAAGAAAACTTGTGAGAAGAGACATTCATCAGCAATTAAAGAGGAAGTATCTGTTTCTTTTTATAATTTATAAGTAACCCTTTCAAAACGAGATGGTATTGCACACCTCTCTGGTCCTTAACCATTTAAATGCCAGAGGGGTGCCTAATCTCTGGTACTCAATAGGTTAAAACACAGGATGAGTACTTTGAATCATTTTTCAGCACAGAAGGAAAAAAATGAGCGCTGATGGATTTTTACAGCAAGTAACAGAGAGAGAGACACCCATGCACATGAACGATCACACACACTTCAATGAGAATTCACTCACTGGACAGCGAAATAAATGACCATGTAAAGGAAATCTCATACTTAAGTGTATGACCATTACGTCGACATGGCTGCAGTTTTTTTACCTGGCCTTTAAAACTTTGAGTGCAAGAGTTTTTTCCAACACGTTGCATAGCAACGCGTTGTGCAGCCCTTTAGCACACAAGGGGTTAAGATATCAGCATAAACAAAGAATGTGTGTTTTCGCATTGATATGGAGACAGACTAGTTGTGTAAACCTTTTATTTCATTTGTGAAACGCCGAGGGGTGACGTTAAAGGGTTAAAGAAACCATCATAGACTTGGCCGATTCGTTAGTGATGACGAAGGGCGATAAACTAGGGATAAATTAATAAGTAATGCAGCTCACCACCTGCAACACAGGGAACATATGAACATCTATAAAATCCATATTATTTAATGGGGATTTTTAACCCATAGAAGGCTAGAGGGGGGCCCAACGCACCGCAACGCATTGCATTGGAGACTTCTAGTATTCAAGGTGTTAAAAATCCTCATTTACGTTAGTGGGCGTTTATTTGGTGCAGTTGGTTTGCCCTACAGCTGCCTCTGTGGGACTTATACAAGAGAAAAGTGGAGCAATAATGTGTCAGAACAAATGCAGAACATGCACCCAATAAATCGCCTATTGATTTAACCCTTTTCATTGACAGAGGAGTAATCGACATATTTGCTTTGCAATGCGTTGGTTACTCATCTAGCACTGAAAGGGTTAAGTGGATCTTCTGATCCCTGAAATGCTAGCAGGGGTGAAACGGATATGCTCGGGATTTTTTTTTCTACTTTTGAGTTAACCCTTTGAGTGCCAGAGTGGTATGCAACGCATTGCTTTGCAATGCGTTGCGTTTCCCTCTGGCACTCAAAGGGTTTTAATGCATATAATTTCACTAAGACGATCTTGAGCAATTCTGGGGCAAACCAACTGTGCCATAGGGTGTAAATAAACATTTACTTTAGTTTAAATGGGGCTTTTAACCCCTTGAATGCTAGAGATGTCTCCAACGCATTGTAAATGCATTGTAGACCTCTGTAGTATTCAACGGGTTAAAAGCTTATCTTCATTGGAATTTTGAGAATATCTGTGTCTTTAAGTACAGCTGGTTTACACAGTATTTGTCTTGATACAATGGTCCAATGTGTCAAATGAAAGGAGAAGCAATTTTGGGCGAATTGTTGCACTACAGATTTCAAAGAAAACATAGTATTGATTTAATTTAGACTTTTTCTTTGGTACATACAGAACAGTTATTTTGCCCCGGGCAGCAAACATATGAATATGCAATCCATGACAGCCAAAAGGTTATCACTTTGCTAAAGTAAACACCAGAAAAGCAAACAAGTCAGCAAATGGTTCCCTTGAGACAGGAGCTTTTGCTCCCCAAACGGTGTTAAGAAAACAGATCTCTCTGTGTACATTAATTCCCTCTAAAGCCATGTGGTCTTATTTTGATGAAAAGTTCTTCTTGTAAAGGAATGTTTTAAACAGGAGCACATGGTTTAGTCTGGTGGATACAATGCAAACATTGAGAATAAAGTCTAGCATCTCTCCGCCAAATTAAATGGGATAACCGATTCATCATGTGTTTCTACAGTGCAGATCACGACATTTATTAACCCAAAGGACTTTGCTCTCCCATTAACCATTTATGCGCTGTCACTACTTGGATAACCCCAAGCTCAGTATATTTGTAAGCATCATATGGGACGTGTACCAATATTAAATAGGATCTACTTTGTGTGCTTGTGTGTGATGACCGAAACGTTGACCACATAATAAATCCATCATTAAAATCAAGTGAGTGCTGCGTCTTTTTCCAAAACAAAATAGTTTTATGGAGATCACATTTTATGAGGAGATGTTCCATTTAGTACAAGCTACCCCCCTTTGAACAGTCTTTGCTCATTAGTGGGTTTTGGGTTATTGAAAGTTAACCATTTGCATGCCAAAGAGGTACCCAACTCATTGCAAAGCGATGCGTTGGGCACCCCTCTGACACTAAAGGGTTAAAAGTCCCTGAGTCTCATGTACTAAGAGCATCTGGGGCAAACCAGCTGCACCACATGGGGGGAGAAATCCCTAATGCCAAGTGCACCACATTCACGTTGATTTAAATGGTGGATTTAACCCATTGAATGCTGAAAGGCTTACAAGCACATTTTAATCCTTAAAATATCAGAGGATTAAAGAAATGTTTTTCAGACCCTTCTGGTCCTTAACCCAGAGAGACCACTCAATGCATTGGATACTTGTCCGGGACTCCAGGAGTTAAGCGGTTAAATCAGTGGGCATTTTCTCTTCATTCCTCCCTCATTGTGAACTGGGGTTGCCCTAGAATTGTTCAAGTTCTCCTTAGTATATCAGTAGCCATCATATTTGCATAGGTGTAATTAAACATCTTATTTTCTTCTTCTCACAGACATATACTATCTGCACATTGTCCCAGGAAATAGCAGATGTTAATTATGTATTCTGCACTTTCTAATTACAAACTATTATGCTGATAAACTAACCTTGTTTAAGGCCTCACTGGGAGTGAAAAAAAAAATGCGACTACTGTCTGCTGCTCACCCCCACAAACGCTTACATTAATAAAGCGCTTTATCATAAAATAGGTCGAGACAGATCTCTAAGTCAAGACAACAATAAATCAGAGCTTCACATATAGGGCAAAATAAAGGATTCTCTGTGCTGAATGTAAACTTCTGGCAAGTCTTAGTTAGTGTGCAGGTTCCCAGACACTAAATAGACGCTCTGTTCACTTTAGCATGAAGTCCCACAAGGAGCAGCGACCTCCAGGGATTCTTGGCTCTTCTGAACTCTCATTAGGCCTGCATATTAATGACTTGTAAAAATAGAAAGGGGCCTTGAGTATAGCCTTTCCCATTCAAAGGGATTTCCCATACAATGCAGCAAACTACAAGCAAGCTAAAGGCCAAGACAGATCCTCTCATATCTCCAGCAACGTCTGCTCCTACAAATCCTGCCTAGTGCCTGCTAAGGGTAATAATGTTTATATCATTGCACTCAATGTAATGGACGGCATGCGGTGCATGGGGACATCTGGAGAATTCTATAGTCACTGGCCTCAATAGATAGATGGATTCAAGGTCCTGGGACCCGCACAAGCATTAACACTGGAATACATTTAGGCCAAGGAACTATTGAGCTATAGTGTGAGAAAATGTCAGTAATTATCTGGTGTCCTGCAGGGACTATATTTACTGATATGTATATGTACACAGATACGTGAATCAGAAATTATGATGATGACGATGGTGATTATAATAATAATAATAACAATAACAACGATAATAATAATAAAATTACTACTATTATCAAAATGCACAAAGTGTGATTGGGCTTTGTACAGAAAGAAAACATGAGTAATTCTAAAGCAAATTAACTGCACCATTAGGGGGAATTTAAAATTAGACTGTTAACCCTATCAGTGCTAGAGCGGTCTCGTAGTCCTCTTAAGCATTCAAGAAGATAAAAAGCCCCAAATGGATGACTGGGGCGTTTTGAAATTTGTATTTGTCTCATGTGAGGTCGTTTGCTGCAGAATTGTTCGTGTTTTGCTTGTTCCTTATTCAGGGGACTTAACCATATGAGTGCCAGAGGGCTTAAGAGCAGCAACTTTGTGGCAAACCATATGCACCATATGGGAGAGTTAAAACGTATCAAAACGCCAACTTATTTAACCATGTAAGGACCAGAGGCATTCAAAGGGTTAAAGCCTCACGTAAATGAACGGGAATTTTCGCCCAATCCTCCCCCCAGGCAGTAGCTGGTATACTCCAGAACTACACCATTTTAGCTTTCTTCATAAGGCCTGAAGTGTATGTTATATATTGAGTTAACCCTTTGAATGTCAGAGGGTTGCCCAACTCCTTTGGCACTCAAAGCGTTAATCATAAGGCCATGTATTCACCAGGTGAAATCATTTCGTTTCTCATCTTACATTCTGGACACATTTGCCCAGAATAATAGCTAATTTGTTGGAAAACTACATTGGCTATATATAGACTTTGATCTTAAAGACATCATTACATTTTTATTTAATAATTAATATATTTATTTTCATAAAAATGGGCAATAATGTCAAGATGATTGGTGTACATGTTATGGTTGGGGTTGGAGTTTGGAATGCAACAGGAGTTTGGTGTAACAGTTACATATGAATCTGATTTAAACAACATGTTTTGAGTTTGCTATTAACCCTTTGAGTGCCATACGTACCTCCCCAGCGCTCAAAGAGTTAAGATATAGTAAATATTTAATAACTGTGGCCTTTTATACGCATGTAGAGATGTTTAACCATTTGAGTGCCAGAGAAGTAAGCAGTGCATTGCTTTGCAATGCATTGCGTACCCCTCTTGCACTCAAAGTGTTAACCCTTTGAGTGCCAGGGACGTATCCAACGAAGAACAACTCTGGGAAAAAAACAGCTTCACCATTGTAGACATATTAGAATTCCCACAGATTAAAATGCGACGTTTAACTCCTGAAAGCTAGCGAGATCACCAATGAATTGCTTCTCAATGCCTTGGTGACCTCTAGCATTCAAAGGGGTTATAAGCCCTGCTTAAATCTATGGTAATGGGAATTTTAACTTGTCCTCTATGGTACAACTAGTTATCCCAGGACCACTGCCGTTCTTATAACACCAACCCCTATTCATCAAAGAAGATCTCTACTGACAATACATCGCTTGTTATTTTAACAAAGAGCGTGTTCATCAATGCAAACTTTAGTAAATCTGGAGCAAATTGACAGCACCATGTGCCTTATTCAGCAAGTTAAAAGATACATGTTCAAGCAAACCAAATGTGACATAAAAGACAAATACAACAACCCAAATCGCCATATTTATTTAAACGGGGTTTTTAACCCATTGAATGCTAGAGATGTCTACAAGACATCAATAATTATAGGAAGGGTTATATTCTGCAAGAACATAACATGTCAAGCCAATTTACCTATCCTTTTTATTATTTATTTTTTCATCTTCTCATTTTTATTATACGTTTATGTCTCTGACATTGAGGTCATTACATTCTGTCTGACAGAGGAAGTGGGGAGATGTATGCAATGTTACAAGTCTCCCTGTAGCATTGATTGAACTGTATGATGAAAACACAGGTACTTCTACATTGTTTCACTGTGTTTTTTTGTACATTGTGTCTATTTTTTACATTGTTGCATTCTTTACAGCCTCACACCAAATGCTTTCTGAAATAGATAAAAGAGTGTAAAAAAACGAAAAAAAAAATTAAACCTATAGGCAGTTAGGTTTGACATATTACTCACTGGCAGACCATGTAAAGTCAATCTAAAGGATTACTGCTCCTTTAAAAGCTCCATTTAATTAAAATTGAATTTTTAATAGTACCCTATAGTATAGGGTCGGACCTACATCCCAGGAGCCTCTAGTCCCATGCAAGTACAAAAAAGCTTTAACCCATTTGTTGATAGAGAGAGCTCCAATGCATTGCTCAACTATGCGTTGGAGATTCCACTAGCATCCAAGGAGTTAAATAATAACCTGTAAAGTTCTATAAAAATGGTGCATGGACACTGATGCTCTGGCCACACCCACAAATCTGAATGTGGGTGTGTCCGGCAAAGCTAGGGCTCCTCTCAAAATTTGGGCTCAAGACAGTTGCCTACTCTGCCTATTGGGAAATCTGGCCCTGACTGCAAGATGATTTGAGTCAGGATTGCAATTATTTATCTTGATGAATAAGTCCCTACCTACCCCATTCAGAAAGCTAGAGGGGCGATTCAAAATGAGACCAACTGCACCATAGGGGACAAATGAAAGGGGAAAGGGGAAAGGGGCTTTCAAAATTACATTTTAACCCTTTGAGTGCCAGAGAGGTTTCCAGCGCAATGCACTGGATACTTATCTGGCATTCAAAAGGTTACATCTAAGGGGATGTGTGCAATTTTCATTTGTCTCCCCTATGATATCTTTGGTTTACTCCAGAATTGCACCATTTCATCTTCATGAATAGAGTCCCATGTTTATCAAAGAGACCAAAATTAAATGATCTCGAAATGACTTTTTCTGTGATAAATATGTTGCAATTGGTTTGCTCCAAACTGATAAAAGTTCTGCTTAGCAAATAAATCCCTCCGGCGCCCAAAGAGTTAACTGCTCACAGATAGCGTTTTGATTTTTTTTTGTTCTCCCTCATCAGACTTACCAGAGGATTGACCTCGATTAGTGGCGTCATGATCACTGTCTCCTTGTTCGCTGTCTCCGTGACCACTATCCTTAGAGCTTACTATGTCTGCTTCCTGGAATGCAGAACTGCAAACAGAAACAGCACTGAGATGGAGGAGAAGAGAGAGAGCAAACCAAATATTCTTCTGCCATCACATGGACACATTGGGTACTGCACTGCAACGGAATAGCTGTCCACATAAAATGTGTTACTGAGACAAGTATATGGATCAGGGGTGGGCAAGCTGTTATCAGTGTTACCTCTAAAGCAGAGAAGGGCAACCTTCGGCTCTCCAGCTGTTTTTGGAGTTCAGCAGCTGTCTGGGGATGATGGATATTGCAGTCCTTAATCCTTTGAGTGCTAGAGGGGTACGCAACGCATTGCTCTGCAATGCGTTGTGTAACCCTCTGACACTCAAAGGGTTAACGACTGGAGGGCTTCAGATTGCCCATCCCTAATTTACCCCTTTGAGTGTCAGAGAGGAGCCCAATGTATTGCTTCTCAATGCATTGGGCACCCCCTCTGGCACACAAAGTGTATTAACCCTTTGAGTGCCAGAGGAGTACGCAAAGGGATAAAACATGTATGGACAATAATATAATCAGTTTAGTAAACACACATACATTTTAGGAGCCAAATAGGAGTTTAAGGTGCCGGTGAAGGCGTATGTATGTATACAACATACTCCAGAAATGTAGGAGTTTGAAGTAAAATGTTAGCAGTCTGGACTCCTGGACCCCTGGATTTTTTCACCCCAGCTCTAAGATATGGGTAGTAAATATTAACCTTTTGAGTGCCAGAGGAGTACGCAACGCATTGCTTTGCAATGCGTTGCGTACCTCGCTGGCACTCAAAGGGTTAAGTATCTCTATCTATTGAGACGCCTGGATGTTTTCACCCCAGCTCTAAGATATGGGTAGTAAATATTAAGTATCTCTATCTATTGAGGACTATACTGCATGGAAAGGATAGGAACTGTAATCCCCAGCAGACGGAGATTCAAAGATCGACTGCCCCTGCACTAATGTGAGCAACTCAGCAATTAAAAAGAGTAATTAAAATAAATGCTGGACTGTATGGTGTATATTTATTTCAGAGTACACATGCACAACGTATCTTCCATTAACAGCCTTCGTTAACCCATTCACCTAATAGAAAACACTGTGTTTCTCCATCTGTTGTTGGACTGTCATTCCCATCATTCTTAGGCAGACATCGATGGGATAACCCCGAGTTGCTTATATCTGATAATATATAAATTAACTGAGGTTGATGGACCAAGAAGGCCTGCATCAATTCTGGGACGAATCGATTGCATCATAGGTAATAAATAAAAATTCACATCAACTTAAAATCAGACATTTAACCCCTTGAATGCTAGAGATGTCGCCAACGCAGCGTTCAAAGGGTTAAAGCCCTATTTTAATCAATCATTTGTTAGGGATTGTAATTGTTTCCATAAATTCCAGAATTGCTCACATTCTTCTTATAAAATCAGCCACATTGAGTGTTGGTATAAATAAAAGTAGCTGTGTTTTGTAAATAATTATGATAATCATTTTCCTAAATAGAAAGGGATGGACATTCTGGAAATAACAAGTAAGCTGCATAATAAACTATTGTTATTCCATCCCACTGTATCACTAGCTTTATATAGAAATACCGTTCATCACATATATTAATAAGAATCTGTGGGATATGACCAATAATATGTATTACCTACTATGGAATTCACAACACATCTGTACTTATTGTGTCTGATGTACAATGTAGAATTTGAGTAATTCTGGACTCAACCAAGTAACTGCAGCAAGTGGACAAATACAAATTAAACAAATTCCCACTGATTAAATTGGGTTTTAAACCAGTGAATACTAGCGACATCTCTAGCATTCAAAGAGTGAAAATCACATTTAAATAAATGGGAATTTGTATTTAATCCATATGGATCAGTTCGGGAGATGCGCTAAGACATGATCAAGAGGTAATAAAGTGAAGATAACTTCTCCAGTGATATCACTTCTCCAGTTCCTATGTTATTCTATGGAGCCAATGCACAAAGATATCTCCCATTTGTGAAATCTTAGTGCATTGGCTCCATAGAATAACATAGGACGTGGAGAAGTGATACCACTGGATATCATGTCTTTATCAAGTCTTAGTGCATCTCCTCCATTTTTTCTTAGCACGTCAACATTAGTACATGTTTCCTAAACATCACAACACCTTTGATTTATACAGTTTTAAATAGCATATACTTCCATCTTGAAGATATAACATTTCGTTATTTTGTGTTAGAGCCCTAAAATCTAATCCTAAACTTGCATTTTAATGCATGTATAGACCAACCTATAAGGACACATTTTGGTTAATATTTTGTGCAGAATAATTACAGTTAATGTATTGAGATTAGCACCCACTGATCTTCTGTTCAGAAAGAATATCCCAGTGCATTTTAACCCTTTGAGTGCTATGGGGGTATCAAACGCATTGCGCTGCAATGTGCTGGATATCTCTCTGGCAGTCAAAGGGTTAACGACTTTGCAGACCAATCACATCGCAGACGCCCTGTGAAGCCTTTGATGTAATGGAAGCCCTGGAAACAGCAGCAATGGAAGCCTCCACAGAACATAAGTAAGACTAGGATGCAGGCCCAAGAAAGCAAATAGAGACTTTGTACCTAGACTAGCATGGAGTAGAAGGCGTTTAACCCTTTGAGTGCCAGAGGGGGATCCAAGGCATTACCCCCTCTGGCACTAAAAGGGTTAATTGTGTTTAACCCCCAGTCTTTTTAGGTGTTTTCTTCTCCTTAACAATCCATAGGTGTATAAATGTAAGAGGTGAGCAATTCTGGAGCAAACCAACTTCATCATAAGGGACAAATAAACATATTGATTCAAATGTTTATTTTAACCCATTGAGTGCTATACAGATCCCCCAACGCATTGGTAATCAATGCATTGGATGCCTCTCTAGCAATCAAGTGATTAAAGCTTCATTTAATCAAATATTATTTATGGCATTTTTGTCCCCTGTCCCTTGTGTAGTTGATTTGATACAGATTTAATCCATTCTGTCTTTATATTCAAAAGGCAAATCACTAAATCAACAATATTCTGTAGAATATTCCCATCTCTTGAGAATCAATGAATATGTGAACTCTTCAACTGCTAGAATGGGCCTTCATGCTTTTGGGTTGCATATGCTATGGTACTTTAAAGATTGGGAGTCAGTGACTGTTCTATGACAGCTATAGGGTTAATGATAGACCATGTCCACAATCGTGCCCATTGCACACAGACAGAAATGACTTTGAAGAAGATATATGCCCAAGTACAGTCCATACCTGTTTACCCGTCGTGGTCTGTCAACTAGATAACTGAGTTCAGTGCGTTGGTGTTTGTTCTAGAAAAATAAATGAGACACGATTGGACTCCAAACGCTACTGCAAGCAATATCAAATAGCTGGGAGCTAGTGAGTTGTTTGATTAAAAGTATATTCAGTGTCTTGAAGGGCAGCAGCAGTATGTGTGTATTAAAGGAGAACTCGATTTATCAGAATGACTTACCTAGTTAAGTACCCTTCATACAGCAGTCGGTTATATCTATATATGTTTTTTGGCATTTTATTTCTGCTGTTGTATACTGCTGGTTCTTTCAGTTTATAATCTGATAAAGAATTGTGACCCTAAAGAGCCATTCAAGTCTATTGAAGCCCGTTTTTTGTTGTGAAAAGGTTGGAGAAGCAAATTTCAATAGAGAGGAGGAGGAGCAAAACATGTATAAATATAGTTACACCTGACAGCTGTATGAATCATACCTAGCTTGGTAAGAGTATATGTTTATTAAGAAATAATCATTTTAGGGTATAGTTCCCCTTAGCCATTGAATGTATTTTTTTAGTTTAATTGTAAGAGGGCAGCATCCACCACCAAGGAGATAGAAAGGATGGTATGCCTTCAACACAGTGAGGCTGAAGTATAAGAGGAACTGGAGTGATTCAAGGGTAAAACAAACGTACCACAGGGGAGAAGAATTAATGCCTAGTGTTTTAAATTGAGTTTTTAATCCCTGGAATGCTAGGAAGGTCTTGAAAGGATTTTGAAGTAATGCTTTTGAGACCTCTCTAGCACTCAAGGGGTTAAATATTCCATATAAATCAATTGGGATTTTGGAAGTGTTTATTTGTTCCCTGTGGTGCAATTGGTTTATTCCAGAATTACTTCAGCTCTTCTTAATACATCAGTTTCAGTATTTCTGGCAGATCAAGGTAGACAACATGTGGCTCCCCAGCTCTTTTATGAAAGTGTCCATCACAGGAATTGGCAACATGTGGCTCTTCAGCTATTGTTGGATTGCAAATCCCATCATCCTCAGCCGGTTATTGGTCGGCTGAGGATGGTGGGAATTGTAAGCCAACAACAGCTGGAGAATCACATATTGCCCACTCCTGTGATGGACACTTTCAGAAAATGGGTGGGGTGAACATCAGATCAGACATACTGTGCAATCATTGCAAGAGCTATAAGGTTACAGTAGCAAATGAAACACAGATCCACTTTATATTGTTTTCATTGTACACAAATGGTTCACAATTAAGGCTACAAAGCAGTAGGGAAAATGAATGAGGATGGGTTTATCAGTAAGTGGATTTTCCCCCCACATTCTCTCCATTTTGAGAAGAAAACTGACAGGATGCAATCATTCTGATAGAATAAAGGAACTCCCACATACAGAAATTATCAAAATGATCATTTTGGTAAAAATGAGATCAGATTTCAGTACATATTCCCTGTACACAAATATGGATGGAGAATACTAACATCCAAAGGCATTCCAAGCCATATCCAATAAATCAATTGGCAGAATGATCTATAAATAAAGATCAATTGAAGACGTTTATGTGAAAAGTAAATATGTCCTTATTATTTTTTGTGCCAGACTGATTTCATTTACATTCAAATCATGTGAGCTTTTAGCTGCACCAGTTTTCCAGGGGAATTTTAATGTTCAAATGGGCAGAAAATAACACACCAGCAAAGGATTATAGGATAAGACTGAGGACCATATGTACATGGAATAAAAGTGGACTCATCTGGGGCAAACTCCTTGTGCGGTAGGGAAGGAATAACATATTCCAATAGTCTAATCGATTTAAATGGAATATTTAAACCACTTGAAAGCAAGAGAGATCTCCAACGCATTGGTTTGCAATGCTTTGGAGATCTCTCTAGCATTCAAGGGGTTAAAAATAATTGTAATCAAGGCTTTAATTATGTATTTCACCCCTACTGCGCAGTTGGTTTGCCCCATTTAGCCTATGTGAGATTATGTTTTTTGTTATACGCAATAGCTCTATTAACCCTTTGAGTGCAAGAGCTGTGTCCAACCTATTGCTTTGCTCTGGCACACAAATGGTTAAGATACGATCGTTTAACCCCTTGAGGGCCACAGGGTGAGCAACGCATTGCTACGCTGTACGTTGCTAATCCCTCTGGCACGCAATAGGTTAAGAAAACCTGAGATAAGGAAAGGGATTATCAATAGATTAGTTGCAGTTTTGTATATTTACCAAGAGAAAGTAGATAGGGAAATCACAGGGGGGGCTACAGTTCAATATCGAGAGGATTTGAGCTGTGTAAATAAGCATGGAAAGGGGATTTTCAGATAATAAGGGCTCAGAAACATCTGGTTACAAGAGGAAAGTTCTTTATAACGCTATCGTATTAAAAACTAGCTTAGCTCGAAATGAATCAGTGCAGTAGCAATGTACGTGACAGAAATAGACAAGTGGTACATCACTGAGCAGACTGGCTCTGCCTTACCTCACTGGACAAGATGCTTCCGTTGGAGATGATATCTGGCTGCTGGTCAGCATACCCTGTTACTATGGCCCCACAAGGGTTGTGTTCTGTGTCGGTGCTCCTGGATGGACTGCAGGGCTTCAGAAACATCAGGTCAGTTTTGGCAGATTCTGGTGTCAGGCAGACTTGGTAGCAGTAATTCTGGTTGTGATGGTGAGACCCGAAGCTACCAGATTCCTCCACTGGTACCTGGGTGGCACTTGGCACATTAGAGCTTTGGACCAACATAATGTCCGACTTGCTGAGCTTTTTCTTGCGAGCTCTGGCTTGCCTGCTGCAGCAGGAACAGCAGCACATGCAACAGTCACTGGCCAAGCAGCTGTATATGTTAAGCTTCTTCTCCTTCTGGCACCTGATGGCCAGTACAATCATGGCCAGTAAAAAGATAAATGAGACAGATCCGAGGGCGATGATGAGGATGAGAGTGAGATCCAAGGCTGTGTCACTGGAGCGGCTGGGCCGCTGATCGCCTCCCTGCCTCTCTACTGAGCTGTCCACAATCTGAACCTGGATGAGGGCAGTGGAGGACAGTGGAGGTTGTCCATGGTCCCTCACCTCTACCACCAACTCAAATGGTCGATGGGGATCTCTTTTATTTGTTATTTTACGTGCTGTCCTTAATTCCCCAGTCCTCCAGTCCATTCGGAAAAGACTCATGTCATTGCCCCTCAAAATACTGTAGGTTAGTCTGGCATTTTCGCCTTCATCCAAGTCCACGGCCACCACCCGGGTAAAGAGGTAGCCTGGCTCAGCCGACCTGGGAAGAAGCTCCTTGGCAGTTCCATTTCTGCCTTGGGGGGACACTATAGAGGGAGCGTTATCGTTTTGATCGACAATGATGATATTGACAGTAACATTGCTGGATAAAGGTGGTGTACCCCCATCTCTGGCCTCTACCATAAAGCTGAAGTCCTTGAGTTGCTCATAATCAAATGTCCGCAGGGCATAGAGGTAGCCGTTTTCTGAGTTGATTGACACATAGGTGAAGACTGACATGCCCTGAATGTCACACTCTAAGATGTAGTAGGAGATCTCAGAGTTTTCTTCTTCATCCTTGTCTGTGGCACTCACTGCCGAGATGTAAGCACCGGGCACATTGTTCTCTATCACATAGACATTATAGACCGACTGGGTGAAGCGTGGGGAATTATCGTTCACATCGGCCACCTGCACCTGGATGGACTTGGTGGAACTGAGGGGTGGAGAGCCCTTGTCCCTGGCCAGCACTGTCACCGTATAGGAGGCTGTGACTTCTCGGTCTAACGTCCCGTCTGTCACTATGGTGTAGTAGTTCTTGTACGATAGTTTGAGACGAAATGGCACGTCTCCCAGAATCTCGCAGTAAATCTGCCCGTTCTCCTCCGAGTCGCGGTCGGTGACACTGAACAGAGCCACTACAGTGCCCGGGGAGGCATTCTCACTCACCGCCTCCTTCACCGTGCTGAAGCTGATCTCTGGGGGGTTGTCATTCAGGTCTAGCACCTTGACTAGGACCTTGCAGTGGGCAGGCACCGCATTTGGTCCCAGGTCCTTAGCTTGGACATACACCTGGTACGTGCTGCTATCTTCATAGTCCAGCTCTCCAGTTATTTCTATACGACCAGTGCGAGGATCGATGCCAAAGATCTCCCGGACCCGGGGGGAGTTGTGGCTGCTGAAGGAATACACCACCTCCCCGTTTTGACCTTCATCCTGGTCGGTGGCATTGAGCTGTATGACCAGAGTACCGGGCGGCGAGTTCTCTGGCAGTGACACGGTGTATACCGGTTGATCAAAGACAGGCACATTGTCATTGGAGTCCAGCACTTTGATGAAGAGCAGAGCGGTGCCAGTCCTCTGGGGGATGCCCCCATCCATAGCTGTCAGTACGTACTTGTGGAGGGCTTGCTGCTCTCTGTCCAGCGGCTTCTTCAGCACCAGCTCCGCGAACTTGTTGCCGTCGCCCTGCGTCTGAACATCCAGGTTGAAGAAGCTATTGGTGGTTATCTCGTAGGTGCGCAGGGAATTATTGCCCACGTCTGGGTCATAGGCGCTTTCCAGGGGGAAGCGGGTCCCGGGGGTGGCACTCTCTGATATCTCCACCTGGATGTCAGTCTCGGGGAAAGCCGGAGGGTTGTCATTGATGTCCAGCACCTCTATCTCCACTCGGAAGAACTCCAGAGGGTTCTCCAGGAAGACCTCCAAGTGCAGCAGACAGGGCTGGCTCTGTTTGCAGATCTGCTCCCTGTCTATCTTTTCATTGACATAGAGCACCCCGTTCTCCAGGTTGAGCTCCAGGTAAGGAGTCCTTGAGTTGGGTGCACTCTGAAACCTGCGATTTGAAAGTTTTGTAATGTCCAACCCCAAATCCTCTGCGATATTGCCCACAAAAGTGCCATGGTCCCTCTCCTCCTGCACCTTGTATGAAAGCTGGGAAAGCAGACCATCCACAAAGCACGCCAGTAAAAAGAGCACAATCATTTCCAAAAGGGGACAGAAACAACAAAGTAAAAAAGGAATAAAAAATAAAAAAAATAGATCTGTAAAAAAAAGTGCACTTATTTATCCCTTCCACACAGAGCTTCCCGTCACTGGCTCAGTCTATAGCAAATGAATTCAGGCGTCCCCTCATCAGGATTCTTTGCAGTCACCATGAAATTCAGTACAATCCCCTTTTTATTCCGCTCTCCTTTGCCAAAGATAAATCCCAAGTAAAGAGTCCTGTGTTATTTCTCTGAGATTGTCATTTCCCCTTCCACATCACACAGCGTGTTAGATCCACCGCACATGGTGATTCGGATGGAGATGCACAGATTTAAATTATTGATAAGCATCAATGCTAGATTCAAATGTACTGCCTTGTAATTGGAAATAGGCAAATGTTAATTCCCTTTCACTTTATTGCCTCTTGTATCCAACCTGCAAAGACTGTACTGTGATTCTTCTCATATTTGCACTAGGGTATTTAATGAATTGTACATAGATACTGTGTATGTTCCTTCCCTGCCCTGACCAAGCTCCCGTGATCTTTGCTGGCAGTGTCTGAGCTCTGAGCGCTCAGCTTTTCTGTTTTTGCGCAGCGCCCTCCTCCTGCCAACCAATGAATGACCAGCGACACCCAAGGGGCGGGGCTGTCTTGTACGTCACTGACCCGTCATCCAGAAAAGGATGAGGGAGAGCAAAACACGGGGGGTTAAGGAAGAGTCACCAGTAGCACCCTGTCTGTAATCCACTGGCTGCGGCTTTGCCTCCAGGGGCTGGCATCGGCAGTCTCTGAAGAAAAAGAGACAGTGGGAATGTGCGTGTGGAACTGAGGCTCACATCTTGTAATATAATGGAAGAGAATGGGATGTCCCTCCTAGAGCAATCTATGTTACATTTACATCTGGAGATCACCGCTTCCAGAAGCACAGGGAAAGTTCCTTCCTACTGTACCATCAGCTATTAAGTGCGGGAAGTCGGTGCCAGAGCAGAGTCAATGAGGAGAAATTACCTCAGTGAAACCGGAGCTTGTGACAAGCTGCGGCTTCTGTTTCACATCACAGAATGGAGTAAGAGGCAAAGAAACCTTCTAGTGCCAGGAGAGGGCTCGCATGCACGGGAAAAGAAAGCTTTATAGGAAACACAAGGGCTTTAATGTGTATGGCACAAACTGTAAATCTAGATTATTAATTAGCTTTCAGAGAAGCAACAGTTATACACACTATCACAACCACCGTGTAAAACGCAGTTACATACACACACAAACACATCGCTCCCAGCACATTATATTGCACACACAATCACAGAGACTGTATTACATACACAGACACACCTACCCACCATATCACTTACACACCCACATAAACTGTCACACACATAATCACAGACACTGTATTAGATACACAGACACACCTACCCACAATATCTCTCTTACACACCCACATAAACTGTCACACACAATCACAGACACTGTATTACATACACAGACACACCTACCCACAATATCTCTCTTACACACCCACATAAACTGTCACACACACAATCACAGACACTGTATTACATACACAGACACACCTACCCAACATATCACTTACACACCCACATAAACTGTCTCACACACACAATCACATACACTGTATTAGATACACAGATACACCTACCCACAATATCTCTCTTACGCACCCACATAAACTGTCACACACACAATCACATACACTGTATTAAATACACAGACACACCTACCCACAATATCTCTCTCTTACACACCCACATAAATTGTCTCACACACACAATCACATACACTGTATTAGATACACAGATACACCTACCCACAATATCTCTCTTACGCACCCACATAAACTGTCACACACACAATCACATACACTGTATTACATACACAGACACACCTACACACAATATCTCTCTTACACACCCACATAAACTGTCATGCACACACAATCACAGACACTGTATTACATACATAGACACACCTACACACCATATCTCTCTTAGACACCCACATAAACTGTCTCACACAGTCACAGTCACTGTATTACATACACAGACACACCTACCCACCATATCTCTCTTACTCACCCACATAATAGCACATATTTTGTATATATAAATATTACGATTATTAGCCTCCCCAGACAGACATGTCATCTTACTCTCCTATCCCTATGCACTACTCACATTATCTCTCTCATATATTTTCTCTCTCTCTCACACACACACACACTGTGAAACACAGCAATACATTATAGTGATAGCAGTTATAATGTCATAAATATGTAAATATTATAAATATTTGCCTCCCCAAATAGAAAATTCATCCTACTGCTGTGCACCTACTCACATTATATATCTGTCTTACTTAAGCACACACACACAGTCTCTTTCTCTCTTACACACAAACACAGTGTCACACCAGCCAACCCAGTCGTAGATTCTCTCTCTCTCTCAAAAACAAGCTCACACACGTATGCACCCAGGGTAACACAAGCACTCCCACTCACACATGATATTTCACAGATAGAGACAGGGTAACACAAGCAGTCCCACTCACACGTGATCTTTCACAGACAGAGACAGGGTAACACAAGCGCACCCACTCCCACATGATCTTTCACAGACAGAGTAACACAAGCACTCCCACGTGATCTGACAGAGACAGGGTAACACAAGCACTCCCACATGATCTTTCACAGACAGAGACAGGGTAACACAAGCACTCCCACTCACACATGATCTTTCACAGACAGAGACAGGGTAACACAAGCATTCCCACGTGATCTTTCACAGACAGAGACAGGGTAACACAAGCACTCCCACGTGATCTGACAGAGACAGGGTAACACAAGCACTCCCACATGATCTTTCACAGCAGAGACAGGGTAACACAAGCACTCCCACTCACACATGATCTTTCACAGACAGAGACAGGGTAACACAAGCACTCCCATTCACACATAATCTTTCACAGATAGAGACAGGGTAACACAAGCACTCCTACTCATACATGATCTTTCACAGACAAAGACAGGGTAACACAAGCACAGCCACTCCCACATAATCTTTCACAGACAGAGACAGGGTAACACAAGCACTCCTACTCACACATGATCTTTCACAGATAGAGACAGGGTAACACAAGCACTCCCACTCCCACATGATCTTTCACAGACAGACAGACACACGAACACACTTGCGTCTGCACCCTTTTGCATAGACTAGTTCTGACAGTCGGTTTGTCACAATCTGTAACCATTATGTGCCTGGAAGCACCAAGTAAATGATATTCAATCCGTCCAGTCTCCATTTAGGGTTTTAGTTGGGTATGTTTCTTTGCATGCCCTTGAATCGGGACACGATAAGGCTGGTGTGGTAAGAAATTCTATAGGGAACTGCTAATTCCCTTTTATTTGAACTTGGCTTTTAACACCTTGAATTCAAGGTCACAATGCCTTGAAGACGTCTATATCATTTGGAAGTTAAAAGCCCCATTTCATTAGGAATGTAGGACATTTTCGTTTATCACTTACTATTGTAAAAGCCTGTCTGTGTACAGGGTCTAAGGTCCGGGTGATGTTAAACCTTTGAGTGCCAGGGGGTACGCAACTCATTGCAAAGCAATGCGTTGCCTACCCCTCTGGCACTCAAAGGGTTAAGAGGCCAGTCCTGGTCTGGTCCTGCCGCCGACGCAGTCATGCACTGTAGAGACTGCCCGAAAGCATAGAATGCTCCCAGCACAGAACACCAAGTATTCTGTGCGTTTGGGCAGTCTCTGCTGCGCATGACGGCTTCTGACAAACATCCTAGCGAATTATTATATAGGATGTTGCAGCTGGTTTGCTCCAGAATTAGTCTAATTTTACTTAGTATATCAGCTAAGCGAGTTTACACTGACTGATGTGCAGCATTTGAATACACACTGGGCATACGCTTAGGTGTTATTATAAATCCTTCACTGTATCTGCTTTGTGCACAGTTGCGCCAGGCAGAAGGACTGAGAGCAGTGGAGGCGGCTGTGTGCAGTAAAGGAAATGAGAACTGCCTACCACAACAGCCATAGATCAATGTAGCCCTTGCCATCTTATATCCCAGCTAGGATCAAGCTGTCTGGTGACTCATGAATGGGACTTGTTAGGTTTTTCGCATTAAAATAACGGCAAAAAAACAAATGGAAGTGTTTAAGTAATGTGAATCAGTGGGCGTTTTTTTTCATCACAAAGTCTGTCCATACTTGAATAATAATGAGCTCAGTATCCTTCCAAACCATATAGAAACCAAACGTTATTTATAGTTATTTAGCTGTAATGAAAGCTGTACTCTTTTGGTGTTAACGTTAACCCTTTGAGTGCCAGAGAGGTACGCAAAGCAATGCGTTGCGTACCCCTCTGGCACTCAAATGGTTAACCATTGTGTTGCAGTGGAGTCTTCAAAGGTATGGAGATACATATGGCATCCAAGAGGTTAAACCAGCGGGTCTCCACTCCTGTTCTCGGGACACGCCCAAAGGGTTAAGGAGTTCTTTAATTAGGAGCTGACAGGTATCCACCGATTATTTCCCTGTGATCAAAGAGATATATCCAGAAAACATTGGGTTAAACACACACTAAAAGACATATGCATCAAAGCAAGGTTGCGCATGTGAACCATCCATATGAAATTAAAATAACGTGTAGTTGGATATGTGGAAATATTTATTTCTCTTTGTGCAATTGGTTTAATCCAGGTATACGCCAGTTCTTATTAGGACAGAATATAGAATGAAGTGCTAGAGTGGTATCTAACGCATTGCAAAACCTCTCTGGCACTCAAAGGGTTAAACCTTTGAGTGCCAGGGGACTCTGAGCACTCCTCAAAGGGTTACGATGTAGCAGCATGTGTTTGATCACGTTGGAAGGCATAAAAGATCCAAGTCCAGGAGGATAAGCTGAGTGGGGCTTTCCAGCTACCGAGAACACACTTGAACTGTTTGCCTCCGTTAGATCAAAACGAGGCAGATCTATAGCTCACAGTAATGTCAGATATCTGTTGTGCACATGTCTACGCCGACCTGGAGTCTTCCATGCTAGACTACAACTACTATCATCCCCAGCCGAGTAATGATCTGCTGAGGACGATGGGAATTGTAGTCCAACAACAGCCGAGTTATGGATGCAGCCGTAGATGTAAGGCTGCTTTTAGATGCAGAATTATTTGAACACAGCCTAGGTATTATGATTGCAGAAAGGAGAAGAAACACTCCCTAGTAATACTTGTCCCTCAGTCATTTACCTAACTACGGCCATACAATCATAGTGGCGCCCATGAACTTTGCCCTTGGCAATTTTTAAAAATTTTTTTAGCTGATGATGTTCGTTGCTAATTAGGTTGACTGTGTGCCTTCTATGGTTATAATAATAATAATAATAATAATAATAATTTATCCAGCTAGTCTATCTACCATTTGCACCCCATACATACTGGTATTGTTTAACCTATCTATCTACGTTTGGAGTGTTCCCATTTGTCTCTGTTATGTTATACTGGTAATCTTAAGTAGACTCGTGCGCTCTACTTGCTTCAGATTTCAAACAGTGTCAGAAACTCTAATGTCCGCCTCTATGAACATGACATCCATGACTGACTGGAGATTATATCTCGAGCAGAAGGCGAAAGAGAACAATTCATAGGGGCCATTAGGATTTTCCAGTTAAAGTATTGTAAGTGGGTGGTTATTGATAGGAAGTGTTAGATCTTCTTTAATCATTTTATGCATTAATTATCCAAATTATTATTATTATTATTATTATTATTATTATTATTATTGGAATACCCCAGTTAGCAAATCCTGCATGTCATGTCAATCAGACAGACCCACCCAACTGTTATATTTTAACTACCATTGAGAGAAATTTCATAAATTACAGCCTGCAAAAGATCAGCACCATGGACAGCTCCCCTGCTATCAGCAGTGCTGTATGTGTGTGTGCTTTCTCACAGTAAGACAAGAACGTGAATGATCTCCCAGCGCCTCACTCACGCCACAGAAAGACCTGTGAGGATCGATCCAACTCACATCCCGGCTTTAGCAGATTAATAACCCAGTCTCTTCACGGATACAGTCCTTTTTATATTATAATTTACAAACACATTATTGGGAAGAAGCCCCGTGACAAGTGTCGTTTATTTTGGAAATTCTTAAGCGTTGGAGAAGCTGCAATCAGATTTTAATCGCTGGAAATACGTGTCACATCCCAGCAGATAATGGATATTATTAGCACAGGTATTGCCATAGTGAAGTTTAATTAAAACCAGCTAAGGTTTTATACACTTCAATGGGGCGGATTAGATAATAATATGCAGATGTACAGACAATTAGGTAAACAAAGATATAACCAATCCATTTATATTCCTCAAACAATGGTACTCTTTTTAAAACATTATATGCTGTAACATCAAGCTTCTCCAACTTTTCCTTCCAGGAAATATTTTACATTGGCTTAGAATTTATGCAATAGATTCAATTGACTGTAGATTACCATTGTATCTGCTGTTCCACAGATGTAGAATGAATTGTTGTAGATAGTCTGCAATTGTGGTTTAAAGGCTCCCTCTAGCGTAAAAATGTATGCATTACAACAGCTTTTCCCCACTCTTTTTTTCAGTATCATTTTCTCCTGCTGCTGCTCTCTCTAAGCCTTTCCTTAGGGCTTATGTAAATGTATTAATCGGTTCAGGTGAACTTTACCAGCAGGAAAACTACCTGTCCCCTTTACTGTTTAAATGTATGTGCTAATATATATATATATATATATATATATATATATATATATATTTATATATATTTACAAACGGAGTTAAGAAAAACTGATATATACACGCTCGTACACTCATACACACTCTCACACACACATTTTGTTTTTTTAATCAGTCTTTATATTTTTCTATAATGTTTATTACTACAGCGTATACTGAACACATTTACCACATATGCATTTACTATAGAAGGATCTATATTTCTGCACACACAAGAAAAACACAAAAAAAAGGTGTTGCAGTAGATATTCAGCATGTTTGTTTTTCGAAATGGCTGTTGATTGTGCATGTCTTTAATTAACTAGAACGATCGATTAACCATTTGATATATTGTTTTAGCACAGCTTCTCGCTGGAAATATACTCAAAGCGGTTTAGGCGTCCATTGCAATAAGTGCTGCCGCCACTCTGCTGAGAGAGCAGGGATGTCAGCTGACCGCATATCAGTAACAAGAGGCAATGAATACTACTGATGCTGCTCCTGAGATAGAGAAATACCAAACCCACCCGCCTAACCTTCCACCCGCTTGTCTAGCATGATTATAAATCTGCCCTCTTTCAGTTGACTGATCCATGTAAAAAACTGGTAACGCTTCGCGTGCCGGAGGGATACGCAAAGCAAACCCCCTGAGTGCTTTGCGTACTCGTCTGGCACTCAAACGGTTAAACCCATTCCCTCTATATAGCGAAATTTATATATATATATATATATATATATATATATATATATATATATATATATATATATATAATACATGCACACTATATTTTTGGCGGGGGGGGGGGGGGGGTTGCTATATGCACAAATACAAGTAAAGCTATTCCAGGAAAAGCCAACTGCAATACAGAATTCTCCAAACATCTGATTTATTTAAATTAATCTCTGGGTACCTTTCTAGGTTGTTTTACGTTTTGCATGTTACCTATTGTAAATGTACATACATGCAATACACACACATACATGCAGTGATATTAACCCTTTGAGTGCCTGAAGCACTCAATGAGTTGGATACTCTTCCGGCACTCAAATGGTTAATACCAGCATCTGTAATCACCCGTTGTCATCTCAGGAATGAGATTTCAGTGCTGCATGTTTTATTTTGAAACCTTATTACTGATTAATTCATTTTTTTCCCCAGCATATTCATGTTTCCTCTATGTCAATACCGTGCATGTATATGTACATGTTTTCTCTCTCCCCCCCAAAAAAAAATACAGGCGGACTGACGGGCAGACAGACAGACAGATAGAAGACTTTGGTCCTGGGGTAAATAAACTGCAACACAGGGAACAAAAACAAATCCTAAAACATTTCCATTGATTTAATCTCAGCTTTTTAACTCCTTGAATTCTAGATTGGTCTCACAATGCGATTGAATCCTTTCTGGCAGTCAAGGCGTTAAAAGCTCGGTTTAAAGTTATAGGGGTTTCATTCCTCCCCTCTGTTGCATTTTGTTGACTCCTGGATTGTCACACTTTGCTTTTAAACATATGTGTCTCCATTCTTGTAATTGGATAGTCTAAATGTAGGAATAATGGGAGTTAATATTATAGGATTATTCCTAGGACTTGTATTTTATATGTGCAATAAACTAATACAACCCACCAGTGCTGCTTTATATTCCATTATCATTTTTTTCTAAAATTACAAAGGCTGGCAATGTTCTGTGTATTCATTACCACAAATAAGATAATGCATTTGCTGTTCTTTATGCCCCGTGATGAGAAAACGGGCTGTTAACCTATCTACGCATGGATAACTGACTGCTTGCAGTGGTTTAAAATGACTTGAAAGCAATCTAACTCTAAATCCTCTTATTATTACACTGTGTGCACAGGGCTTCAAAATAGGTCTTTTTTTACTGCAAGGAATAGGAGGGAAGATGGAGGTCTGAATATTGCTCCACTTTCCTTGCTGCACACATTCAGTTATCAGAGCGATCTTGACATGAAGTATAGCAGCCATGCTGTGTTCTCATATTACACAGGCAGGGGGCAGCGACAACAAACAAAGAGATTTCAATTAGGGAAGCAACTTCAGGGGACATACCTATACACTTTAATCACATGGAAAAGTATCATCTCTGCGGGACCGTTTAGTGATGGAAGTTTTTAAGAGCTTTGGCCATTTTAGACTTAAACTGTCAAGAGTGGATTTAAAGATGCACCCCATGTAGAACACATTCTACAGGTTGGGAGTACTCTGGAAAAAATCCTACAAAACAGCTCTGTCTCTCTCTCTTTCCACTTCTCCCCCCTCTATTTCCCACCCTCACTTCCCTCTCTTCCCCTCCCTGTCCCCATATCTCTCCCTCTCTTCCCCATCTCTCCCTCTCTTCCACACTCTCCCTCTCTTCCACGCTCTCCCTCTCTTCCACGCTCTCCCCTTCTCTCTCTTTTTCTCTGTAATTCTCTTCCTCTTTTCCATAAGAACTGGAACAATTCTGGAGCAAGCCAACTGCATCATTGGGTACAAATAAAACAGATTGATTTAAATTAAGCTGTTATACCTTTGAACAAAGGATACCTCTTCATGGGGTTAAAGCTTATTTTACACCAATGGAAATGTACATTTGTCCTTTATGGTACATTAGATTTGCTTCATTTCTTAATGATATATCATCCCCCCTCTTTGGGGTAATGTCAGCTCAGAAGGGGAGGGTAACAGATAGTTTATGGGTGTTTTACTGTCTTCCTCTCCTCTAAGCCTTGTTTAGCCTTGAATTAACCCATTAAGGACCATTTTTTAAAGCTGCAAGCCATCAACCTTTCTCTGCGATCAAAAATTTGTGAAGACTGAACACATATAAAGTATATATATTTTATCTACTCAAACTACAACAAAATGTACACCCAGTTACATTATTAATATGCATTACTTAGTCTGATCTTGCTATATCTTTCCTATAGGTCTTTTCAGTGATTATTATTTTTACAAAAACTGTTATTCTTTCCCTTTCACTTTTTTTTCTCCATTCAATCGTGTTTTTTGTACAGAATGTTTATAGTGGTCAGGTTATTACTACTGGATTTTCCAATTGCAAGTCTGAAATTGGCTGTCTCACAACATAAGGAAAAAAACAGCATGTACAACGCGTCATCATGGAGGTCTCACACGCAGGTCCTCCTGTCACTGGCTGTATGTGAGCAGGAGACAGGCAAAAAATCAGTATATATTCCTGGAAATTGAGAGTCTGCACACTATCTCTCCAGTGTGTACAGTGAGGTCTCTGAATTGTAGCAATCTGATCAATGTGATCAGTTTTGGTATGAGTGTCTGTCTCCTACTGTAGAATGAAACATGTCGATACAGAAAATATTTTTTTCCTATATGCAGCACAATGCATTTCAATAATTAAGGGCACACACTATATATGAACCTGTGCTTTACAGACTTATTATAAATTATGTAACCTATAAATGTAGTCCATCATTAGTTTATGATTTATAAATTGGACACTCTTGCCCTGCCTATCAAAGTGATCCATACATCCAGTGCAGTCCTGCAGAAGGCTGTGTCCTGAAACAATGGTCATTTTATGGTTTCCTCTTTCAGCAGAATAAACATGGGTAAGAACTTATACGTTTAATATTGAACCTAGTCATTTTATTGCCTTATTATTCAATGTTACATAGAATATGCAATTTTGGAAAGTAAATATTTTTACAATACATAGCTTGCTTCTAATGCATCATTACATTTTTATACCCCCCCCCCCCATCTAAAAACGTTTTGGATGTCCTATTACCATGGCAGGAGCCAAACTTTGCATAGGACCAGCATGTTTGAATTTGCCCCTCTATAATTTTTCAGGACCTGTCAGGTCCTGCCTTCCAGCTGTACGACCGGAGGTCCGACTGTACAATGTTTTGGAAGACAGGACCTGGAAGGACATCTTAGGGACAAGTAAAGAAGCAGGTGACAAATTCAGACATGTTGCCTGCTGGAAGTAGAGGGAAGAGAGAGATGGAGGGGGAAGGGATAGTCATCCAATGGAGCTTACAATTGAAATGGAGCTTTACAAGTGATACCACAAATATTACAATTGTAAGCTCTATGCTATCACTTGTGTAGTTCCTTTCCTATTTTAATCTCTGTGGTGGCACTTTTGTAGTTCCATTTCATTTGAAAGCTCAGCGTATCATTAATATAGTAAAATTTCAACTATAAGTTCTGCAGTGTAGCTAGTGTAGCACAATTTCAACTGTAACTCTGAAGTATGACTAGAGCAGCACCATTTAAATTGTAAACTTTGTGGTACATTAGTGTAGCTCCATTTCTGTTGTAAGATCTGTGGTGTCACGAGTGTAGCCCCATTTCAGTTGGAAGCGCTGTGATCTCACTTCAATTTTAAGCTTTGTGGTATAACATGTAGCTCCATTTCAATTAGAAGTTTTGTAGTGTCACAAAAGAGACTGACAGAGGGAGATGGGAATAAGAAGACTGACTGGGAGAAAGGGGGAAGGAGGCTGAAAGGAAGAAAGAGGGAAAGAGACTGACAGAGAAAGAGTGGGAATGAGACTGACTGAGAAAGAGAGGGAAAGCAACTGATGGAGAAAGAAAGGAAAGGAGACTGACAGAGGGAGAGTTAGGAAAGGAGACTGTCAGTCTCCTTCCCTCTCTTTCACAATTGTAGACTCCTACCCTCTTTCTCCCTCTGTCATTCTTCTTCACACTCTCTCCCTCTGTCAGTCTCCTTCCTTTTCCTTAACTCTTGTAGACTCCTACCCTCTCACTTTCCCTCTGTCAGTCCTCTTCCCTCTCTCTCTCTCTCTCTGTCAATCTCCTTCCCTGCCCTCTCTTTCAGTCCCCTTCATTCTCTGTCAGTCGCCTTTTAGTCTCTATGGGTGACAGACAGGGTATCTATCTATCTATCTATCTATCTATCTATCTATCTATCTATCTATCAATAAGAGTGGGCCCTAAAAAAGAGGCCAGAAAAAAAATGTAAATGTCCCTGTCTATTGTCTCCAATCTGAGTTTAGTCTGTGGAGTGTTTTCAAGTGCTGCTCACTTCAGAACATTGTACCGAATCCAAGAACATGTAAAATGGTGGTGGTAAAGGGCAGAGACAGGGCACAAGAAAAGTAACATAGTAACATAGTTGATGAGGTTGAAAAAAGACATGCATCCATCAAGTCCAGCCCATGCCAAAACACCCATGTTGATCCAGAGAAAGGTAAAAAAAAAGCCCTCTGAAGCCAAAGTATTCTAAATGTAGTATGAAAAAAGGTAGAATTTATAAACCACAAGGAAAAAAAAAGAAAGAAATCTACTGGATAAATACAATAAAATGCACCACAATAAAAAGACAAAAGCAGAATAAGCTCACATAAAATCAGATGAGAAAGTGTTTCAGACTATCTGAAAATAAAACAGATCAATCTAGATGATCATATGAATATATAAATATTATATAGAGTGACTAGAATGTCTTATGAAGAAATAAGTGGTGATCAATTATAGTCTAGAAGCAGCTGAAAAAAATAGCTATGGATGTATGTTTACAAGCACCAATTACCACCAGGCAATACCAGGTTGAGTATAAAAATGTCCCTAATGTAAGTCTGGGTGGCCTCTCACGTGGTGCAAGGTTCACTTTGTGTCAAGTAACAACTGTGTGTACTGTCTCTGCCTCAAACCAGGTGCTGGAGGTTTCTACGGGCTGTGTGATGGCTGCTTTCACTTCATGTGCTGATACTGCTATGTATTATCCACTATAGTATAATAAGTCCCATGCAACACTGACAGAGGGCACACACATATGTTACATGACACAGCATAAACCTTATACACTGGCACCAAGCAATGCTAGGACCAACCATTCACTCAAGTGCAGTGTTTCATCAACCATAGACCCTTAGACCTATGCAGATCCCTGGCAACGTCATTACTGGTCCCTGGAATACTTTATGTAGCCCTGTAGTTCAATATACATCTATCTGTCTATCTATCTATCTATCTATCTATCTATCTATCTATCTATCTATCTCTCTCTCTCTCTCTCTCTCTCTCGCTCTCTGTCTATCTGGATGTGTACTTAACTACTGTACTGACTATTGTATCTATTTATGATTCTTTGGATACCTGTGTCTTTGTGATAAATATCCTTTTGAAATATAGTACATAGGTAGAAAAACAGAAGTAGACTAATTTTGCTCCAACCAGCTGCCCTAAAGGGAAACAACTGTTTTTTTTATTCATGAAATGGACTGTTAAACCCTTGAATGCCGGTGAAACGGCTCAGGTTGGTTAATGCACCAACTGTAAAATCTGTTCAGACTGCAAGGTCAGCTCAACCTTTCACCCCTCTGAGGTAGATAAAATGAGTCCAGGACATACAATCTCAATATATTTTTCCTGGTAAAATACTTTCACAAAAAAAATTAAAAAAATGTTAAAGGAGCTGTAATAGTTAGAGTCATGCTATGAGTATGAATTTTCGAGACGAAATCACAGTCACACACTGTTGTAACATTTGTATAAAACAGCTGACATCAGTGGGAGTACTCTTGTTTTACTCAACAGTAAAATCCCTATAACATAAGTTTTTATATGTATAAAAAAGCTTACTGCTTTTTAGGGTCCTAAATGCACTGGAAAACAGTCTAGCTTTCTCTGCAATTGATAGCTTAGCTTTGAAATGCTTGCAGAGTGAAATATTTACTATTGATCCAGCTGCAAACATGCAAGGTGGAGCCACAAGAGAGCATCATGGCAGATACATTCAACAAGCCATGATAAACCCATACAGTAAGAGGTAGTCCTTCACTTTCAATTGTATTATATTGAACTTCTTTTTCATACTGAAATGATTTCAGGAATTATAATGAATCTGTTCTATAGGATAACAAAAGAATGGGAGGCTTTATCTCAGTGGAGAGATCTGTCACTGCTTCATACTCCACCCTCAAGGAAATAATCAGTTACAAGCAAATGGATGTCCTTGACAGCATAGTGCATCATTCTAGTACTGTCGTAGTTCAAAGCTTGGAGTCTATTTCAATAATTATAATTAGTTAATAGAAACAGAAATACAAATCATATCAAAGCATATAATCAATATTAGGAGAAATTAATCAATAGTTGCAAATGTGTTAAGTATTAGTAGTAGCAATGATAATGATAATAATACTCTTTAAGGCCTAAACATAGGTGAAAAGTTAATGTTTTCCAATGGGAGGGTTCATGGAGTTTGCTGCTTTTCTGTGGAGAAGAAACTCATAAATGTCCTCCTTTTTTGCAACCCCACTCCAGATTGTCCTGAAAGGACTTTGTTGTGTCCACCTACACCTGATAATTCTCATGGGGGTCAGTATGTGTGGTTCTGTGGCTACCAGGGCAGTAGGACAAGGCTTGGAAGTCAGTAAGTGTAGTTCTATGTGCAGTGGTGGGCAAAGTAAGGCCTTCCATCTGTTACCAAACAATGCTATCATGCCCCACCAGCCAATGGGGTAGTCTGTAGTTTGGCAGCAGCTGGAGTGCCTTTCAGTGCCCATCTTTATGGCTACCAGCATAGTGGGACAATGGTTCTATGTGTGGTTCTATGGTTACTATGCAGTGGGACAAGACTGGGGGGTCAGAATGTGTGGTTCTATTGTGGAACAAGGCTTGGAGGAGGAGTCCAGTATTTGTGATTCTACTGCTATCCTGAGAGAAGACTGGGATCAGTATATGCACTTCTATGCCTACTGTGGGATAAACCTGGGTATCAGTATCTGTGGTTTATGGCTACAGGTGCAGTGAGAAAAGGCTGGGGTCAGTGTGTGTGTGATTCTATGGCTACAGTGGGACAAGACTAGGGGTACATATGTGAGGTGCTATGACTACTAGTGCAGTGGAAAAAGGCTGGGCATCACTATGTGTGGTTTATGGCTACAAGTGGAATGGGAAAAGGCTGGGGTCAGTGTGTGTGTGATTTTATGGCTACAGAGGGACAAGACTAGGGGCATGTATGTAGGGTGCTATGACTACTAGTGTAGTGGGACAAGACTGGGCATCAGTATTTGGGGTTTATGGCTAAAAATGCAATGGGGAAAGGCTGGGGTCAGTGTGTGTGATTCAAAGGCTACAGCGGGACAAGACTAGGGGTACGCAGGCATGTGCACACATAGACACCAAGGGGGGCTTGAGCACCTGCCCTTTTTGTCCAAAGTGCCCTCGTGCCCTTTTAACAAAAATAAATAAATAATTATGTGAAGTGCCCTTTTTTCATTTGAGCCCCTGCCCCCCAAAATGTCTTTGCATGTCCCTGGGGGTATGTATGTGGGGTTCTATGGCACTGGTGCAGTGGGACAATGCTGGGGGTTGGCTTGTGAGTGGCAAAAAAGTTGTAAATCTGCACTTTTTGTGGGAATCAACACTAAAGGAGAAAATTGCAACTTTCCCACTTTTCTCTGTTTGGACGTATAGTTTTGCCCATCTCCATTAACATAGAAACATAGATTACGATAACAGAATCTAACCATCTGGCCCATCCAGTATGCACATATAATTATTGAGTTACACTCCACTCTGGTCCTTAAATGATCAATAATAATAATCATAATAATACATATTGTTATTTTATAAAGGGCCAACATATTCTGCAGCACTATGCAATTAGAGAATACCCATTACAAATACATGACACATTTGTACAAAGTGATACAAATGGGGAGAAGACCCTTCTAATGGGATCTTATGTTTTATTATGAAAAAAAAACGTTTAAAATCATTGATATTGGTGTCCAGGAGAAGGGCTTTGCTCTGTGAGGTCTCCATAGACAGCAACACAAAATACAATTCTGCAGTCTTGTCAGCAGAAGGTGATGTTACTAAGATTCACAAAGAAAAAGAAGCAAGTTTGATCGGTAATAATATTTGTATGAAACATCTCCTAGCAATGTGAGTTCTCTTGTTTTACTTAATAGGAAAATCTGACTAAAATGCAATGTTTCATTAACCATCTGTTTGCCAGCATTTGCATTGCATACCTCTCTGACACTCACAGACTAAACAATTGATCAAGTATATTTATATACAGAAAGTAGAAAAGTTATCTATTTATTGTGCTATCAAAGGTCTAGATTACATTGAGATGATAAGTGTTGTCATTATTTTTATCTCACATAGTCATATTAACTCTTATTTGGACATCGTTAGATAAAGAGGGTGATAAAGTTACCAAATGGAATGTAATCCAGGCCAAAACTGACAGCAAATGAATGCTGTGAAATTGGCAGCAAATTACGGATTATTTTTCACACTGGCTCAACCAGGTTGAGTGTGTAAATGCAGACTGTGCGGGCAATGGAGTGGTGGGCCATGAGGATGTATGATGTCACCTGATCACTGTTACACTTCTGATCAGAGGCCTGCTAGCCTACATGTCTTCTGACTGCTAGTCACATGGACATATTACATTTTCAAACAGTTTCAAATAACAGGGGAGATTCACTAAGCGTTGATCAAGAGTTGACAAAGTGGAGATGACTTCTCCAGTTTATCACTTCTCAACTCCTATGTTACTCGATAGAGCCTATGCACTAATAATTCCTTGATGATATCTTAGTGCATAGCCTCCATAGAATAACATAGGATTTGAGGAAGTGATAAACTGAACAAGTTCATCACCTCTTTATCTTCTCATAGTGAATCTCCTCCATTGTCTTTTTTATTTTAATCCTTTGAGTGCCAGACAAATATCCAATGCATTGTGTAACAATGCGTTGGATACCTCTCTGGCACTCAGTAGGTTAATGTTTGTTGCAAAGGGTAGTTTCCAAGTATACCTTTAACCTGCTGAGGAGAAGGGTGTGCAACACATTGCTTTTCTATGTATTAAGCACCCCAGTGGTTATTAAAGGGCTGATATTATTCTATATGTTTTTGGAACTATGAAACATGTTGCAAACTCATTTTACCTACTAAAACTATCATTTGTTTTTTTTCACATAAGTTGAGCTTTTTACTAATATTGCTATTGGATTATGCAACATTATATGATCTCATAATATGAAGAAAATACAGATCTTTCCACTTTTCTTATAACATTTCTTTAGATGTCTTTTTTGCAACAAGCTCTCCACCCCTCTCTCCCTCTCTCTCCCTCTCTCTCTCTCTCTCTCTCTTTCCATCTCAATCTCTTTGTTTATGTGTATTGTCATTCAAAGTGTGAGCTGTTTTGCTATATAACACCGAAATTCTTTCTGACATTCAAATGATGACAAGGATTTTCAGAATCCAGATTAAACTATTTCAAGAAGTAGTGATTATGCTTTAGATCTTTGAGTGCCAGAGGGGTAGGGGTTGAGGGTTCGCTGTAGAAAAGTTGCACCCTAGTTGGCACCCATCCAAACGGTGCATTGGAAATGTCACATTTATCAAAAGAATACTAAGAGTACAATGAGGTAAACCCTTAGAAGATAAACCCCATTAACAGGTCTTTATGTTGAGGCACTCGGACCCCAAAAAATACAAAAAAAGATTATAAATGTGAAGCTTTATTGATACAAATAATTCAGATAAAGTTAAAACCGAGTACCTTAACATAAGGACTTCTGTTAATGGGGTTTATCTTCTAAGGGTTTACCTTATTGTACCCTTAGCATTCTTTATTTAAAGTCTTGAGTGCACCCTGCTATTTTAGCGGTTGCATGTGGATCTGTTAGGAGATTTGGGACCAGTGCCTGTCTAAAAATTCTTTGCACTTATCAAAAGGGCGAGATCAGAATATCGATGTAATCCAAAGAGCGATCATCTGATGTTGCACTTTTACATGTCGCCAACTTATAGATCCATTTTGATGTGGCTCAGCGCACCTCTCCTTCTCCCCGTGTTGTGGAAGCCATATAACATTTGAAGCCTTACCCTGATCCCTTGCTGAGCTCCTGCACCCAAGAGTGGCAACACTGGTCTCTTAGCTCTGTGGATTTCTACCATGCTGCTCATTTTCTACCCCTCCGCAATGCTGCACCCAGGAGTTAATATCAGGTGTTATGTTTATGATCTCCAGCATATTCTGATCTCTCCCTTTTGATCAGCGACATTTCCAATGTGCCATTTGGATGGTGCCAACTTGGGTAGGACATTTCTAAAGGATACCGGGGTTGAGCCCCATTCTTGTACTCAAAGGGTTAAAACCCAAATTTGCAGTGGATTTTACAACACACTGGTGCTCAAAGGGTTAATCAGACTCTTCTCATCTGGGTTCCATTGAAGCATCTGTGAAGGTCATGTATCCTTTTGACATATTCTCTGGTTGATTGGTTTCGAAGGAGTTGTAAAGCATTGTGTTGGAAGCTTTTCTAATATCCACAAAGAGAAATATTTGTATCGACTTCTACATAATTTCACAAGGTAAACACAACCAAAATATGTGATGGGAATAGTAACATACAAAGTACAATCATATTCATTTTGATGTCTTGTAGCATGATCACAGATCTGGAAGAGATGCATTAAGTTTGATGCTGTGGTCATGTGTGTCTGGTGATGTATGGGGAGCAAATTGCCTTTTCCATGTAGACACACATCGCCATATATACCAAGATTTAGGGATGCAGGGTTTTTTGAACTGTTGGCGATGTGGAAGGGATGCCGTCCCTCAAACATCACCAGCAGTAGACAACCCTGAAGTCTGCAAGCATTCTCTGATTCCCCACTTGGTCAGTGGGGCAGTGGAGAGGATGCTTTCAGCACCATGAACAGCATCACTCCATTTAACCTTGCAATATAGGGTTGTGCATTATACACCCCTGTGGTACTCAAAAGCATTAGAGAAGTACACCAACCAGTACACAATCATCCCCTCAACTGTGTCATTTTTATATTCATATTTATAGTGCACTCCAATTATTAAAACATGGAATTTAACCTATTAGCTGTTAGAGATGCCGCCAACATATTGCTTTGCAATGCATTGGAAACATTTCTAGCAGTCAAAGGTTTAAATGTTTCACTTACTGGCACTGTCCCTGTGTCAGCCAGGTATTATTGGCTGATGCTCATATAAGCCGGCCTTTGATTTGGTAACATGACAGTGTATACAGGGCAAGGCAGTGAAATATCCCACTCACACTGAGGCAAGTGAGAAGTTACATCTGCCTGGAGTTGTCCCCATGTTCCCCTTTAGAGCAACTCTCAGCTCTGCTGTCTCACACTGGTGGGAGGCCTTAGTACAGATTTCAGTAGCAGCAATTCCCACTACTACCAGACATACCTGTCATGCAGTCCCACGTTCTTCACCTCGCCCCTGGGCATAGGGTAATCCATCTCCCATCCCATGGCACAGTGCCTTTCAGGAGGAACAAACAGTCCGGTCAAAGCAGGATCACCGCAGGATCACCATTGATCATTCTGTCCCTTCTGCATCCCCTCTTCTGTCCCTTTTGCCTTCCCACCCCACCTCTGCTGGATCACCATTCTGTGACAGAATGGCTAAGTGCACCATTCTGTCTCACTAGTGAGAGTACCTCTATTTTACTAGGCATGCAAAGCCTTATAACATATTTTCCATGCAAAAAGATTACCTTTCCTTTAATGATTTGGAGCCCTAATCATACCCCTGGTGAGCACTGTCTTGTAGGTTTCAGGGAATTTCCAATTGGCATAGCATATTTCATAGATATTTAAATAATTTGTGGATCTCAACCCAGATACAAATTGTGTATCATAATAATAATAATGATGATTGGATGCGGACCAATACTAATTAAGTTTACATGACTTTATTTATAGTTTCTATAGGCTAACATTATGTCAACATCTATCTCAATGGTTCGCTTACCTTGTGGCCACCTCTTCTGTCTTCCCACGGGTATGTATGTCAGGCACCTGCGCAGTATGTCTTTGGCTGCACGTGCGCAGGACTGCTGCTGCTTGCTACCCGGCATCTGTTCTTGTGTCCAGAGCACTTTCCAATTGGTGAGCCCCTGCCAGGCTAACTCCCCATCAATCTATTGTGGTATGTAAATGGGCTACCCCAGTCTATGGGTGCCCATTCCACAAGCTTGTTCCAGCGTCCTAGTGTTTTTGCAAGTTTGAATTCCTGGCTATTGACTCGGCTCTATCCTCTGACCATGGCTGTATTCTTGACCCTCTGGCTACTGACCTGGCTACAACTCAGACCACTGCTCTGATTGACCTTCTGGCTACTGACCTGGTTACTCCTCTGACCACAGCTCTAATTAACATTCTGGCTACTGACCCGGCTACTCCTCTGCCCACAGGTCTTCTTGACCTTCTGGCTACTGACCCGGCTACTCCTCTGACCACAGTTCCTTTTGTCCTTCTGGCTACTGACCTGGCTACTCCGCTAACCACAGCTCTGCTTGAACATCTTGTAACTGACCTATCTCTCCTCCTGATCATGGCTCTGATTAACCCCAGAATCTGATCAGTTCTGTTCCCACATACCATGGCCCTGGTTGTACATGGTTCCAAGAATATTCCCATCCTGGTTGCACCCCAGCTCAACTGGGGTGGAAAAATCTGGTTTTGTGACCAGCATCTTTACACAGCTTCAGCTGCAGCAAGGGAGTACCTGGCATGCTGTCACCGATCCCAAGCCTCGTTTCCAAGCAGTTGAACCAGTACCAGGGCTATGTAGGTTCCTACACCATGCGTAGTGACACATTATAAATATTTATGTGATTTTCTTTTGTTCTATTCCCACCCCACGCTTTGGCTGCTAGAAGTGTCTCCAACGCATTGCAAAGCAACACATTGGAGACATCTCTACCAGCCAAGGGGTTAAATTCAATTTTTTAATAATGGGAGTGCACTACAAAAATGAATATAAAAAAATAACACAGAGCTGAGGAGATGATTGTGCACTGGTTGGTGTAACACTTTGAGTGCCACGTGAGTGTGTAATGCGCATCCCTATGACACTCAAAGGATTAAGGATCCTCTCCACTCCCCCAATGGCCAAGTAGGGAAGCAGAGAGAATGCTCTCAGACTTCAGGGTTGTCTACTGCTGGAGATATGTCAGGGAGGGTATCCTTCAAGACAAACCACATGATTATGATTGATTGATGTTTGTTACTGCATAGGAAACTACTTGGAGATCCCAGCATTTCCAGCCTCAAGTAGATGATGTTGGAGCTGTGAACTCTGACAGCAGAGGAAGGTATCAGAGCTTAGTGCATGTAGTGAACAGCCAAATTAAAGTGGATGTATCATCTATGAACAACATCCTCTAAATAGTTAGGTGATACATTCAATAGCATTAAAACATTATTATTTTTTTATAAGCTTCCGTTTGGTTTAAATGCAACTTACAAAAGTATCTGCTCCAGACACTTTCTTGTGACTGTAGTTCTCTGTGGTTCTCCGCGGTTACAGAGCTCTGCCTCTGCTCCCCTCCCTCCGCCAATGACAGAGGCGTCTGTCAGTGAACTGGAATGGTGTCATTGGCAGAGATCAATATCTAGCCAATGAGAGCGCTCCAGCTTACTGACAGAAGCCTCCATCATCGGAGAAAGGAGGACAGCAGAGGAAGAGCGTCAGGCTGCAGTCTACACAGAAGTGGCTGCAGCCCAGACTTTTGTAAGTTACATTTAAACCAAACAGAAGCTTAAAAAAAATAATAATAACATTTTAATGCTATTGGATGTATCAACTAACTATTTAGAGGATGTTGTGCATAGGTGATACATCCACTTTAACATGTAAACACAGCCACATGAATGTGACAATGACTCTTTAACCTACATTTCCATATGGAAATGAGCCATTGTCAACGTGTACAGTCAAGCTCATAAACCTGTTGAAGGCATGAAGGATTGGTGTCAGATTGAAGGGGATATAATGGAGAAGACACATTTGTGAATCCTTCAACACAGATCCAGCACAGCATTGCTGTTCTGAGCCCTCATTTTCCTTTAGTGCATCTCCTCCCTGTTCTTGTTTCCATAAGAGGATGGCTGTGTGTTTCCTCCAGCTTGATAACATCACCTCTGGGATTTAGAGAACCAGTTAGATGAGTGGCACACATTGCTACATGGAGAATGTATGGAGAGGTTAAAAAAAATCCAATATTGGGAGTTATAATATTTAAGACATCATGATAGTATCATTTCTAAATAAAGGAGTCACCTCCCCAATGCCTTTAATCTTATTTGTTTGTGCTGAGGCGATAAAACATTATTCATTTATATATGGATAATAGAGTAATGCTCTGTCCAGACACACAGAGAAGTTTTACTCCTGAACTTTGTGTTTATATTCTCCTGTATACATGTATCCCTGCACTGCTTCCTAAAACACCTAGCCGGCTCATAAAAATTTGTCTGAATTCAATGTTCTGTCTGTTGTTTTGTACATCCCTGAAACATACGATCAATGACTTAACTAGTCTTTGGAGGAAACCGATGCAAACATTTTTGTGTCCCCCTATCATGAATTATTTTCACAGATGTATAGCTAGAACTCTTGAACCCTAGGGTAGAAGGTACCCCCATGGATGCTGGTCCCTCAGTGCAACTGTACCCTCTGCACCCCCTGTAGTTATGCCCTTGCATACAAAAGAAATATCAGACCCTAGTGCAAGGACAGTCAAATGTCTGACCTCCAACCATTGGGAACTACAACTTCCTTCATTTACAACTAGCCAGTGGGTGGTTGTAGATGATGGGAGTTGTAGTCACCAACAGCTGGAGATCCAACATTTGACCACCCCTGGCCTAATGCATCTCACTTGACTGTGATTTTGTTACATGAGAATGATAACATATGTGCATCCACATAACTGATTCACAAAGGGAAATAATCAGGGTGGTGGGTTTATTCAGTGTTATATTTTGGCATTTTTTGGAATTGTTTTAATCAGCTTTAGTGACCATCAATAATACAGACCTTCCCTCTAAGTGTCATGAGGAAGCTTGGCTAAGTACAATGGATGGAAGCTTTTTATTTCTATTTTGTGGCTACTTAAATGTAATTAATTTAAATTGCCTTTAGTTGTCTTTGTTATTTCAGCTCATTTGCTCCTCTTTGAAATGTAAATGATCATGTGCAGCCACCTACAGCTGAATTTTAGTCATGACAGCTTCAATACAGGACATGGCAGAATTTTGCTGTTTATTTCATGTAAAAAACTGATATAATAATATCAGCGTCATGGAAAGTATTTATGATGGAGACATACGATGTAACAGTGATTCTCAAACTATGTTTAGTGGAACCTCAGGGTTTCTTGGAGAAGAACAAGTGAATTCACTGAACAAATTTTACATCAGCAGGCAATGGAACTAGACTGGAATATCAGACAATGGGGGGGGATTTATAAAATTAGAATTAATAGAAGAGTTACAATGGCTGTAAGATTGTCTGTGGTAGTTATAAAAGTATTAAGGACAGTTTGGGAGGACATAATGCCGTCTAGGAATTTTGTAAAACGTGGCTTATAAAGAAATATCGCTATTTGTGACAGTTTAGAGAGAGCATGTTCTCCAAATATTTAAGGCCATGTCTAACCTGTTCTTATTCTTTACGGTCTCCACTAGAATACTTTAATTTAGTTGGTAGCAGGAAAGCTATAAAATTCTCAGTTACTGAGGTATGAGGCGAAGTTTGAACTTGATAGACTTGTGTCTTTTTTCAACCAAATTTACTATGTTTCTATGTTACTTTTTAAATACCAACAAACATAATAAGGAATATGGACATTTTAAAGATTCATTCACAAAAATGAACAAGAACACTTTTTATCAATCTCCCCCATTGAGATTTATGTACTAAGGAAAAGTGGATCAATTCTGGAGCTAACCAACATTGCCATAGGGAACATAAATACCTTTTAAATGCCAGAGAGATCCTCAACACATTTGTAAATGTTTATTTTCCCCCTATAGCGCAGATAGTCTGTTCAAGAATTGCACATAAAGTTCTGTTACTGTCACTACCAGTGGACATATGGAAGATTATAGTAATAGTTACCTGAAATCTCACCCTAATAATTTAGTCTTACTCTTAATATACAAACTAGGATTTCGGTATGTATGTATGTATGATGGTACTATTTTAACCTCTTCAATGCTACAGAGGTCTGCAATGCATTGTGAAACAATACATTGAGACATTACTAGCATTCAAAGAATTACATTGTTTAGTTTAGTTTTAGATTTCGTGTTTAAGGGTTCTACAATGGTAAATAGCTTGAAAACCACTGGAATAGTACAATATGAAAGAGCAAGAAATCTATATTTTACATGCAGTTAATTGGCTACAACAAATCAACCAGTCTTGCAGGTCAGATTGCTCATATCCTCCTTTCAGAAACCTTGTGCCAGTCTGAATCAAACAGCCTGAAGGCACAGCTTAAGGGAGGAAGAGAGAAGGCAACAGAAGATTAACATGGGATAATAAGAAGGGGTGGGATAATAGGAGAAAGGAGGAGGAGCCAATTATGGGAGAGGAGGAGCAGAGTATGGGACTGGGGGCCAAGTATGGGACAGGTGGACTAATTATGAACAGGGTGAGGGAGGACAGAGCATGGGAGATGGGACCAGAGAATGGGATAAGGGGCTAGAGGGCTTTATATTTAATGGGGGAGAGAGAACATCTGTGGATGTGGAAGGAAGAAGGATAGAAAAATAGCAGGGAATGATGGGAGGGAAAAAGAAAATGGAGAAAAAACAGGATAGATATGGAGAGTAGACTGAGAAGTTACCTACCTTGTTCCTTCATGTGACTTGGAGAACATGCTCAACTTCACATCTGAAGATAAGTAAAATTACCTTATTATCTTTAAATAATGACACACAAACAGTACAAAAACAAATGAATCGCTAACCTCTATTAGAAAAACAATACATTTGTACTAAACAGATGTTACTACAATTGCCCACCAAGGGTACTTACAAAAACAACTTAAACCAGAACTTTACTCTAAAAATAAGCGTTTCCTAATTTATCAAAAGTGCTTACCTAGGTCAGTAATTTCATTTTGCAGTTTTTATATGATCTCTGTTTTGGTCTACTGCTAGATGTTTCATTATATAATGTGAAAATAACTTGTATCCCTTGAGTTAATCATGTCTGTTGAAGTTCATTGCTTGTTGTGAGTAGATGTGGGGATGGGCGAAAATTTTCGACTCAAACTGAAATTGGCGAAAAATGGCACTTTCCGCTTGTTTAAAAATTTCCAGCAAAAAGTGCCTTTTTTCCTATTTTTACCCCTTTTTTCAACTAGCTCATTGCATTGAAATCAATGGGTACAAAAATGTTTTTCCACCTCACAAAAGTTTTCTACAGCCATATTAAAGGCTGTCAGGCTTTCACAGCATACCATTCTGTGTTTATGAGAGGAGAGAACATCATGTTTTTGAGCTAGAGAAGATAGGCAAATAAAGGGGAACTGATGCTTAGTTTTAGGGAGTCATTTAGGTAGGACATTTGTTCTCTGTAGTAGGGGAGTCTGGGGGCACAATGGGGAGAAGAAGGGAGGAAGAAGGTTGACCCAAAATACCCAAAATTTGGTGTGACTGACTGGCAAGACACAGGCAGCTGGGGACCAAATTGTTGATTTTGTTTTTAGTTATATATCTTTTTTGGGACTAACTGTGATAAGATGTTGTTGACAACTTAAAAAAATTAAAAGAACAAACAAACAAATAGTTGAACAAATACATATATTAGACAACTGACTGGGAGCACTGTGACTGAGGCAGACTTGACAGACAGAAGATGACACTGAGAATTTTGTTGAGGGCTAAGGCAAGACAGCACCCTCCATCAGTTGTCTACTGTAGAGAGTAAAAACACACACAGTAGTTGAGTAATGTCTAGCAAATGCACAAGCGAGAGGAGGAAAGATGGAGGAAGTGTAGGGATGTGGGAGTAAAGTATTTGTGCAAAAACTGACTGCAGCAATTGTTGCTGCATCATGTGCAATAAATGATTATGATCCCTCTCCTCCCCGGGTGGATGCAGTTTGTCAAGGTCCCACCAATCACACCACATCAGTCCCCCACCACCACTACCATACACATCTGCCACATTGTAGGTTGTACTTTATTTTTTTATAATCACTTGACATCATCATGAATACGTGCCAGAGTCACTTAAGCAGGAAGTAAGTGTTGTAGGCAAAGGATAAATGCACTCTGCATGCTGACACATTTTCAAGGTATATATTGCTGTAGGACTCACAGCTTTGACTTTCAGCTTCTTATTTCTCCACTACAGACCTCAGAAGAAGTAATATTATGCTGAGAAATATTGCACCATATGAAACATAGGAAAAATGTGTTAGAATAGGAGAATAATGTGTTGGAATAGGGGAAAAATTTGCTATAATAGGCTAAAAGGAGGAAATTTTGCATTGGAGAAAAAGAGAAATCTTTCACGAAAAAAGCGAAAAATCTGCCATTTTTCTTGAAAAGTCATGCAGGAAATTTTTCTCACTTTTCGCCCACCCCTAGGTAGATGTAGCCTAGCATTGGATTTGTAGAAATCATTATATACAGAAAACTGTACATACAATGCAAAAAAAAAAAAGAATGTAGTTAGATAGATAGACATGAATGCTGGATGAAGGATACCTGCATAGATAACTCAATGTTTTAAACAAACAGCCACTTATTCTTTTGGAAAGGTTCCCATTCAAGAATCACAGAGGTGAAACCCATTGAGTTTGGTGCTCTCCTGCGTTGCTCCTATTAGCATTTGGATAGGATTTGTCATATTACACCATTGTATATATACATATATATTGATGTATTTAGGCTTTCTGCAGCTCTAGGTTCAAACAATTGCATACATCATCTCAAACACACTCACTTTATATGGCCCTTTCCATACGTGATGCACCTTTTTGTACAGTTATGGGCATGTGTTAAAGACATTATGGGACAGAAAAGAATAAAAGAATGCAATTTTTAACCCCTTGGATGCTAACAACATCTCCAACCTTGATTCCCAATGTTCTGAAGACCTCTTTAGCATCTAAGGGGTAGATAATATCACTAACTGTTTATGAAGGAAGAACACATTTATGCTTATGAGTATGTTTACTTTGGGAAAGAGGTGCACGTGAGGAGGTTAAATGGCTTATTATGTACTGGAGGCATCTTTGGCATCCAAGAGGTTAAAAGACAGTATAAAAATTGATTGATGAAGGAAGATCATATAAGTATGTTCACTTTGGGAAAGAAGTGCTGTGATAAGACTATGCTGGAGATGTCTCTAGCTTTATAGGAGCTCCATTTTGTTGCCAGTCATTTGTTGCCGGGATGCTGTACCTGTCTTGTTCCACCCTGGATGCTGATGCTGGGCTGTGCGGTACCTACTCTGCAGTGTGCATGAAAGTGCTTGACTGGTCACCTGTATAGAGCAGTCCAGAGATGATGTTTCTATAACCACATGACATTCATAAACTGGTGAGGGTGGCCAGACTGTCTATAAATTACTGTTACAAATAGATAAAACTGTACAAAATGGTGCACACTATTTTATAACTGGATTAACCCAATATGCCACCATAAGCTTGACTATCTATGTGTCCATTTGTCCGTCTATCTATCTATCTATCTATCTATCTATCTATCTATCTATCTTTAGAATATGCATATATATTTTTATATTCAGAGGAACAATATTTTTCATGACTTCATTACTCAGCTAGGTATCATTATTTTGTAGTAAATGTAATAAGAGGTTTTGCTTTTACTTGTTCTCTATGTTATTAAGTAAAAATTGTTAAATTGTTGCTTTTAAAGTAATTTTGGGCTCTAAAGTGCAATTGAATAATGTGAGTAAATGACTTCAAACAAAGCCAACCCACTTCTCACTTTAGGGGATTAAGAATGTATTGTTTACCTGAATACATTTCTATATAACTTGTTTCTTAAAATATGTATCCCAGCAAACTATTTATTGTGCTCTGTGTGATCTAAATATATTTATCATTCTTCTCATTTTTCTTGAATTCCAAAAGCATTCATTACAACAATGAATTAAAGCTATGCACTGGTGACATATCTAGCATTAACCCTTTGGGTGGAAAACTTGTAAACTTAATGTGGTTGGAAAAATGCCCAACCTTGTGAATTTTATAAAACTGTGCTTACAGGCTTCTCTCTGTGCTTCTTGTACTCCTGCCCCTACCTAAAGATAAAAAAATATACTAATAATACTAAGGTTCCAGCTGATACCAAGTTTTGTTCTGAATGTGCTAACAAAAATGTAAATGTTGAAGTTCCTACTCAATTCAAGGAATTCTTATACTAGATAAAAGTAGAAGAAGGAATGTCATCTAGGATGCTTGAAGTAGAGGAAGAAAGTCTCATGGAAGTTTATTCACCATCCTCATCAGAAGAAGAAGGAGAAATTCAGAATGATGAGGAATGCACTTTTAATCTATATAAAATAGATTCTTTTCTGCAATTGATGAGAAAATCTCTTGGATTAATAGATGAGCCAAAATAACAAGGAATTTTAGATATGGCGATCATGGGATCAAAAAAGGAACTCCCCACCTTTCCTGTGCATCATTCAGTAACTGAATTAATCAGATCAGAATGGACAAATGGTGACAGAAGAATGGCATCATCTAAAAGGCTTCAGAAGATGTACCCCTTTAAAGAAGAAGAAACTTCAACATGGATATCTCCACCTAAATTTGACGCTTCCATTGCACAAATTGCTAGGCGAACAACTATTCCAGTGGAAGGTGGTTCCTCCCTAAGGGACGCCATGGACAGAAGAATTGAAGGCTCTTTAAAAAAGCACTTCTCCTTAACAGGCCAGAATATGAAGGTATCAACAGCACTGGCATGTATAGCAAGGACCACTAGGATATGGTTATCTGAATTAGAAGAGCATATAGAATACTCAGTATCAAGGTCTAAATTATTGAAAGAAGTCATTACCATTAAGGAGGCTGTAGGATTTGCCTGTGACGCATCCCTGGATTCTATTAGATTGGCAGCCAGATCTTCATCTCTTTCAGTTACATCAAGGAGATCCCTTTGGTTAAGATCTTGGGGAGCTGATGTTTCATCAAAGAGTAAGCTGGTATCCCTTCCTTTTACAGGTACCCTGTTATTTGGTCAACAACTGAATGACATAATCAAAAGGGTAACTGGTGGAAAGAGTTCCTTCCTTCCACAAGACAGAAAACATAGATCATTTACACTACATTCATCTTTCAGGAACAGAAGACAATCCTTCCGTAATGACAGGAAGTTCCAGCCCTCAAGAGGGCATGATACAAGGAAGCAATCATCATCTAAAGCATCTACGGGGTACTTCAGAAAAGAAGGGTTTCGAAAAACCCAATTCAAGAGAGAGTTCCCTTGAAGATCAGCGGATCCTGTCTTCAGTTCCAGTTGAGGGTCGTCTGGACCTATATCTTCCTGCCTGGATTAAATTCACCAACCTAGATGGTTGGATTCATTGAATACTGAAGACAGGGTGCCTGCTGGAATTTCAATACAGACCCCAAAGATACAAATTAAAAAAATCAAAACTTCCAGACAACTGGATAAAGGCATTAGAACTGGAAAAATCAATCCAAGAGTTGTTTCAAAAGAATGTCATAGAAACTGTTCCGGTAGAAGAAAGATCAAAAGGATGGTATTCTGTAATCTTCACAGTCCCCAAGAGCACAGGAGGATATTGTCCAATACTCAATATAAAAGCATTAAATGTTCTATTAAGACATCAGTCGTTCAAGATGGAGATGGTAGCCTCCATAATTCAAGCAATTCAACCAAATGCTTATCTCATGACAATCCATCTACAGGACGCATATTACCATATAGCAATTGTCTAGAGGTTCAGAAAATATCTGAGATTCTTTCACAAGGAACATCATTGGCAGTTCAGAGTGCTACCATTTGAGCTAACATAAGCGCTCAGAATTTTCTTCACAGTTTTAGAAGTAGCCCTGGAACCACTAATAATGAATGTAATAAAGATTGTGCCATACCTGGATGACCTACTCCTAATAACAGACTCAAGACTTCAAGTGGAACAGCAGAAAGCTATGACAATCAATCATCTGCAAGAACTGGGTTGGATGAGCAACCTTCAAAAACGTCAGCTAATTCCGACACGTCAGTTACAATTTCTGAGATTATCAATATATATAGCCAGGAGCATAATCTCCTTATCTCCCAAAAGAATCAGGGTGATTAGAACCAAAATGAAGCAATTCAGGAAGTTAAAGATACATACAGCCCAAGATTACATGACTATCCTGGGATTTATGGTGTCAGCAATACAAGTAACTCCACGGACGAAACTTCATTTGCATCCACTTCAGTCATGGTTTTTACCACATTGGAACAATAATCCAATCAATACAAGCCAGAAGATTCCAATTCATCCAAAAGTAAGAAAAAACCTAGCATGGTGGACAGTCCAGAAAAATCACAAGGGACAAAAGTCTCAAAGGTTGGGGAGGATACTTTAAAACAATTCAATCCAAGGTCTCTGGTCAACGAAGGAGCAAAACCTGCACATCAGTCTTCTGGAATTAAGGGTGATTTTTCATTGTCTAAAAAATTCAGGACTTACATAAAAGGCAAACCAGTCCAAGTAATTTCAAACAACATGGGGCTGTTCTATATATAAAAAACCAAGGGGGCACGAAGAACCCAGCACTGAACGCAGAGGCAAGAAGAATTTTGCTGTGGGCGGAAAAAACCTGTTGGTGCTATCTGCAATACACATTCCAGGGAAGCAGAACTGTGAAGCAGATTACCTGAGTTGTACCAAGCTGGATCCAGGCAAATGGGCCTTGAATATTGTTCTAAGATGGGGTCAACCAGAGATAGATCTGATGGCTACAAACATCAGTGCAAAGTGTTCAAAGTATTTTTCAAGGACAAGACATCACCAGAAATTAGCAGTGGATTCCATGTCACAGATATGGAACTTCCATCTGGCTTGTGTTTTTCCCCAGATCCCTATGATACCAAAGGTTCTAAAGAAAATCAAACTAAAAAATCTGGATATGATCTTCATAGCACCAAGCTGGCCCAAGAGGGTATGGTATTCAGAGTTGATCAAAATGTCCATGGACAAACACTGGATTCTTCCTCTCAGACCGGATTTACTGTCCCAGGGCCCAGTATGTCACCAAGATCCAGCTGTTTTTAAACAAACAGCCTGGAGGCTGAAAGGAATTCATTGAGATTCAAGGCTTTAGTAGAACCAGTGATTAACACTATGTTATCTGCAAGGAAGCCATCCACTTCCAATGTTTACTACAGAATATGGAAAATATTCTCAAAGTAGTGTTCAGAGAATGCAGCTGACAGGTTTTCTATTTCATCAGCGCAAGTTTTGAACTTTCTACAGAAAGGTCATGAGCAAGGCCTAAGATCCTCATCCCTAAGAGTTCAAGTATCTGCCATTTCAGCCTGTTTGGCTAAATAATTTGCTGAAGATGATCTAGTTAAAAAGTACTTAAGAGCGGTGGATAAAATTAGTCTCAGAATCAAGAAGATCATTCCACCTTGGAATCTTAGATTGGTGTTCAATCGATTAGCTTCGTCTAGCAAATTTGAACCTTTACAGCAACTTTCAACAAAATTTCTCACCCAAAAACAGCTTTCTTGATTGCCATTACGTCTGCCAGAAGAGTAGGCGAACTTCAAGCTCTGTCATCCAAGAAGCCATATATAGTATTCCATCAGGACAAGATAGTCCTCAGGACAAAAAAGGATTTTAGGTCCAAAGTCATATCCTCTTTTCATTTTACCCAAGAAATAGAACTTCCATCTTTTTTCCTAAATCCAAAAAATAAGGAAGAAGAGCATCTTCATTATCTGGATCTTCTTAGATGTGTTTCAGAATACCTAAAAAGAACATCCTTATTCATAAAATCAGAAGCCTTATTCATTCACTTTCAGGGAAGACTGAAAGGCTCTCAGACATCAAAAGCTTGCATTGCCCGTTGGATCACTAACTGCATTAGAGAGGCATATTTGGAGGCAGGTAAGAATCCTCCAAAAATCATAAAGACACATTCCACAAGAACAATGTCAACATCATTGGTAGCAAAGCATGCAGCAACTACGGAAAAGATATGTAAAGCCGCAACATGGTCTTCAATATCAACTTTCATAAAGCATTATCACCTAGACCAGGCCTTAAAATATGAAGTCCTTCGCTACTAGCCAGACCTGAAAAGTTACTTGCCAGTGCAAGCCATAACATACCCACCAGGGCTGAATTTCTACTCGCCAGGGCTAAATTTTCATTCGCTTTGGCTAGTGGCGAGTGGAAATTTTGAGCCCTGACCTAGACGTCCAGTCAGTATCAGAGGTTAGTTTTGGAAGAAATGTGTTAAAGGCAGCATCCGCTTCAAAATGGTGAGACCTTTCCAATTAAATTTCTTTATATATATTGGAATCTTATTCTTAGTAGAATGCAGTAGGCAGCTGTGTTCCTATTTTTTCTTAGCATCCTCTTCATGAGGGTTTGCTAGAATAATTGACTCTGGGATATATTATTATAATTATTATTATTTAGATTATTCCCTCCCTTATTCTGGGATTTGGTATATCCCACTAATGTCAATTGCCGTGATTGGGACACAGAAGAAAGGGAGACATTTTTCTTACCGATATTTCCTTTTCTTCTGTGTCCCTCCACGGTACGCCCTTCCCTTAAATAATCTATTTTCTATTATATTTTTTAGCTCTTACGAAAGTTGACTGGCGAGGGGGAAGTCAAATAATTTTAAATAGTTTTTGACTGGTCCTACACTAGCTGAAGGGGAGGAGACACTACCCATTGATATCAATTTCCATGGAGGGACACAGAAGAAAAGGAAACATTGGTAAGAAACATTTCTTCCTTTTTTCCTACAGCACCACTTTCTGAAAATAGCTGTGCACTCTCCTAGGGGTTAAAAGGCATGTAATACTTTATTTGATGCAGCTGGTTACAAGCATTTTAAGTCATATCTGAAAAATGTAAGAGAAACGAGGGACTGTAGATGGCTTAGTTTTGTGCCTCTGGCACTCCCTATAGTCTGTCAGCTCATACCAATGGCATACCATTTTTCTTGGAAGATCAGTAAATAATTAATACAGTAGGAAATACTACGGTTTTCAAAGCAATCATTATCTTTGAGGGTGTAGAAATGTAAATTAGTTATTTTTTTCCTAAAAAAGATGCAATAAGGGTCGACAATATGGCAATGTGCGTCTATTGATAGTGCGTCTATTGGCGATAGAGATGCACATCTCCATATGCATTAAGATTTAGGGATGCTAGTGAGGAGGGAGAGATTGTGATTATTAGCATATACTTAATACATAAAAACATAGTTGATGAGGCTGAAAAAAGTTATGTGACCATCAGCTCACGTCATAACACCCCTGTTGATCCAGAGCAAGGCAGAAAAAAAAAAAAAAAGCAATTTCCAAATGTTCCACATGGTAGTTAGATGTAGCCCTGGGTCAATAGCATATCTGCTTTAAAATCAACTGTTATAGTTCTCATTATTTTTCAGAGCTAAAAAGGTATCCATTATGTTTTTGAAAGCAAATACACTATCTGCAAGCAGACCATCCCTAGGCAAATAATTCCACAACTTTACTGCCCTTACTGTAGAAATCCCTACCTTTAATTTTTATTCAAAAGCACTTTTCCTCCAGTCTTAATGGATGATCTCTTGTTTTTTGTTCAAGTCTTTGAGGAAATGTTTCCTTTGGAGTTCTTTGTATTACATAGTAAATTAGGTTGAAAAAAGACACAAGTCCATCAAGGTCAACTTTCGCCTCTTACCTCAGAACTGAGAATTTTATAGCTTTCCTGCTACCAATTAAATTAGTCTTTATTAGACCTTCCTGATCAGCCTACTGATAAACAGTATAACTCTGTATGTTCCCTTTTGAAAGAAATGTATCTAATCTTCTCTTAAATGTATCCATTGTATCTGCCATTGATCTCAAATATATTTGTAAAGGATTATCATACCACCTGTTAGATGTGTTTCATGTTATATAAACAAACCCATTTTGTCTAGTCTCTCTTTATAACGCAGATCCTTCAATCACTTTATCAGCTTTGCTCTGTCATAAAGGTGTTGATATGCTGGGGAAGGCAGAAGAGAGCAGAAAGGATACAGAATAACTACAGCACCAAGAAAAGCATCATCCTTCTCTCAACCCTTTGACTGCCTATGTGATAAAGAACGCATTGCAGAACAATGCTTTGCTCACCCCTCTGGCACTCAGAGGGTTAGGTGATGAGTGCCTCAGGGATCTTAGTAAATATCTTAATTAAATTGTGCAATCCACATACAAGAAAGGCAATTTATGCCTACACCTCTGTACGTGCAAGGAGTATATAATTCATCATTGAGTAATATGGCCTTCAAGATAACATTTATGATTATAACCCCTTGATTACTAGATAGGTCTCAAACGGATCGATTTACAATGTGTTTGAGACCTCTCTAGCATGTAACAATTTAAAATACACTTTAAATATGTCATAATTGTTAATAGCTTTGCCATATAACAAACTGTCCAAATGTTCACCCTGTATAATTACCTTAGTTAAGAATTCTTTAAAGGGTAAGATTGGTACAAGTTATTCCATTTTTAAATACATGTAGTCTCTGTGTTAGTTTGGGTCGCTTTTTACTAGGGGTGGGTGAAAAGTGAGAAAAAATTCCTGCATGACTTTTCAGGAAAAACAGACGATTTTTCTCTTTTTTAACGAAAGTGTTATCCTTTTCGCCAATTAAAAATTTGTCTCCTTCTTGACATTTCCAAAAATTTTTCACCTATGTTTCTTTTGGTGCACCATTTCCCAGCACAATGTTACTTGTTCTGATGGCTGTAGTGGAGAAATAAGTAGCTGAAAGTCAAAGTTGTGAGTCCTACAGCAACATATAGATTAAAAATGTGTTAGCATGCAGAGTGCATTTGTCCTTTGCCCACAACACTAACTTCCTGCTTAAGTGACACTGGCACATATTCATGATGATGTCAAGTGATTACAAAAAATAAAGAACAACCTACAATGTGGCAGATGTGTATGGCAGTGGTAGTGGGGGGGCTTCTGTAGTGTGATTGATGTGTGAGGGCTCAAAATTTCAAGTCCTGAGCTACTAGCTGCACCCATCTCAAGTTGAAAATAAGATGAATTGTTCTGTGTATTTGTGTTGTAATTTAATGGAAATGTGCATACATGGGCATATTCATCTCTAAATTTAACAATCTACAAAAGCCCAAGAAGTATGCTATTTTCTTGCTCTAAAATTGACAAGTATTTTTTTTCATTTTGATAAAATCCAAGTTGTATTTTTTAACTTTATTTTTATTAGAGGTTCAATGAACATAAAGAGAGACCAATGGGTGAAACATTGTAAAGAATCAATAAATAATAGTAACTGAGACAAGGGATAAAGACAAAATGGGAAGCATGGTTACAGCTCTGTTACATAGTGCTTATAGAGGTCATACCTCTAATTTTGCATTCTCTATTTATCTATTAACAATCTAGCAAATTCTGTGAGTCATCTTTTTTTTACATGCTGTATTGGCACCCAGCATCTTCTATAATCCAGAACTTCTAATTTATTTATCAACTAGTGTAAAAGCCTGTGTACACGGGCTATGGTTCAGGTTATGTTAACCCTTTGAGTGCCAGAGGGGTACCTATCTGACACTCAAAGGGTTAAGAGGTCGGTCCTGCTCTGTGTCCTGCGGCCGATGCAGTCATTCACTGTAGAGACTGCCCGAAGGCATAGAATGCTCCCAGCACAGAACTCCCAACATTCAGTGCTCCCAAAATTCCTTGCTTCCAGCATTCCGTGCTCCCAACATTCCATGCTCCCAGCATTCTGTGCATTCAGGCAGTCTCTTCTGTGCATTCAGGCTTCTGACAAACATCCTAGCAAATTACTATATAGGATGATCTGAAACTCTAATGAGGAACTCTATCATTCACGCTAATAGCTATGCAGAGTGTGCTCTGTATGTCGCTCTGGCACTGAAAGGGTTCAATTTTAATATATATATAATATTGTTTGGGCCTTTGGGGTTGGGCTAGTAATGCGGTGTATGGCTTTTTTCATTGGAATACTATGTGGATTGCTTGTAGCGCAGGCAGGAATACCACTTGAATTGCATAATTTGCATGGTGCAGGGACAGCATTTTGATAGCAAACCCCCAGATCAAATGACTTAATTATGCATGAGGTAGTTATGTGTGAGAAACCACTTGGATTGCATAATTTTTATTGTATGATGGGGCAGCATTTTGATATTGAACCCCTGATTGCATGAGGTAGTTATGTGTGAGAAAGGGTCAGAGTTCTGAGCCTTTCTCACACATAACTACCTCATACATAACTACCTCATGCAATCAGGGGAGTTCACTATCAAAATGCTGTCCCAGCACCATACAATGCAAATGGCTCTGGTGACCTTGTCAAGTCCACAGAACCACCAAGAAGAACAAGGACAAATAGTTAAAATGCCCCTACACCTCTATGTCAGAATTCAGTGCAATTAGCCAGGTACATGGCTCTTCCCAGATGTACTGCAGGTTTCAGGGGCATGGAGATCATGTGCTCTCAGCTTTAGCATGAGTGAGATGTGAGCTCTCCATTGCTTCTGCTGCAACTTGTACCCTGTGACGGCAACGTCATCACTCTGTCATTGCTCTCCCTTTCAGCAATGCCAATTGGCTGGCTCTCAAGAATAGCCCCTGTCAAAGTCTGTTCTCTGGTTAAACGCGTTGGGCGGTGCAACAAAGTAACAATAGGGCTCGGAATCAAGTTGCCCTTTTAGAGACTTAAATGTTCCAAAAGAATTTAAAATACAAAATATTGACAGAGTTTTGCCGTGCTTGTGATATCAGAGAAGGCTTCAAAGCAGCGGTAGGGCTAGAATGCAGCGTGACAGCAAGGAAGCTTAGAGAAAGCCATATACTGACACTGGTGAGAATCTAGCTAAGAAGTATACGAAGCAGAAAAGTCACAGTTTATTGCTACCAGAGCTCTGTTCAATTATATCAAAGATCAGAAGGCCATTATACAACTACACTTAAACTAAGGTTGTAAATACAGCAGCAATAACTAACGGCAATAATTAATTATGAGCCAATGACTGGTGGCTGTGACACCTCTGATATACCAATGCCTACTATAAGGGTATTAGCAGATTACACTGGTCAAGAATAAGCTCTGCCTCCAAAAGAGGTTATACAGCCTTTACTTACACACACCCGGTACTGCAGGGGTTAATAAAACGGAGAGAGAATATATATGTTGTACTGTGATTTTAGTGGGCATACCAAATTAGGTATGTTTGCCTGAAATCTATGTCTATGTTTTTTAAATATATTTAATAGAAGTTATACTTTAGAGAGTTCTATCCTTATCCTATACCGAACTGGTCTCTAGACCAATGGAATTACTGAGATAGGAGGGTGATGTTATATTACTTCCCCCAGTCTCAGTCCTCTATTTTGGTTGTTTCTTTATTTTGCTGGCTGGCTCTCAGGTCAGGAGAGTGAGGGGTTACATGCTACCTTATTATGAATATTGACAGCCCAGGATGCAACACAGGCATCACTCAGCATCACGCTACTGCAGGGCCAGCTGGGTGAAACCCAGCAAATTGCTTCACCTAGCAACTGGACACATCAAGAGATAAGCAGAATAGCACTGCTCAGGGTTCCTCTGTGCTCCCATGGACACCGGCTCTGGTGGAAAGTTGGCTGATATGAACGCAGGATTGCAGTGGAAGGGGCCATTTTCATACAGGACTTCAAATTCCACTTTGAGCCCTGGAATATATAATAATCCCCTAAATAATAATCTAAAAATAAATAAAATAAAACTAAATCAATCACTTGTGTGAGCTATGTAGATTAATGAATCTTAATGATAAATGAATGAATAAAACTGGATAAAGTGGTTAGTCGCTTATGGTATGAATAATCCATGTAGCAGTAAAAATAAATAGTGAAATGGAAAGATGGGTGTAACAATCAAATGACAGAAGAGTGAATGAATGAATGGTGATGAAATGATGATTGCATGAAACAAAATAAATATCAGTCACTAGTGGTATGAACAATCCATGTTTGAAACAAAACTGTCCATGCAGCAAGTAGATAAAGAAAATGTGAATTCATTAATAATAATAAAAGGTGAATTTAACTGATCAGTTCTATAACAAGTGAACACTTGAATCATACATCATGTTGTGTACCTGGAAGGAGGTGTCAGTACATATCCAAAAACCACTGGCAGTTTCTGTAGTCCATTAAAATGTAGAGCTGATGGATACCACTAGGAGGAAATGAAAACGTTGAAAATAACCTACAAAATTGATTTATGAAAGCTACAGAAGATCGAGGGAGAGAGAGAATTGAAGATAGCACATGGATAACGCTAAGGGTGATGTTGCATATAACATGTCTCCCAGAATATACCTTTAAACATATAGCTTTGTGTGGCTAATAATATATACCGGTCCCTTCAACAACCAAGTGGTTGTATGATTCAAGCATCAGTTGGCAATATCTTATAACATAAAATCCTAGAATGCATCACTCACTGTGTGCGTAACTGCACATGCGCAGTAGGGACTCGCAGAACCGGCTGATCCAGAGCCAAGAGCTCCGGAAGGCTGGCAGCCTGTCTGTGCTCCCTGCTCCGGGGCAGCAGTGGAGGCGCTGGGTGACAGTTTGATCAGCTCATGTATACGAACTTTGTAACTAGTATATTATATATTCAAGTTACATGATTATTACATGAGAATCATTGGATGTATCGTGTGGATAATTTTTTGAGAATGTATATTTTTTATTATTATCTATTCTTTCATGTTTTCTTCATCTATTTGCTGCATGGAAAGTTTTCTTTCAAACATGGATTGTTCCTATCACAAGTGACTGATATTTATTTTGTTTCATCCAGTTATCAGTTCAGTTCAGTTTATGCTTCTATCATTTGTTTGCTACATGGATTTGTCCATGTCACTATTTTTGTTTTACTGCTATATGGATTATTCATACCATAAGTGACAAACCAATTTATCCAGTTTTATTTATCCATTTATCATTATCATTCATCAATTTACACAATTACATCAGATATTGCACTGGCTGCCTTTATTTTATAATCAATTGATTTTATTATTATTATTCTTTATTTATATAGCAACAAATAATTCCTCTGTGCTGTACAATTGGGAATAGACTTACAGAGGTATTAAATAGTACACTCAGATGTGGAGAACAGAAGGATCAGAGGGCCCTGGTCGTGAGAGCTTACAGTGTAGAGAAAGGAAGGTTTGACACAGAAGGAGTAAGTGCTATTGGGTGTAAGTGTCTCCTGCCACATGAACTGCCAGTCAGTGGGTGGGAGTGAGAAGTGCTGTTGAGTGCAGTGGTCCAGGCAAGGGGTTATACTTGGTGATAATGTTTATGGAGGCAGTTGATAGGCTTCCCTGAAGAGGTGAGTTTTCAGGGAGCGTCTGAAGATCTGAAGGCTGGGGTAGAGTCTGATTGGGCGGGGGAGGGAATTCCAGAGCTGAGGTGCAGCACTGGAGAAGTCCTGTATGCGGGAGTGGGAGGATGTAATAAGAGATGTGGAGACCAGAAGGTCATTTGCAGAACGAAGATGGAGAGAGAGAGTGTATTTGGAAATGAGAGATGAAATATAGGGGGGGTGCGGTGTTAGTGAGGGCTCTATAAGTTAGTACCAGGATTTTGAATTTAATTCTGTATGCTAATGGTATCCAGTGTAGGGATTGACAGAGGGGTTTGGTGTCAAAGAAGCAATGAGAGAGGTAGATTAGTCTTGCAGCAGAGTTCATTATGGACTGTAGTGGGGTTAGTCGGGCGAGAGGAAGGCCACTTAGTAATGAGTTATGGTAGTCAAGATGGGACATGATGAGTGTTTGGATTAGAATTTAGGTAGTGTGTTGTGTGAGAAAGGGTCGGATTCTAGAGATGTGGCGGAGATGGAGGTGGCATGAGTTGGAGATTGACTGGATGTGATGAATGAAGGATAGGGCAGAGTTAAATGGGGCCCCCAGGCAACGTGCTGTAGGGGTTGGTGTGATGGTAATGTTTTTAACAGTGAGGGTAATATCTAGGGTAAGGCTAGTTGTAGAGTGAGGGAAGATAATTAGTTCAGTTTTGCCAATGTTAAGTTTGAGTTGATGGGAAGACTTCCAGGAAGACACAGCAGACAGACAGTCAGATACTCGGTACAGGAGGGAAGGGGAGAGGTCTGGGGAGAAAAGATGTGTTTGAGTGTCATCAGCATAGACATGATGGTGAAACCCAAAGGAGTTTATTAGTTTTACAACAGATTCAGCGTAGATTGAGAAGAGCAAGGGTCCCAGTACTGATCCTTGAGGCACTCCAACAGCCAGCGGAATGGGTGGGGAAGTGGTTGCAGAGATAAGATGAAAATCAGGAGAGCGCAGTGTCACAGAGACCTAGGGAGTGGAGGGCTTGGTGGAGGAGTGGGTGACCTACTGTGTCAAAGGCGACTAACAGGTCCAAGAGAATGAGTAGGGAGTAGTGGCCTTTTGACTTGGCGGAGAGCAAGTCATTGGCCACTTTAGTAAGGGAAGTCTCAGTGGAGTGATGAGGGCGGAATTCAGATTGCAAGAGATCTAGCAGGGAATGGGAGCAGAGGAATTTAGTGAGACGGTTATATGCAAGACGCTCAAGGAGCTTGGAGGCGAATGGGAGTAGAGAAATTGGCCAGTAATTTGACAATGAGTTTGGGTCCAGGGAGGTTTTCTTTAGGATGGGTGTGATTAGTGCATGTTTGAAAGAGAATGAGAAGATGCCGGTTAACAAAGAGAGGTTGAATAAGTGAGTAAGGACTGGTGTTAATAGATGGGAAAGTTCTTGAGTGAGCTGAGACAGGATTGGGTCGAGAGGGCATGTGGTTAGGTTTGAGAGAGTGAGGAGAAGGGAAACTTCATTCTCAGTGACGAGTGAGAAGGAGCTTAGTGTGTATGTGGGAGAGGTGACAGGGCTAAGCTGGCTTGGTGGGGGTGGGAGTGATGAAATGTCATGTCTGATAGATTCAATCTTGTCCTTGAAGTGGGTGGCGAGATCTTGGGCAGAGAAGTTAGTGGAAGGTTTATGTTGGTGGGTGTAGAAGAGATTTGAAGGTTGAGAAAAGGGGTTTCGAGTTAGAGGAAAGATTAGAAATTAAAGAGGAGAAATATGACCAGGGAGAGGACAGAGCTATATGAACGGAGAACAAATTTGTAGTGTATGAAGTTAGCTGTGGAGCGTGATTTCCTCCGGTGCCTTTCTGCAGTGCATGAGCACCTTTGGAGGTATCGTGTTTGTCTTGTGTGCCAGGGTTGTAGTAGGCTTGTGCATGGGGAGCATGAAGTTGCAGGTGCAGCTGTGTCAAGGGCTGTAGTGAGAGTACTGTTTTATCTGGGCAAGTAAGTTTAAGGATGGGGTTGAGAAGAGGTTGCAGGGATGTGGAAAATTGTTGCAGATCAAGAGTATGCAGATTTCTCTACATGCTCTTGATCATGGCAGAGGGGATGGGTTTGCATGGTATGAGGTTACCTGTGAGGAGATGGTGGTCAGAGAGGGGAAAGGGGACATTAGAGAAGTTGGAGACCGAGCAGATGTTAGTGAAGATCAAGTCAAGGGAGTGCCCATTACTGTGTTTGGGAGAGCTGGTCCACTGTGATAGGCCAAAAGAGATTGTTAAGGAGAGGAGTTTGAGAGCAGGGGGGTGTTATGATTATTTAAAGGGATGTTGAAGTCATCCAGGATGAGAGTAGGGACATCAGAGGACATGAAGTGAGGGAGGCAGGAGGTGAAGTGATCAAGAAATTGTGCAGTGGGACCAGGTGGCCTGTATATAACATCAACATGCAAGGGGAAGGGAGAGAAGAGGAGAAGTATGTTAGCTTCAAAGGTAGGGAAGGAGAGAAATGGAACAGTGGGGATTACCTGAAATGTATGGTTAGGGGAAAGCAGGATGCCTACTCCAACCCCTGTCTGTTGCCAGGCCTGGGTGTGTGTGTGTGAATTGAAGGTTTCATGTATTTGTTTTTGTGGATTGCGAGCAAGCCTCCATTGCATAAACAATGGGAAAAACTAGTACCATGCAGCCTTGAGCATTACAAGTTCCATTGCCTTCATAGAGGGTCCCTGAAAAATTTTGAGAGAATTTGGGGTCCATAGCTGACATATGTTTATGTTTTGAGATACGTCTGCCAGTTTTCCATTGCTGATGTTCCTCTATAAAGAGTGTTTGGGTTCTACTTGGAGTGGCAAGGGGAGAGCTATCATCCCTAATTATGTGTTTAGTAAAAAAATAAGTTGTATATATTGTTTTTCTCATCAGTGTTGTTCTGGGTGGGGGTTCGGTGGGTAGAACATGTGCAGACAGTGGCCAACAATGGGAGAGGTTTATTTTACTTGCTTAGTGAAGTTTTAGGTTTGTTATAGGAATTCTTTTATGTTAGACTAACTTTAGAGATAGAAGTAAGTTAAGTTTTGCTCGCTTTTATAAAATTCCAGCAGGCCCCCGGCTGATTGATTGAGTGAAAAAGCCACTCAGGGAGCCAGAACATTCTAGTTGTGTGCTAATGTCACTAATGACAGAGCAATAGGCTGGTGACCAGATGTGAAATTGATGGAGCTTTACATTAATTTTCAGTGTAAGCTAGATTCAAACATGTGTGTCTCAGTACTGAATCTATCTTGTACAGGTTAAACCCCATCAAGAAATGGCCCTTAGTGCTGTCTTTAGGCACAGGAGACAGACAGGGATGGGCAGAGGAAGTTATACTTATCAGTGCACATGGTATTGATGCAGGAGCACATTAATGTAGTGCTTCCTGATGCAAATGCTGACATTAATCTGGACCTTCCCCATCCTGTGGTATCCTTCCCTGTTACTGGTTTCTGTGATACAGTGTGCTGTTAGGTGCCAGCTGCTATGGAAAGCCTGGCCTCAGAAGCCTCTTTAACAGCAGCAAGTGAGTCTCAGGATGAAAACACTTTAAACACAGAAGGAACTCTTTGAGTGCCTAAAGGGTGCTCAAACACTCTGTCACTCAAGAGGTGAAAGTGGATTAACCCTTTGTCCAAAACACATTGCTTTGAATAGTCTGTTGGTCTTATCAACTTCTACCATTTGAATGATAGTGGATTAGGTATCCATTTTGCATTCAAAGGTTTAATACTGTACACAAGGGGTGTTTAGCCTGTGACTCTTCTTGAGACACAGGTTGAGTATCACTATTACACACCCTATGTGCCAGTATCTAAAATATCAGTGTAATAAGTCATACCTGCAGTGCCAACTGTCCCCTAAATCCTAGCTCTGTTTTTGCCCCTGATTTTAAAACACAATTTCAACTCCATATTCACTGTATTTGTCATTAAAAGTATAATAGTTTAGGTTATGAGCTTCTCCATGTGCTAATATTGCTATATATTTTTTATGAAAGTATTTTACCAAGAATACATTGAGATTATCTTTAATTTTCAATTACGTCCTGAACTCATTGTATCTACCTCAGAGGGGTGAAAGGCAGTTTGAACAGACTCTAGAGCTGATACCTTAACCAACTGAGCCATCTCACCAGCTTAATTATATGATTTCATGTAATTTTCTGTTGTAGAAGTGCAGTTGTAAGTCTATGTTTTTCTACAGATGTCATGTACTAAAGGCTACCAGTGACACTGTAATATGACAAGGAAAAGTGATCCTGGTAATGTGTATTTAATCACACTTTACTGGCATTTACAGTGGTTGAAATGACTCGCCAGAGCAAATATACTGAAAAAAGTATACAGGGCACCTGCATGATTTAAACCTTTGACTGCCAGATCGGTATCAAACTTAATGTCTCTGGTACTCAAAGGGTTAAATGGAGATTATTACTTAATATGTAATAAAAAAGTATGTTTTAAGGATTAGACCAACTGAGTAAAGCAAGGGTAGCTTCTCTGCTAAAAGGTGGTTTATTCAAAAATTATTACATCTCAAACTTGCATTTTAGGTGCGGTATCTCAGTGGCCTCATATTGTACAGTGACGCTGTTGTTACACCATCCTGTGGAAACATACCTTCAACTAGCCAGAATTGTCCATAGGATGGTATAGCAACAGCACCACTCTACAATTTCAGGCCACTGAGATACTGCACCTAAAAAAACAAGTTTGAGGTGTAATCACTTTCTTATAAAACATCTCCCAGCAGTAGGGATACCCTTGTTTTACTCAGGAGACAAATCTCTCTCTTTTTTTTACATATAAAGTATTACTATCCCTTTAGTGCAGCATCAACAATATTTTTTCTCTGGCCTGATGCATTGACATTACTGCAATAGCACATAATTACTGTAATAGACTGTATCAGGAGAAATATATCAAAACTGTCATCTAAAGTGGGCCATAATTTGACCTATCAAGTCCAAGTTTTGATGAACAATCATGATGTAGAACTGAAACACTAAGGGGTTAAGAAGCATTGCACGTTCCATGATATAGAATAGATAAATGCATCCTTTATGTGTGAAATATGGGGTGAGAAAAGCAAAGATTTTCCATCCTTGAAAACACTGAAATCTATTCAGGGCAGATATCTGTTTTCTACTATGAGTGCCTTATTACCCTGTAATAGATGACCAATTATTATAACTAGGAAAAATAGTGATGTGGGATCAGTGATATAAGGGCAATAAAAATGTGTGTAGGGATCAATGATATAAGGGCAACAAAAATGTGTGTATGGGGGCTGCCAAACCCATTTGTGCTGGGCTCCATAATTTTTCATGGTGATCCTCGTTATGCTTTATATATACTTCTCCATAATATAACTGTATTGTTCTTTAAATGTGTAAACATAGTGATGACAAAATATTTGCATTGTAATACAGGCCTTAAAGGGATAGTAATACTTAGTTTTAACTTTATTTTATTTTGTAGGCATTAAAAAAACATGAAGAATGTTACAAGTCTTATCTCTCAAACCTTTATGGTTTGAGAGATATTCACAAGCAAAGTTTCCCCCTCCTGCCCCTTTTACCTACTGTAAACAATCTCTTCTCAGATGTGGAATGCAGTCCATAGACTGGACAGATAACAGAAGGGGACATTCTTATTCCTTTGAAAACAATGAAATCCCTAACCCCCTTGACAAGCTTTTCAGGTTTTTCCCTTATCTTAATTGAAGATTGTCCCTCTCTGCAGTCTACCTGGGCAGCTCCCTTCTGCCCTGGCTGAAAAGTGTTACATCAGTAAAAGGGGCGGGAGGGGGACACTTTGCTTGTGAATATCTCTTAAACCATAAAGGTTTGGGAGATAAGACTTATATCATTCTTCATGTTTTTTTAATGCCTACAAAATAAAATAAAGTTAAAACAAAGTATTACTATCCCTTTAACCCTTTGAATGCCAGAGGCATGTCTAAGACATTGTTGTGCAATATGTTGGACACGCCTATGGAACTCAAAGGGTTAATGAGAACTGGAAAAATTCTACAAAAAAAATGCACCACAGGGGAAAAAATGCAATGGTTTCAATGGATCTTTTAACCCTTTGAATCTATATATATATATATATATATATATATAAAAGAGAAAGGCTCATTTCATAATGTATGTGTCCTCTTGATGAGACATAAATTATGAAATGAGCCATTCTGTTATTTGTGTAGACACACACACCCAAAGACGGTAGTAAGTAGGAGGGGTTACTGCTCCCATTGGGTGATTCAATGGGGGTGTGATGGCCACTGCTACGCCTGTGAAAATCATACAGGGAGTTGGCCCGCCCCCGCTATCCAGCCCGCCCACCACTATCCAAGTGAATGAAAAAACAAAATGGCTGCCACTCGCTCCTACACCACAGATGCAAACACATCGGACACAAACACACACACTCACTCACACACACACACTCACACTCTCACTCACACTCACTCTTACTCAGTGACACTCACACTTACACACTCACACACACACTCACACTCACAATCATGCTCACTCAAACACACTCACTCACACATTCACTCACACTCACTCTTACTCAGTCACACTCACACTCACACACTCACACACACTCACTCACACACACACTCACACTCGCAATCACGCTCACTCAATCACACTCACTCACACATTCACTCACACTCTCACACACACACACACACTCACACACACACACACTCAATCACACTCACACACTCACTCACACTCTCACACACACACTCACACTGACTCATTCACATATGGGGTTGGAGGGATTTTCACAGGAGTGGGCGGGGCCTGCAAGGACTGGGACCGCCCTCAACTTTTGGACTGCCCTCATATGCCTACCACACACACACTCTCACTCCGGATCATGACCTAACACACACACATACAGTCTGGCTAAGTCCAACACACACACACACACACACACACTCTTTCACCTCTCACAGATAATTGTAACCCTCCATACACAGCCTCAAGCCCCACTTTCTAGTTGTTCCCTCAGCATATTGCTACGTTGACTCAACTGAAGAGCCACTGTGTGTTATATCTCTATGTTACCTCAGCTTAACAGTCACTGTGTGTTTGCACAACCACAATGCAAAACATCTTTAAAAAAAGAACATGAGAGAGCGGAAAACTTTATTTTATGTACATAGCTTAACTCCTGGACCGTCATGGATTGTTACACCCTTAAGGACCCATGACAGTCCTAGACTGTCATCAAATTCCAGGCTCCCCGCGTGGCTGCACGCCGTTTGGGGAGTCCATCGAATCGCAAAAAAAAATGCTCTGTGGTCCTTAACTGACCGCTGTGTGCATGCACGGCCAGTTCTTAAGGGGTTAAGAATTACTGTGTGTTTATATCGTTATGTTCACTCACTGTACCGATATGTTGTCTCAGCTGAAGAGCTGAAGAGCCACCATGTGCTTGCGCTAACACAATCGGTAAACCCCTCAGTTCAAAAGCCACAGTGTGCTTGTATCGCTATGTTCACTCACCATACACTTACAATTAGCCATCGGAGGTCAAACACTTTCTGTGTGCATGTTATTTATATTTTTAAAACCTGTATGCTTTCACTAACACATTCAAATTCAGTTATATGCTCCTTCCACCATCACATCTTCTCTCCACCATTATCTGAAAACACCTTCAACAAAAAGGTCACAGACCACGTTGTGACTCTTCAGCTGACATGTATACAGAAAATTAACTTCTCTGCTCCCTAGGCCTTTTCATGGTTGCACAACCACACGGTGGCTCTTCAGCTTACGCAACATATCCATATACCCATACTTAAAAATAAATAGTTTAATACCATGGTCTACAAACTGCCCCTTCAGCTGACCATCGGAGGTCATACACTTTCTGTGTGCACGTTATTTATATTTTTAAAACCTGTATGCTTTCACTAATACATTCAAATTCAGTTCTACGCTCCTTCCACCATCACATCCTGCTGCCGTCACCACACAATGCCTTTCATATGAAAAAACTATGTTCTCTTCATTGAAGAGCCTTCGTGTGCTTACACTAACACAATCTGAAAATACCTTCAACAGCTCTTCATCCAAAAAGGCCATGGTCTGGAGAAATGCTTCATATTTTCACTTGCAGAGGGATACATAATTCATTTTGTACCTCTCTACAGAGAAACAATTAATATCAGACTCACTACATGACGGGCAACGCCATCACAAATTGCTAGTATATATAAATGTGTGTGTGCGTGTATGTGTGTATATCTGGTAATTTATACTACTGTATCATTGAGCTTATATATCACACTATACTGTTTGCTTAAACTGTTTTGAATACCACATCATAGTGAGAAGAAATAACTTCAATTGAAATCAATGTGTGTATGTGTGTGCATGTGTGGCATGTGTGTGTGTGTGCATGTATGTGTTTTTATGTGTGTGTGTGTGTTTTTATGTGTGTGCGTGTGTGCGTGTGTGTGTGTGTTTTTATGTATATGTATATCTGGTAATTTATGCTACTGTATCATTGAGCTTATTTGTCACACTATACTGTTTGCTTAAACGGTTTTGAATACCACATCATAGTGAGAAGAAATTGTTTCAATTGAAATCAATGGGATTATATTGATTTATTTATGTGATGTATTGCTTTTACATTACTTTTGCATCTAGGAGAGTGATAAATGAATCCTTGTATTACCATTTATAGTGATGCATACTAATGTTGACATTTATAATTTTGATTTTGTTTGTGTACAGTATTAAATAATTTATCTTTACTCATGGCTCATATGGCTCTCAATGATTGATATTATCCTGAAAGCCATGCTTATTTTATTGTTGATTAATTTTTCAGTGGCAGTAGTGCTTCCAGTGTATTTCTTCCCAATGTTTAGACACCTTCCTGTCAGTGAAAGGGTTAAATGAATATCATGGCGTTTCCTGAAATCAGATCATTATGAAACCTCTCTTTTTAAATGTCATACTATTTTTAAATTTGATTCTTGTCATAAACTTTTGCCAATTTATTGCATCTGAATTACGTGACTGAAATGTTAATGTATAGCAGTAGCTCACTTTCAAATAATTAGTTTCAAGTTACTAATGTGCTAAAAAGAAGTGGGAGGATTGTCACAATGGTGATAAACAGGACCTGAATCCACCTCATGGTGTATACTAAGACAGCAATACCGAACCCTGGACCTTAAGAGCTACCAACAGTGCATGTTTTCAGGATATTCATGCATGAGCACAGATAGACCAATTAAACTGACTAGGACAATTAGTCTACTTTGGCTGCAGCTGGTATATAGTGAAACCATGCACTTTTGGTACCTTTTGAGGTCCAAGGTTGACTATCCCTGCACTAAGGTGTCTTCTCCATCTCATCCCCGTGATTACACCTCAATAACGCCTACATCACAATGCTTTCTTCATGACTTTGCTAAGTTTCTCCTTCTCCACTGGCTCATTGCATATTGATGTAGCTTAGTGACCCATTATCATATTCATAAGAATGTGTTTCTTATGTTAATGTGATTATTCACCACATGTACTAAGCTATGATAGTTGGTTATACCATTGGTGTTCATAGAAATAAATTTGCCTCCATGAGGAAGGAGAATTTGTGATCTTCACATTGCTTTCTATGCAGCCACAAAGCATAGATTGTTGTGTCTTTTTTGGAGAGAGAGCCCCCCTTAACCCTTTGACTGCATTGTGCATCCCTGTGACACTCAAAGGATTATAAGGTAAACAGTCTCGTGCCCCTTCCTAACAGCTGATTTAGGTAAACACAGAGCCAGCAGATCAGCTGTTACATGTAAACAGTAGATTTTTCAGCAATCAGTTGATTCATATAAACACTAGGCTCAGCCACATTCTTCAAGGCACTTTTTAAGGGATCTATGTATGATTTAAAAGGATAGTAATACTTAAGTATTACAAATCCCTATATTAAAGCCCTAGTAAAAAAAAAACTTATTGCCCCCATGTCATCTCTCAAACCTTTATGGTTTGAGAGATGAACACTTCTTAAATTGCCCTCTCCCTCCCCCTTCTCCGTAGTCAGCATTCTAGCTGACTCAGGGAAATCCGGTCAGAGATCATCAGGCGGCTCTGCAGCAGAGCCACGATCGTGTTAACTAAAAAAAAAAACTTTCACTAAAACGGTCTTCTATGTGTGCTTGCAAACCAAGCAAACGTAGAAGACCATTTCAGTGAAAGGTTTTTTTTTAGTTAATGCGATCAGGCTGTGCTGGAGAGCTGCCTGAAAGTTGTACGACTGTTCCCTGCAGTCAGCTAAAATGCTGACTACGGGGAAGGGGGAGGGAGAGGGCAACTTTAGAAGTGTTCATCTCTCAAACCATAAAGGTTTGAGAGATGACACTGGAGACAATACATTTTTTTTTTACTAGGGCTTTAATATAGGGATTTGTAATACTTAAGTATTACTATCCCTTTAAGGGAGGGCTGCTGCTGTTCTTAGTGCTAAAGTCTAAGGTTGAGCACATCTCCATTTGCCCTTCCCAACACATCGACAGCTACAACAACCTCACATGCTAATGATCAAAGTCTCTCCCCTCTACTTGCATACCTAATTATTATTGCATATGGTGAAGTATGTCGTATTCTCCATGATTAAGTGATTTCCACACATCACCAGACCCACTTTACTATTAAATTAATCTGTACTGCATCACCCCTGGAGTATTTCTGTGGCAAACCAACTGTACCATAAAGCACCAATAAATTCCTTTTGATCTAAAGGGAAATGTAAACCCCTTAAATGCTATAGAGGTATTCAGTTCAGTTGAAGCCACCTCTAACATTCAGAAAGTTAAAGCCTCCAATTAAATCATTGGGAGTTTAAGAAAACTTTAATATTTTTTTTTCTTCTTATGCAGGTGGTTTGGTATAGAATTGCACCAGTGTTTGAGTCTTGGTGGACACTGTGACAGATTTGAATCTGTTCTATAAAAGATCCATTGAGGGTTTAACTACTTTAAAGGATCTCTGGAGTAGGATTACTTAGCTTAATTTCCTTTATCACAGTTTACAAAGTGAAAAAAAGAGATCATGCCTTTGAGAGAATAAATAACTGCTCTTAGTGAAGGAAAGATTACTGAGATCAATGATGTGATTAGGATTGTAAATAAGAAGTACAAGAAGTTGCCATTAAAAGCAGTGTCCTCTCGTAACTAGAAGATGTGTGAATGATACTGATGGGCTTACAGCTAAAAATCCTCAATCAAACATTAGAGTCAATACAGAACAATCTCATAGATTAATTGAGAATCCTGATTAGGGTTATTTGAGCTAGAGGACATTGCTTAAAAAGTTCCCTGTGGGTTTCCTTGGTAATTGCAGTTGAGACAAAACCGTGATGTTACAGTTGTGTTAGTAAATTTAAACAATTGAGGTGTTTGCAAATCTAAAAAAAAGCATGTTGGTCATTGTAAGAAACAGATTGCACTCAAGACTGAATAAATGATGCAGACAAACTGTGAGCAGTATTAAATCAGCTAAATTGAGCAGTGGTTGCTGAACTGAATAATGTTTCAGGGCAAAGCTTTAATAAAGGTTTACTAATGATTAAATTGTACTCTGCCTGTACTGATCTTGTTCATCTTGTTAATATAGTCTAAAAATATGGTCATTTGTTGTTTTGCATAATTTGTCAAAAACTGTTAATGAATTAAAGCATAGCTACCAATAATATATATTTTATTTTATATATTTATCTATTTATTTATAATAAGAAATGGAACCATTTACCTTAAGCCATACATTACTTAACTCCTTGAATAGTAAAATAAATCCTCTAATGCTTTGCTTAGCAATATATTGTAGATGTGTCTAAGATCCAAGCAAGGTGTTACTAGGGAAAAACTGTAGTGTTCCTTGACAATAAAGAAGAACAGTGTCACAGGCTGAGTGCCTTTTTATGGTAACAGAGCACAGCGGTGACTTGTTATATCCTTAATTAAGTACAATTCCTAATTAGAATTGCTTATAATAATTATTTATAATAAAAGGTACATGAAAGTACTTATCATTTAATCAACAACTGTATACCATATACATACATATTATATATACATATATATATATATATATATATATATATCTATATATATAAAAGAATAAGCCTCATTGCATAATTTATGGTACCCCACACACAGAACATAATTTATGTCTCCTCAGAAAAGAAACTTGCATTGAACAGAATGTCTAATTACATAATTTATGTCTCATTAGGAGACACTACTCCTATTGGGTGATTGAATGGGGACTTTAGTGCTCTCATTGGGTGATTCAATGGGGGCGTGCTTATCATACAGGGAGTTGGCCTACCCCCTCCAGCCCACCCACCAGTATCCAACTGACAAAAAAAAATATATATAACTGCCACTCGCTCCTGAGGTAGGAATATCAGTAACTTCTCCCGGTCCACTCACACTCTCACTCAGGATCATGACCCCACAAACACACTGTTTCACCTCCCACAGATAACTGTAACCCTCCATGCACTCTGTTTCAGTATGAGGGTGTAATGTTCCCATAAAATACAAACTTAATAGCAACTCTTATTTAACTCATCATCTCTTCAGTCACCTCACTGTCTCAACTGTCACTCCTCCACTTCCTGCTTCCTGATTCCCGCCCTTTCTCCTTAAAGGGAGAGAGATGCTTTGCTGTATGTTACAGAGGGAAGCCTCAAACACCACTTTCTATTTGATCCCTCAGCATATTGCTACATTGCCTCAACTGAAGAGCCACCGTGTGTTATATTGCTATGTTACCTCAACTTAACCCTTTGAGTGCCAGAGGGGTAAGCAACGCATTGCAAAGCACACATTCTGTCTCACACTCTCACACAGTCTCTCACACAGTCTCTCACACAGTCTCTCACACAGTCTCTCACACAGTCTCTCACACAGTCTCTCACACAGTCTCTCACACAGTCGCAGTCTCACAGTCGCAGTCTCACAGTCGCAGTCTCACAGTCGCAGTCTCACAGTCGCAGTCTCACAGTCGCAGTCTCACAGTCACACACAGTCTCAGTATCACACTCTCACACAGTCTCTCACACAGTTGCAGTCTCACAGTCTCACACAGTCTCAGTATCACACTCTCACACAGTCTCAGTCTCACACTCTCACACAGTCTCACACTCTCAGTCTCACACTCTCACAGTCTCTCACAGTCCCTCTCACAGTCTCACACAGTCTCTCTCGTACTCTCACACTCTCACAGTCCCTCACACTCTCACAGTCCCTCACACTCTCTCAGTCCCTCACACTCTCACAGTCCCTCACACTCTCTCAGTCCCTCACACTCACACAGTCCCTCACACTGTCACAGTCCCTCACACTGTCACAGTCCCTCACACTGTCACAGTCCCTCACACTGTCACAGTCTCTTACACTCTCAGTCTCACAGTCTCACACTCTCTCACACTCTCTCACACTCTCTCACACTCTCTCACACTCTCTCACACTCTCTCACACTCTCTCACACTCTCTCACACTCTCACAGTCTCACACTCTCAGTCTCTCAGTCTCAGTCTCTCAGTCTCACACTCTCACAGTCTCTCTCGCAGTCTCACACAGTCCCTCACACTTTCAGTCTCACACAGTCCCTCACACTCTCACAGTCCCTCACACTCTCAGTCTCTTACAGTCTCTCTCGCAGTCTCACACAGTCTCACACTTTCACACAGTCTCACACTCTCAGTCTCACACTCTCACAGTCTCACACAGTCTCTCTCGCAGTCTCACACAGTCTCTCTCGCAGTCTCACACAGTCTCTCTCGCTGTCTCACACAGTCTCTCTCGCTGTCTCACACTCTCAGTCTCACACACTCTCAGTTTCTCACAGTCTATCTCGCAGTCTCACAGTCCCTCACACTCTCACAGTCCCTCACACTCTCAGTCTCTTACAGTCTCTCTCGCAGTCTCACAGTCTCACACAGTCTCACACAGTCTCACACAGTCTCACACAGTCTCACACAGTCTCACACAGTCTCACACTTTCACACAGTCTCACACTTTCACACAGTCTCACACTTTCACACAGTCTCACACTCTCACAGTCTCACACAGTCTCACACAGTCTCTCTCGCAGTCTCACACAGTCTCTCTCGCAGTCTCACACAGTCTCTCTCGCTGTCTCACACACTCTCAGTCTCACACTCTCAGTCTCACACACTCTCAGTTTCTCACAGTCTATCTCGCAGTCTCACAGTCCCTCACACTCTCACAGTCCCTCACACTCTCACAGTCCCTCACACTCTCACAGTCTCACACACTCTCAGTCTCACACACTCTCAGTCTCTCACAGTCTCTCTCGCAGTCTCACACAGTCTCTCTCGCAGTCTCACACAGTCTCTCTCGAAGTCTCACAGTCTCTCACACTCTCACAGTCTCACACTTTCACACAGTCTCACACTCTCAGTCTCACACTCTCACAATCTCACACAGTCTCTCTCTCAGTCTCTCACACTCTCACAGTCTCTTACACTCTCACAGTCTCTTACACTCTCACAGTCTCTTACACTCTCACACACTCTCACACACCGTCTCACACAGTCACAGTCTCACACTCTCAGTCTCACACACTCTCAGTTTCTCACAGTCTATCTCGCAGTCTCACAGTCCCTCACACTCTCACAGTCCCACACACTCTCATTCTCACACACTCTCACAGTCTCTCACAGTCTCTTTCGCAGTCTCACACAGTCTCTCTCGCAGTCTCACACAGTCCCTCACACTCTCACAGTCTCTTACACTCTCTTACACTCTCTTACACTCTCTTACACTCTCTTACACTCTCTTACACTCTCTTACACTCTCTTACACTCTCACACACTGTCTCACAGTCTCACACACTGTCTCACAGTCTCACATAGTCTCTCACACAGTCACAGTCTCACAGTCTCTTACACTCTCTTACACTCTCACACACTCTCACACACTCTCACACACTCTCACACACTCTCTCACACTCTCACACACTCTCTCACACTCTCACACACTCTCACACTCTCTCACACACTCTCACACACTGTCTCACAGTCTCACACACTCTCATACACTGTCTCACAGTCTCTCACACAGTCACAGTCTCACAGTCAGTCTCACAGTCACAGTCTCACACAGTCTCACACAGTTTCACACTCTCAGTGTCTCTCACAGTCCCTCACACTGACACAGTCTCTCACACTCTCACAGTCTCTCACACTCTCGCAGTCTCTCACACTCTCGCAGTCTCTCACACTCTCGCAGTCTCTCACACTCTCGCAGTCTCACACACGCAGTCTCACACACGCAGTCTCACACACGCAGTCTCACACACGCAGTCTCACACACGCAGTCTCACACACGCAGTCTCACACACGCAGTCTCACACACGCAGTCTCACACACGCAGTCTCACACACGCAGTCTCACACTCACACAGTCTCACACTCACACAGTCTCACACTCACACAGTCTCACACACGCAGTCTCACACACGCAGTCTCACACACGCAGTCTCACACACGCAGTCTCACACACGCAGTCTCACACTCACACAGTCTCACACTCACACAGTCTCACAGTCTCACACTCTCTCACTCTCACAGTCTCTCACTCTCACAGTCTCTCACTCTCTCACTCTCACAGTCTCTCACTCTCACACTCTCTCACACTCTCACACTCTCTCTCACACTCTTTCAGTCTCACTCTCACACAGTCACACTCTCACAGTCTCTCTCTCACACACAGTCTCACAGTCTCTCTCACACTCTCACACACAGTCTCACACAGTCTCACACAGTCTCACACAGTCTCACACAGTCTCACACAGTCTCACACAGTCTCACACTCTCTCACACTCTCACACACTCTCACACACAGTCACACACAGTCTCACACTCTCTCACACAGTCTCACACTCTCTCACACAGTCTCACACTCTCTCACACAGTCTCACACTCTCTCAGTCTCACAGTCTCACACTCTCTCAGTCTCAGTCTCACACTCTCTCAGTCTCACACTCTCTCTCACACTCTCACAGTCTCTCACACTCTCTCTCACTCTCTCACTGTCTCTCACACTCTCTCTCACTCTCTCACTGTCTCACACACTCTCACAGTCTCACACACTCTCAGTCTCACACACTCTCAGTCTCACACACTCTCAGTCTCACACACTCTCACAGTCTCACACTTTCACACAGTCTCACACTTTCACACAGTCTCACACTCTCAGTCTCACACTCTCAGTCTCACACTCTCAGTCTCACACTCTCAGTCTCACACTCTCAGTCTCACACTCTCAGTCCCTCACACTCTCAGTCTCACACACTCTCAGTCTCTTACAGTCTCTCTCGCAGTCTCACACAGTCTCTCTCGCAGTCTCACACAGTCTCTCTCGCAGTCCCTCACACTCTCAGTCCCTCACACTCTCAGTCCCTCACACTCTCAGTCCCTCACACTCTCAGTCTCACACACTCTCAGTCTCTTACAGTCTCTCTCGCAGTCTCACACAGTCTCTCTCGCAGTCTCACACAGTCTCTCTCGCAGTCTCACACAGTCTCTCTCGCAGTCTCACACAGTCTCTCTCGCAGTCTCACACAGTCTCTCTCGCAGTCTCACACAGTCTCTCTCGCAGTCTCACAGTCTCACACAGTCTCACACTTTCACACAGTCTCACACAGTCTCTCCCGCAGTCTCACACAGTCTCTCCCGCAGTCTCACACAGTCTCTCTTGCTGTCTAACACACTCTCAGTCTCACACTCTCAGTCTCACACTCTCAGTCTCACACTCTCAGTCTCACACTCTCAGTCTCACACTCTCAGTCTCACACACTCTCACAGTCTCTCACAGTCTCTCTCGCAGTCTCACACAGTCTCTCTCGCAGTTTCACACACTCTCACAGTCTCACACAGTCACACAGTCTCACACTCTCAGTCTCACACTCTCACAATCTCACACAGTCTCTCTCGCAGTCTCACACAGTCTCTCTCGCAGTCTCACACAGTCTCTCTCGCAGTCTCACACAGTCTCTCACACTCTCACAGTCCCTCACACTCTCACAGTCTCTTACACTCACACTCTCACAGTCCCTCACACTCTCACAGTCTCTTACACTCTCACACTCTCACAGTCCCTCACACTCTCACAGTCTCTTACACTCTCACACTCTCACAGTCCCTCACACTCTCACAGTCTCTTACACTCTCACACTCTCTCACACACCGTCTCACACAGTCTCACACTCTCGCAGTCTCACACAGTCTCACACTCTCGCAGTCTCACACAGTCTCAGTCTCACACAGTCTCAGTCTCACACTCTCACAGTCTCTCTCGCAGTCTCACACAGTCTCTCTCGCAGTCTCAAACAGTCCCTCTCACTCTCACAGTCTCTCACAGTCTCTTACAGTCTCTTACAGTCTCTTACACTCTCTTACACTCTCTTACACTCTCTTACACTCTCACACACTCTCACACACTCTCACACACTCTCACACTCTCTCACACTCTCTCACACTCTCTCACACTCTCTCACACTCTCTCACTCTCTCTCACTCTCTCTCACTCTCTCTCACTCTCTCTCACTCTCTCTCACTCTCTCTCACTCTCTCTCACTCTCTCACACACTGTCTCACAGTCTCACACAGTCTCAGTCTCACACAGTCTCAGTCTCTCTCGCAGTCTCACACAGTCTCTCTCGCAGTCTCAAACAGTCCCTCACACTCTCACAGTCTCTTACACTTTCTCACACTCTCTCACACACTCTCTCACACACTCTCACACACTCTCACACACTCTCACACTCTCTCACACTCTCTCACACTCTCTCACACACTCTCTCACACACTCTCACACACTCTCACACACTCTCACACACTCTCACACACTCTCACACACTCTCACACACTCTCACACACTCTCACACACTCTCACACACTCTCACACTCTCTCACAGTCTCTCACAGTCTCTCACAGTCTCAGTCAGTCTCACAGTCACACTCTCACACAGTCTCACACTCTCACACAGTCTCACACTCTCACACAGTCACACTCTCACACAGTCACTCTCACAGTCTCTCTCTCACACACAGTCTCACAGTCTCTCTCACACTCTCAGTCACAGTCTCACACTCTCACACAGTCTCACACTCTCACACAGTCTCACACTCTCTCTCACACTCTCTGTCTCACAGTCTCACACTCTCTCTCACACTCTCTGTCTCACAGTCTCACACTCTCTCTCACACTCTCTGTCTCACAGTCTCACACTCACACAGTCTCTCTCTCTCTCACTCAGTCTCACAGTTTCTCTCTCACTCTCACACACAGTCTCACACTCTCACACAGTCTCGCACAGTCTCACACAGTCTCACACAGTCACAGTCTCACACACTCTCACACACAGTCTCACACACTCTCACACACAGTCTCACTCTCAAACATAGTCTCACTCTCAAACATAGTCTCACTCTCAAACACAGTCTCACACTCACACAGTCTCACACTGTCTCACAGTCTCACACTGTCTCACAGTCTCACACTGTCTCACAGTCTCACACTGTCTCTCAGTCTCTCACTCACACTTTCACACAGTCTCACACTCTCTCACACTCTCTCACACTCTCTCACACTCTCTCACACACTCTCAGTCTCACACACTCTCAGTCTCACACACTCTCAGTCTCACACACTCTCAGTCTCACACACTCTCAGTCTCACAGTCTCTCTCTCTCACTCAGTCTCAGTCTCACACACTCTCAGTCTCACACACTCTCAGTCTCACAGTCTCTCTCTCTCACTCAGTCTCGCACTCACAGTCTCGCACTCAGTCTCGCACTCAGTCTTGCACTCACAGTCTTGCACTCACAGTCTTGCACTCACAGTCTTGCACTCACAGTCTTGCACTCACAGTCTCGCACTCACAGTCTCGCACTCACAGTCTCGCACTCACAGTCTTGCACTCACAGTCTCACACTCACATTCTCGCACTCAGTCTTGCACAGTCTCTCACACTCACACAGTCTCTCACTCACAGTCTCACACTCTCACACACAGTCTCACACTGTCTCACACTCACACAGTCTCACACTCACACAGTCTCACACTCACACACAGTCTCACACTCACACACAGTCTCACACACTCACACACAGTCACACACAGTCTCACACAGTCTCACACAGTCTCACACAGTCTCACACAGTCTCACACAGTCTCACACAGTCTCTCACAGTCTCTCACAGTCTCTCACTCTCACACTCTCTCACAGTCTCTCACTCTCACACTCTCTCACAGTCTCACACTCTCACATACAGTCTCACACTGTCTCACACTCGCACAGTCTCGCACAGTCTCGCACAGTCTCGCACAGTCTCGCACAGTCTCGCACAGTCTCGCACAGTCTCGCACAGTCTCACACACTCTCACACACTCTCACACACTCTCACACACAGTCTCACTCTCAAACATAGTCTCACTCTCAAACATAGTCTCACTCTCAAACACAGTCTCACACTCACACAGTCTCACACTCACACAGTCTCACACTCACACAGTCTCACACTCACACAGTCTCACACTCACACAGTCTCACACTCACACAGTCTCACACTGTCTCACAGTCTCACACTGTCTCACAGTCTCACACTGTCTCACAGTCTCACACTGTCTCACAGTCTCACACTGTCTCACAGTCTCACACTGTCTCACAGTCTCTTACTCTCAGTCTCTCTCTCTCACTCTCACAGTCTCTCTCTCACACTTTCACACTCTCTCACACTCTATCACACTCTCTCACACTCTCTCACACTCTCTCACACTCTCTCAGTCTCACACACTCTCAGTCTCACACACTCTCAGTCTCACACACTCTCAGTCTCACACACTCTCAGTCTCACACACTCTCTCTCTCACTCAGTCTCGCACTCACAGTCTCGCACTCACAGTCTCGCACTCACAGTCTCACACTCACAGTCTCGCACTCACAGTCTTGCACTCAGTCTCACACTCTCATTCTCGCACTCAGTCTTGCACAGTCTCTCACACTCACACAGTCTCTCACACTCTCAAAGTCTCACCACACACAGTCTCACACTCACACACAGTCTCACACAGTCTCACACAGTCTCACACACTCACACACACTCACACACACTCACACACACTCTCACACACTCTCACACAGTCTCACACAGTCTCACACAGTCTCACACAGTCTCACACAGTCTCACACAGTCTCACACAGTCTCACACAGTCTCACTCTCACACTCTCTCACAGTCTCTCACTCTCACACTCTCTCACAGTCTCTCACTCTCACACTCTCTCACAGTCTCTCACTCTCACACTCTCTCACAGTCTCTCACTCTCACAGTCTCTCACTCTCACACTCTCTCAGTCTCTCACTCTCACACTCTCTCAGTCTCTCACTCTCACACTCTCTCAGTCTCTCACTCTCACACTCTCTCAGTCTCTCACTCTCACACTCTCTCACAGTCTCACTCTCACACTCTCTCACAGTCTCACTCTCACACTCTCTCACAGTCTCACTCTCACACTCTCTCACAGTCTCACTCTCACACTCTCTCACAGTCTCACTCTCAAACATAGTCTCACTCTCAAACACAGTCTCACACTCACACAGTCTCACACTCACACAGTCTCACACTCACACAGTCTCACACTCACACAGTCTCACACTCACACAGTCTCACACTCACACAGTCTCACACTGTCTCACAGTCTCACACTGTCTCACAGTCTCACACTGTCTCACAGTCTCACACTGTCTCACAGTCTCACACTGTCTCACAGTCTCTTACTCCCAGTCTCTCTCTCTCTCACTCTCACAGTCTCTCTCTCACACTTTCACACTCTCTCACACTCTCTCACACTCTCTCACACTCTCTCACACTCTCTCACACACTCTCAGTCTCACAGTCTCTCAGTCTCACACACTCTCAGTCTCACAGTCTCTCTCTCTCACTCAGTCTCGCACTCACAGTCTCGCACTCACAGTCTCGCACTCACAGTCTCGCACTCACAGTCTCGCACTCACAGTCTCGCACTCACATTCTCGCACTCACATTCTCGCACTCACATTCTCGCACTCAGTCTTGCACAGTCTCTCACACTCTCAAAGTCTCACCACACACAGTCTCACACTCACACACAGTCTCACACTCACACACAGTCTCACACTCACACACAGTCTCACACTCACACACAGTCTCACACTCACACACAGTCTCACACAGTCTCACACAGTCTCACACAGTCTCAGTCTCACACAGTCTCACTCTCAGTCTCTCACAGTCTCTCACTCTCACACTCTCTCACAGTCTCTCACTCTCACACTCTCTCACAGTCTCACACTCTCACACACAGTCTCACACTCTCTCAGTCTCACACACTCACAGGCTCACAGTCTCACAGTCTCACACACTCACGGTCTCACACAGTCTCTCTCTCACACTCTCACAGTCTCTCTCTCACACTCACAGTCTCTCTCTCACACTCACAGTCTCTCTCTCACACTCACAGTCTCTCTCTCACACTCACAGTCTCTCTCTCACACTCACAGTCTCTCTCTCACACTCTCTCACACAGTCTCACACTCTCTCACACAGTCTCACACTCTCTCACACTCTCAGTCTCACACACTCTCAGTCTCACACACTCTCAGTCTCACACACTCTCAGTCTCACAGTCTCTCTCTCTCACTCAGTCTTGCACTCAGTCTCACACTCACATTCTCGCACTCAGTCTTGCACAGTCTCTCACACTCACACAGTCTCTCACACTCTCAAAGTCTCACCACACACAGTCTCACACTCACACACAGTCTCACACAGTCTCACACAGTCTCACACAGTCTCACACACTCACACACAGTCTCACACAGTCTCACACAGTCTCACACAGTCTCACTCTCACAGTCTCTCACAGTCTCTCACTCTCACACTCTCTCACAGTCTCTCACTCTCACACTCTCTCACAGTCTCTCACTCTCACACTCTCTCACAGTCTCTCACTCTCACACTCTCTCACAGTCTCTCACTCTCACACTCTCTCACAGTCTCTCACTCTCACACTCTCTCACAGTCTCACTCTCACACTCTCTCACAGTCTCACTCTCACACTCTCTCACAGTCTCACTCTCAAACATAGTCTCACTCTCAAACACAGTCTCACACTCACACAGTCTCACACTCACACAGTCTCACACTCACACAGTCTCACACTCACACAGTCTCACACTCACACAGTCTCACACTGTCTCACAGTCTCTTACTCCCAGTCTCTCTCTCTCACTCTCACAGTCTCTCTCTCACACTTTCACACTCTCTCACACTCTCTCACACTCTCTCACACTCTCTCACACACTCTCAGTCTCACACACTCTCAGTCTCACAGTCTCTCAGTCTCACACACTCTCAGTCTCACAGTCTCTCTCTCTCACTCAGTCTCGCACTCACAGTCTCGCACTCACAGTCTCGCACTCACAGTCTCGCACTCACAGTCTCGCACTCACAGTCTCGCACTCACAGTCTCGCACTCACAGTCTCGCACTCACAGTCTCGCACTCACAGTCTCGCACTCACAGTCTCACACTCACATTCTCACACTCACATTCTCGCACTCAGTCTTGCACAGTCTCTCACACTCACACAGTCTGTCACACTCTCAAAGTCTCACCACACACAGTCTCACACTCACACACAGTCTCACACTCACACACAGTCTCACACTCACACACACTCACACACAGTCTCACACAGTCTCACACAGTCTCACACAGTCTCAGTCTCACACAGTCTCACTCTCAGTCTCTCACAGTCTCTCACTCTCACACTCTCTCACAGTCTCTCACTCTCACACTCTCTCACAGTCTCTCACTCTCACACTCTCTCACAGTCTCACACTCTCACACACAGTCTCACACTCTCTCAGTCTCACACACTCACAGGCTCACACTCTCACACACAGTCTCACAGTCTCACACACTCACGGTCTCACACAGTCTCTCTCTCACACTCTCACAGTCTCTCTCTCACACTCACAGTCTCTCTCTCACACTCTCTCACACAGTCTCACACTCTCTCACACTCTCTCACACACTCTCAGTCTCACACTCTCAGTCTCACACACTCTCAGTCTCACACACTCTCAGTCTCACACACTCTCAGTCTCACACACTCTCAGTCTCACAGTCTCTCAGTCTCACACACTCTCAGTCTCACAGTCTCTCTCTCTCACTCAGTCTCGCACTCACAGTCTCGCACTCACAGTCTCGCACTCACAGTCTCGCACTCACAGTCTCGCACTCACAGTCTCGCACTCACACACAGTCTCGCACTCACACACAGTCTCACACTCACACACAGTCTCACACACAGTCTCACACAGTCTCACACAGTCTCACACAGTCTCACACAGTCTCACACAGTCTCACAGTCTCACACAGTCTCACTCTCACAGTCTCTCACAGTCTCTCACTCTCATACTCTCTCACAGTCTCTCACTCTCACACTCTCTCACAGTCTCTCACTCTCACACTCTCTCACAGTCTCACACTCTCACACTCTCTCACAGTCTCACACTCTCACACACAGTCTCACACTCTCTCAGTCTCACACACTCACAGGCTCACACTCTCACACACAGTCTCACAGTCTCACACACTCACGGTCTCACACTCACACAGTCTCAGTCTCTTACTCTCACAGTCTCTCTCTCACACTCTTACAGTCTCTCTCTCACACTTTCACACAGTCTCACACTCTCTCACACTCTCTCACACACTCTCACACACTCTCAGTCTCACACACTCTCAGTCTCACACACTCTCAGTCTCACACACTCTCAGTCTCACACACTCTCAGTCTCACAGTCTCGCACTCACAGTCTCGCACTCACAGTCTCGCACTCACAGTCTCGCACTCACAGTCTCGCACTCACAGTCTCGCACTCACAGTCTCGCACTCACATTCTCGCACTCAGTCTTGCACAGTCTCTCACACTCACACAGTCTCTCACACTCTCAAAGTCTCACCACACACAGTCTCACACTCACACACAGTCTCACACTCACACACAGTCTCACACAGTCTCACACAGTCTCACACAGTCTCACACAGTCTCACACAGTCTCACTCTCACAGTCTCTCACAGTCTCTCACTCTCACACTCTCTCAGTCTCTCAGTCTCTCACTCTCACACTCTCTCAGTCTCTCAGTCTCTCACTCTCACACTCTCTCAGTCTCTCAGTCTCTCACTCTCACACTCTCTCACAGTCTCACACTCTCACACACAGTCTCACACTCTCTCAGTCTCACACTCTCTCAGTCTCACACACTCACAGGCTCACACTCTCACACACAGTCTCACAGTCTCACACACTCACGGTCTCACACTCACACAGTCTCAGTCTCTTACTCTCACAGTCTCTCTCTCACACTCTCACAGTCTCTCTCTCACACGTTCACACAGTCTCACACTCTCTCACACTCTCTCACACTCTCTCACACTCTCTCACACTCTCTCACACTCTCTCACACTCTCTCACACTCTCTCACACACTCTCAGTCTCACACACTCTCAGTCTCACAGTCTCTCTCTCTCACTCAGTCTCGCACTCACAGTCTCGCACTCACAGTCTCGCACTCAGTCTCGCACTCACAGTCTCGCACTCACAGTCTCGCACTCACAGTCTCGCACTCACAGTCTCGCACTCACATTCTCGCACTCACATTCTCGCACTCAGTCTTGCACAGTCTCTCACACTCACACAGTCTCTCACACTCTCACAGTCTCTTACACTCTCACACTCTTTCACACACCGTCTCACACAGTCACAGTCTCACACACTCACAGGCTCACACTCTCACACACAGTCTCACAGTCTCACACACTCACGGTCTCACACTCACACAGTCTCACAGTCTCTTACTCTCACAGTCTCTCTCTCACACTCTCACAGTCCCTCACACTCTCACAGTCTCTTACACTCTCACACTCTTTCACACACCGTCTCACACAGTCAGTCTCACACAGTCTCACACTCTCGCAGTCTCACACAGTCTCAGTCTCGCACAGTCTCAGTCTCACACTCTCACAGTCTCTCTCGCAGTCTCACACAGTCTCTCTCGCAGTCTCAAACAGTCCCTCACACTCTCACAGTCCCTCACACTCTCACAGTCCCTCACACTCTCACACACTCACACACTCTCACACACTCTCACACACTCTCTCACTCTCTCTCACTCTCTCACACTCTCTCACACTCTCTCACACTCTCTCACACTCTCTCACACTCTCTCACACACTCTCACACTCTCACACTCTCACACACTGTCTCACAGTCTCACACAGTCTCTCACACAGTCACAGTCTCACAGTCAGTCTCACAGTCACAGTCTCACACAGTCTCACACAGTTTCACTCTCAGTGTCTCTCGCAGTCTCTCTGTCTCACACAGTCCCTCACACTGACACAGTCTCTCACAGTCTCTCACACTCTCACAGTCTCTCACACTCTCTCACACACGCAGTCTCACACACACACAGTCTCACACACACACAGACTCACACAGTCTCACACTCACACACAGTCTCACACTCTCACACACAGTCTCACACTCTCTCTCACACTCTCTGTCTCACTCTCACACAGTCTCACACTCTCACACAGTCACACTCTCACAGTCTCTCTCTCACACACAGTCTCACAGTCTCTCTCTCACACACAGTCTCACAGTCTCTCTCACACTCTCAGTCTCACACTCTCACACAGTCTCACACTCTCACACAGTCTCACACTCTCACACAGTCTCACACTCTCACACAGTCTCACACTCTCTCTCACACTCTCTCAGTCTCACACTCTCTCTCACACTCTCACAGTCTCTCACTCTCTCACAGTCTCACACTCTCTCACTCTCAGTCTCACACACAGTCTCACACACAATCTCACAGTCTCTCTCTCTCACTCAGTCTCAGTCTCTCTCTCTCTCTCACTCAGTCTCACAGTCTCTCTCTCTCACTCTCACACTCTCACACAGTCTCACTCTCACACAGTCTCACACTCTCACACACAGTCTCACACTCTCACACGGTCTCTCACAGTCTCACACACAGTCTCACACACAGTCTCACACTCACACAGTCTCACACTCACACAGTCTCACACTCACACAGTCTCACACTCACACAGTCTCACACTCACACAGTCTCACACTCACACAGTCTCACAGTCTCTCTCTCTCTCACTCAGTCTCACAGTCTCTCTCTCTCACTCAGTCTCAGTTTCTCTCTCTCACTCAGTCTCAGTTTCTCTCTCTCACTCTCACACAGTCTCACTCTCACACAGTCTCACTCTCACACAGTCTCACTCTCACACAGTCTCACTCTCTCACACGGTCTCTCACAGTCTCACACACGGTCTCTCACAGTCTCACACACGGTCTCTCACAGTCTCACACACAGTCTCACACACACTCTCACACACAGTCTCACACACAGTCTCACACACAGTCTCACACACAGTCTCACACACAGTCTCACACACAGTCTCACTCACAGTCTCACACAGTCTCCCACTCACACAGTCTCCCACTCACACAGTCTCCCACTCACACAGTCTCCCACTCACACAGTCTCCCACTCACACAGTCTCCCACTCACACAGTCTCACACAGTCTCACACACAGTCTCACACAGTCTCACACACAGTCTCACACACAGTCTCACACTGTCTCACACTCTCACACACAGTCTCACACTGTCTCACACTCACACACAGTCTCGCACAGTCTCACACAGTCTCACACAGTCACAGTCTCACACAGTCTCACACAGTCACAGTCTCACACACTCTCACACACAGTCTCACACTCTCACACACACTCTCACACACAGTCTCACTCTCAAACATAGTCTCACTCTCAAACACAGTCTCACTCTCAAACACAGTCTCACACTCACACAGTCTCACACTCACACAGTCTCACACTCACACAGTCTCACACTCACACAGTCTCACACTGTCTCACAGTATCACACTGTCTCACAGTCTCTTACTCTCAGTCTCTCTCTCTCTCACTCTCACAGTCTCTCTCTCTCACTCTCACAGTCTCTCTCTCACACTTTCACACAGTCTCACACTCTCTCACACTCTCTCACACACTCTCAGTCTCACACACTCTCAGTCTCACAGTCTCTCTCTCTCACTCAGTCTCGCACTCACAGTCTTGCACTCACAGTCTCGCACAGTCTCTCACACTCACACAGTCTCTCACACTCACACAGTCTCACCACACACAGTCTCACACTTACAGACAGTCTCACACTCACACAGCCTCACACTCTCACACAGCCTCACACTCACACACAGTCTCACACTCACACACAGTCTCACACTCACACACAGTCTCACACTCACACTCAGTCTCACACTCACACTCAGTCTCACACTCACACACAGTCTCACACTCACACACAGTCTCACACAGTCTCACAGTTTCACACAGTCTCACTCTCACAGTCTCTCACAATCTCACTCTCACACTCTCTCACAATCTCTCACTCTCACACTCTCTCACAGTCTCTCACTCTCACACTCTCTCACAGTCTCTCACTCTCACACTCTCTCACAGTCTCACACACAGTCTCACACTCTCACACACAGTCTCACACTCTCACACACAGTCTCACACTCACACAGTCTCGCACTCACACACAGTCTCACACAGTCTCACAGTCTCACACAGTCTCACTCTCACAGTCTCTCACAGTCTCTCACTCTCACACTCTCTCACAGTCTCTCACTCTCACACTCTCTCACAGTCTCACACTCTCACACACAGTCTGACACTCTCTCAGTCTCACACACTCACAGGCTCACACTCTCACACACAGTCTCACAGTCTCACACTCACGGTCTCACACTCACACAGTCTCACAGTCTCTTACTCTCACAGTCTCTCTCTCACACTCTCACAGTCTCTCTCTCTCACTCTCACATAGTCTCTCTCTCTCACTCTCACATAGTCTCTCTCTCTCACTCTCATTCTCACACTCTCACACAGTCTCCCTCTCACACAGTCTCACTCTCTCACTCTCACACACTCACATACTCTCAGTCTCGCACTCTCTGTCTCACTCTCACACAGTCTCACACACAGTCTCACACACAGTCTCTCTCACACACACACAGTCTCTCTCACACACACACACTCTCACACACACACACTCTCACACACACACTCTCACACACACACACTCTCACACACACGCACTCTCACACACACGCACTCTCACACACACGCACTCTCACACACACACACTCTCACACACACACACTCTCACACACACACTCTCACACACACACTCTCACACACACACACTCTCACACACACACACTCTCAGTCTCGCAAACTTGCACGCTCTCAGTCTCGCACGCTCTCAATCTCACATGCTCTCACACTCTCACAGTCTCACAGTTTCACTCTCACAGTCTCTCTGTCTCACTCTCACAGTCTCTCACTCATTCACACTCTGTCTCACACGCTCTCACACTCTCACAGTCTCACACTCTCACAGTCTCTCTCTCTCACTCTCACAGTCTCTTTCTCTCACTCTCACACTGTCTCACTCATCCACACTCTCAGTCTCACTCATTCACACTCTCAGTCTCACACACTCGCACTCTCTGTCTCGCACTCTCTCAGTCTCACACGCTCTCACACTCTCACAGTCTCACACACACACACAGTCTCACACACAGTCTCTCTCACACTCTCTCTCACACTCTCACAGTCTCTCTCACACTCTCACAGTCTCACACTCTCTCACAGTCTCACACTCTCTCACAGTCTCACACTCTCTCACACTCTCACAGTCTCTCTCAAAGTCTCAGTCTCACAGTCTGTCACACTCTGTCTCACAGTCTCTCACACTCTGTCTCACAGTCTGTCACACTCTGTCTCACAGTCTCTCACACTCTGTCTCACAGTCTCTCACACTCTGTCTCACAGTCTCTCACACTCTGTCTCACAGTCTCTCACACTCTGTCTCACAGTCTCTCACACTCTGTCTCACAGTCTCTCACACTCTGTCTCACAGTCTCTCACACTCTGTCTCACAGTCTCTCACACTCTCAGTCTCACAGTCTCAGTCTCTCACACTCTCAGTCTCTCACACTCTCAGTCTCTCACACTCTCAGTCTCTCACACTCTCAGTCTCACAGTCTCACCGTCTCTCACACTCTCTCTCACACTCTCACAGTCTCTCACAGTCTCACACACTCTTACAGTCTCACACACTCTCTCACACTCACATTCTCACACTCTCAGTCTTACACAGTCTCTCTCACTCTCTCAGTCTCACACCCAATCACTCACACACTCAATCACACTCACACAGTCTCACTCAATCACACCCTCACAGTCTCACTCAATCACACTCACACACTCTTACTCTCAATTACACTCTCACAGTCTCACTCAATCACACTCACACTCTCACACAGTCTCACTCTCACACTCAATCACTCAATCACACTCTCACAGTCTCACACACTCACAGTCTCACACTCAATCACACTCTCACACAGTCTCGCAGTCACACTCAATCACAATCACACTCAATCACACTCACCCTCAATCACACTCTCACCCTCAATCACTCACACCCTCTCACTATCATACACACTCTCACTCACACATTCTTACTCAATCACACACACTCACTAACACACTCACTCAATCACTCACATGCAATCACTCAATCTCGCACTCAAACGCAATCACTCACGCGTAATCACACCCCGGGAGCCAGCACGATCCACCTTCCACCATAGTATGTGCAATTACCACACGCATTTCAATTACATGAATGAATGCCAGTCACTCACATTCCGGGAGCCAGCACGATCCACCTTCCACCATAGTATGTGTAATTACCACATGCATTTCAACTATATGAATGAATGCCACAGTGGAGGCATAAGTACAAACACAAACTCATTACAATGACACATAAGTCAACCCCTTATGACTCACTTCTGTGTGTGTGTGCCTCTGTGTGTGCCTGTGTGTTTCTCACTGTGTGTGTTGCATGTCTGTATCACACTCTATGTGTCTGCATGTATGTGTGTATGACTGTCGCTCTTTAAGCATCTCAGTGCATGCGTGTGCATTTGCGTGTGTGTCTCTGTGTTTGTCTCGCATCCATGTGTGTGTGCACTAATTCCCTATATATCCTGACGGGCAACGCCGTCCAACATTGCTAGTATATATATAAAAGAATACGCCTCATTGCATAATTTATGGTAACTCACACACAGAACATAATTTATGTCTCCTCAGAAAACAAACACACATTGAACAGAATGCCTCATTACATAATTTATGTATCATTAGGAGACACAACTCCCATTGGGTGATTCAATGGGGACTTTACTGCTCCCATTGGGTGATTCAATGGGGGCATGTTTATCATACAGGGAGTTGGCCCACCACCTCCAGTCCACCCACCACTATCCAACTGACAAAAAAATATATAACTGCCACTCGCTCCTGAAGTAGGGGACATCAATAACTTCTCCCAGTCCACTCACACTCTCGCTCAGGATCATGACCCCACAAACACACTGTTTCACCTCCCACAGATAATTGTAACCCTCCATACACTGTGTCACCTCCCACAGATAACTGTAACCCTCCATACACACTGTGTCACCTCCCACAGATAACTGTAACCCTCCATACACTCTGTGTCACCTCCCACAGATAACTGTAACCCTCCATACACTCTGTGTCACCTCCCACAGATAACTGTATCCCTCCATACACTCTGTGTCACCTCTCACAGATAAATGTAACCCTCCATACACTGTGTCACCTCCCACAGTTAACTGTAACCCTCCATACACTCTGTGTCACCTCCCACAGATAACTGTAACCCTCCATACACTCTGTCTCAGTACGAGGGTGTAATGTTTCCATAAAATACACTCAGGGATAAACGTAATAGCAACTCTTTTAATTAACTCTTTTCATCTTTTCAGTCAACCTCACAAACTGTCTGTTTTCAACTGTCACTCCTCCACTTCCTGCTTCCTGATTCCCTCTCTTTCTCCTTAAAGGGACAGAGATGCTTTGCTGTATGTTACAGAGGGCAAGCCTCAAACACCACTTTCTATTTGTTCCCTCATCATATTGCTACGTTGCCTCAACTGAAGAGCCACAGTGTGTTATATTGCTATATTACCTCAGGAGGAGTTACTGCTCCCATTGGGTGATTCAATGGGGGGAGTGATTTAAATCATGCAGGGAGTTTGCCTGCCCCCCACTATCCAGCCGGCCCACCACTATCCAAGTAACTGAAAAAACAAAATGGCTGCCACTCGCTCCTACACCACAGACACAAACACATCAGCCAAAAAACACACACAATCACACACACTCACACTCAATCACATACACTCAATCACACACTCACACTCTCAATCACACTCTCACACACACTCAATCATACACACTCACAATAATTCACACACTCACACTCTCTCACTCACTCTCACTCACACATTCACTCACACTCAATCACACACACTCAATCACACACACTCACACTCAATCACACACACACACACTCTCACTCACACACTCCATCACACACACTCAATCACACACACTCAATCAAACACACTCACACTCTCTCACTCACACTCTCTCATTCACACTCTCACACACTCTCACTCACACTCTCACACACACACTCAATCACAGACTCTCACTCTCACTCAATCACACATACTCTCACTCAATCACACACACTCTCACTCACACTCTCACTCACACACTCTCGCTCACACATTCACACACACACACTCTCTCACTCACACTCTCTCACTCACTCTCAAACACCCTCTCTCTCACACTCACTCACACACTCTCACTCAATCACACACACTCACACACTCACTAACACACTCATGCAATCGCTCACACGCAATCACTCACACTCGCACTCACACTCACTCACACCCCGGGAGCCAGCACGATCCACCTTCTACCATAGTCTCACTCACACTCACTCACACCCCGGGAGCCAGCACGATCCACCTTCTACCATAGTCTCACTCACACTCACTCACACCCCGGGAGCCAGCACGATCCACCTTCTACCATAGTATGTGCAATTACCACATGCATTTCAACACTCACACACACTGACTCACACTCACTCACACCCCAGGAGCCAGCACGATCCACCTTCCACCATAGTATGTGCAATTATCACATGCATTTCAACTATATGAATGAATGCCACAGTGGAGGCATAAGTACAAACACAAACTCATTACAATGACACATAAATCACCCCCTTATGACTCACTTCTGTGTGTGTGTGTGTGTCTCTGTGTGTGCCTGTGTGTTCCTCACTGTGTGTGTTGCATGTCTGTATCACATGCTGTGTGTCTGCATGTTGTGCATTGCATGTATGTGTCTCTCTTTATGCATCTCAGTGCATGCGTGTGCATTTGTGTGTGTGTCCCTGTGTGTGTTTGTCTTGCATCCATGTGTGTGCATTAATTCCCTATATATCCTGACGGGCAGCGCTGACCCGTATTGCTAGTATATATATAAATATATATGTTTATATGGTGGATAAGTAAAGGTCTCCTTTTCAAGGTACCTCGTTTTGTCAATACTTTACTTGAGTGCCAAATACTGTATGTTTAGTTTTGACTATAATGCATTGTTGTTTGTACATCTGTTGCCATCTAATGGTCCTACTCTGTGATCTCATGGATATATATATATATATATATATATATATATATATATACACATATACATACAAGTTTAAAAGCCCATGTACATGGTGCCAGGGGCCCCTCTGTTCACTGCCAGTGCTGCAGTCATGCACAGTACAGAGTGTCCAAACGCAATATGGCTGATACGGAGCAGGGCGCTCCTAATTCGGACCGTAATCCTCTGTACAGCACATGACTGCAGCGTGCACAGTCTCTACTGTGCATGACTGCAGTGTGCACAGTCTCTACTGCGCATGATGGCTTCTGACAAACATCCTAGCAAAGTATTATATAGGAGATATATATATATATATATATATATATATATATATATATATATATATATATATATATATATATAATGTAAGGTTTCAATGTAGACTTAAAGGTTAGTACATATATATATATATATATATACACACACACACTTTTTTTTGCAATGTAGCATTTAGTAAAGATTATTCAATTAACTGTATAATGAAGGCGTTTGCAAAGATTGTAAATACAATATTTTTGGTGAAATAAGTAGAAAACTGAAATCGCCCACAAAAGCTCATTTTATGGCAGACTATGTAGTTACTGAAATATTATTAAGTTAGTAAGTGCTATGGACATATACACTGTCTGTTTAATGTTAACCCCTTTTAGTGCTAGAAAGGTATTGCTCACCCATCTGGTTTTGAAATGGATAAAGGAATAGTAATGCTTAATAATTTCTTTGTCTCTTTGCATTTTGATCTATTAGAGTGTGAACGATGTCAGTCAAATCTTTAATACTATTTTTTTTTATTTATTTCATTTCTAAAATCCTCCTTTGTTCCCCTTTCCCTGACATCAGCCTTTGCTTTGGGTGGGGGCTGGTTGACTAGTGAGGGGTTGCTATGGGAACCCAACTGGCAGATCACTCACACAGAGCCGGTGTGTTCTGAGAGCAGTTACATGTCTTAAGTGCATTGACTGAGCATTAGACAGTTAATAGGAAACCTTAAAGGAGTAGTAAACTTTTTTTATGAAAACACATATTTTACAGAGCATTTCCTGCTGAATAAAACAAGGTCAGTCCCATCTCTGTCAGATATTTTATTCAAAATTTATAACAGTTCAAATAATCAGGAAGTGAATTTACTGTGTTTACTTCCTGATAGTTCTAATTGACAGGAAGTGACAGGCAGTTTCTACCACATTCTATGGAGAACTGTATGTCTCTAACTTTTCTGACTTTCCTCTCTATTAGAATCTACCAGGAAACCTAATTAGAATCTGACCACTAGAGGGCACTGCTAATGTAAAAAAACATGGGTTTAAACTGTAATAACTCTGGAAATATAAATCTCTTGGCAGTGGGAGTAACCTTATTTTACTCAATAGGAAAATCCCTACAATATATATTTTTTCATAAAAAAAGTTTACTGCTCCTTTAAACTACTCACACAAAAAACAACCAACTCTGAATGTGTGATATGCCGGATGGTTGTTGAGGAAAGCAGTTGGCTGACCATTCAGGTGGTTCTCAGAAGAGCTGGCTGACATCACAAAAAGGGGAAGGAGGGGGATTTTAAAAATACATAACTAGTGAGTAATAAACACTGTGACTTTTTTTTTACACTCTTTAGTAATTCACAACGCAAGGAGACAAAGTAATTATAAAACATGGCTATGTCTTTAAGTGTATAACAGTGACCAGAACCAGTGATAAAACATAATACCCCCCATTAATTTATTTATGTTGAATTAGCATATTTGTCCAAGTTTCCATTTCACCTATAAAATATTACCAAGTAATGTTTTTCGATTTGTTTGAAACATACCCAGTACTGAAGTGGTTAAAGAACACTATTATAAAAATTCAATTTGTCTAATAACATATTCTCATATTTACATAAATATCAATTCTTTGTTTCTTTATATAAATTAATATGGGTGACATAATATTCATTTTTAGAAGATGGGGAAGCTTTTTTCCTACAACCCATCTTAAGGCTGATGTACATAAGAAGAACTGGTGTTATCCTGGGGCCATTCATCCTATATAATAATTTGCTAAATGCATGTTTGTCAGAAGCTGTCATGCGCAGTACAGCTGGCTGTGTGTGCTGCAGTCATGTGCAGTACAGACTGCCTTCGGTGTGCAGAGAGGACTACAGTCTGAATTTGGATTGGCCCTCTCTGTTATCAGCCATGACACGGGCAGTCTCTACTGTGCATGACTGCACCGTGGCCATTGCTGGGTGGCACTGTGGTCCGTGTACACAGGATCTTCAACTAGTTTGATCATAAAAATATACATTCCCATTGATTTAAACAGGTCTTTTAGCTTCTTGAAAGCTAGGGAGGTCTTTAACACAGTGATACACAAGGCAGGGGGTTAAACTTGTACCCTATGGTACAAGTTATCTTGCTTCAGAATTGCTCAAGTTTTTTTAACTATACCCTCCTAATTATTTTCAGGTAATATGAATGTGGTCTACTGTGTTAGACATAGTAGGAAATTATGATTAAATGATATATTACTTTCTCCAGTCCATGAGCGGGTAACATGAGGCCCCTCAGCTTCTTCTGGACCACAGCTTCCATCATCCCCCATCAGCCATTGGATGGTGAAAGATGATGGGAGTTGTATTTCAGCAGCAGTTGGATGAACCTCATGAACAGGTAGTAGGAAACATCTAGCTCTTGAGCTGTTAGCTGGTCAGGGATGAAGAGCATTGCAGTTTACAACAGCTTGAGAGCAAAAGCTTGCAAATCCCTGTTCTCATGGGAATATAGAGGCTCATTATCAGAACAGACAGTAAGACAGCAAGCTATTTACATTTCACCCCTCTCTCTAGATATACCCACCATAGTTGCAGCCCTCCTTATAGGGAATTGTTGAACATGCAGCCTTCAATAATATATGGGTTTGACATCCCTGGCTTTGGGTATTCATTGTATCATTACATTTATCTTAAATAAAGTTTGCAAATGTGTTAAACAAAGAGTACTTTGCCTGTACTGATCTTGTTCATCTTGTTTATATAGTCTAAAAATATGGTAATTTGTTGTTTTGCGTAATTTGTCATAAAACTGTTAATGAACTAAAGCATAGCTACCAATAATATATATTTTATTTTATATATTTATCTATTTATTTATAATAAGAAATGGAACCATTTACCTTAAGCCATACAGTACTTAACTCCTTGAATAGTAAAATAAATCCTCTAATGCTTTGCTTAGCAATATGTTGTAGATGTCTCTAAGATTCAAGCAAGGTGTTACTAGGGAAAAACTGTAGTGTTCCTTGACAATAAAGAAGAACAGTGTCACAGGCTGAGTGCCTTTTTATGGTAACAGAGCTCAGCGGTGACTTGTTATATCCTTAATCAAGTACAGTTCCTAATTAGAATTGCTTATAATAATTAATAATTATCTATAATAAAAGGTACATGAAAGTATTTATCATTTAATCAACAACTGTATACCATATACATACATATATTATATGTTTGTATGGTGGATAAGTAAAGGTCTCGTTTACAAGGTACCTCGTTTTGTCAATACTTTACTTGACTGCCAAATACTGTATGTTTAGTTTTGACTTTTGAATATTAAAGTAACAATTAACAATGATTTTATTTGTAGCTTATGCACAGGAATGCAATTATGAAGGCATATAAATCTGTACTCTCATCTACCTCATGAGAAGGGATGGGAAAAATGTTCTGCCTCTAACCAAATTCGGATAATAATGGCACCTCCCACCTGGCGAATAATTTGTAGGTGATATCACCTATAAATCTTGAGAAAGCAGCAGTGCATGCTGCGAAATGCATTGAACTGTAGGTTTTTATATTATTTTATATATTTGATGTCAAGTGATTTTTATTTAAATAAATATATTTTTGAAGAATCTGGATACTGTAGGAACGGTTTCTGTTTTTAATCCTTTTCAGTGTGGAGAAGAGCATCTGGCTGTAAGCACTGGCAGAGATGGTAGAATATTCACTGCAAGTTTAAATTGCTATATATATATGTATATACATATAGACAGCCTCTATACCATGTGAGTGTGATATATATCTTTTATTGTTATATTTTACAGTGTGATAAGGCACTATTGCCCCCCCCTTTTTTTTTCTTCTGTTTTTGTTCCATGTATGGCTTTGAGAGTGAAGTGTCTGAGGATAGCAGCCAAATTATAGAGTTTTAAAGAAGTTGACGGGGAACAGCTAATCAATACCCTGAGTTTGTTTAGCTTTTGTTCATATACGTTCATCTCCGGCATATTCTTTTCTGAGTACCTGTCTGTTGGTGATGGGTTGGTGATCATCAAAATTAGTATCAAAGATATTATGCAAAGAAACTCCTCTGTTCTTTTCTCTCTCTCCATATACTTATTTGCATAACAAGCCTGAGGAATCACATCAGAGATAATTTTTTTCACTGAAGCTTGTTAGAGTCACAAACCTTGAGGAATCAGTGATTTGTAGGACTTAGGCTTGTTAGAAACAAGTGGGCAAAAATGTTTTTTTTTTTTTTAGCCCTCTGGTTTGTGTAGAAAGAACAAGCCCTGAGGAAAAAAAAAGCCCTACTGGACTAGAGCCAGCAGGTCATGTTATGGTAGCCAGTGGCAAATCGCCTGTAGGATGATTAGGAAGCTCCAAGGTAATGGGATCAAAAACAGCAGTGATAACATGAAGATGATCATGGTTTGACTTGCCACTAATACCAGGGATGAGTCTGAGGTAGTAACAGCACCACAACTAGCCCTCACCACTTCAAGTATGTGTAGAAAAATAATTGGCCAATAATACTTCTCCACCTGCCCCTCCTAAAAATCATGGGTATGTTGTTGGAATATAATTATTTCCTTTGAGAGCAGGAAGGAACTGTGCCTCACACTGGCAACTGCAATGTGCGAGGTGTGTATGTAGTAAATAAGGGAAGGACTAGGAACAATGGGCACATCTGCAGTCACATCAAATACCTGGCACAATTCTAACTAAACACCATGACACTTAGGGTCCCCAATGTGAAATCATCCAGCCAAAAACCAAGTACTGATGCTGTTACTATGCCTCTTGTCTACACCCCGCTAAGGAACGTGACAACTTGCAGTTCTAAGAGTAATGATGAACCCTCCCTGCCACCAGCTTAGCATATTCTGTGGGATGGAATCTCCTTAGATGCCTCTTCATGCCCTGGTTACAATTTCCTCCACCACATTGCCATGTTTTGTCAGATCACCACACAGTTTACAATGGGTGGACACGAACTGCCGCATCCTGACATCTACAGAATGGCTATCAGTTGGTGGGGAAGATAACAATGAATGAAGTGGATCACCAGAAGATATAGTTACATCTTCCTGAGACCAGACCCTAGCACAAGAAGGTGATGATGAGCCAGCTGTTTTGCTCGCCATCAAAACGTTCAGGCTCTGGCTGGGTTTCTCTATCCTTCCTCCTCTTCGATTTCCACCTCGCCTCTTGTTGCCTTTGGGGAGAGTCCGGGGGTACAGCAAAAATGGTGCCCAATTTCTTTGGTGGGGTTTAGCTTGAACATGCTTCACATAAATGTCATGCTCTCTGTGTTTCATATGTATTATGAATGTGGTTGTGCCAAGGTGCATTCCCTCCCTTTTCCTTTTCACTGACTTGTCACAAACCATGCACAGTGCTGTCTCTGATGACTGCACTGTGCCTGCCGCAAGAGAAAAATAGTCCCACACCCAGGACCCTCCTCCTCCACATTTCCCTTCACTGGCTGGGGCAGGGGGTGATGATGCTGCTGTTGCTGCTACTGCCTCAGAATCAGCACCTCAACTAGGACCAGGAATATTGCTGCTGGCAAGTGGAACCTGTCCTTGTCCCAAATCACTATTGCTGGATCCCATTCCCACTGTGTCCACTGTGGTCTGTGGCTCACTAGCCTGCTCCTCATCATTCTGCTACCTTTGCAACTCAGCAGCAGAAAACTCAACAAAGTCACCAATCTCACTGCTGGTGGTGATGGTGATACCCATCCCCATATCTGTCTCCCATTTCTTCTCAGTTTGGGATAAAAAGGCCATTAATGTCTCTTCCACCCCAGCCACTCTGCCATCATCCTCATTATCATCATCAACACCATTCCTTCTTTGCTGATGTTGCACTGTTACAGTCTCACCGGTTTTAGGTGATGACAACTGTGACAGAGGGTCCCCCTAATGTCATACTTGCCATCTTTTAAGCTGAAGAAGCCAGACTGGCAGCACTAGCAGCAGGTATTGGCAGTTGATTTGTGCTCATTGTGGCAATATTATTGCTGTTAGCCACTATTTCTGCCTTCCTCAGTATAGGGACAATGCCGTATTGGGGAGGGGAATCACAGTGTCAGGGGAATGTTGTGGAATCCATTGACTGCTAGTCTGGCTGCTCCCGATCACTTCCTCTACCTCCTCAGCATCAGCAGGAGGATCTACTGTGGTCACGGTAGTCCAACCTGCTGCTTCACTATCACTATCTGCAACCACATCTTTTTCAGTCTAGTCTTCCTCACTAATAGTATCACCCCCTTCCTCACTCTTAACACAGTGAGTCTGTATCTGCGGGATCTTAGTAGTAGTAGTAGTAGCAGTAGTAGTAGTAGTAGGGGCTGGACTGCTTGGGGATGGCAAGTTTGACTTAGGGTCCTCTGATGTCAAACTTGGCATCTCCTTCTCCCTCCCTCTTGAATCAGAGCATCCAGATACTTCAATGCTTGTAGTGGTCACTTCTTCTTCATCCTTAGACTCACGAGATGCATAACAGTCCTTCCAGCTCCTCCTTGTATTTATATTCCAGGTGCTCATAAAGATAGCACACACTGTGATCCTCTCCTGCCTCAATTTCGCTATATAAATCACAGAACAACAGCCTACCACTACCCCCTCTCTTTCTAGCTGCTTGTATTGTGTTTCACTTTATAGAAACTTCACATTTTTATAGCAAAAACTTGAAGAACATGTAAGTAAAGGGGCAAAAAGTTTGTTGCCATTGAAAAAATAGCAAACATTTTTTGGCAATGGGTGAGAACGGCAAATATTTTAATCACTTTATATAGAGTGGATTCTACCATGAAATAGTGGACCACCACATGGTTTTTGCTGATTTTTTCATGGGAGCATGACAGGACCTTATGCCCACTCTTACTCATGAAGAAGTTCAAGAACAAAATGAATACTCCTTGCACTTCTAGTTTCAAATCACAAAGTGAAAAATAAAGGAAATACAACACCTTGTGAAAAAAGTACTTTTAAGACAATAAAATAATGGTAGGTATATATTCCTTGTATGGTTTGAGAGCACGTATTTCTTTGATGTTCTGTCTAGTGATAGGAACTGTCACAACTCGGGGGGTTATGAAACTACCTTCACAGCTCATTTTCTGTTCTTGGACTAGTAATTATGCAACTGTACTTAGAGTTAGGTATGAGGGCCTATTATGAGTTTAGGGCATTTCTCCACACATACTCCGCTATTGTGAAGACTTTAAAGGGATAGCCGGGGAATCCTCTCAGTGAGCAAGCAGCAGCTCTGCAGGAGTCCTGAGATCGCATTATAGAAACAGAAATCCTTCACTAAAATGGTCTTTTATGTGTGCTTGGTTTGAAAGCACACGTGGAAGACCATTTTAGTGAAGGATTTCTGTTTCTATAACAAGATCTCAGCACTGCTGCAGAGCCGCTGCCTGTCCTGGGACCGGATTTCCCTTCTCTCAGCTAGAACGCTGACATCAGGGGAAAGACAAAAAGAGGGAACTTTGAAAGCGGATTTCTCTCAAACCATAAAGGTTTGAGAGTTGCCGCTGGTATTGTTGAATTCAGAATTTTAAGGGCTACAACATGGACAATAGTAATAATGAAGTATTATTATCCCTTTAATCTGAGCAAGGTCAAATGCCTTCCCTGTAGCAAGAACAGGAAAATGGACAACATTATAGTACTTTTCCTGTAAGCCTTGTTGTCATTTAGTGTTAAACAAAACACAGATGAAATAAATGCCTTCTCACTGGGCTCCCCTTTGCATAATCTGTATACAAATGATAATTGTTGGTGTAAGCAGGTTAGTAGATGGGAATTAGGCTGGTCTAGAACAAACAAATTGGTTTTAGTTCCTATTTTAACATGGATTTGTATTAGTATGTCCCCCATCTCCCATTTTTTATGAAAATGACAAAATACTGCTAATTGCTTTAACACTGCTGTTCCTTTAAAACAGTACTATCTCAATAACAGGGCAGCAAAGGAAAAACTGGAATATATATGCCTAGGGTATGAGAAGTGCAATATCATGTAGGGAAAGAAACAGATGTTTATATTATTTCAATACGATTTTATAAGCATTTTATCTCATGCTATACATTATATTAAACATGTATGACATCCTTTCAGTTGTGAATGAGAATGTACAGCATAACTCAGAGATCAGGGAAGTGATCTACAACATGTCACTGTCAAAGTGACAGAAGAAAAGAAGATGGCATATTTGATCAGGCATGAAAAGTAAAGATCCAAATCGTCTGTGAGTTTGAACTGGATGAAGGGCAGGTAATTCTCCATTACTAATCATGAATAACTATAAACATTGACACCGCTCTTAGGTGAGAATTGACCTCTGTCTCAAAGATACATTTTTTTATTCCCCAATGGACTGTAGAAATTTAATTTAATATGACATGAAATAAATCTCTCTTAACTGTCTGTTATTCCATGAAAAGGGTTTATCAAATGATTTTTTTTAGATTCTGTACTGTGCAAAAGTTTTAGGCAGGTGTGAAAAAATGCTGTAAAGGAAGAATGCTTTTAAAATAGACATGTTAATAGTTTATTTTGATCAATTAACAAAATGCAAAGTGAGTAAACAGAAGAAAAATCTAAATAAAATCGATATCTGGTGTGACCACCATTTGCCTTCAAAACAACATTAATCCTTCTAGGTATACTTGAACAATGTCAGGGATTTTGTAATCAGGTGTATGATTAAACAATTTTACCAAACAGATGCTAATGATCATCAATTTAATATGTTGGTTGAAACACAATAATTAACTGAAACAGAAACAGCTGTGTAGAAGACATAAAACTGGGTGAGGAACAACCAAACTCAGGTAACAAGGTGAGGTTGCTGAAGACAGTTTAATAAAAGTCATATACCATGGAAAGACTGAGCACAGCACCAAGACACAATGTATTTATACTGCATCATCAAGGTCTCTCTCAGGCAGAAATTTCAAGGCAGACAGGGGTTTCCAGATGAGATGTCCAAGCTCCTTTGAAGAAGCACAAAGAAACAGGCAACGTTGAGGACCGTAGACACAGTGGTCAGCCAGAAACTTAGTGTGGCAGATGAAAGACTCAACATATTTACTTCCCTTCACAGTCGGAAGATGTCCAGCAGTGCCATCAGCTCAGGATTGGCAGAAAACAGTGGGAAACTGGTAAGCCCTTCTTCTGTCCAGAGAAGTCTGGTCAGAAGTGGTCTTCATGGAAGACTTGCAGCTAAAAAGCCATACCTCCAATGTGGAAACAAGGCAAAGCGATTCAACTATGCATGCAAACACAGGAACCGGGGTGCAGAAAACTGGCAGCAGGTGCTCTGGACTGATGATTCAATATTTTAAATATTTGGCTGTAGCAGAAGGCAGTTTGCTCACCAAAGGGCTGGAGAGCGTTACAAGAATGAGTGTCTGTAGATAACAGTGAAGCATGTTGGAGGTTCCTTGCAAGTTTAGGGCTGCATTTCTGCAAATGGAGTTAGGGATGTGGTCAGAATTAATGGTATCCTCAATGTTGAGAAGTACAGGCAGATACTTATCCATCATGCAATACCATCAGGGAGGCACCTAACTGGTCCCAAATTTATTCTGCAACATGGCAATGACCCCAGACATACAGACAAAATCATTAAGAACTATCTTCAGCGTAAAGAAGAAACAAGGAGTCCTTGAAGCCATTCTTACTTTGAAGCATTTTTTAACAACCGCCTAAAACGTTTGCACATTACTGTATGTTTTCTTGTGTTTTAACTTTTTGCACTACTACATTTGGATTTTAAAGCACCTCTTTTTAATATACCCCCATTTATCATAATTTGGGCAGAAATCCCTAAATATCTTTGAATCGGTTCCAAGCAGAATTAATTTTTATCTCAGAGGCATACATGATTCTTTGATTCAAGACTCTAGGACCCAAAGCTCCTCCCACTAAATGTTTTGTTTGTCAGAAAACCTCAGTGGGAGGAGTCTGGAGTCCTGCAACAAGAATAATGTCTGCCTCTATGGTCATAGTATTAATTAAATATTAATTTTGGTGACCCAATCCATGCATGATTGATTCATAGTGGTCTTTAGAATTTTTGAATCATATTAAGGTAAGTGGGAGATTATTTTTAAGAAGCATTGGTGTTCCTTTCATTTTACGTTGATATACTTAATGCCAAGACACAATCCTCACCTGTGACTGATCTTTTTCTCTGTATACGTCGGCACCCCAGACGAGTGTTTTCTGATATCCAGTGGGATTTATTGCTCTGTCTTCCTGCCTATATAATTCAGTTATGCACTCACCTTGGCCATATTTGAGACATTGTATGAATCTATAGTTTTATATATTTTTTAAATTGCAATTAATTATTTTTAGGATTTTTTAATTTAATTTTATTTATTAATACATTTATTTTATTCATTCTCATGGGCTTTTACTCTGTAATTATGAGAATAACCAAGTTCATGTATACTTTTTGAGTATACTTTTTACTAGACTTAGATATCTTGTGCAAACTCCAAAAAGAAGCTGTGGCGCTACGAATTCCTGTATTTCTTTAAAGTCTAACTGACTACCCAAATCTATAAAAAATAGATAAGAGAAAATTAAATATTGAAGTCCTAAAACCAGTTCAAAAAAGATTCTCCTGGAATTTCTCCAAAATATTCCAATGAGCGTTCCAATATAATTCTTCAAATGGGATTTTTTCTTCCCTTCTCTCTTTTTAGTTCGGTCGCAGCCCCTTGAAGTGTACCGGTGCAGTACACCAAGAACTTATTGTCTCTAGAAAAAAACACAAGAAAAAGGGCGCAGACCCTTCTAAGAGAGTATCTGTATATATGCAATGTAGGAATAGGCCCCCACATATAAAAACTCACCAGATATTGATGAGTAATTGGCTCTTCCAGGTGCTCATAGTCCTCCGTTTTCGATTATATTGGCTGACTATTCATGAAGTATAGATCTCCGGATTGTATCCAAAAGGATTATTGAGACCAAAATCCAATATTAAAAGGGTATTTTATTCGAAAGTTCATAAAAGTAAAGTATAATGATCAAACAAACTCCCAACGTGTTTCGTGCTACTATTGGCACTTCTTCAGGGGCTTATAAATTATAGTATTATCACGAGCTTTGTACCTACTTTTATGAACTATGAGCACCTGGAAGAGCCAATTACTCATCAATATCTGGTGAGTTTTTATATGCGGGGGCCTATTCCTACATTGCATATATACAGATACTCTCTTAGAAGGGTCTGCACCCTTTTTCTTGTGTTTTTTTTAGATATCTTGTGCGCTGTCTCCTTTTCTTCTTTTCCTTTATTAAGAGCACCCTTTTTCTGGTTTGGATTCTCTTAGTCAGTGATGACTGTGGTCCTCGGTGGAATGGAGCACCTCTAATTCCAGTGGAAGTTGTGATATTAATGGAGCTTTTATTGAGTCTTGTTTGCTAACTGCTATACAAATACATGTTTGCCAACTTGTTTGTGAGTGTTCCAACTATTTTAATTTTTTTTTAGATTTCTTATAATTTGTATCACACTATTATGTTCTTATTTCTATTTCTGAGTAAATCATCTCTCAAGCATTATCTGATTTGATATGTATTTTTTGATTTTATGTTTGTGATTCATGGGTGGTGCATATATTGTGTCGATTTTAATAGATCAAGAGTTGCTTTACCCGCTGTTCTTTCAGAGACAGTATCAATGAAGAGGGTCAAAGTTGCATCATACTCTGCAGGCTCCTGTAGCTGCTTGATTATAGCATCCACATAAATTATAGGCTCCTTTAGTTGCTTGATCATAGTGTTTTGGGATCTTAACTCAAAAGTAGCTATGTAGGTGAGAATTATAAGGATGATATTGGGTGCTGTTACAAAAGTTGATACAGGTCCAGGGAAAACTCTCATGATATAAAGTCCTCTGTGCCCAAGGGAATATTTGTCATGAAATGATATAGAAAAGAAAAGTCTTTTTATTTAGCAATAAAACTGAAGCAATTCTGAAGTTCAAAGGCAATTCTTTCATGCAAAGGTAGGGTAAGTTCACAGCTAATGTATTCTATGAATACTAGCAGCCTTAAAGTGAAGGCACATTTTTTTAAGAATACAACACCACCTGCAGGAAAAATAATGCTTGATTCTAATTGTGGTGAGTACATTTTTAACACTAAGTCCAAGGGAGAGCTGTCATTGTCTGTAATAGTTTGAAGGGTAGATTTTAATGGTAGAAACCATTTCAACTTAAGTCAATTTCCAGCTTCTTATCTGCAGTCAAATTCTATATTTCTATGTTTTAAAGGGATAGTAATACTTAAAATGTAAAAAAAATATGTTGTAGGGGTTATTCCTCTGAGTAAAACAAGAGTACTCCCACTGCTGAAAGGTGTTTCATTCAAAAGTTATTGATTTTCAAAGTTGAATTTTTTAGGTGCAATATCACAGTGGCCTGAAATTGTACAGTGGCGCTGTTGCTACACCATCCTATGGAGATTTATGGTCCCGGGACCAGAGCTGTCCATAGGATCGTGTAGCAACAGCGCCATTGTACAATTTCAGGCCACTGTGATATTGCACCTAAAAAAATCAACTTTGAAAATTAATAACTTTTGAATAAAACACCACTCAGCAGTGGGAGTACTCTTGTTTTACTCAGGGGGATAAACCCTACAACATATTTTTTTTTACATTTTAAGTATTACTATCCCTTTAAAAAAGAAAATTTGTTCTCCACAAGAATATTTTTATTGGGAAAAAAGCAGCACTCACTGGACTTAATGATGGGTTTATTATGTGGTCAATATTTTGGTGATCATGGTCACCTTTTTAAAGAAACATACTCATTTTATACACACAGATATATATATATATATATATACCTTCCTGACCATATCGTATTACACAGTAACTAACAAAACAAATGGTGTTGCTTATCAGCTTAGTATTCTTTTATTATTCTTTATTTATATAGTACCAGCTTATTCTGCAGCCATTTCAATTATCAATCAAACCATGCCACCACAAATGCACTGTAGCAATACCAAAAAGTATTCAGCACATCACTCAAGGAAATGCAATTGCATATTTAAAATACTTATCTTTTCCATCTATCCTCAAACTCCCACACTATCCCTCATGAACCACGCCATTGCAAATTACTTAAAATTCCTTGCTGTTTCATCTACAAATCAACACATGCCACCACAAACATATTGTAACAAACCACAAGACTACTTAGCAAATCACTAAAGTAATTACACTTGCCTCAGCACTTACTTATAATACTGGTCTATTTCGTCTCTCCTCCAAACCATCTCCTCCTCTGCATGAAGAAGTGAAAGGAGTTTACATAGATTTCAAGCATTGCACTCCAGTGGGTGCATTCTATAGTATGTGACTTGAATTCACCCCCTTTATTCAGGTGTTGTACTGGTGCCCACTGGGAGTTTGTGCTCATACTTCAAGACCTGATCTACAGTCCTGATCCTGCTGCTGGGTTTTCTGAAAAGTAGAGTGGTCCCGTCCAGTTGCTACACTATAATGAACCAGAGCAGTAAACAGTCTAACCAGTCATCCAAGATGGACATATTTTATGACGACAGTTAACCAATTCCTCCACTAGACCCTCCCCCTCTAGCACTCCATCCACCTCAGTCTCACTCCAGGCTATCTGCTCCTGATCTGGATGTTAAGTTTCAGGAGGTCTAAATGCTATTAATAGCTGTCAGACAGCTCTTACTACTAAAATGTATCTAGTTTGAACCAAAATAACCTTCGAAGGGCTGATATGCAGCAGTAGCATATGTAAACTCAGGTGGTAGAGTGAAGGGTCTCTGATTTGCATGATGCTACAGCACATGTGAATCTGGACTTGGTGCAGCTCTCTTCCACATTGCATGTTTCCATTCTTTTTTCTCATGGATAGTATAATAGGGGTGTCAGGGTCTCATAGCATGCCATTCTGTGTGGTGTGAGAGACAGGGAAAACCCCATATATTTTAGAGAGTTTGAATAGACAAATAAATCAAAGTCGGAGTGTAGTTAAGGGGCCTTGTAGGAGCCTCTGTGGGGCATCTGGAGGCATTCTGGGAGGGCAAGAATTAAGGAAAAAAGGAGGTTTACCAAAAATATGCAATAATCTTGGTTGACTGAGGCAGGCAGCTGTTATCCAAGTTTCTTCCTGATCTGACAGTTATGTGTGATAGGGGAGTATAGGGTGTGTGAAGGCAACAAAGGAGGTTTACCCCAAATATCCCCAAATTTTGTGTGACTGAAAAGACACTGACAGCTGTGATCCAAGTTCCATCCACCGGTGGTTCTCTGTGTTGGGGAATTTGGGGGTGTGACAAGTGAGCAGTGGCACCACCTGCGGGAAAAATAATGCTTGATTCTAATTGTGGTGAGTACATTTTTAACACTAAGTCCAAGGGAGAGCTGTCATTGTCTGTAATAGTTTGAAGGTATAGCGGAGGCAACACAAATAGGATACTGGCAAGTGACCAGAGCTACTCGCAACTCAGATTCCCAGATGATCTAAGGAATGACAGGCCAGGCAGGCGCTGTAGTGGAAGTCACTGAGTAACGAGAGTGAAAGTAACGGGCTCAGGGTACACACACACAGAAGGGTCAGAAGCCAGAATGCCAGATCGGTACACACGTAGGTAGTAGCCAGTCCTAGTCAGCAACGGAAATGGGTTCTCAGCCAAAGCCAGGTCGGTACACACCGAGGTAGTCTGCCAGTCCTAGTCAGCAATGGAAGAGGGTTCTCAGCCAATGCCAGATCGGTACACATGGAGGCAATCTGCCAGTCCTAGTCAGCAATGGAAATGGGTTCTCAGCCAAAGCCAGGTCGGTACACACGGAGGTAGTCAGCCAGTCCTAGTCAGCAATGGGAAGCAAAAACTCAGGAGCGACAGGAGCGAGGTCAGGCGAGCCGTATCATACACGGAGCAGGAACATGCAGCAACTCAAACGCTAGGTACAGGTACACCACGAAAGGGCACTGAAAGAATGACAGGACCTGGTTTAAAAAGGTTAGCCCTGGGCGGAGCTAGAATCAAATGGCCAATAAGGATCGTGCCGGGTGAAACCCGGAAGTAGCAATGTCGTCCTGCAGCTAAGATCATGGGCACCGTGATAGCCCAAGAGTGATGTGTAAAGTAAAACCAGACAGTTCACTGGAGAAAGTCAACCAGGGCATGATGCCTGGGAGGACGAAGAAGCGCCATCATCCTCAGGAGACGTATGGGCTCTGCGTTTTTTTTGGAACAGGCCTCCACTTCTCCCTTTTCAAGGCCACAGGGGTTCATTGTATCACCGTCCCATCCTCCACACTTTCCGGTGTGGTTGATAATTGTATGGCCTCTGCAAAATGCTTTCATATTGCCTTAGAAGCGAAGGATGTGTACAATTCCATCTCTGTGGATCAAGAGTTTCAGCAGATAACCCCATTTGTATTTTATGTCAGACGCTGTCAGCGCTAGGGTAAGCGGTTGTAGATCCCTTCTCCATTGGGAGGTCAGAAGTGAAAAGTCCCTGAAAAAATTCAACGTGGTAGTCTCAAACACAACTGGATGTTGGCTTTGGGTCTTGGTCAATACTTCTTCCTTGACCGGGTAGTTACTAAATTTCATGATAACATCTCGTGCTGCATCAGGTGGAGCTTTTTTTGGCTTTCTCAGCTGATGAAATCTCTCCAGGCCTATAGTAGATGTGTCATCTATTTGCAGTATCTGCCGAAACATATTTTTGGAGATAGCGTGGTAAATAAATATCCAACACTGTTTCAGGGATTTCTCTGATCTTTAAGTTATTTCTCCTGTTCCTATTTTCCGTATCGTCAATCTTGACTATGAGATCAGTGTTTTGGTGATGTAGAAAGTCCAGCTTCTTGGAAACTGTCACGGTATTTGAAGACTCTCAGACTTAAGGTTTGGTAAAAACTTAACTTTATTAAAAGTTAAAGGCAGTCCCCGTAGGGTAAACATACATAACAATACAACAGTAATAGATGATACAATAGGTTCTATCGGCCTTGCCTAAACACCGGGCAAGGCAACCCAGGTGACAGTAGTAATGACAGGCTCTACCGGCCTTGCCTATACCGGGTAAGGCAACCGTGAGATGACATATACCGGTTCTACCGGCCTTACCAATAACAGGCAAGGCAGCCCAAAGGAATGCGGAATGGAGGCTCTACCGGCCCTGCCAATACCAGGTAAGGCAACCTTAAAGATGGTGAATTACAAGGTTCTACTGGCCTTACCAATACCGGGCAGGGCAGCCCAAAGAAGTACTGTAGTAGGCTCTACCGGCCCTGCCAATACCGGGTAAGGCAACCCACAGGATAATAACGTACAAGGTTCTACCGGCCTCACTAATACCGGGCAGGGCATCCTGAACGAGTAGACCAGCTGTCAGATGACTAGGACAGCAGAGAGAATAGGTATAGAGGTCTTACTCAGCAGAATTCTATTGCCAGGGATAATCAGACAACTGCAAAGGAGTGGACAGCGACTGACCACAGTACTGGAGATACGGGAGCAAACCAACGTCCGCACGTTGGGACTAACGGTAAATAGCGCCAGCAGGTAATGGAGTAAACCAGTGTCCGCACGCTGGGACCAACAGGGATGTCTCAACCAGGTTTAATGGAGTTAACCAACGTCTGCACGCTGGGACCAACAATGTATATTGCAACCAGGTTTAGTGGAGTAAACCAGCGTCCGCACGCTGGAACCAACAATGAGTATCGCAACCAGGTTTAGTGGAGTAAACCAGCGCCCGCGCGCTGGAACCAACAATGTGTAACGCTACCAGGTTTAGTGGAGCAAACCAGCATCTGCACGCTGGAACCAACAATGAGTATCGCAACCAGGTTTAGTGGAGCAAACCAGCGTCCGCACGCTGGAACCAACAATGAGTATCGCAACCAGGTTTAGTGGAGCAAACCAGCGTCCGCACGCTGGAACCAACAATGAGTATCGCAACCAGGTTTAATGGAGTAAACCAGTGCCCGCGCGCTGGAACCAACTATATGTATTGCTACCAGGTTTAGTGGAGCAAACCAGCGACTGCACGCTGGAACCAACAATGTATCTACAATAGCGAGGAGAACAATGTCGCCGGAGCGACAGCTGGAACTGGAGACTCAGGAACTCGTAAGGATTAACCCGCGAGGTGCTGGAACACAGGAACACCGGAATACAGGCACACAGGGACACTGGAACGCTGGAACACAGGAACGCTAGCATACAGGAACACTGGAACACCGGAACACCGGAACGTTAATGTACAGGAACACTGGAACACCGGAACGCTAATGTACAGGTACACTGGAACACCGGAAAGTAGCATACAGGAACACTAGAACTGGCCCTGAGACCTGAGAAGCAGGTCAGGCAGAGTGGAGTCAGAAACACCACGAAAGGGCAACCTGGAAGTGCTCAGCCTGGGTTTAAAAAGGCTGTGTGAGGAGGACTAATCACAGACAGCCAATCGTGAATACTTAACAAGTGACAGACACAGCACAGCACGAATCACAGGCACCGTGATAGAAACATCTATTATAAAGGCATGCCAGTACTCAGAGTCTTCCTCTATGGCAGAAACTCGGTCTCCCACTTGTGAGATGTTGCCTTGACAGTTTTGAGTTCCTCCCTGAGGAATGATTTCAGGTCGACAAGCAAGTTTTGGATGTCGAATTTAGTGGACGGGCCTTCTAAGATGTCAGAGTCAGCAGTAGCCAACCGTAGAGCAGAGAGGTCACTTCTCTCTTGAAGATTTCCTGAGGCCTCAGGTAATAGCGAGGAAGTCACCATCTTGCTTGTCTCACTAGGCACAGGACCCTGTGACTTAGGCGGGCAGAAACGTTGCATATAGGAATCCTTCTTCTGGTGCTTATGTCATGCCATAAAACAGTCCCAGAAGACTATAGGGTATGCCGGACAAGTTATCTTGGGTTCAATTGCTGTTCTCACAGGTATATTTGCCAGCTATTGAATGATCTTCACGGAACTAAGCTAACACACAGCCATCTTCCAGGCTGTCCAAGCCATGCCCCTCTGATACATTTTTTAACACTGATATATGCATTGAATTTGTTAAATGACACATTTGAGGCAAATTTTAAACATTTAGATGGATTTCAGATGCATTCAATACATATGAACTTAAATTGAAAATTCCAGCATCATTAATTCAATCTAAGTTTTCTGTATTTTCTCTTTTTGACAATCCTTTTCCTGTATTTCCTCTTATTCCAGCAATCTTTTTTTGTTTTCCTGTTCTATCAATTGTGAATGTTTCTTTTTGGCTTTCCTTTTCCCTGATCCTAAAAAAGGAGAAGAAGAAGAAGAAGAAGTAGTCGGCATGTTTTCATTTACTTGTTCATCATCAATGTATTATTCTTCTTCCCTTCAGAGAGAACTTCAAATTTGTTTTCTCATGGGACAGGAATGGTAAGATTTTCCCTGGCTTTGTGATACCCAGGTCTGGTACCCCAAAATCTCTTATGGGAATAATTTGATTTATAGTTGTTTCTTTTGAAATTTGATTTCCCAAACACTATGCCAACACTATGAGCCTCTACTAGCCTTTGCTAGGAAATCACCTTCTTCCCTCTCTATCACTCTAGCTGCTTATTTCCCTCTTCCACTTCCTGGTAATGTCACATTTGTGGTGCAAAATTGCAAAATACATGTAGTAAATGGGCAGGATTTTTTAAGCCATTGAAAGACACAGGCAAAAAAAATGTTGTTTCAGGAGAAATTGAGACATTTTTAGTTTTTTTCTCAGGAAAAGAGTGGAGAATGACTTAGTTTTTGTGACATTTCTCACTAGAACACAAGGGGACATTTTGCCCATCCTTAGCTATCATGACACATAGGCAGTTTTTTATGCAGTTTTCAAATATTCAAACCTCAATTATGATGAAAGTTACACTTTAATTCAAAATATAATTTAATTAACTAAAAAAAAGAACACATTAGTGAAATCTTTTGACTATTTCATTAAACTTTCTTGCATACAAAAAGGTGTGAATTACAGATGTTAAATGTCATTGTTTTAAAAGTTTGACACCTTTTGTAGCTTTAAACCTCTTATCTGTTTTACCACACAAATGAAAGTGCTGGAAAAAAAGTATTTTTAATTCTGCTTATTCACCATAAATGGACAATATTACACATCTGCAAATTCCTTTTCCACTGTCGCTACCAATCAGAGATAACAAGGTTGTTCTTTTCTGCCTGAATAAAGTCTTTCGAATTCTAAGTCTAAAATTTTAATCAGCTATTGTAAGGAAACTCGTGATGGTGTACATTTGTCTAAATGACCATTTTCTGAATATATAGAAATACTGAACATTTCAGTTCAGACATCTCTGAAAAACTTTAGTTAATTCGATTACTTTTCCAGAGGAAATTTCCCATATGCAATGAATTCATTTATTTCAGCATATTGCTTATTTTACTAAAATATACAAATGCTGAAGTTCAAACTTGCATAAACAAGTGTGACCCCAAATAGAACATTATTATGCTAAGGATGAAGAAAATGCAATAATTTCTGGTAAACTACATTTAGCTGTGATTTTCACAGGCGCATCATTAAAAAGGTATGTCATGCTTTAGGCAAAGTTGTGGAAATAACCTTTCACAGCACTAACTTATTATGACTGTCAAATTTGCACATACTAGGAATATGCCCTGAAAAGGTTTTAGAAATAGTATAACACAGAAGAAGAAAAATCTCCTTCATTAGTCTGTTTTCTCCTGTGAAATTTGCTATAATGCTCCTGTTGTACTTCAACAATCAGTGACAAAGAATGAAGAGGGGCATTAAGTCATGGTAAATGCAAAAATTGCATAAAATGTTTAAGTCATCAAAATTTATACAAAATAAATAAATATATATAATGGAGAAATAATGGACCTTATTTAAAAAAACATATTGTTTCAGTTCTGAGGTCAACAAAGCACCATTAATCTAAATGGAGCTTCTAGCCCTTTGAATGCTAGAAAGATCTCAAATGCATAGTTTCTCAATGCATTAAAGACCAAGTGTTTTGTCCCAGAATTGCTTCATTGCACATGGGAGTAATTGTAATATGCCTAGTCCTGGGGAAAAAGGAAGAACAAACTGCTTAATTATGTTGTCCACTCTGGCCTTGTTAGCAAATGTGTGGCCAAAGCCAAATCATACATCATAGGTATTTACATTCAACAGAACTGAACACGAGATAGCTGTTGTATTACTTGTGTTACTATAGTTCGATTGTCGATATAGGAAGAGATGCCGAAGGTTATGAAAGTAAATTTACCTGGCATAAATCTGGCTTGGTCAGGGTGAATGAAAGATGTGAATATAAAATGTTATCTGGAATGGTAAGAATAGCATTTTTGCTTGTGTTTTCCCAGTTTTGGGATAACTATTATAATGGCATGGTCATCGAGTGAGCTCAGTTGTGAATCAAATGCCTCATATTATGTATTTAGAAAATGCAGAGCTAAAATATCTGAGAGTTTTTTTATATCACCAGGAAGCTGTCATGGTAGTCAGGCAAAGGAGGACAGACACAAATATAAGAAATAAAACCACCTTTATTAAGAATGCACAGAATAATAATAATGCCCACATAAACCCCAGAACCCCAGTATTAGTACACATCTACTACCCAGAAATGCACACTGTGCCAATCACTTCACTGCTGTACCGGAGGAACTTGGTATGTGCCGGAGGTTCTAGCAGTGCTAAGAACCAGTCTACTTGGTATCAGAAGCTCTCAACCAGGACTAGGTAACCGGAGGCAATCGGTAGCGAGTGCAAGCCCAGACCACGGAGGCCCACACGCGTATGGTCGGTTAGAGGAGTTAGGCATGGATAGAGTATTCAGCCAAGGCCACAGGTCAGTACGGATGAGGGTAGTCAGACAAACCGAGGGAAACAGTGAGCGAGTAGTAAACCAGAGCCACAGGTCGAAACCGATGTGGCTGGTCTGATGCACCGGAGGTAAAACGGAGCAAGTAGTCAACCAGAGCCACAGGTCTGAACCTATGTGGGTAGTCGGACAAACTGGAGGCAACACAGAGCAAGTATAAGTCAGGCCCATGTGTCAGGACCGATGGGATAGCTAGACAAGCCAGGGTCATGCACGGTGCGAGTCGTCAGCCAGAGCCACAGGTCAGAACCAATGTGGGTAGTCAGACAAGCCGGGGTCATACACGGGGAGTACTGAGAGGAGGAATTGACTGCTTTTTCTGGAATGCTCGGCCCATGGTAACAGGTTCACCCAATTATCATGATGGTCGGAAATGAAGCAATGGAGGAACTGTTCCAACGCTTGATTAGACCTCTTGCAGCACCATTAGACTGAGGATGGTAGGCTGAGGAGAACGAGAGCTGGATACCCATCTATCCACAGAAGGCTCTCCAAAATCGCAACACAAACTGTATCCCACAATCTGAGACCACCACTCTGGATATACCATGGAGACGAATTACCTCTGTGGCAAAGATTTCAGCCAACTTCTTAGAAGAGGGGAGTCCCTTAAGCGGCACGAAATGAGCCATCTTCAAAAATCTATCCACAATCATGAGAATGACTGTGTAGCCCTCAGATACTGGTAATTCTACCATAAAGTCAATGGATAAATGTGACCATGGACACTCCCTATTAGGGATGTGCTGAAGGAGACCCACAGGGAGGTGTCTGGGAGTCTTCGTCCGTGCACAAGTAAAACATGCAGAAATGAATGCGGAACAATCCACTAACAGGCTGGGCCACCAAAAGAGTCTATACATTGACCAAATGAGTTGATCTCTCCGAACATGCCCTGCAGCCTTTGAGGAGTGGTACGTCTCCAGCAATCTGGTACATAGAGGCTCTGGCACTAAACATCTCCCATTAGGTTTATCTGCCAGAGCGGAAGCTTGCGCAGCCAATATCTCCTCACCCAATGGAGATGTAATATGTATTGTAGCCAAAATGTGGTCGGGAGGAATGATAGGCACCGGAGGACACTCCTCCTGGGATCTGCCCCAAATTGACGTGAGAGAGCATCTGCTCTAATATGTTTTGTACCAGGGAGGTAGGAAACCACAAAATTGAACCTCGAGAGGAATAAGGCCCATCTAGCTTGATGTGGAGACAACTTTTTGGCCTCAGACAGGTATGTCAGATTCTTGTGATCTGTCATTATCAGGATGGGAACAGTCGTCCCCTCCAACAGATGTTGCCACTCCTTCAGGGCAAGGATTATGGCAAACAACTCACAATCACCCATGTCATACAACCTCTCGGCCTTTGATAATTTCGTAGAAAAGAACCCGCATGGAAGCGTTGCTTTGCTGGGAGCTGAGACAGCAAAGCACCCTCTCCGAACTCCAAAGCGTCCACTTTCAGAGTGAAGGGTAGGGTGGGGTTCGGATGGGACAATATTGGAGCTCTAACAAAAGCAGACATCAAGTCCTCGAATGCCTGCAGGGCTTCAGATGCCCAGTCTGAAGGAATAGCACCCTTCTGAGCCATGTCAATGAGAGGTTTGACTACTGTGGAAAAATTTTGTATGAACTTCCTGTAGTAATTCGTGAAGCCCAAGAACCTTTGTATGGATTTCAACCCCATAGAAAGTGGACACTGCAAGATGGCAGAAAGTTTCTGTGGGTCCATGGCTAGACCAGAGGAGGATATCACAAATCCCAAGAAGGTCCCTTGGGATCTATGAAATTCACATTTCTCCAGTTTACAGAGCAATTTGTTCCCTCTTAGTAGCTTTAGAACCAGGGATACGTCTGCCCGATGTTCCTCCAAGGTCAGAGAATGGATGAGAATGTCGTACAAGTAAACTACGACACATCTCTGCAGCAAATCTCTCAAGACATCGTTAATAAATTCTTGGAAGACAGCTAGAGCTTTGCACCATCTGAAAGGCATCACCAAGTACTCATATTGACCACTCCGGATGTTAAAATCTGTCTTCTGTTCATGGCCTTCTTTTATTCATACAAGATTGTACATGGTACTCAAGTCACGTTTAGTTAATACAGTCGAGCCCTTGATTCGATCAAATAGCTCCGTGATCAACGGAATGTGGTAGGGCTGTGAGTATGTAACCAGGGAAAACCCAGAATGTGCCTTAATTAATTAATTTAATTTATGGCCTCAAGCTCCTCCTGCAATAGAATGGGTGAGACTAAAATTTGTATGTTTTCCAAGGACAATAGTGGTAGATTGCAGAATTGAAGATATTCCTCAGTCTGTGTGGTAGTGGTCTGTGTTTGCGAAGTATAAAGGTTAGCATAGTATTTAGTACATTCCTTATGTATCTCACTTTCGGCAAGCTTAAGTTTGCCTTGATCATCATACATGGAGGTAATATAACACTGCCCTTTAGTACCCTTCACCAGATGAGTATCACGGTGCCTGTGCTCTTTTTGCGACATTCTGTCAGTCTACACTCCTGCTCTACTCCTATTGGCTATACTGTGCTTGTCCCGCCCAGTGTGGCCTTTAAATACTGAGTTCTGGCACCTCTCCGGTGCCCTTTCTTGGTGTTCCAGTACCAGCGCTTGTTCCTGATCTCAGTTGTTCTCAGTGTATCGACCTGGCCTGCCTGACTACTCTGCATCTCGTCTCCTTGTCACGGTTTTATTGAACACTCAGATAATTGGGTAGGATAAAATAGAAAAGCTTTATTAGGCAATATAAAGCGCAACAAGGCCCTTCCCGGGTCCAAACTCTACAAACAGCAATAAGAAAGATTGACACAGGTCAGGGCATATAAATAGCAATACAATACAGGAAGCTCTACCGGCCTTACCAAATACCGGGTAAGGCAGCCTTGTAACTGGTGCAACAAGGAACAGAGGAGGCTCTACCGGCCTTACCGAATACCGGGTAAGGCAGCCTAGTAACTGGTGCAACAAGGAACAGAGGAGGCTCTACTGGCCCTACTGAATACCGGGTAAGGCAGCCTGGTATCAGGTGCAACAAGGAACAGAGGAGGCTCTACCGGCCTTACCGAATACCGGGTAAGGCAGCCTGGTACCTGGTGCAACAAGGAACATTGGAGGCTCTACCGGGTCACAGACTGAGTGAGTGTAATGAGCTGACAACGGTAACCGCTAGTGACCGGATAGCACAGACCGGGTGCACGTACTGGAGGCCACAAAGAATCACAGGCTGAGCTTAGCGTAATGGATTGGCAACGGTAACCGCTAGTGACCGGATAGCACAGACTGGGTTACGTAATGGAGGACACAAAGAATCAGAGGCTGAGATTAGTATAATGGATTGGCAACGGTAACCGCTAGTGACAGGATAGCAAAGACAGGGTGTACGTAACGGAGGCCACAGAGAATCACAGGCTGAGCTTAGTGTAATCGATTGGCAACAGTAACCGCAAGTGACCAGATAGCACAGACTGGGTGTACGTAACGGAGGCCACAGAGATACACAGGCAGCGAGTAGCGCAACCGGAGGCAACAAGTATGAGAGGACTGACAATAATAGCGAGGACAACACAAGGAGCGTAAGTCAGTCAATGCCTGGATAAGTATCAGAAGGCGGAAGTCAACCAGAGCCTGGATCGGTACACAGAGAGCGGTAGTCAGCCAAAGCCTGGATCAGTACACAGAGAGCGGTAGTCAGCCAAAGCCTGAATCGGTACACAGAGAGTGGTAGTCAGCCAATGCCTGGATCGGTACACAGAGAGCGGTAGTTAGCCAAAGCCTGGATCGGTACACAGAAGCGATAGTCAGCCAAAGCCTGAATCGGTACACAGGAGCGGAACAGGAACAAGGTCAGAAGAAAACAGGATCAATACGGAACAGGAGCACAGAATAACGTAAGGTCAGGAACACCATGAAGGGGCACCGGCCTAATGACAGGAGGGAGTATATAAAGGCTAGCCCTGGGAGTGGCTAGCCAGCTAGCACCAATAAGAGACAGCAAAACACAAACCCGGAAGTAAGAATTTTACACAGAGAATCATGGGCACCGTGATAGTACCCCACTCTCAAAGACCCCCCCTCCTGCCTTGAGGGGATCTGGGTTTGCTAGGAAACTTGGCATGGAATCTGTGCAACAGAATGGGAGCATGAATATCAGAGTGGTTAACCCATGAACGTTCCTCTGGACCATAAACCTTCCAATGCACCAAGTATTGGACCTGGCCACGGAATCTACGTGAGTCCAGAACACTCTGCACCTCATATTCATCATGATCCTGTATGCGCACAGGACCAGGGACAGAAAGAGTAGTAGTATAGCGGTTGCACACCAATGGCTTAAGGAGTGACACATGGAACACATTATGTATTCTCATGGAAGCCGGTAATTCCAACGCATAGGAGAAAGGGTTAATTCGACGGAGCAAACCGGGAAGCAAACTTGAGACAAGGAACTTGCAACCTAAGATTCTTTGAGGACAAACAGACCTGGTCCCCCACCTGGAATACAGGAGCCGACAGGCATCTGTTATTGGCATGCCGCTGGGCATGTGCAAAAGACTCATGTAGGGTATTCTGGACCTGTGCCCATGTGGAGCGGAACTGTCTAATATGCTCATCCAGAGCCGGAATCTGCTGTGCCTGAAAGTTATCTGGGAGCAAGCATGGTTGAAACCCGTAATTGATCAGGAGGGGTGAGCTCCCAGATGTGCTGCACACCGCACAGTTCCTGGCAAAATCTGACCACTGCAGCAAGTCAGCCCAATTGTCGTGATGATTGGAAATGAAACAGCGCAAGAACTGCTCCAATCCCTGGTTGGCACGTTCAGCGGCCCCATTAGTCTGGGGATGATATGCCGAGGAAAATGACAACTGAATCCCCATCTGTTCACAAAAGGCCCTCCAGAATCTCGAGATGAATTGACTCCCACAGTCCGAGACCAGCATCTTGGGTACCCCGTGGAGTCGGAATACCTCCCTGGCAAATACAATTGCCAGCTCCTTAGCAGGTGGCAAGCCAGGGAGTGGCACAAAATGAGCCATTTTTGAGAACCTGTCAACTATCATTAGGATTACAGTAAACCCTCTGGAGGCCGGCAGTTCTCCAAAGAAATCAATAGATACGTGTGACCAAGGCCGGTCCCCATTAGGAACAGTCTGTAAGAGACACACAGGAAGATGTCTGGGAACCTTGGAATGGGCACAAGTGGCACAGGCTTCTGTTAATGCCGCACAGTCATCCCTCATGCCAGGCCACCAAAACATAAGGGACAATGAGCAAATCAATTGATTCTTCCCAACATGACCAGCCGCCGGGGAGGAGTGATAGGTATCCATTAGTTTAGCCTGAAAAGGCTCGGCCACAAAGCACTTTCCCACAGGTTTCTCTGGAGGGGCATTGGCCTGGGATGCCAAGATCTCCTCCCCTAAGGGAGAGGTGATACTGGTTCATAGGGTGGCAAGTATATGGTTCAGAGGAATAATAGGCACAGGTATAGCGTCAGCTTCAGAAACCGAGCCAAATTGTCTGGATAAGGCATCAGCACGTACATTCTTAGTACCAGGCAAGTAAGAGACAATGAAATTAAAACGAGACAAAAATAGTGCCCATCTCGCTTGCCTCTGGGAAAGCCTTTTAGCTTCTGAGAGATACATGAGATCAGAATCAAGATCGGTACCTTTGTGCCCTCCAACAAATGTCGCCATTCACATAAGGCCAGAATAATAACTAGGAGTTCCCGGTCTCCAATATCATAAAGACTCTGCGCTTTGGTTAACTTCCTCGAAAAGAACCCACATGGTCTCAAAGTCTTATCAGGACCTGGTTTTTGGCCCAAGACTGCCCCAACTCCAGTCTCAGAAGCATCCACCTCTAAAGTAAATGGCAACCCAGGAATAGGATGTGACAGAACTGGAGCAGTACAAAATGCCAATTTTAGTGTCTCAAATGCCTTAATTGCCTCTGGGGACCATTCTGAGGCAGAGGCACCCTTGTGGGTCATATCGGTGAGTGGCTTGACAATACTGGAATAGTCGCAAATAAATTTCCTATAATAATTCGCGAATCCTAGAAATCGCTGTAAGGTTTTGAGGCCCGTGGGCCGCGGCCACTGTTGTACAGCTGCAAGCTTGTCCTTATCCATAGCGAAGCCCTCTTAAGAGATCACATACCCCAAAAAGGCCACACTGGACCTATGGAACTCGCACTTCTTGAGTTTGCAATACAGCTTGTTCTCCCTTAATTCCTGCAAAACCGCAGAGACATGTCCACGGTGAGTCTCCAGGTCAGGAGAGTAAATCAAAATCTCGACTAGGTACACAACCACAGAGGATTGTAAAAAATCTCGTAGGACATCATTAATCAATTCTTGAAATACCGCCGGGGCATTGCACAGACCAAATGGCATACCTAAACACTCGTAATGCCCCGTACGAGTATTGAAAGCTGTTTTCCAATCATCACCGTCCTTAATCCGAACTAAATTATACGCCGCCCTCAGGTCCAGTTTGGTAAAAATGGAAGCGCCCTTTAAACGATCAAACAATTCGGTGATGAGTGGAATGGGATAGGCGTTCTTTATCATAATTTTTTTAAGACCCCTATAATCAATACAGGGTCTGAGTTCCCTGTCCTTCTTTTTAACAAAAAAGAATCCAGCCCCCACGGGTGAGGAAGACTTTCGTATAATACCCCGAGCCAGGGCGTCACTGATATACTCCTCCATGGCTCTGTTTTCGTCACCAGACAATGGGTATGTCCTACCCTTCGGGGGCATAGCGCCTGGCACAAGATCAATAGCACAATCGTAGGTACGATGTACTGGCAAAGTGCTAGCCTCACTCTTACTGAACACATCGCTGAATGATTGGTATTCCAGTGGTAAGGAGGGAGAGGTACACAAGATTTTGGTAGGCTGACTCAGACAGTGGGTTTTACAGTGTTCAGGCCATGACAATACTTCACAGTTTCGCCAGTCCAGTCTGGGATTATTATTATGCAGCCATGGGAACCCCAAAATGACTTCAAAATGGGGGGACTGGATAATCTGGAATTGTAGGGTCTGTTTGTGGAGAGCTCCAATGCACACAGATAAAGGACATGTCTCCTGCGTGACTTGAGGTGGTACCAGCGGCCTTCCATCAATGGCCTCAATGTCGAGCGGAGAGTCTCTGCTTACTAACGGAATGTTATGCATCATCTCAAAATTCTTGTCTATAAAGTACCCGGCTGCGCCAGAATCAATTAGAGCAGGTGTCTTGGCAGACTCAGAAGCCCAAGAGATCAAAGTGTCAATCACAGGTTTGCTTAACATGCCTTCTGGGACCTGGTATACACCACCTAGGATCTGTCCCCCATATGACCCTAGGTGCACTCGTTTCCCGGTCGCACGGGACAAGTTTTTAGCAAATGACCTGCCTTGCCACAGTACCGGCATAGCCCCTGTTTGCGACGGAAGGAGCGCTCTTGCTTGGACAGTCGTGTAAACCCCACTTGCATAGGTTCCGTGCTCCCTATAGCAGAACCCGGAGGTGTGGGAGGAGAGGGAGGCATGGGTTGGAAATTAACCCTGGTGCCATATTCTCCAGTGGATCTTGTCCTACGATCCTTGTAAAGACTCCTCTCCCTTATACGGGAGTCAATCAGAATAGTGTACTCAATGAAATCGTTTAGACCCACCGGTAGATCTCTGGCCGCAATTTCATCTTTAATTTTATCGTCAAGGCCTTGGGCAAATGCAGCAACAAGTGCCTCATCGTTCCAGCCTACCTCTGCTGCAAGTGTACGAAATTCAATGGCAAACTCAGAAACCGTACTTGTGCCTTGCTGGATTTTCAGAAGGCGCTTGGCAGCAGAGGTGTCATGGCCTGGAACCTCGAACACACTGCGGAAGGCCCTTACAAATTCGGCAAAATTAGTAGTAATTGGTTTACCAGTCTCCCAAATCAGATTTGCCCAGGGTAGGGCCTTGCCCGTGAGTAGTGAGATCATAAGTCCCACCTTGCTTCGTTCACTGGGAAAAGCCTGTGGCACTAGTTCAAGAAAAATTTCCAGTTGGTTCAAGAACCCACGGCAAAGTGTTGGCTCCCCATCATATCTCAAAGGCAGTGGAGCTGTAGCGGAGAGCCCTCTAGAAGAAGAGCTGGGTACACTAGCCTGTGCCAATGGTGCCGGAACTGGAGTGGCCACGAAAGATTGTACAGGTCTCTCGAGACCAGCAGTGTGTTCAAGAATGGTCTGAATAGCCATAAACAGTTGGTCTAACCGTTATTCCTGAGCGTCCAATCTCCAAAGGAGATTCTGGGAACTACCCTCTCCAGCCTTGTCTGAGGTCATGGCCCTTTTCGTACTGTAACGGTTTTATTGAACACTCAGACAATTGGGTAGGATAAAATAGAAAAGCTTTATTAGGCAATATAAAGCACAACAAGGCCCTTCACAGGTCCAAACTGTACAAACAGCAGTAAGAAAGTTTGACACAGGTCAGGGCATATAAATAGCAATACAGTATAGGAGGCTCTACCGGCCTTACCAAATACCGGGTAAGGTAGCCTGGTAACTGGTGCAACAAGGAACAGAGAAGGCTCTACCGGCCTTACCGAATACCGGGTAAGGCAGCGGCCGGATACTTCATGGACAGTTAATTTGCTGCATTACATCAGATTCCGTTGGTCAAGATGGAATCTCCCCTAGCCATTGAGGCCATTGATGGCAGACCGTTAGAACTGGCTCAGATAACTATTGAAACTATTCCGCTATCTATGACTATTGGGGCTCTCCACATAGAGGAACAGCGGTTTCAGATTATCCATTCTCCTCAGCATGCGGTCATTCTGGGGTTTCCATGGTTACATTTGCATAATCCCCAGTTTGACTGGCAGACTTGTGAGATCACGTCTTGGTCCGAGTACTGTATGGAGCATTGTGTGACTCATCCAGTTAAGATTTTGTGTACCTCTCCCTCCGTGCCAGCCGAATATCACCAATTCAGTGACATTTTTAGTAAGGGAGAGGCTAGCACTTTGCCTCAGCATAGAGCGTACGATTGCGCTATTGATTTGCCTCCTGGCGCTGTGCCTCCTAGGGGCCGCACGTTCCCGCTGTCGTGCGAGTAGAATCAGGCCATGGAGGAATATATTGACGATGCCCTTAAAAGAGGGATTATTAGAAAATCTACCTTGCCTGCAGGAGCTGGTTTCTTTTTTGTCAAAAAGAATAATGGTGAGTTGAGTAGGGATGAGCGAGCACCCCGATGCTCGGGTGCTCGGGTGCTCTGACCGAGCACCCCCTGAGGCTCGAGTGCTCGGCCGAGCACCCGAGCCCCATTGAAAAGCATGGGAGCACTCGAGCATTAAACCAGGCACCCCCTGCTCTGATGAGCGGAGGGTGCCTGGTCAATGTCCCCCTTCATCTCCGCTATGCCCCTCTTCCACAATGTCCCCCTTCATCTCCTATGCCATAGAGGAGATGAAGGGGGACATTGTGGAAGAGGGGCATAGCGGAGATGAAGGGGGACATTGTGGAAGAGGGGCATAGACTCTATGCCCCTCTTCCACAATGTCCCCCTTCATCTCCGCTATGCCCCTCTTCCACAATGTCCCCCTTCATCTCCTCTATGGCATAGGAGATGAAGGGGGACATTGTGGAAGAGATGCATAGCGGAGATGAAGGGGGACATTGTGGAAGAGGGGCATAGCGGAGATGAAGGGGGACATTGTGGAAGAGGGGCATAGAGTCTATGCCCCTCTTCCACAATGTCCCCCTTCATCTCCGCAATGCCCCCTTCATCTCCGCAATGCCCCCGTACCTCCAGTCCCTGGTGGTCCAGCGGAGCGTCTTCGGATCTGTGCCTCTTCCGGCACAGATCCCCTTCACCCGAACATGTCGGGCGAGCACATGGCGGTACTCGTACGAGTACCGCCATGTGCCGAGCAGAGCGATGCTCGAGCCGATCCGAGCATCGGCCGAGCACGCTCGCTCAACACTAGAGTTGAGGCCTTGTATTGATTACAGGGGACTGAATAAACTAATGTACAAGAATGCCTACCCCATACCACTCATTACTGAACTATTTGACAGGTTAAAAGGTTCTTCCATTTTCACTAAATTAGATCTACGTGGTGCCTATAACCTGATCAGAATAAGAGCTGGGGACAAGTGGAAAACAGCATTTAATACCAGATTGGGGCATTATGAATATCTAGTCATGCCGTTTGGCCTTTGTAACGCATCCGCTGTATTTCAAGAATTTATCAATGATATCCTCCGTGATATGCTACAGTCCTGTGTAGTAGTCTACCTAGATGTCATACTCATACACTCGACTAACCTGTCTCAACAGGATGTGTCTGAGGTCTTGCTTCGATTACGCAAGAATAAACTATTTTGTAAAATGGAGAAACGCGAGTTTCACAGGTGCATGGTGCCTTTTTTGGGCTTCGTGATTTCTAAAGATGGTATTGCTATGGATCAGGAGAAACTCGCAGCGGTATTACAGTGGCCACGACCCAAAGGGTTAAAAGCTATTCAGTGCTTTCTTGGGTTTGCTAATTATTACAGGAAGTTTATCTGGAACTTTTCCACTATTGTTAAACCTCTGTCTGACCTTATGCACAAGGGAGCTATCCCACCCCAATGGTCTGAAGCAGCTGATCATGCTTTTGAGACATTAAAGACCGCTTTAGCATCTGCTCCTGTACTGTCTCACCCCAACCCTTCCCTTCCATTCACGTTGGAGGTTGATGCCTCTGAGAATGGGGTAGGGGCAGTACTGTCACAGCGTCCGGTTGCCGGGGGTACTCTGAGATCATGTGGGTTCTTCTCAAAAAAACTGTCTAGTGCCCAGAGTCACTATGAAATTGGGGACAGAGAACTCCTGGCTATCATTCTCGCCCTGAAAGAATGGCGTCACCTGCTGGAAGGTATGAGAACTTCTGTGTTAATTCTAACAGACCACAAAAATTTGACTTATCTCTCGGAAGCTAAAAGATTGTCCTCACGTCAGGCCAGATGGGCCCTGTTTCTATCTCATTTTACTTTATCGTATCCTAACTGCCGAGCTCCAAGAATGTTAAGGCTGATGCCCTGTCTAGGCAATTTGGGCCAGAGATGGAGAAGGATGAGGTCCCCGTACCCATCATTCAGCCTGATCGCATCCTGGCTACCCTACGTACTAGCATCACTTCGCCACTGGGGGAGGAGATTCTGGCTACCCAGGCTACGGAGACCACAGATACCCCAGTGGGCAAGTGTTTTGTGGATGAGCCATTTCGTACCCGTTTGCTTGAAACATACCATTCATCTAAGGCTGCTGGGCATATTGGGAGGGATCAATTAATTTGGTCTCTCTCACAATCATTTTGGTGACCCTCCCTACGGGCCGACTGCTCTGCATTCACGGCGGCCTGTACCATCTGTGCTCGTACCAAAACCCCTAGACACCTCCCAGTGGGCTTACTCCAACCAGTACCGAATGGTGAATGACCTTGGTCGCACATATCCATTGATTTATTGGGAGAATTGCCTGTGTCCAGGGGTTATTCTTTTATACTTATGGTGGTTGATAGATTCTCTAAGATGGCTCACTTCGTGCCCCTTCCTGGCCTTCCCTCAGCCCAGGAGCTGGCAGTTGTCTTTGCTAAAGAAGTATTCCGGTTACATGGGGTACCGAGAGTTCTGGTGTCCGACCGTGGGAGCCAATTTGTATCCAGATTTTGGAGAGCATTTTGTAACCAGATGGGCATTCAGCTGTCCTATTCATCTGCCTACCATCCCCAGACCAATGTAGCCGCTGAGCATGTCAATCAAGGACTGGAGCAGTTTCTGCGCTGTTTTGTTTCCAATCATCACAATAATTGGGCAGACCTGTTGACATTGGCAGAGTTCACCAGGAACTGTGCGGTTAATTCATCGTCCGGGAGCTCCCTGTTTCTCATCAACTACGGGTTTCAGCCATGTTTGCTCCCGGACTCATTCCAGTCGCAGCAGATTCCAGCTCTGGATGAGCACATCGAGCAACTCCACTCCACTTGGTCACAGGTTCAGAGGGCCCTCAGTCAGTCATTCTAGCATCATCAGCTCCACACTAACCATAGACGGCTGCCAGCGGTCTCCTTTCAGGTTGGGTATGGCTTTCCTCCAGAAACCTCAATTTGCAAATTCCGTGTAATAAGTTGGCTCCCCAGTTCATTGGTCCCTTCAGGGTGATCCGCAAAGTTTTTCGTATGCCTTGGATCTCCCAGCATCTATGTGCATTCACAATGTGTTCCATGTATCCTTGCTGAAACCTCTGGTATGCAACCGCTACACTTCCACTCCTGTGGTCTCCGGTCCTGTGGAGGTTCAGGGTCAGGAGGAGTACAAGGTCCAAAGCATCATTGATTCACACAGATTTAGAGGAAAATTGCAATATTTGGTCCATTGGAAGGGCTATGGTCCTGAGGAACGTTCCTGGGTTGATCAGAATGATCTTCATGCTCCTAGATTGCTGCGCAATTTTCACTTTAAATATCCACAGAAACCAGGTACCTCTTCTAGGAGAGGGGGTCTTTGAGATGGGGGTACTATCATGGTGCCCATGCTCTTTTTGCGAAATTCTGTCAGTCTACACTTCTGCTCTACTCCTATTGGCTATACTGTGCTTGCCCCGCCCAGTATGGCCTTTAAATACTGGGTTCTGGCACCTCTCCGGTGCCCTTTCATGGTGTTCCAGTACCAGCGCTGGTTCCTGATCTCAGTTGTTCTCAGTGTATCGACCTGGCCTGCCTGACTATTCTGCATCTCATCTCCTGCTTGTGAACCGACCCAGACTGCCTGGCCATTCTGCTTCTCCTGCTCCTGTGTACCAACCCGGCTTGGCTGATGTTCCTGCTCCGTGTACCGACCTGGCTTGGCTGACGTTCCTGCTCCGTGTACCGTCCCGGCTTGGCTGACGTTCCTGCTCCTTGTACTGTCCCAGCTTGGCTGACGTTCCTGCACCATGTACCGACTTGGACTGGCTGACGTTCCTGCTAGGGTTGCACCAGCCCGGCCTACGGTTGAGGGTGGTAATCCTTTCTCACTGTCTGTGACAGCTGTGCAGTTTTGGTCTCGGTTGTCTCTGTGTCGCCCCGGCGACATTGCTTTTGGCTTGTCATTCTAAACGCTCCCAGTTGGTTGCCACCTCAGGGCGAGTTGCTCAGTTACTCATTCTGTTACTGTCACAGCAGTGCTCAGTTGCTCAGTCTCCATTACTGTCATGGCAGTCTCCAGTCGCTTAGTCTCCATTACTACTACAGCAGAGTGCAAGTGGCCTAGTCTCCGTTTACTGCTATGGCAGAGTGCAAGTGGATTAGTCTCCGTTTACTGCTACGGCAGAATACAAGTTGCCTGGTCTCCGTTACTGCTATGGCAGTGTCCACATCTCTCAGTCTCTGTTACTGCTATGGCAGTGATCATGTGGCCTAGTCTCCGTTACTGCTCCGGCAGTGCTCTATGTTGCTTAGCCTCCGTTACTGCTCAGGCAGTTCACCATTACCTGCTAACCTATTGTTGGGAGTTACTCGTATTTAAGCTCTCTATTCTAGGTGAGCTTCTTAACAGTCCTTACCTCACATGGGACTGTTTATACTTGCTGAAGGCCATTAACCCATGCAGTACCGATACACTGGGACTCTTTCAAGTTCTGCCTGACCTGTGTCAGTATATCGTGTTATGGACTCTATATTTATACTGGACCTGTGTGGGCATATGTAAATGTAACCTGTCTTGTGTCTGTATTATATTGAGAACATACTACAGGAGTTGTGAGGGTTATTGTATTTCTAATTGCTTAAAAAAACTGTGTTTTATCCAAACCTACTGTGTCTGTGTCAAACAAACCGTTACAATGAGCCACTAAGTTTCTCACCTGATCCCCATTTTCAAACTTGTTTTGTTGGATATACAGCAAATGATTAATATTGAGTTCAGAGATTTCTACATTATATATAGCAGAATCTGACAAAACTGCTTGTAGGTCTTAGTGTCACCCCTTTCTTTATATTGTTTCTCTGCCTCTGATTTCTCGGACTCTAGTTTCCTCATTCTTTCCAACCCCTCTTCCTAGTATAGACCAGAGAAACAAGCGACCCCCTAACTGCTGCCTTCACAGCCTTCCAGACCACCCTCTGGGCTGCAGATCCACTATTTATTTGAAAGAACTCCATCAGGTCTGATTCATGTTGGTCATTTATCTACCTCAGGGATAGCCAAAATGGCTAGAGCTTCCAGGTTCTAGTAGTCTGGTCTTTGCCCATGTGAACATCAATCACCAGTGGAGAATGATCCAATGTGACCCTGGGCAGTAATTAACAATTTTAGGTCTGGTTCCAAATTTGTTTGCATACAAAAACAAACAAAAAGGGTGAAATTGTTTTATGCATAGCAGAAAGGCATGAGAACTCTCTGACCCCCGGGTATAAGGCACACCAGACATCATTCAGCCCATAACCTCTATTACAACAGAGAATTTATCTCTGGTGCTTAGGGTATCATTACTTGACCCTCCAATGATTTCTCGTTCTGTTCTAAATGTAATATTAAAGTTACCAGTACTTATTATTGAGTGTCTAGTTTTGGTCAAGATGTATGCTAGTGCATCTTGCAGGATCATAGGTGCAAAAGGTGGTGGGATGTATATATTCATCAGAACTGTCAGAAATGATCTTAATTTGCATTTCAAGAAAAAGTATATTTCTTTAAGATATGTTTTTAAAACTATGAATTCAAATTGCAAGGAATTGTTTGTTAAGACTGATGCACTTCTAGCATGGGTATAGAATAATGATATTACACTCAGTCTCCATTTACTGCTACAGCAGTGTGCTCGTGGGCTATCGCTGTTTACTGCTATGGCAGAGTACTAGTTGCCTGGTCTCTGTTACTGCTACGGCAGTGTGCAAGTGGCCTAGTCTCCGTTTACTGCTGCGGCAGTGTGCTCGTGGGCTATCGCCGTTTACTGCTACGGCAGAATACTAGTTGCCTGGTCTCCGTTACTGCTACGGCAGTGTTCTATGTTGCTCAGTCTCTGATACTGCTCTGGCAGTTCACGTTTGTCTGCTAACCTATTACTGGGTGTTACTCATCTTTAAGCTCTCTATCCTAAGTGAGCTTCTTCACAGACCTCTCTTCACATGGTACTGTTTACACTCGCTGAAGGCCATTAACCCATGCAGTACAGATACCCTGGGAATCCTTCGTATTCTGCCTGACCTGTGTCAGTATATTTTGTTATGGACTCTATGGTTATACTGGACCTTTGTAGGCATATGTATATGTAACCTGTCTTGTGTCTGTATTATTCTGATAAAATACTACAGGACCTGTATTATTGTAATACTGTTTTTTCAATAAAACTGTGTTTTATCCTAAACCACTATATCTATGTGTCAAACAAACCGTTACAACGTTGCAGTTGCTGATGAGAGGCACAGTTCCTGCTCTCAAGGGAAAATTTATATTCTAGCAACACACAGATGATTTTGGAGGAGGGGCAAGTGGAGAAGAATTACTGGCCAACTTCTGCTATCCACATACCTGAAGTTGTGGGGGTTAGTTGTGATGCTGCTAGTGCCTAGCTGCATCACTGTACCTAGTAGTGGCAAGTGGAAACTTCTTCATCCATCACTCATTTTACTGCTGTTGTTGATTCCATTCCCTTTGAGCTGCCAAATCATCCTGCTGTTTAATCAGCTCTACTGCAAGAACAACAATCACAAATTCCCCAATTACACCGGGGCATTTGACAATGGTCAGTAGACACTGGCTACCACAACATGACCTTCAGGCACTAGGCTGGTAGGGCATTTGTTTTTCTTTGGGCTTGTTCTTTAAAATAAAACCACTACAAATCGCTGATTCCTCAGGACTTCTGACACAAACAAAAATTATCTGTGATTCCTTAGGGCTTGTGATGCTAAAAAGCGGAATTGATAAAAAATGTATGTGATTGCTCAAGGCTTGTGATGCTAAAAAGCCGAATTGATAAAAATTACCTGTGATTCCTCAGGGCTTGTGCCAAACAAGTTTAAAGGGATAGTAATACTTCGTTTTATCTTTATTTTATTTTGTAGGCATTAAAAAAACATGAAGAACAATATAAGTCTTATCTCTCAAACCTTTATGGTTTGAGAGATATTCACAAGCAAAGTTTCCCCCTCCCACCTCTTTTACCTAGTGTAAGCAATCTCTTCTCAAATGTCGAATGCAGTCCATAGACCAGACAGATAACAGCAAGGGACAATATTCTTCCTATCAGAACAATGAAAGCCCTGCCCCCCTTGTCAAGTTTTTCAGGTTTTTCCCTTATCTTAATTGAAGATTGTCCCTCTTTGCAGTCTACCTGGGCACCTCCCTTCTGCTCTGGCTGAGCAGTGTTAAATCAATAAAAGGGGTGGGAGGGGGACACTTTGTCATTGAATTACCCTTTAACTATAACTCTGACAGTATTGAAATAACACTCTCCAAAGTCCAAATGCTATGATGATTAATTAGAGCTGCTTTTATTTTGAAACATTACTATCCCTTTAAGTCCTACAAATCAATGTTTCTACAGGACTTGGGCCTAACAGAAGTCTAAATCCCCTAAAGCACTGTTTCCTCAGGGCTTTGGTCTCAAACTACAATTCTAACTTCTACAAATCATTCTCTACAAAGCACTCTATCCCGTTAAGTATTAGTATTCCCTAGTTGCAGCTTATTTTTTAAATTTTTATTAACTGTCCACCCAATACCAGTCAACAAATCCCCCCCCAAATTCCCTGTTCAACTGATTGTTTCCCCACACTCCACCAACACAGACACACTCATACCCCTTTTATACTATGCCTTTGGGAAATGAAATAGCATTTTCTGTGTGTTGTATGTAAATCCAGTCTTCCCCTTGATTTCAATGCAACGAGCTAGGTGGAAAAACTGCACTTTTCACTGGAAATTTTCCACCAAGCAGGAAGTGCCATTATTCGCCGATTTTGGTTTGAGGCAAAACTTTTCACCCATCCCTAATCCCCCCCAACTTGATGGAGAATTTAATCCCAAATATATTTGGAGGAGAATCTTCTTGCTGAAAACATCACATTAACACCCCCCTCACCCCCAACCAACCAAATTTATTTAGCTTAAAGAATGCATTAACCCATTAACGACCCTTGACGTTCATGGCACGTCATGGGTTGTTTTGCGTTAAGTACCCATGACGTGCCAGGACCATCATGGAATTCCGGGCTCCCTTTGTGGCTGCACGCTGTTCGGGGAGCCTGGAACCGGATGCCAAAAAAAAAAAAAAAAAAGGTCCGTGGTGCTTAAATGTCAGCCATGTGTGCGTAAGGCTGGTCCTTAAGGAATTAAGGAAGAAAAGTGACCCATCTCTGAGTAGTAGCTAGCACACAGTGTTCCATTCACTGAAAAATGAATTATTATGAATAAGTAACTATTAGAGTGTTTTCTCTGTGTCCCAGTTTCTGCTGCCACCCAGGTTCACACCCATCTCCATTTTTTCGTAGATAAGGAATTAGTTCTTATACTGGTATCCTGTCGTTTTACATTGGAATCCTGTCAAGATCCCTGTCAAGAAAAATGCCAGCCCTTAGGTAAGAATCCTGAAAAGGTCCAACCGATGCAGGATGGGAGTCATGGCAAGAACCTAACAAGCCTGCTCTAACACTGAGGGAGTCAAAAATGCTTTCTGTTTCTTTATTAGTCATCTCTCTGAGCAAATCATGTATTCAAGCTATAGCTCCAAGAACATATGGCTACTCTACAACTGAAATAAAAAAATCTTCCTTCAGTTCTTGCCACTCTGTCTGCTACATAGGGAAGGAGATATATTTAAACACCATAGTCTGCTTAGCTTTTTATCATCTGGAATTAGCGCGAAAAAGATGGCTGGCTAATATCTTTAACTGCTACAGAGACTGACTGGAAGAACCGTCTGATAAGGACATGTAAAACTGCTAACAAATTTACCAGACCTGTATTTGTCTAGTTGTCATAATCACACAGCTAGATATCACGGTGCCTGTTATCTTCTCCCATGGCATTACCTGCCTTTCCTCATGTGTGCTCAGTGGCAGCATGTCTGCTCGCTATTTTGTAAGCCACGGCCTATTGACCGAGTTATGCCCTGCCTCTCAGATAGGCCTTCAGTCATAGCTTCAGTGCCCTTTCGTGGTGTATCTGAGCATTGCTTGTATTCCTCATTGTGACCAGTTCTTGGCTTCTGATTCTGATTTGTGTATGACCCTTGGCTCTGTTTGACTACCCGATTTGTGCCTGAACCTCTGGCCTTGTCTGATTACCTGATCCATGCTCGATCCCTGGCTCAGTCTGACTACCCGATCCGTGTATGACCCCTGGCCTGTCTGACTACCCGCTCCGTGCTAGTACTATGGCTTCGTCTGACTACATGTTACGTGTATGACCTTGGCTTTGTCTGACTCCACTTGCGCTTTACCTTGGGCCTGGCTCTCTCTCCGTGCAGGTCCCTAGGCCTGATCTTACCATCGTACTACTCTGGGTTCTGTCTAGACCTATAGGCCTTGTATCGCTCTGGTCTTACCTAGGATTTCACCTGAACCCTAGCGTTCCAGGGTGTGGTATCTGACTGCTGTGTACTCTAGCGTTCTAGGGTATTGTGAAACTATAGGCCCTAGCGTTCTTGGACATCGCGGTTCTGCTGACCCTAGACTCCTAGGGCAGAGATCGGCCATTTGCCACCTTTCTCCATCTCAGGTGGCACCCAGAACCATAGGGTATGTTCTCTGCTGTGTTCCTGGTTCCTGTATTTGGACTAAGTTCAGTGTCAGCTCCTGGATAGTGGACTGCAGCACTGTCTCCATGCCTGACCCCATGGAAGTGCTTATTTACTATTCATTGTATTATTCTTTCAATAAAGTGGTGTTGATTTTAATTGTACCTGTCAGAGTCTCGTTGTCTAAGCTACCGTGACACTAGATCAGTACTTAAGGAAAACCCTAGGTCTAATAATCCAGACAGGATTCAACTTCTAATCCTGCAGTCTTCTCTCCTGAACTGTCATCAAATTAACCATGTGCTTTCCATTCAATTTGATGGTTAGCTGTAACCCAAAAATTTGTGTCGCTCCGTTAAAAAGCTTCCTCTTTAATCCCTTAAGGGCCGACGTGTACACGCGTGGCCAGTACTTGAGGACCACAAGTTTTTTTTTTTCTATTTCAAATCCGCTCCAGAAGCCCTGAACTCCATGACATGCCAGGACCGTCACTGGCCCTTAAGTGCCTGACCGCCGTGACAGTCCTGGCACATCAGTGGTCGTTAACGGGTTAAGTAACCTTCTAATATACAATTTGTCTGTTAGTTTGTTTTGTAAACAGCTCATCAGATCTTCTACATACCCCTTGTATGTTAGATATTACACTCAGCTGTCTTTCAGAAAGTCAGAGAGTGGATGGTGATAGGAATAATGGTGGCAATGCCAACAACGTTTTGGGCTCCAGTAAGTATACATTACAAATAAACATAATTGCCTCTAGTTTCACCACATTTGGAATTCATACCGCATTCCTTAAATAGGAGATTAATTGCTTCAAGAATCAATTACTCTTAATTAATTTAATAAAAGAGCTTACCTGGTTATATTTCATAAAGCAATTAAGTATATCTTTAAATTTTTGCACTGGATCTCTTTTGTAGTCTATGGCCTAATAGTTGCAATTCAGAATCTTATCTTCTTAAGGTCATCTAAATAACCATGGGTAGAATTTTCTCTACCAGATTTCTTAATAGGTCTATTAAAACTTATTGTCAGTTGTGAAGAACTGTGAACAATATAAACAGATACTAAACTGCTGTATAATGGACAACAAGCTAAGTAGTTCAGCTAAGCACAGAGCTACCAATGAATTGTATTAAAACAACTGTATTATATTAAATTGCATTTTTGTTGTACATATCTCATTTTCTCCATTTATCTTAATACAATAAAGCTTATATTTATGATATATATTATTGACTCATTTTATTGAATAATTGTTTTTACATAAGTTAAATTCTATTCTATACTATTTTATGAGGCACTACCAAATTCCTAAACTGATACTTACTCTCCTTTACATAAATGCCCCTACTTAGACTTCTCAGGTGCTTCACAGGTGATTTCTGAACTTTCACATAACTAAATGGGTGAAAAAACAGAACCCCTATTTTAAAAATCTGTTATACATAAATTACACAAAACAATAAACCCATTGTTTGACATTTTGCTAATATAATTTTCTGTGCGAAAACAGAAAAAAAGGAAGTAATTCCAGTCAATGACCTTCATCCAAGCTAAAGTCCCTTTTATTTCCTTCATTATCAGTTAGCCTACTTATCTAGGCATATTGGACATGGTAAGCATACTTTTCCCCTTTCCAGACCTTATCCCATCATGCATAAGACTCCTAACATGTGTGTGTGACCTGTGTAGATGGCACATGATCATTTCAAATTCAGATTTCTGCAATGCAAGATACTGAATAGAGCAAATAAGAACGTAAGCAATTTATTTTCTTTTTATTAGTAAAAATGGGTACAGTATCCTCTAACTGGGCCTCCAGATCCTCTCATTCCTTCCATCATAGCAAATTTGTGGTGGAAATATATAAGTAAATAAAAATAGTGCAGTATATGTATAATTGTTCACCACTGCCCATCGTGGTAGTAATAATGATTTGTAAAAAATGCTTAAAGAATGGAAATGGGGATCCAAAATCCTTGTTTCCCCATGTGAAATAGCTATTGGCTAAAGCTACCTGATGATAAAATAAGACATGCGGACCCACCCTCTCATCATGTAATATCAAAAAGAGACAACATTAATAAACCAAGATAATTCAAGGTGATCTCTGTATCTGAATGCACTGTGATATTAGAGAGGGGATAGTAATCACCCCCTCTCCATGTCATTGAAACAAGAAATAAATTATTTTAATAGACATGACTGATTGGTGAGTCTTATGAGTGCTCCCTCCTCAGTTAAAGAAACCAATTTACATAACTGGAAATAGAGGGACCTGGAAGAAATGAGTAGGAACGGGTAATTAAATAAGGCCTACAGTGGCAGTTTTAGAACCAGTTAGCAGAAAAATAAAATAAAATAGCTCAATATGTGCTTTATTCAAAGTTATCTAATATGTTGTAATGTAACAGATAAGCAAGCATATTTTATAGCTTACCAGCAAGCTGGGATAGTTGAAGATGAACATTGTAAGGAGGAATCATAATTTCCTAGGCAGAAGAAACAGATGCCTCAGCATAGAAAATCTGTAAACCAGCTACCTGACTGGTCTTTACTTTTAGTCAACATACAGTATTTTCATGCATGCTTCAGGTTGTATCCCTATATACAGATATTAGTTTATTACATTTTTTACAGGATACTCTGAAGACATGTAAACTATTGAAAGTTCAACTTTTCTATTTGAATTTTCAGAAACAGTGATGATAACATGGTTTATTAACTAGTTTACCTATATTTATAAAATATTGTTTCACCTTGCTAAGGGTATTCGTAAAAACACACCAACTAGCACACTAACAAACCTACAGAAAAAGCATAGGAATGCAAATAATGTTAAAAAATAATGGAATGTGATTAATTGGGATAATAGGAAAGCAGAAATATAAAACATTTTTCTGAGAATATATTCAGTAGGAGCCATTTGTTTAAAACAAAAATAATATCTTACCTTCAAAAACCCCTTACTTTCAAAGGGCAGATTGCGCTGGATAAAGTTCAGGTAAATATAATAGCTGAGTTGCATGCCATACACCCAAGGGTTAGTTCAATAATGACTAGACATTTTTGTTTTAATCTTCAAGGACTCAAATTGATCTAACACAGTTGGGAGGCTATCAAGAGCCTGCATTTAGAAACATGATTAATAATCAGAGCCAGGATATTGATAGAAAGGAGAGATGATTTCTAATTAACCTCCTTGCTTCCTGTGAGCACAAATATAGAATTGCAGACCTGAGAATGCAGAAGATTTGCAAAATGACTTAACTGTGGAAGCACACAAAAGGTTAATTTTTAAAATAGACTGTACAGGTTGATTCCAAATTTCATTTTGCTGTCTATAGTTCATTTTGGAATGTATTGTTTTGGTAAAACTGGTGACTGCATGATGCAAATCACTAACTTTAACATACGTCAAAGTACAAATTAAGTGTACATACAGTGCAGCCATTTTAAGCCACTCTTCTGCAATGACACAAGAAGGATTGTTAATTCTGATTAAAGATAGTAATATAAAGATATACATTATTATCACATTTGTCATGCTTGGTAGGAGTGGGCAAAAAGTATGAAAAATTTCCCGCATGACTTTGAGAAAACTTGAAGATTTTTCACGAACATTTTCTCCTTTTCGCCTATTTTAACACATTTTTGCCTATATTTCCTATAGGTATTACATTTCCCACTGTAATATTACTACTTCTGAGGGCTGAAGTTTATAAATAAGTGTCTGAAAGTCAAAGTTGTGAGTCCTACAGCAACATATGCCTTGATAAATGTGTTCGCATGCAGAGTGCATTTGTTCTTTGCCCACAACACTAGCTTCCTTCTTAATTGACTCTGGCAAATATTCATGATTATGATGTCAAGTAATAAAAAAAAAAAAGTGCAACCTACAATGTGGCAGATGTGTATTGTAGTGGTGGGGGACTGGCTGGTACGGTGTGATTTGTGTATGTATATAGTTTTTACTATTGTCTTGTTTGCGTCAAATCTCTGTCCTCCTTCTCAGATTATTGACACACATTACTTGTCGCTCATAGCAGTGGTCCCAAGTGGGGCAGATGGTGGAAACCCTTCTTCACATCCCTCCCCCACCTCCTCATCTGTGCTGCTGTTAATATATTTGTCCTGACTTTGTCTGTCATACTCCTTGCAGCAGGAGCCATAGGCATTATTTGGACTGAACTAACTGTTGTCACTGGCAGTAGCACACTCGCTGACACATAAATAACTTCACTATTTTTTTTTTCTGCCCTAGAGCCCTGGAAAATATTTAAAGTGCTTCTGCTGCTGCTAGTTGTGGCACCTTTGGCCTGCTGATAGTGAGTCTCCAGTCAGACCTGTGGTTGTGCTTCAGGTGGGATCTCATAGAGGAGGTGCCTAGGTTTGAGCCTGCTTTCCCCCTACTCATGTGCCTTTTGCACAGACAACAGATAGCAACAAGCTTAGCTTGAGGATCCTGAGTTAAGTATCTCCATACTGTGGACTTCATGGAATGAGGGGCTCCTGAGGTGGTGATGCTGCTACTACTACTGGGGTTAGATGTTGATGCAGTTCTACTGCTACTACTACTAGGTGTCAAAGGTGTAGCACTTACACCAGCAGAGACACTCGTCATATCTAACACTGTGAATGTTAATAACCTGTGTTGCTGTTGCTGGGTACTTAAAACAGGTGTGTGTGGCTGAGTGGGTCTTGGACTATGAAGAGGAAATTATGTTGATGACTGTGGGTGACTGTGTGCTTTTTGACATCTGTGCTTGTCCAGGGTCAGACTTTCCAATGGCTTTTCAAACAGTTTATAGACAGGCACAGTGCTCCTTAAAAGTGGTGGAAGATTCAGCCTTTGACTTTCTGCTAACCTTATAGCCCTGTCATCATACTGACTCTCAACTTCATCTGTATCTTAACAAGATAATGATGCTGGAGGGATATATTCTAGATCTGCATCATCATCAGTCATCATTAGGTTATCCTCTGCAGCATCAGCATCATCTAACAATTCTTGCCCACTACCCTTATATTTCTCTAAGGTTTTGGAGGTTTCAAACAATGTCTTTTTACTTTTTACTATAACAAAATCCCCTACTACTTTGATGATGGGTGTTTTGGTGCTTGTTTGTCTCACTATTTGATGCAGCAGGCAGTTCAGCTGCTACTGTTATGCTATTGCCAGCATCATGAACACTTGAATGCAACTTGTTGTCGTCTTCAGTATTCTTCTTATATGGTTCTTTATTTCTACTGGCACTGGTGGTGCTGGAACTAGTTTTTCTGGGACCTTGACAAACTGCATCCTTCCTTGGAGAAGAGGGATAATCATCATTGATTGCATGCACTGCAGCAACCATTGCTGCAGTCAAGTTTTTGAACTACTACTTTACTCTCAAGTCCCTGCACTGCTCCACCCCCCTTCCCCTTGTGCATTTGTTGGACATTACACAACTACACTGTGTTCTTTTATTCTACGGTACACAACACAATTCATGGAGCTGTATGATGCACAGACAGCTGTCTGTCACTGTCACCTAATATATTTAGTTCTTTAGTCTTTATTTTTTAAGTTGTCTTATCACAGTCTGTCCAAAAAAATTTTAACTGAAAAACAAAATCAACAACAAGCAAATAGTTCCTAGCTGCCCATGTATTGCCAGTCAGTCACATCGAATTTTGGAATATTTGGGGTCAACCTTCTTCCTCCCTTCTTCTCCCCAGAGTTCCCACTGACTCTAAACTAAAAGATTCCCTAAACTAAACTTCAATTCCCCTATCTTCTCTAGTTCAAACAAGGTGCTGCTCTCTCCTCTCACAAACACAGAATGGCATGTTGTGAGAGCCTGACAACCTTTTATATGGCTGTAGGAATCTTTCATGTGGTGGAGAAAAAATGTTCTTCCCATTGATTTCAATGGGCGAAAAAGGCAGGAAAAAGCAGAGAAACAGCACTTTTCATGGGAAATTATTTGCCAAGCAGAAAGTGCCATTATTCGCCCATTTCAGTTTGAGGTAAAAATGTTCACCCATCCCTAGTGCTTGGTGGTAAGTTACAGTGAAATATATTAATAATTATTATCATTAGTAATAGTATTATCTTTTACTTATTGAGCACCAGAAAAAATTCTGTAGTTCTTTAAAAAATGGTATCCTTTGAAAATGTTGCAGGCAAAACAGCACTGCAGAATATGATGATGATCAATAAGTAAGGGTGAGAACACGCAATGAGAAACAGAGCCTGATTGAAACAAATGGTAGTAATGGCCCTGCTTTTGACAACTGACAATCTAGGGAGGCATAAGGAGAACTGGAGAGTAATGAACTGAGATCCACTGTTCAAGATTATGTATAAGGATAGACCGTGGAGTCTGAATATGTCTAGAATTAAATATATAGCCAGTTGTGGGTCAGAAGGAAGAGCTTGCAGAGGAACCAAGTGGGCCTGATGAAAGAACCTGTCATTCACTACTCAGATGGTAGAATATTTGTTGGACTGTGATAGGTCCACTATAAATTCCATGGCCAGATGTGTCCACAGAGCTTGCTGAATGGGTAGTGGAGTCAACAGACCTGAGGGTTTCTGTTGAGTCACCTTGATTTGAGAACAAGAGTTATAAGCCCTCACAAAGTCCCTTTCATCCTATCATGGTGCCCGTGCTTCCTGGTCTGAACAGTGACATTATTATCAATGCCGTTCCCTACTACTAGGGCTTGCCTTTATATACCCTGGGATGTCCTCCCTTAGGTGCCCTTTTGTGGTGTACGCGTTCCTGAGCTTGTTCTGTGCTTATGCTGATTCGTGTATGACCTGGCCTGCCTGACTACGATTTAGTTCCTGAGTTCTTGTTGCTGCGCTCCGTTGCTGACTGTATCCTTGCTGAGAACCTGCTCCGTTGCTGACCGTGTCTGACTGAAGAACCCAATACGTTTCTGACTGTATCCAGGCTGAGAACCTGCTCCGTTGCTGACCGTATCTGGCTGAAGAACCCGCTCCTTTGCTGACTGTATCCAGGCCTGAGAACTCACTCCGTTGCTGACCGTATGTGGCTGAAGAACCCGCTCCGTTGCTGACTGTATCCTGGCTGAGAACCCGCTCCATTGCTGGCCGTATCTGGCTGAAGAACCCACTCCGTTGCTGACTGTATCCTGGTTGAGAACCCGATCCATTGCTGACCGTTGCTGGCTGAAGAACCCGCTCCGTTGCTGATTGTATCCTGGCCTAGAGCCCGCTCCGTTGCTGATCATAGCTGGCCATTGCACCTATCCGTTGCTGACCGTAATCGGCTGTCTTCCGTGCTGTGGCCGCTGCCGACCATGTATTCCTATCCACGTTATTATCATGTGTTGTCTGTGCCTCTAGGTGACCCCGTGAGGTCACCGGTTTACAGGGCCTTGCAGTTGATTCTCGGTGTGTGCCGCGGGGCGCTGTTTTCTGTCGACCAAAGGCTGAGCATTGTGCTCGAGCTGCTCTACGGCCATCTAGGCGGTGTGTACAATCGAAGTACCGGTGCAGTGTTCTGAGTGACTGAGTTACTCTGATCACTCTCTGTGTCTGCCTCCCTAGTAGCACTGGGCTCACTCCCTATGGGAGTTGCAGTTACTCTCTGGGCATTGTCATTAACCCTGTATATACCTGGAGCTTCCAGGTAAGAGCACTACCGTTTCTGACTGCAGAGTCTTGGGCTCAAGAGCCAGCGTTGCACTTCTACCTTGCAGGTTGAGAGACACTGGTTGCGTTCCTATTACTTACCTTATATCGATCCACCACTAGCGTTCTAGGGTTTTCCAGTAGCAGCTGTCTAGGTCACCTTTAACCCTTTCTGGGTTGTTCTGCATATACACGGTTTCCTCCTGCCAGGGGTCTAGGGCCTTGATCAGTGTTGCCTCGCTCCAGTTGGGTCAGTACCCAGGCGTCTGGGTTGTGCCAGTCCTCCACTGTGGGCTTCATGCCACTGTAGTCCTGTTGCTGTTCCTGGACTGTGTACCCATTACCTTGCCGGTTCTGCCAGAGTCCTTAACTGTCAGTTGGTTCCCAGTTCATTCCGTTTGCCCTTACGGGTTCCAGTACCCAGGCGTCTGGGTTGTCTTGTCCTATTCGTGGACCTCCTGTGTTGGCACCCTACCATCAGTTCTGGGACTATACGTTGAACCTCACTGGGTTTGCCAGATCCTGTCATATATACGGGAAATTGGCATGAGAGGGTGTCCGCCTTTGTGTTTTTGGTTCATGGTTGAACACTAATGATAAAGTTGAAAAGCATGAAGAAGAGTGCCCATAGGTCCTGTCATGAGTTTGAGCACTGAGTGGATTCCAGAAACAGGAGAATCAGTTAATAAAGTTATGGGAGTAACTGTGCCCTCTAAGAGATGTCTCCATTCCTCTTGTGCTTAATTACCAGAAGTTTGTGGTTGCCCAAGTCAAAATTCCTTTCTTTGGAGGAAATCTAAAAGGAGAAATATGAGCAGTGGTAAAATTTCCCTGATGTTGCTTCTCTCTGGGACAACACAGCACCAGCCCCTACCTCAGAAGTATCCATCTCCACAATGAATGGATGGTTGAGATCTGGATAACAAAGGATTAGAGTGGTGGTAAGATCATCTTTCAATTTTTTAAATGCTGCTTCATTGAGGTGACCAGCAGGCAGGACTGGTGTTCTTGTAGGTCAAGGAGGTGATTGGTGCAACCACGTTGGAAAAGTTTCTGATAAAACGCCTGTAACATTTGGTGAATCCTAAGAACCTCTGCACAGCTTGAAGAGTGGCAGGCTTTGGCCAATCACGGACTAAGGACAGATTCTCCTGTTACATCAGGAGAGATTATGTACCCCAGGAATGACAAACTGCCATTTTATGCCTTTGATGTACAGATTGTTCTCTCGAAGACACTGCAGAACTGCCCGAACATGATTTGGATAGGAGTCTAGGTCCTTTTAGTAAATGTGAATGTCATACAGATAGACCAGAACATGGGACATAATCATGTCTTGGAAAATGTCATTCATGAGGGCTTGGAAGACTGCAGGGGCATTACACAGGCCAAAGGGCATCACCAGGTATTCATATTCATATTCCAGGTATACATTTGAGAGATGCAGTTTATTAAATAACATTAAAGATAGCATACAAAGGTAATAAGGCAGGAACAAGCAGATGGTCACAGCCAGCAAGCGCTACTATCAGAAATAGTAATAATAAGAATAGTAATAGCCAAGAAAGACCACTCTGCTAGAGACTAGGCCAAAGCTGCTGGTATTCTCTTCAGGAACCAGGAACAGGAGCAGAAACTGAACAGGAGCAGGAACACGAAGTCTTGGTCCGGGGTCACAGGAAACTACCAGACTCACAACTGCAGTCAGGAATAGGGAACTGATATCTGACTCACGCATGCAGTCAGAATAGGAAGCGCAACTCTGACTCACTCCTGCAGTCAGTATATAGCTAGTCTACCAGAACCCCAGGTCTGCACCAGATTGGATGTCTGTTAGGTACAGGGTATCAACAAGAGAATGGTCAGACAGAGCCACAGGTCAGCACCAGAGAGGGTAGTCAGAAAAGCCAGGTCATACACAGTTCAGGTAGTGAGCTAGACCCACAGGTCTGCACCAGATTGGGTGTCCACTAAAAGGATAAGGCAGTAGAATAGTCAGATAGAGCTACAGGTCAGCACCAGATTGGATGATCAGACAAGCCAGGTCATACACTGAGCCCAAATGAATAGAACTGTATAGTACAACAACGCAAGGGCAACTGAGTCAGGACTCAGTCTGCCCTTTAAACCCCTCCTCAGGAGGTAGGTAGGAGAAGCATCTCAGAGGGAAGAAGTAGGTAGGAGGAGACTACAAGAAGCAAACACATAAAACAGAGGTCTGCTTTATTCAGAAGCCTCGCGCCTGCAGATGACGCATTTTGCTCTGATGTGTCCAACTGCTGCCAGAATCCTGCATCCATCCGTGCGACATGGATGGCTGCTGATGCTGAAACATCATTTTGAGCGTCGCCTGAAGAGGCGGTGCTGGAACCAAGGCAAACTGTGACACCCTCTGAGATCTAGCTACATGAAAATGGTGTCCCCTTTTAACTGCTCAAACAATTTAGATATCAACGGTAAGGGGTACCTATTCTTAATCGCGACTTTGTTTAGTCCACTATAACCTATACATGGCTGAAGGGACTCATTTTTTTAGCCACAAAAAAGAAACCTGCACCAGCAGGAGAGGTAGACAGGCAGATTAAACCCTTCTCTGGGTTTTCCCAGACATATATAGAGCCAGGGCAGCATTTTCTGGACTGGAGAGCAAGAAAGCCCTACCTGACGTGGGATGTCGCCTGGATGTAGATCAATTGGACAGTCAAAAGGCCTATGTGTAGGCAGAACGTTAGCCTCTTTTTTGGAGAGAACATCTGTGAACTCATAATAAGCAGAAGGCACTTCAGGTTTTATTTGACTGTCGAGAATGGTGACTAACAATTTAGGCTTCTGGACTTGAGCAAGACAGGATTCATTGCATGAAAATCCCCAAGCCGTCAGTTCACCAGATATCCAATTAAAGGTAGGATTATGCAGAATCACTGGGACAGTACTGGATAGTCTCAGAATGCAATTGACCCACAGTGACCCAAACTGACCCAGATTGCAAGGTTTCTCAACCTTTTCCTAAGGGTTGACCATCAACTGTGGTGACTCATAAGGTGCTAGTCTTCTCATGGAGTGGCAGATCAGATTCTGAGGCCAAGACATTATCAACAAAAACCCCAGAGGCTCCAGAGTCTATAAAGGCTTTTGTAGAGACTGAATCTCCAGACCATATTATGATCACTGGTAATCAGGTGCATTTGGAATTACCCAGGAGACAACTATCTAGGTTTAGAGGGTGGTCTCTGCTGTCCTCTAAGTCTGATCATTTCCCAAACGTACCTGAACATAGAATATGGCCTTTCTGTCCACAATAAATGCAGAGGCTCATAGACCTCCTCCTGTTCTTTTCTGAGTCAGTCAACTTGGAGGCTACATTCACCTCCATGGGAACAGTCTCTGAGTGGTGTGAATGCAAACTGATGGCTATTGAGGAGATGTTGCCCACCTTGACCTACAAGAACTCTCTTTCTCCTGCTGCCTTGCTTGTATCCGCCCGTCAAGGTCATGGCAAAGAGCAACAAAGTCCTCAAAATCATCAGGAATGTCTTTGCAGGCTATGCATGTTTGACACGTTCATTCAGTCCCTGACGAAAGTCTGCTTTTAAAGCACCCTGATGTAAATCAGTTTCATGTGCAAGGGTTCAAAACTCTATGGCATATTCACTAAGAGAGCACTGAACCCCTACCTTAGGTCAAGAAGAGAAGCTTAAGGTGATGCACAATGGCCAGGGAGGTCAAACATTTCACAAAATGCCGAAAGGAAAGAATCTGAGCCCATAAGCAAAAATGAGTTCTTCTCAACAAGTGGTGAGGCCCTTGCAAGAGCATTACCTGAGAAGGGAGATTATGAATGCTACTCTGAAAGAATGATAGTTAAAGGGATAGTAATACTTAGTTTTAACTTTATTTTATTTTGTAGGCATTAAAAAAACATGAGGAATGATATAAGTCTTATCTCTCAAACCTTTATGGTTTATGAGATATTCTCAAGCAAAGTTTCCCCCTCCCGTCCCTTTTACCTATTGTAAGCAATCTCTTCTCAGATGTGGAATGCAGTCTATAGATCAGACAGATAACAGAAGGGGACACTCTTATTCCTATGAAAACAATGAAATCCCTGCCCCCCTTGACAAGCTTTTCAGGTTTTTCCCTTATCTTAACTGAAGATTGTCCCTTTCTGCAGTCTACCTGGGCACCTCCCTTCTGCTGTGGCTGAACAGTGTGACATCAGTAAAAGGGGCGGGAGGGGGCACACTTTGTCATTGAATTACTCTGGAACTACAACTCTGACAGAACTGAAATAACACTCTCCAAAGTCCAGATACTATGATGATTAATTAGAGCTGCTTTTATTATGAAACATTACTATCCCTTTAAATAATTGAGGCAGAGTGCAGAAATGTAGGAGACATTGGTTGAGAAACCCCAGACACTCAATACAGCAATATTCTCTGGCAAAAGGATCTTAGGTGGCTTCCCAACAGGGTGAGTAGCAGGAGTACTGAGAGGTGCAGCAGGACCTGGCACAGAAGAGTCACCAGAAGTAGACGACTGAGTTACAGTAATGGATCGTAACACATCTAAGACCGCATCTAGCTTGCATTGCAGTGTGAACAATTACGAAACATGAGTTGACAGTAAGTTCTCTTGTTGCTTTTGTCGAGAAAATATACTCAAGAGCTCCACCAGGTCCATAGTATGGCTAGATCTTCCTGAAAAAAGTCCAGGGGAAGATGTCAATAACTCTATGTAGAGCCTAAACACTGCTATGATGGTTGGAGCAGCTAAGAAGCTGTTGGGCCTGCTTGTTGGTGGAAGACCCCTGTAGAGAGTGCTAGTTGGAACCCACAGGGTATCAGTAGCAGGGCCTGCGACTCTCAGGAAAGTCAAAGACTAAAAGGAACTCTCAGAGACGGTAGGTGATACTGTGGAGGACCGACTAGGGGTCGTATAGTTGGAAGACATGTTGAGTACAGCACCAGTCTCTGACAAGGAGTTGCAGAGGCAGGCATCAATCCAGTCAACAATCAGTGTTAGGCTTAACTGGAGATTGACCTGCCGGGCTACCTGATACAATGTGGCAGATGATTATGGTAGTGGTGGTGGGGTACTGCTGTGGTGTGATTGGTGGGACCTTGACAAACTGCATCCACCCCTGGAGGAGAGGGATCATCATCATCATTTATTACACACACTGCAGCAGCCATTGCTGCAGTCAGTTTTTGAACTACCATTTTACTCCCACGTCCCTGCACTGCTCCACCTTTCTCCTTCCCCCTGCCACATGTACATTTTCTGGACACTACTCAGCTACAGTACACAACTGGTGGAGTGTGATGTCTTGCCTTAGCTCTCAAAATTTTCAATGCTGTCTGTTGTCTATCAAGTTTGCTTTATTTATTTATGTATTTTTTTAAATATATATTTTTATTTTATTTTTTTATTATTATTTTGTTTAAGTTGTCCACCCTATCTTATCATGGTCAGTCAAAAAAAATTATAGCTAAAAATAAAACCAACTACTTCTTTCCCCAGACTTCCCCAACACAAAGACAATCAAATCAAATTCAGCTAGCAATTTGCACCCCAGCTGCCTGTGTCTGGCCAGTCAGTCACACCAAATTTGGGGTATTTAGGGGTCAACTTCCTTCCTCCCTTATTCTCCCTCAGAGTGCCCTCTGACTCCCCTAATACAGAGAACAAATATCCTACCTAAAATACTACCTTAAATTAAGCTTCAATTCCCCTTTAACTGCCTATCTTCTGTAGCTCAAAAACATGCAGCTTTCTCATCTCACAAACACAAAATGGCATGCTGGGAGAGCTGTACACCCTTTTATATGGCTGGAGAAAAGTAGAGAAAACTTTCATGTGGTGGGAAATTTTTTTCTTACAATTAATTTCAATGCAATGAGCTAGGCAAAAAAAAAAAGCATGAAATTATTTGTCAAGTGGAAGTGCCACCAATGTTGGTTTGAGGTGAAAGTTTTTGTCCATACCTGCTTGGCTGGCTCCTTAATTAGGGCCTTCCTCCAAGCCACAACAGACCCAACCATTGCCTCACTTGACTCACATTTGCTTTCTCCCAGGACATGAGGGAGTAGGGTTAACTACTCTATTAATCTCAGAAGGTGCCTGGGGTGTGTGCAATGTGTTCCAAATCAATGCACCTGAGTGGCTGTTGTAGCAATCCTATATAATAACTCATTAGGATGCTTGTCAGAAGCTGTCATAATAATTGGAAACTGCGCTCTCTGCAGTCATGCATAGTAGAGACTTCCCGCGCTACAGTTATGAGCAGTAGAGACTGCCCAAATATACCATGGCTGATTCAGAGCGGGGCGATCCGAATTCGGACCGGAGTCCCGTATCAGCCGCAGCGCTTATGGGCACTCTGTACTGCGCATGACTGCAGAGAGGCTCTGGGCACCAGCTGAGGCTGCTGGATGGCACTGTGGCCCATGTACACAGGCTTTTAAACTAGTATTGTAATAATACAACTGACGTTATGTCTGTCATATTAGAAAAGCCTAAGATTGACAGACTTGTGGCAGATGTCAGTATAAATATGTCATGTCCCTTCAACCTTTGAGTGCCAAAGGGGTGTGCAATGCACTCCAGAGCAATGTGTTGCATATCTCTATGGCATTCAAAGGATTTACTAATGATAGGGGTGTAAGAGCAGAGCAGGCTAGTTGTGAAAAGGTTAACTTTTAGGTCAGGGTTTGCAAACCTGAGGAACTCCACCAATTGTGGACTTCTAGAGGCTCTCAGGTTTCCCATCACTATGTTAGGGTAAGATGGTAAGGGTAGAGGGCTAAGAAGAACATGTAAATATGAACAACAACTGTTGGGGCAGAGATGGGCAACCTGAGGGCCACCAGCTATTGTGGACTACTACTCCTGTCATCTGCAAAACCCCAGAGTACCAAATGTTTACAAAATAATAGATGAACTTGACACAATCTCAATGAAAACTAAGAAATAATGCAAATACAAATGTGCTTTTTACTGTGTGTTTATTGTTATGGTTTGCAAAACAAGACAAGGAGTCAGACGCTAAAGTTAAGAACACCTTTATTAATAATAATAATAATAAGCAAATGCAAGTAAGTATGACAGTACAAGCAGAGGGTGACTGGAAAGGCTAGAGACTCTATCAGTAATAGGAGCCTGCCGACAGGTCAGCAACACTGCTGGAGACTAGGCTGAAGCGAGCTAGTAGTCTCAGGAATCAAAGAGAACGCAACACTGAACCTACAGTCTCCTGTAAGGGGCAACAGAGGAGACTACTGACTCAATCCTGCAGTCAGTAAGGCTGGAGTCTGCCAGAGCCCCAGGTCTGCACCAGGATGGGTGTCTGTAAGTAACGGAGCCACAAGCGGAGTAAACAGACAGATCCACAGGTCAGCACCGGCTTGGATAGTCAGACAAGCCAGGGTCATACACGGAGTGGGTAGTCAGCCAGAGCCACAGGTCTGCACCAGATTGGATGTCAAGACAAAATGGAGTGCACAGCGAGAATGGTCAGACAGAGCCACAGGTCAGCACCAGAATGGATAGTCAGACAAGCCGGGTCATCCACAGGATACAGGAACAACTGGAACTAGAACTGCTCAGAACAACAACATAAGGGTAACTGATAAACAGGCCCATAGAGGTTTATAAAGGAGTAGGAGAAGGCGGGACCAATTAGGTCCCCCAGTCTGGGCCTATAACAGACATCCAGGCAAGTGCCTGACTCATGATGCCAGTAACAATGAACCAGACATGACCAGGCCACAGGCAGAGAGGGACACTGCTAATGACGACGGAGCATCAGTCCAGAACCCTGCTCCCGGCTGAATTACGCAGGCCGAGGTAAGGCACTGTTACAGTTTATATAAAAAGGGAAGGATAGTTAAGTACTGTAGAACGAACAAGTGTTAAAGGTTAAAAATGGTGGAAAAGGTCCAGTTTTGTTCCCTTAGGAATTTTCATGAACAAAGTGTGATTTTTCACTCTTCCCAGCGGGAATTCTTGCCAATACAGACACCCATACATTTTCCACTATTTTGCTAACACCAAAGAACTTCCCATGAGAACAGATCCATTACCTACCTGTGGTTTCAATGATGATGAAACTTCTCTCCTCCATACTATAAAAACACAGAATTTCCCTCCATGCAGGGTGGGTGGTATAGTTTAGGAGACAAAGAGAGTGGAGGCAGGCAGAGAGAGGGAGAGAAAAAAATACATAAAAATTAAAGGCTACAGCTATTGCGAACTACAACTCCTAACATCTACCGGACTTCAGACTACCAAATGTCTATAAAATAATATCTGCACTTGACAGAATCAAAGAAACTTAAGTGAGAATGTAAAATAAATTCACTTTTGACTATGTGTTTATACCAGAAGGGTAGGATAATTAAAGGGGATCTATCACCCTTATACAAGTTTGTCTAAAATGTAAGTTTATATAGGGATTAGATTGAAAACTGTGTTAGTTTAAAAAAAAAAAAAAATGTTATTTTGCCCAAATTAAACAACTAAAGATTACACTGCGGCTTCCTTCCAGACAGACTGCGGTTACCAGCTCTGTACCACAGTCTGTCACTCTTCCTCTGCTCCCCTCCCTCTATCCAGCCTCCTCTGATGTTGGTGGCTTTCTGCATGTAAGCTGGAGTGCTCTCATTGGCCAGAGAGTGCTCCAGTTTTCAATCTAATCGCTATATAAACTAATGTTTTAGACAAACATGTGTAAGTGTGATAGATCCCCTTTAAGTACAGCAGAACTAGGTATATACACATTTTAATAGGGATGGGAGAAAACTCTAGTTTTGTTCCCACAGGAATTTTTTTAAAAAAAATCATGATTTCCACCTTTCTTGCAGGAATTCCTGCTTGTAGAGAAACCCATAGATTTTCCGCCATTTTGCTAACACCACAGAATTACCCATGAGAACAGTTCAGTTTCCCACCAAATGTTTCCAATGGCAGTGAGACTTCCCTCCTCCATACTATAGTAAAAAAAATATCTTTATGCAGGGTGGTGTAGATTAGGAGACAAAGATAGTGGAAGCAGGCAGAAGAAGGAAAGGGAAACATTAAAAAACAATTAAAGTGCTAGCTCTATGATCAGCAGGAGAAGCTGGATGGACCCTGATGCTGCTGACACAAAGGTGAAGGAGGAAGTCAGCGGCAGCAGTGGTAACAGGAATCCACATACCCCTGACTAGGGATGGGTGAAAATTTTCTCCTCAAACTGATATCTGTCACTTTCCACTTGGCAAATAATTTTCAGTGAAAATCGCAGATTTTTTGGTTTTTTTCACCTAGCTCATTCCATTGAAATCAATGGAAACACTAAATTTACAAACAACACATAGCAATTATTATTTTATTTCCCAAAGACATATAAAAGGGGCATGAGGGTGCCTATGTTGGTGTGTTGTGTGGGGAAACAATCAGTTGAACAGGGGATGAATTTTGGGGGTTGTTTACTGGGATTGGGGGGCAGTTAATAAAAATAAATCCTGAACAAAATTTTAAAAAACTGTAAGACATGATATAAGAGGGGTCTGAGGAGGGTGCCTGTGTTGATGGGTGGAGTCTGGGCAATGAGTCAGTTGAAGAAAGAACTTGTTTTGGGGGATTTCTTGACTGGTATTGGGGGGACAGTTAATAAATACATTAATAAATAAAATAAGAAATGTGTATGTAAACTGATAGAGACAGGAACCCCCTGACATAAGCTGCCACTGGGGTGGACTGATACTTCACTTGATACAGTATTTTGTAGAGGATGATTTGTTAGTTTTGTTGTTAGAGACCCAAACCCTGAGGAAACATTGATTTGTAAGATTTAGGCTTATTAGAGGCACAAGCCCTGAAGAAACATGGATTTGTAGGACTTAGACTTGCTTGGCACAAGCCCTAGGGAAACATCGATTTGTAGGATTTAGGCTTCTTAAAAACAAACCCCCAAATATTGTTTATTTTTTTTTTTTGGAGGACTATGTTTTTTTCTTTATTCATTTAGCACAAGCCCTGAGAAAAAACTAAAAATGCCCTACTGGCCTAGTGCAAGCAGGTCATGTTGGCAAGTGGCCACTGGCCATTGTCAAATGTCCTCCTGAGTCCATAATTGCGGAATTTGCAACTGCTGTTCTTACTGCTGCTGCTGAGTTGTTTAAGCAGCAGGATGATTAGGCAGTTGAAAGGGAATGGGATCAAAAATAACAGTAACATGGGTGATGGATGATGATGGTTCTACTCGCCAGGAGTATCTCCAGTGATGCACCTGAGGCAGTAGCAGCACAATAAGTAGCCCCCAGTCTATGTAGAGAAAAGAAGAAGTTGGCCAATAATTCTTCTCCACCTGCCACTCCTCCAAAATCATGGGTGTGTTATTAGACTAGAAATGTTTCCCTTGAGAACAAGAACTGTGGCTCTCCTCAGCAACTGCAATGTGCACAGTGTGTGTGTGGTAAATAACATCTGGGGGCACATCTGTATCCAAACACCATGATACCATGATACCATGATGCCGCTGTCACTATACCCGTTGTCCAGAACCTGCTAAGGACACATGACAACTTGCTGACAGTTTAATAGTAATGATGAACTCTCCCTGCCATCATCCTAGCATATTCTGTAGTATGGAATCTCCTCAGATGCCTCTTGATGACCTGGTATCGATTCTCCTCCACCACACTTGCATGTGTGGTCAGTGCACCACACAGTGTGCAAAAGAGTGGCTATGATTTGGCGGAGGATGTAACGATGAACGAGGTGGATGGCAGAAGATGTAGATGTTACCCTAGAGGAAGAAGGTTATGGTGATGGTGAGCTAGTTGTATCGCTTGTCATGGAACGTCCAGTCTCTGGATTTCTCTATTCTTCCTCCTGTTTGATCTTTGCCTCACTTTTTGTTACCATTCTGGAGAGTCTGGGGCTACAGTAACAGCTGTGCTTGATTTCTGTGATGGGTGTTTGGCTTTAACATATTTGACATCAATGACATGGTGTCTGTGTTTCATGTGTGAAATAAGGGAGGTTGTGCCAAGGTTTGTTCCCTCCTTTCCCCTTATCACTGACTTGTCACAGATCGTGCACAGTGCCATTGATGACGACTGCACTGTGCCTGCTCCAAGAGAAAAATAATCCCACACCCATGACTTCAGGGGGAGGAAATAGGTGGAGAAGAATGGCCTCTTTCTTCTTGACCTCCTCATTCCCCTTCATTGTCTTTGCTGGCAGCGGATGATGTTGCTGCTGTTTCTGCTACTGCCTCAAAATCAACACTGCAACTAGGACCAGGAGTATTGCTTGCACTGGCAAGTGGAACCTGTTCTAGTCCGGCATCACTTGGTGACCCCATTCCCACTGTGTCCACATTGGTCTGTGGCACACTAGCCTGCTCCTCAGCATCCTGCTGCCCTTGCAACTCAGCAGCAGCAGGAATAAGGACAGTTGCAAATTCTGCAAATTCCAAAAGCTCATTGCTAGTGGTGGTGGTGGTGGTGATGCCCATCCTCATCCCTGTCTCCCATTCCTTCTCAACTTCTGATAAAAAGGCCATCAATGTCTCTTCCACCCCAGCTTCTCTACCATCATCATCACCACCACCACTAGTCCCGCTCCCTTCGTGCTGCTGCTGCTCTGTTACAGACATCTCACTGCTGCTTGGAGGAGGTGACAATCAATGTGACAGAGGGTCCCCTAATGTCACACTTGGCATTTCCTTTGGACCTGAAGAAGACGGCAGACTAGCAGCAATAGCAGCAGACACAGGCAGCTGATCTGTGCTCCTTCTGGTGGTGGTGGTGGTGGTGATATTCATTTTCAGCCTGCTCTCCCCAAACACCAGTTCTGGCCTCTTCAGGATCATGTTCCACTTGGACATTGTAGTGAAGTAAAGGGGAGGAGGACTCCCAGATCCAAAGGAATGGTGTGGGCTCCCTTGACCACTAGTCTGAATGCTCTCAAATGCTTCCCCTACCACTCCCCTAACACTTGTCCCACCGGCTGCTTCACCATAACTGTTACTACTACTAACACCACACACATCAAGTTCAGCCCTAGAGTCTTCCTCCTCACAATCACTAGTAATATAAGGATATTGATTAAGCCCTCATTCATTCCTAGCACTTGCAAGCTGCTGAACTTCTTAGTAGTAGTAGTAGTAGTACTAGCACTGGCAGGACTGCTTGGGTATGGCAAGTGTGACTTAGGGTCCCCTGCTGTCACACTTGGCATCATCTTCTCCTCCTCCCCCTCTGAGTATTACAAGACACACTAGCAGCTTCAAAACTGGTGGCAGCAGCTTCAGCACTGGCAGCAGGCACAGCACTGGTGGCATTGGCAACAGGGGCAGCACGTCTGACAGCAGGCATAGTATTGATGACAGCAGGTTCAGCACTGGCAGCAGGCACAACTCTGGTTTCAACAGGGGAAGCACTAGTGGCAGCAATGGTGGCAGCAGAGACAGCACATCTAGCAGCAGGCACAGACAGCTGACCTGTCCAGCTTTCACTAGTACTACCATTTTTTCCCTCCCTTCCCATTCCCTTTTCTCCCTCCCTTCCCATTAAGTACCCCAAGATCCCTTGGGGTGATTTAGAGGGACAGGCCAGCATTGGTTCAGTAGTGCTCACTTCTTCCTCAGACTCAGTGGACACATAAGGGTCCTTCCAACGCCTTCATTTATTATTTTAAAACCTGCTCATAGTGATAGCAGTCACTATGAGCCTCTCCTGCCTCAAATTTGGAAAAAGATACAGCAGAATGGCACAGCACATCTACTTCTCTCTGTAGCTGCTTCTATTGGGGTTGATTTCCACAAATATGTCATGTTTTTATAGTGAAAAGGCGAAAACAGCAAATCAATGGGAGGAAACTTTCTAGCGATTGAAAAAATGACAAAAAATGTTGACCCAGTAGTAGTAGTAGTAGCAGCAGCACCTCAGGAACCCCTCAGTCTATGAAGTCTACAGTATGGAGATACTTCACTCAGGATCCTCAAGATAAGCATGTTGTTATCTGTTGTTTGTGCAAAAAGCATGTGAGCAGGAGGAAAGCAGGCTCATGCCTAGGCACCTCCTCTATGAGAACCCACCTGAAGCATAACCACAGCTCTGACTGGGAGTGTGTTACTGCCTATGCCAACAGTTAGTTCAGTCCAAAATAACACCTATTGCTCCTGCTGCAGAGGAGTATGATGACCTGGCTTTGCTGTAGGAGATGGCAGGAGTCATGGACTGTTCACACATGCTGCCTCTACCACCAACACCTCCTCTAGTCATGTTGTTAAAGCAATAACTTTTCAGGCTTCTTCTGCCATGTCCTGCCAACCCACACTGACTGAGTTCCTGGGAAGGAGTCAAAAACGTCACAAAAACACTCCCAAACTATGCCTGTGGAATTGCAAGGTTGTCAAGATGTTTGCAATGGACATGCTGCCATATTCTTTAGTAGAAAACTGAGGTTTCAGAGAACTGATGTCATGTGTAGCTCTACGCTGGCATATCCCAAGCCACAGTTATTTTTCCAGGATGGCTGTGCCTGAATTGTACAAGCAGGTGGTTAGTGTGATGGGCAAAGGGCTGAAAAATGCGTATGGCAAGAAAATCCACCTGACAACAGATATGTGGAGAAGTGGGCAGAGCACAGACTAGATGACTGTGACTGCTTACTGGGTTTCTCTTTCCCCAGCACCAACTGTGGACAACACTAACTTACTGCATCAGGTGACAGCCAGTTATTATGCTTCTGGTTCTGACAGTGTGATTAAAAGGCGGCAGGAGCAGGATAGTCCATACCATCATCACGCCACCTTGTGTATGAAGAGTTATGAGATACAGTACCACAAAGCTGTAGATGTTTTAAGTAAGCTAGAGCAGGTGATAGAAGAATGGCTTGTACCCCACTCATTAAAATCTGGTTTTGTGCTGATAATGACTCCAACATAATCGCTACTTTTGAGAATAGGTGGTATGGTGCATGTGCCCTTGTTTGCCCATGTGCTAAATTTAGTTGTAACAATAAACAAAAAGGTTAGTCCAAAAGGATAGAGATCCCAGGACTCCCCTTGAAAAAGAGCTTAATACAATGAGGCTCTCTGGAATAAGCCCAAACATAATAGACATAAGAAACTACAGACTTTATTACAAAATATATTTAAAGATAAATAAAGACAGTTAAAACCATTTAAAATATGACAGGCTGGGGCGTGGCCTGACCGTTGAGCGAGATGGACGCACGGGGAGCCTGCTCCTTTAACTGGCTTTATAGCTATCATTTGCAGTGAAATTGGTAGTGGGCTTCTACCCTATACCCTTGGAGTATCCTGCCATGTGAGGAAGATGTTCCAGGTCCCAAAAGATTACGGGATTCCTTAAAGAAAACACTGTCCCTCGGCAGCTAACTCCAATGCGTCATTCTGATCCCAAGATGCCGGCCTTACCAGTGGGCTGTGAGGACTCCAATGCTAGAGACCCTCTGCGTGAAGTGAATCTCGGATCCTTTAATGGGATGATTGACCCGCGGTCCTTTGCTACGAAGAACGATATTTGTTGTTTGCCAACGAGGTCTGACTTGGAGACCTTGATAGACAAGCTCTGTGATTCTCTCTGGAGCGACATTGTGGACCTCCGTACTGATGTGAGACATATTGGGACATTGTGGACCTCCGTACTGATGTGAGACATATTGGGGATCGAGTGGCAGATCTGGAAGACGCACACACCTTGATTCTTGCTGACCAGCGAGGCATGGCCAAACGCTTGGTGGATCAGGAGAAGGAGATTGCGAAACTCTGCTTCCATTTGGATGATATTGAAAATAGGGGACGGAGCAACAACGTCAGGATCAGAGGCCTAACGGAATCGGTTCTACCCCAGGACCTGAGGGAAACGGCTGGAAAGATTTTTGCCTATATCTTGAAGGTTGACCCTATGCAGGTTCACACTGAGAGGATTCATCGGGCCTTACGGCCTAGGGCCCAGAATGGTGAACGCCCTAGAGATGTTATTTGCTGTCTGGTGTCATTTCGTCAAAAATACGATATTATGCGCTTAGCTCTCAAACTTCATTCTCTTCGATGGGAGGACTTGGATTTGCAATGATATAATTACCTTTCCGCTTACACTCTCCAGCTTCGCATAGCCTTTAAGCCCTTAACAGACACTCTCCGGAACAATCACATTGCTTATCGCTAGGGATTTCCTTTTGCCCTCATAGTGTCCCATGAAGGATCCACTTTTACTGTGAAGGACTCAGAGGATGCAGCGAAGCTGTGCAGCCAGTTGAATTTTGCCCAAGTTCAGCTCTGGGACCCTATCATCCACTAAAAGCAGAATCTCTCTATGGCCTTGCAGCCCAAGCCCTGGGCCGAGGTGACCTCCAAGAAAAAGCGTGCTGTACAGAATGGTGTTGGTGGTTCTTCCCCTAGAGTGGACTGATATGTATTCCATTGTTTTACTACTTTAGAGGTTTTTGTATCTCATTTGCTCTGGGAAAGTGACTTTCTCGGATCCCCCTCTTTCCAGGGGGCTCCGATGGAGGATATTGGGGATGGTGGGCTCCCCGGTCGGGGGTTTTCCTCCGCTCGGTGTCCGCATCCATCATGGTCTGATGAGTAGGTGTTCCTGGATTTTATCATTGGAGGGCAGGCCATGTCAATAGGTTTTTCTCCTTGTAATTAGTGGTAGTCTGTGGGATAATGGAGTGGGCTAGGTGGGTTGGTTCGGGGGGGTTGTCCCGGGGAGTGGGTTCCCCGTCTTCTAGGGTCTTAGCTATAATATTGTTATTCCCCTGGTCTCTGTTCTCCGTGGGTGGTTGATATGTGCTTAACACTAGCGGGGTGGCGTGGGCCACGGGGGGGTTTCCTCCCCTTTTTGGGGGGACCCGTCCTTGTTGCCCAGGTTTCCCCTCTGGGGGGTTTGGATTTGGTGTATGTTTTGGTGGGGTGGTACTTCACTGTATATCCATGCCACTTGTCTGTTTGGTTGCTCTGCAAATCCCACCCTTCTGATCACTAATTTTTCCTCTCTAATGTATGTCTTGGGCTCGAGCTATGGTTCTGGCTACTCTCCCTCTAGCATCTTTGAACGGTGGTCTGGCCCCCCTTGTTGGGGTGGACCTTCCTGTTGTATCGGGGCTCCGGTGGAGTGCTATGCGCCTTCTGGAGCTCTGGGGTGCATATGGGGATAGGATCTAAGCCACTTGGGGGCAGAGAGGCGGGGGGTGTTTGAAGTTCACTATATTTTTCTACCCTTGCTGCACTTTGCTTCTGGGGTGTTTGTGATAAGGGATGTTAAGTTTGTTTTCCTGGTTAAGCCAGTTAAGTCTCTAGCGGAGTGGGTCCCCTGGCTCTCCCCGGATCATTTAGGACTTCCTCCTGTGAGTTACAGGGGTGCGGGAGCAAGGTGGAGTGCGTTTGGCCTCTACTGTCTGTTCAGTTGATCTGGGGGAGTGGGGGGTATCCGCTCTTTTCTCGAGCTTATGTGAGGGCATATGAGATTTGTTGTTCTTTTATGTTTTGGAGTATTTTCCACGCCCCTAATCTTTACCGCCTTACGTTAGATTTGGCTCTATTTTCATTGTACTGTGCGGTCACTAAGACAGTGTTTATTTGGTTCCTCAGTTCTTATGTCTGGAGAGGCTTGTTTCTCTTCTTTACTTCTTCCCTTTACTTTTTCTTTTTCTTCTTTCTGGGCGATATTGCCTTCCTCTTTTCTCCTATTCCCTTATCCCTTCTGCTTCTTCTCTACCGTCCCCTTCCCTTTCCCTTATGTGTGTTCCCTCTGGGGGGTGGGGGCTTCTGGGTTTCGGCCTTTATGCTGACCAGTTGACCATAGTCAATGGCTGATAGATTTAAGCTTAATACTCTATGAATGTCAGGGGGTTAAATTCCCCTCATAAGCATAGTTTAGTATTTCAAGAATGTAGGCGTCTCCAGGAGACTCATTTTATGGCTTCCGCGCCTCCAAGACTGGTGAATCAGAGCTACCCCATTCAACATTTTAGCTCTGCACCCTGTAAGAAACGTGGTGTGGGTATCCTATTTCACAGTTCTGTCCCATTTAAAGGGATAGTAATACTTTGTTTTAACTTTATTTTATTTTGTAGGCATTAAAAAAACATGAAGAATGATATAAGTCTTATCTCTCAAACCTTTATGGTTTATGAGATATTCACAAGCAAAGTTCCCCTCCCCACCCCTTTTACCTAGTGTAAGCCATCTCTTCTCAGATGTCAGTCTGGTTGTATGACAGTACAGATAACAGAAGGGGACAATTTTCTTTGTATGAAAACAATGAAAGCCCTCCCCCCCTTGACAAGTTTTTCAGCTTTTTCCATTATCTTAATTGAAGATTGTCCCTCTCTGCAGTCTACCTGGGCATCTCCCTTCTGATCTGGTTGAACAGGGGGGGGATACTTTGTTTGTGAATATCTCTTAAACCATAAAGGTTTCAGAGATAAGACTTATATCATTCTTCATGTTTTTTTAATGCCTACAAAATAAAGTTAAAATGAAGTATTACTATCCCTTTAAGCTTCTTGATGAACTCAAAGTCCGTAGTGGGCGTTTTCTTTTCCTTAAGGGTAAAGTGGGTGATCTGACTCTCACGGTGGCCTCGATATATGCCCCAAATGAGGGTCAATGGGAATTTCTGGTCAAGGTATTGGCCAGGCTCGGTGAATTCTAATCTGGGTTGGTGATAGTAGGTGGGGACCTGAATGTGCCTCTTTGTCCAGCGGTGAATTGCTCGTCCTCTAGATCTTCCTTTCCTTACTCTCATCTTTCTGCTATTGTCAAATCTATTCATCTTCTCTCCTTAGTGGACACTTGGAGATTATTAAACCCTGGTGCTCATAGTTATTCTTTCTTCTGTCACCCGGCTAATTCCTACTCTAGGATCGAATATATTTTCTTATCGCAGGTGCATCTTGCCTAACTGTCTTCTGCCCGGTTACTGCCAATCACGCTCCTTGATTGTAGATTTCTTGAAGGTTAATTTGCACTCCATTCCTAGGATTCTGGGGGTTTGGGAATCCCTTAAATGTTACCTGAGAGGGATTTTTATTAGCCTTTCCACTAGGAAAAGGAAACGCAATGAAGCGGAAATTAGATATTTGCTTACTTCCATACGGTTCCTGGAAGCCTCTCATATGCTCTCTTTGGATCCGGTAGTGCTGCGATCTCTGAATGGACTGAGGGATCAGGTTACGCATCTCATGCGTTCCAGGGCAGCCCATTCTATGAATTGGGTGCATAGTGAATTCTATGAGTACAATAACAAATCTGGAAGACTACTTTCCCAGCTGGTGAAGGGTTCGCGAACTCATGTCCCTATCTCTCAGGTGGAGGATGCTAATGGTTGTATTCATCGTGACATCTCTTGGATAGCGGAGACTTTCCACAGTTTTTATGCGGCTCTATATAATCTTCCTCCACCGTCTGATTCACCTACAGCAGACACAGCGGCATCCTACTTGAGGGCATCTGAGATGCCTAAATTGTCTGTTGGTCAGGCTCACAGCTTGGAGTCTGCAATATTGACTCAGGATATAGTGGATGTGGTTAAACAGCTTGCTGTGAGCCGTAGCCCGGGTCCAGAAGGCTTTCCCATGCTCTTTTATTGGAAATTTCTCCCGGAGCTTTCTCCTATTTTGACTGAAGTATTTAATTGCTTACCTGACCAGATTGCGGTCTACCCAGCATTCTCAGAGGCACATATCGTCCTGATCCCCAAAGAGGGCAAAGACCCGAAATTGCCTGGGAGTTACAGACCTAAATCGCTACTCAACACCGACATTAAAATATATGCTAAGATTCTGGCCAACCGGTTGTGCCCCCTTTTGCCTCACGTGGTTGATCAGGACCAGATGGGTTTTGTGCTGGGTAGAGGGGCTAGGGATAATACTATTAGAATTATACAGCTGATTGAGATGGCACAGCAGAAGCAAATCCCTACCCTTTTCTTATCTGTTGATGCGGAAAAGGCCTTTGACAGAGTGTCTTGGGCCTTTATTGAAGCTTGCCTTTGCCATCTGGGTGTTGGTCCATGCTTCCGTATGTTCGTCCGTGCCCTGTATACCACTCCTTCTGCCCGGGTTCATCTTCCAGGGGGTTTATCTGATTCTTTTCCTCTAAGAAATGGAACCAGACAGGGATGCCCCCTTTCCCCTCTTATTTTCATTTTGACCATAGAGTCCTTGGCCTGCTCCCTGCATAACAATTCTGGGATTCAGGGGCTCCATTCTGGCTCCACGGAGCATAAATTGGCATTGTTCGCTGACGATCTTTTATTGGTGGTCACTGACCCTATTCGTTCCCTTCCAGCGATACTGGAAGAGCTTCGTGTATTTGGTTTGTTGTCTAACTTTAAGCCTAACATTTCTAAGTTGGAGCTCTTGGCAGTCTCCATCCCTGCTGAACTTAGAGAGGCAATTTTGCAGATTTCCACCTTCCGTTGGGCTCCAGGGAAGCTGAAATATCTGGGTGTTTATCTCTCTTCCTGTTCCCGAAACTTGTTTTCTTTGAACTATTCCCCTCTTCTGGAACGTGTTCGCCGAGATCTCCACAGGTGGCGTCCCCTATTCATTAAGTGGTTGGGTCGCATCAACCTCGTCAAAATGTTTGTTATCCCTAAATTGCTTTATATCTTGCAAACAGTGCCCATATCTTTGTTGCCAGCTTTTCTGAAGACCTTCCAGCGGGCCCTTTAATACATTTATCTGGGCGGACAAACCTGCTAGGATTAGTTCTCAGGTGCTAGCTCTGAATAAAAAGGAGGGTGGACTGGGTCTCCCCTTGGTGACCAAATATTATCAAGCAGTACATCTGTCTATGATGGCCCATTGGTTCCATTCTGGGAGGGAGAAGGTTTGGGTTTGTCTGCTCTCGGACTTAGTTTCGCCGTGGCCATTGAGAGGGCTTCCCTGGATCCCTAGGGATGTCCTGGCCTTACCTGTACTTACCCCCTCTCTGCGAATATTTGATTCCCTTTGTTCTTTGCTTTCTGATTTTTCCTCTCAGCCTTCCCCTCTTACCCCTCTGTTGCGGAACCTGGCTTTCCCCCCAGGTTTGGATTCATCTGCATTTGCTTCCTGGCTTGTTCAGGGTAGGTTGTTTCCCATGCACTTGTCCTCCCAGGGGGAGTTGATGGACTTTGCAGAGCTGCAGACCAAGTTGGTGTCATCTGGTGAGTGGCAGTGGTATAGACAACTCTGCAGCTTTCTCCTGGGTCATCCAGAGAAGGCTGCTTTGCTTCGCATTCCCTGGCCTTTTGAGAAGCTTCTCCTGTCCCATCAACCATTTTAGTCGCTCCTACAGTGCACACAATGCTCTATATTGCATACAAAAGCATAACAACCTGTCCCATCACCAGCTGAAAATGGAGGTCCCTACCAGGTGGAATTCCACAATGTACATGCTAGAGCAGAATAAGACCATTATCGAGTACAGCATGCAAAACTGAAAGGCTTTGTAGGGAGCCTCTTTCTAACCTGGCCAATGGAAACTAATGTGTGATGTATGTGAGCTACTGAAACCCTTTGAGGAGGCAATCGCATTGGGGCAGGAATTAGTGAAATTCTACCACTAATATTTTTTTTGCAGAAAAAAAGAGGAGCATGTCTGAGGATTCTTACGACAATGACAACACAGACATGTACCAGCTGGTAAAGGACATTTTAGAGTACTTTGAACAAGATCCTTGCATAGTGTTCATTAAAAGCAATGAGGAATACATTCTTGCCACTTTGCTGGACCCCTGCTTCAAACACAAAATTTCTGAACTTCTGCCAAAGGACCATCAGCAGTTTGTCACAACAAGGAGTTATGACGATCAGCAGCAACCCTCTGAGGAACGGATTCTGTCAAGAAATATTGAGACATGTTTATTGATCGAGTGTAGCATTGCATTGTGGAGGATGAGAGGGAGAAGGTGAGGGCACAACAAACATCTAGACTCTTTATTGAAAAGGTAGACAGAAAAACATTTCAACCAGTAGAAGCATCTACATCATCAACCAGAATATCCCATTCAGAACACATAACAATTCATGGGTCTCAGCAGGGGTGGCAAAACCCAACATTGGTGGTAGTGGTGGTGGTGGCAGCACATCTCAGATGTCCTCCAGCAAACATTGAGTCTGAGAGTGTTTTCAGTGCAGCTGGTTACATTGCCAATGACTGCAGGACACAGCTATCAAGCAGCAATATTGGGAGACTAACATTCTTAAAAATGAACCAACCATCATACCATCTGAGTATCTAGTAGCAGAAACCACACATCACAGTCAAAGCCAGGACAAATATATTAAAAGCAGCACAGATGAGGAGGTGGAGGAGGGATGTGAAGAAGGGTTGCCACCATCTACCTTACTTGGGACCACTGCTATGAGTGACAAGTAATGTGTGCAAATAATCTGATAGCTATTTGACACAGACATGACGATGGTAAAACCTATATACATCACAAATCAAAACATACCAGCCAGTCCCCCACCACCACCACTACAATACACATCAGCCACATTGTAGGTTGAACTTAATTTTTTTATTACTTGACATCATAATCATGAATATGTGCCAGTGTCAATTAAGAAGGAAGTTATTGTTGTGGGTGAAGGACAAATGCACTCTGCATGCTAACACATTTTTAAGGTATATATTTTCTGTAAGACTCACAACTTTGACTTTCAGCCAATTATTTGTAAACTACAGCCCTCAGAAGAAGTAATATTGCAGTGGGAAATGTAGTAGCTATAGGAAATATAGGCAAAAAATGTGTTAAAATAGGCGAAAAGGAAGAAAATTTTGCATTGTATAAAAAAGCAAAAAATCGACAAGTTTTCACAAAAAGTCATGCGGGAAATGTTTCCCACTTTTCGCCCACCCCTACTCTTCACTAGTAATATGATCACCCCCTCCCTCACTCCTAACACTCTGTACAAGCAGCTGGACCTTCTTAGTAGTACTAGTGGCTGGACTGCTTGAGGATGGCAAGTGTGACTTAGGGTACCCACTTGGCATCATTTTCTCCTCGCCCCCTCATGAGAATCCCAAGACACACTGGCAGCAGGTGCAGCAATGGCAGCAAGCACAGGCAGCTGACCTGTACTGCTCACAGTAATACTACTCTTTTCTTCCTCCCATGAGACAAATTCCACAAGATCCCTATGGGTAATGTAGGGGGACTGACCATCACCTGGTCTGGGGAACCAGGGCATCCAGACCCTTTCATGTTGGTAGTGGTCACTTTCTCCTCCTTAGAATCACTGGACACATAAAAGTCCTTCCATCTCCTTCTTTTATTATTATTAAACTTGATCATAGTTATAGCAGTAACTATGAGCCTCTCGTGCCTCAGTTTTGCTATTAACACACAGCACAACATCTAGCACCTCTCTCTTTCTCTCTGTAGCTGCTTGTTTTGTGTTTCTCTTCCTGGAAAATGGCACATTTTTATAGAGAAAAGGTGAAAAACGGTGGAAAAATGGATAATACCTACACCACGTATGTTTTGCAGATTATATCATACTCTTTGACAGTAGTCCTGATGAACTTCAAGAAAACATTGAAGAGCTACAACAGTAAAGCAAACATTTTGCACTGAAGATGAATTTCAACAAAATGCAAGTCATGTTTAACAAATTTACCAAACCAAGGAAAATCACAGTAGATGGACTAGAATTTGAAGACATGGACAAGTATATTTACTTTGGGTAGGACATATCAACAGTTGGAAGCACCATGATATAAATGGAGCAATGAATAAAATTCAGATGGCAAGCATTTGGAAAACAGTTGATAGGCCAAACTAATTTTGAAACGGATCCCACTTGATACTAAATGCCTAAGAAGAAGCACAAGATGGGTAGATGAAATTAACAAATTGTTGGTACATAGTGGCAAAAAAAGGCACAGGACCAAAGTTGTTGGAGGCTTGCTGAGGAGACCTTCATCCTGCAGTGAATCAACAATGGTTAGCTAAACAAAAGCCCTGTGTAAATAATATTTTCATGCATGACTCAAATTTGCAAAAAACAAACCCAGAGTATTTTTTTTTGCAGGACTCAGGCTTTCAACATATACAAAGCCAGATTTTTTTTTATTATTAATCACGGCTGTTGTGCCAAGGTTTGTCCCCTCCTTTCCCTTTTTCACAGTCTTTCACAAATACAGGAGGCAAATCTTATGAGGTGTTTTTATATTTATCTATATAACATGCCTGATGAAGAAGCATAGAAGGTCTTGAAAGTTTGATCCTAAATCTGCTTAGTTAGCCAATAAAGATATCAACTTGACTATATTTGCCTCCTGTATTTCTATGGCTAAGCCGATACCAACTCTCATCTGTTTCATAAATACTGCAAAGTGATCTAATGACTGCACTGTGCCTGCCCCAAGGGGAAAATATTCATTGAAAATATTCAGTGAAGAGGGAGATGGAGAAGAATGGCCTTCTTCTTATTCTACACAATCACCTTCACTGGCTGGGGCTGGTGATGTACCTTCCTCAATGTCATCACTGCCACTACTAGGATTATTGACTAAAAGTGGAGCAGGCCCTGGTCCCATATTACTGCTTGAGGAAGTCAGTCCCATGATGTCCATGGAGCTCAGACTATAGCACACTAGTCCTCACATCACCATGCTGTTGCTGAGACAGATGAAAATCTGCTGCCCCAAGATCACAAGGGAGGGATGATATTGGGGGACTCATTGGGTCTGGGGAATGTGGGTTCTCAGTCCTTTTAGCTCTGGTGGTGCCACTGCTAGTGTTAGTTGCACACGTCCCCTCAGGGACTGGGTCACTAGCCTCAGGGGCCATCCAGCTTCTCTTTCTTAAAAAAGTACTGATGGTGGACTGGGGAATGTAGGCTCCCAGTATTTTTAGCTCTGTTCTCTTTCACTCAGTCTCCTTTCATTCTGCTTTTCTCCTAAAATATACCAAAGCAGAGGGCAGGAATTTATGGGTTTATAAAGTATATAGGCAGGAAGTTTCACCTCATTGAGTAACACATGAGAGAAATTGAAGAATTTCTAAAAATGTTTTTGTGCTTCTAGTGAAAAGGCGGTAAATCTACATGTTTCTCCATGGGTGAAATTTCCTGCTGCAAAGTGGAAAACCATGCTTTTTTCTCTAAATTTCACGTGGGAACAAAATGGGAATTTTCTCCCATCCCTAGTTAAATGTAACCAAAATGTTTTATAAACAAAAAAATCATATTTTAACATGCGGATAGAGCAGGTAAACAGATAGCATACCTGATCATGGGTATTAGGGAGATCTCCTTAATCACCATAAAGACTAATATAGTAATTTAATATCTGATGCCTAGTATAAATGATCAAGTCATTGAGTACTAAAGATGACTATATAGTTGGAAACTTTAAAAAATTGACTCACAGATAGATGTATTAGCAGGATTGTGATATGCCCAAATTGTCCTTGAAGGACCTACATATGCTTAACTTTCTTAGGGAGATGGTGAAGGTCAACACAATCTTGCCTAATTTTAAGATGCAATGGCTCTTCTCACCTCTCTGAATGTGGTTTCTATCATAGTTCTGAAACCAGGAAAGGATCCCTAAAAATTTCATTTTTACAGGCCTATTTTCATCATGCATTTACAGATACATCTTAATTCAGGTAACAGTCATAGCATCTTGAGATGCAACCACTGTGCTTGACTCAGAGGAATAGTATTATCTATTGAGCATCCTTCATAAATTTGCCTTTGGCTCAATGTTCATCTGATGCATTGTATGCAACACATTACTCATGTTTTTTTCCGCCTTTTCCGCCCATTGAAATCAATGGGAAGAAAAATATTTCTACACCACACGAAAGCTTTCTACAGCCATATAAAAGGCTGTCAGGCTCTCACAGAAGCCATTCTGTGTTTGTGAGAGGAGAGAGCAGTATGTTTTTGAGCTAGAGGAGATAGGCAAATTAAGGGAAATTGAAGCTTAGTTTAGGGAGTCATTTAGGAAGGACATTTGTTCTATGTATTAGGGGAGTCTGAGGACACTAGTTGATAAGAAGGGAGGAAGGAGGTTGACCTCCAAATACTCCAAAATTCCATGTGACTGACTGGCAAGACACAGACAGCTAGGGAACTATTTGCTTTTTGACCTTGCTGTTATTATCTATGTGCTGGGTGGGGAATTCTGCGGAAAGACATTGTTTTTGCTTTTCAGTTATAATTTTTTTTTTGGACAGACTGTAATAAGACAACAGAGTGGACAACTTTAAAAATAAATAAATAAAAAGAAAATACAAAAAAATAAAAAAGAATAAAAAAACGAAATATCTTAGGTGACAGACAGCTGATTAGGTTTAGGCAAGCAATCAGACAGCTGCATCAGTTGTGTTATGTACCGTACAGTAAAAGAACACAGTGTAGTTCTGCAATGTCCAGAAAATGCACAAGGGGAAGGGGAGTGGTGGAGCAGTGCAGGGAAGTGAGAGTAAAGTAGTAGTTCAAAAACTGACTGATGATCCCTCTACTCCAAGGGAGGATGCAGTTTGTCAAGGTCCCAGAAAAACTAGTTCCAGCACCACCAGTGCCAGTAGAAATAAAGAACCATATAAGAAGAACACTGAAGACGACAAGTCACATTCAAGTGTTGATGATGCTGGCAGTAGCATAATAGAGGAAGGTTTAGCAGCTGAAGTGCCTGCTGCATCAGATAGTGAGACAAACAAGCACCAAAACACCCATCCTCAAAGAAGTAGGGGACTTTGTTACAGTAAAAGTAAAAAGAAATTGTTTGATACCTCCAAAAGCTTACAGGAATATAAGGGTAGTAATGGTCAAGAACTGTCAGGGGATGCTGATGCTGCTGAGGATGACCTAATGATGACTGATGATGATGATCTAGAATATATCCCTCCAGCATCCTTCTCTTGTTCTGATACAGATGAAGTTGAGAGTGAGGATGGTGACAGGGCTATAAGATTAGCAGAAAGTCAAAGGCTGAATCTTCCACCACTTTTAAGGAGCACTGTGTCTCTCTATAAACTGTTTGAGAAAGCCATTGGAAAGTCTGACCCTGGACAAACACAGATGTCAAAAAGCACAAAGTCACCCTATCAGTAATCATTGGCATCATCGCCTCTTCAAAGTCCAAGTCCCACTCAGCCACACACACCTCTTTTGAGTACCCAGCAACAGCAACACAGATTAACATCCACAGTGTTAGATATGACGAGTACCTCTGGTGCTGCTGCTGTAAGTGCTGCACCTTTGACACCTAGTTGTAGTGGCAGTAGAATTACATCAACATCTAGCTTCAGTAATAACAGTAGCAGAAACCACACATGACAGACAAAGCCAAGACAAATATATTAACAGCAGCACAGATGAGGAGGTAGAGGACAGATGGGACCACTGCTATGACCGATAAGTAATGTGTGTCAGTAATCTGAGGAGGATACAGTATGACAATGGTAAAAATACATACACAAATCACACCATGCCAGTCCACCACCACCACCGCTACAATACATATCTGCCACATTGTAGGTTGTACTTTATTTTTTTTATTACTTGATATCATCATGAATATGTGCCAGTGTCACTTAAGCAAGAAAGTGTTGTGGGCAAAGAACAAATGCATTCTGCATGCTAACACATTTTTCAAGCCATCAATCTCACCTACATCAATCTCAAAAGCTATAAATAAGACTTGGTTAATTTTACAAACTATCACTGAGTATGAGTCTGCAAAATCATGGAACCCCCTTTGGGGGTGGGCAGGCCTGAAGCATCTGTACCACCTGAACTTTGTGTCAATATGGGCTAACTGTGGCATTACTTCTCTTGGGCATATATTTAACTACAATACCCTAAAAACCTTTGTACAGTTACACTTGGAATTTAATATTTCAAATATTTTATTTCTGTTTGTGCCTGAGACATACATTACAGGCACAATGGGTCCAACAACAGCACAATATTTCTAAATTTAGACTGCTCTCTACATCAACACAAAAGTGGCCCGCAAAGCCAATTTCCTATGTCAATACATGGATAAGGAAAGAAATGACACTTTACGAAGGAAGATTGGGAGGGGAGCATGTGTAAGGCAGGTCCTTTGTCTGAAGTCGATCCAACTTAAAATCTTGCATAGGGTATTTTACACTCCAGATAGGTTCCACAAAATAGGAAAACTGAGTGGCAAAGACTATCTCTACTACTCTGAATAGGCTCATGCCTATATTCCCTAAAATATATCCTCTTATCAGGAAATCAGGCAATGGCTTGGATGTCAGACAGGGTTCCCAGTCACAATCACTGGTAAATATCTTGTCAATTTGGTTAATCATAATATCCTGCATTATAGGCTTATCTACACTCACAGAGTGTCACATCAGCATTTCTACAACGTCTGAGATGCCTAGGTGCAAAAACAAAATACTTTGTAATTATCAAATTGCAACATGAGGAATTCTGCTTAGTATCTCTGAACATGCTGATACTTCTCCTGAGCAGTCATTGTTTTATACTGCCAATACTGGCTGAACATTGGGGTGGAGGTGGGGTGCTTTGCCTGTTTTGGAAGGGGTTGTTCAGGGGTAGTATGGGTGGGTCAAAATGTAATTGTAAAAAACTGCTGGTATATTTACTTGGAATATACTCTATATTACTATATATATATATATATATATATATATATATATATATATATATATATATATATATATTTACGTATATAATTTCTTGATTCAAGTTGTGGACTCTCCTCGTAGATTTTTTACTAACTGGACTGGTCCTCAATAAAAATATTTAATTAAAAGATAAGTAAAGATGAACTTACCCAAATGGGATATACTTTTTGGTATGAAAATAAAGGTTTGGACGTCTATCTTTCTGTTATGTGTTTGTCAGTCTACTGTTCACACAAGGGGAGCACATTGTTAGTCAAACTATAACTATGGAGGACAATTTTTTCACCTAGTTATATTAGACTGGTATAATAAAAAAGGCAGCGTTTTAAAAATATAATGGTATAATTTATAGAGAGTCTTTTGTGTACCGTGTTCTCTTTGGTTGTTTTTACTAAATACTGCACAAACCAACACCTTGCCCTTAAGCATGCAGGAAGAAACATTTTTATTTAGTAAAGACCAATAGGCTTGGGTGAATAATTTTTAGATTTCTATCTTCAAATGTCTCAAGGGCATAAGTACAATATTGACATTTTATATGGGATTATATGTAGCCAGCAAATAATTTAACGCCTAACAATCTGCAAGTCATTAGTTTATGCAAGTGATCTGGTGAAGGGATACTTTCTATTTAGGAGTCTAATTAGGCTTAGAATTCAGTTGATAATACATTCCAGCTGAAACTGTACATAAGTCATTGAGAGTTAGAATGTATTAAAGGTACACCAACAACTAAAAATGCATTGGGTTGTAACATTTTAAACATGAAATACTTCCAGCTAGCATCTGTAAAATGTAGTTTTATGCTCCATCCTTACAATGTAATCATCATAAACCTTCATTTTAATGCATGTGTGGACTATCCTATGTAGATACATTTTGGTTAATTGCTTTGCAGTGATAAGAATGTTAATTTATTGAGATTAGCACTCAGTTTTCTTCTATTGGGAAAGGTTGTTACCTCTGTCCATTTAAAGGCAATGCAGAACAGTCATTTCTTAGATGCCATATCAATATTGCTATGCTAATGGGTGCCCTTGAGCCATGTAAAAAGCAGAAGTGTAAGCCCCACATATGAGAGGAGATGTTAGACACCAGAAAATAAAACGTTTACAGTGGGTAGTGTGAACTACAAGGTATGTAATAGTGTATAACCCCAGATCATTTAAAATGTTACTGTTCCACCTGAATACAAATGACTGTATATTTTTCTAGAATTTTACATTTTTATCCATATGTTATGTGCTGGAGTTGAGGATATAAATGTCTCTCCTGAACTCTGTTTCAATACTTTACTTTTGTGTCTCTAGAATCTTGGAGTTGGGTGACAGATTAGATTACTCTTAGAACAAACTAAGTCATCTGTCCAAGGGCCAGGGGTTTACATGATACATTTACAATATAAATTATTTCTTATATGGCACTTAGTAGATATTATTCAGTGAGCATATGAATACATGTAATATTGGTGAGCTATATTAATAAACTAGAATAATACAAAAGAAAATAAGAAATCAACAATGCATCTTACAACTACTTAACCTATTAAAGACAGCGGTCCTAGGGAGTGGATTCCCCTTAAGGACCACTTTAATCTCATTCATGATTGATCATGTGTGCTGGCTTGCCAAATGAGGGTCTGATACTGACTGATCTGGTCCTGAAGTGGTCAATTTCACACTCTGTTAGTGCACACTGCGCTCCCACAGGAGGGATGTGAGCAAAAAACCAATGATGTGCCAGGACAGTCATCGGTCTTAAAGTCAGATTCATTTATGATGGTTCTAGCACATCATCTGTTGTTAACCCCTTAATAATCAGCAGCCCAGGAAAGTTACCTTCCCTTAAGGATCGATTTGATCCTTGCTAATGCGTCGGTACATGTGACCTGTTATGCATACCAGCATGCCGCTTTGGGGCCTAAGAGAGATTGCTCCAGTCTTGGAGCGGTCAATTTAAGGCCCCGTTTTTACTTACAGTGCTCCCGGTAGAGTGCTGTAAGTCAAAAGTATGTGAAGTGCTATGACTGTCACTGCTCTTAAGGGTATAAGGACCGTGGCGGTCATAGCACGTCATCTGGTCCTTAAGGGGTTAAAAAGGACTGCAACGTCTAGAAGCTCCAGTCAGCTAACAACTGATAATGAAACATATAGCCTACAACAACTGAAATGCTGAAAGCTGACTACCCCTACTCTATAGTGAAGTGAAAATAACCTCAAATGAATAACGCATATCTTCCCAGAACAGTTATCATGCACAGTGCAGCCCAGTTGGATACAAGAAATAGGGACAGGGAAGAATAGATTAGCATTAAACCTTGACAAAATACTTTCTTGTGTGAAACAGCTGTCAGCTGCTGTACAGCAACTGGAGTTCCAGTACAATTAATGTACTGCGCAAATGGGACTCTATGTTATAAGTAAAGTGCTCAGTTGCACAATACCTCCCATTTTCTATGTCTAAATGGGGTTTCAAAAGTTGTGGTTCTTACTGATCTTTCTAAAGTGCTATGTTATGTCTTAATGGTATAGTGAAATGTGTTAAAATGTTTTCCTCTCACATTCAAAGCTGTTTGAATTGCAGTTTTTACATGTAGTGGCATTTCTATTTTTTAAATTAACCCTTTGGATGTTGGAGACTTCAGCAGCATCTAAATAGCACAGGCAATTGCTTTGTTTTGAATTTTGTTTTATTATTATTATTATTAGTAGTAGTAGTAGTAGTAGTATTATAAAAAGAGGTAAACTAAACAACTTGGGAGATATGTAGTAATTCTGGGATGTCCTTACTGTCAGTTTGAGGAACAAACATTACATCAGTGACCAGGCACTGCTACAAAAATAACAGTAATAATAATATTAAAGGGGCAGTACCTTCTAGAAATAAAGTGGCAGTATATTAAGGGGATAACATAAATCAGATATGTGTTTTTGTTTTTGTTCTCAGATCTCATTGACATAAACATATTAAAAACAGTTCAATAAGCTTCATATATTGATGTGGTAATGGGGAAAATCTTTGTTTTTAATTTCTTAACACTAGTGATACCAGCTGCTCAAATCTGACCCACCTCTCAGCTAATTTAACACTTTAACAAAGTATGACCTTCCAGGACTTTCACAGAATTCCGTCCTTTGCTAACAGATGCCAGTCCTGGCATATCATGGGTTAAAAATCATAACACACCTCAGAATGAGCTGTAATCGCTGCTGGAAGGCTGTTGCTAACTGCCCTTGGACTTTACAGCCAATCCCGGTGAGTTTGATGCATGTGATCGCTGCTAGCGAGAATCACATGACAAAGTCCTGTCATATGACAATGGCAATGTTTGCAAACAAAAGGAGAAAAGCAAAAATAAATTGTTTGACACTTCAAAAAAGACTAGAGGAATATAAAAGTAGTGAGGAAGAACTGCTGGATGATGCTGAAGAAGACCTAATTTCTGAAGATAATATATCCCTCCAACATCCTTCTCTTCTTCAGTTTCAGATGAAGTTGAGAGTGAGAGATGACATGGCCAGAAAATTAGATGAAAGGCTAAGGAGAACAGTGCCTGTTTATAAACTGAGAATTCAATTGGAAACTCTGATTCTGTCATCATCAGTATCATAACAGCTTCCAAGTCCAAATACTACTCAGCAATTCCTACTAGTGTTGAGTAACCAGCAACGACACAGATCATCAACATCCACAACGCTAGCTATGATGAGTGCCTCTGCTGCTGTTGGAAGTGCAGCACCTTTGACACCTAGATGTAGCACAAATGCAGCAACATCTAGCCCCAGTAGTTGTAGTAGCTCCTCAGGTATCTCCTCCATCTCTGAAGTCTATAGTTTGGAGATACTTCATTCATAATCCAAAAGCTATACATGTTGCTGTCATCTGTGTAAGAAGCATGTGAGGAGGGGGAAAGAAGTCTAACACTTAATCACCCCCTCTCTGAGATCCCAACTGAGGTACAACCAAAGGTCTGAATGAGAGACACACCATCAACATGATAGAGGTGCCACAACTATCAGCAACAATTCACAGCGCTGTGGGACACATAATACAAATAATTATATTTATTTAGAAATAATGATGTTGATGTGGCAGAGAGTGTGCCAAGATTTGGTTCATTTGAAATAACACCTGTGTCTGCTGCTAGAGAGGAGTATGACTCTGAGTATATTGTAGGGGATCGTAGAGTGCCCACAAATGCCTCTACCACCACACTCATCAACTCTAGGAATAAAGTTACACAGTTCTGCCATGTATTGCCAAACACCACTTACTGAAGGAGTCTAAAACTTCACAAAAGTAATCCCAAAGCATGCTTGTGGCAAAGTTGCCAAAATGTTGGCAGCTGATATGCCGCCTTATTCTTTTGTTGAGGTTTTAAAGAACTGAGGTCATGTGTTGCACATTGCTGGCTAGGGAATGGCAAAAGTTGTTGTGTTCCCATGAGAAATTCAGCGAAAACCATGTTATTGTCTGCTTTTTCATGAGAAAATCTGCTTTTGAAACAGCGATTAAAATGTGTTTTTTGTCCATTCGCCAAAATTCCCCGCCAGTTTTTCAGTGGCTAGAAAGTTTCCACCCATTGATTTACGTGGTTTTTGCCTTTTTGCTATAAAAATATGCTATATTTGCAGAAGTGAAAAACAATACAACTGTCACGGATAGCAATGAACAGACAGGAGACAGTACTGATTTTGAAACACCACCTTTATTGAACAGTGTAAAATATGTACGGACAAGACACAGTGATATTGATCACATAGTAGATAGGCACAAAGCCAGCGGTTCCTACCAGGAATAGGAGGTTGCTTTGGGAGATACACCGAAGGCAACCATGAAATAGCACCACTGGGGCTGGGACCCAGGAAAGTATAGTGAATACTGGGGCTAGGACCCAGAAGAGCGTCCGTACAGGTTGCCACAAGGAGAATACTGACTTAGGCCTGCAGTCAGAATAGGTGAGTGTGCAGACAAGCCAAGGGTCAATACCACAGTGAGTAGTCATCCAGAGCCGATGGTCAATTCCAAGCGGGTAGTCAGACAAGCCAGAAGTCAATACCAGAGCGGGTAGTCAGCCAGAGCCGATGGTCAATACCAAGCGGATAGTCAGACAAGCCAGGGGTCAATGCCAGAGCGGGTAGTCAACCAGAGCTAAAGGTCCAATACCAAGTGGGTAGTCAGGTAAGCCACAACACTGGAAACTGGGATGGACAGATAGCCAAGCCAAGGGTCATACACGAACACACTCCAAACAGAACTGCACTGGAACACCACAAAAGGGCAACTGATGTGGTGTCCAGGCAGTTTATATACTTTTCCTCCACCCCTGGTAGGTGGAGCACTTAATGTCCTGTCCCTTTAAGGGCCAGACCCAATGTCACTAGAGGAATCCCAGTGGCGCGCACCTGACTTTGACGACCAGTAGATTGAGCCCAACAGATGCGGCAGGAGCCGCAAGAGACAGAAGGGAGAGACCGGCACCTGAGAGACCATGGTGTCCTGCTCTCCCTATACACAGGACGCGGCATGGCTGCAAAGAAGGGACCGGCCGCCTCTCTGTGCCCTGGAGCAGCCGGCTCCCTAAGCAGGTAAGTGCAAGCACTTACAATAATCAGCTACAGAGCGAGGTAGATGTGCTGTGCTGTTCTGCTGTGATTTTGAGGCAAAATTGAAGCAAGAGAGGCTCATAGTAACTGCTATCACTATGAGCAGGCATAAAAATAATAGAAGGAGGAACTGGAAGGACCTCTACGTGTCCACTGAATCTGAGGAGGAGGAGGAAGTGAGCACTACTGAACCAATGCTGTCCAGTCCCCCTAAATCACCTCTAGGGAACTTGGGAAAATTATTGGCAAGGGAGGAAGAGAAAGGTAGTACTAGTGGGAGCAGGACAGGTCAGCTGCCTGTGCCTGCTGCAAGATGTGCTGCCCCTGCTGCCACCATTTCTATACTGCTGCCAGACATGCTGCCCTTGCTGCCACTAGTGCTGTACCTGCTGCCAGATGTGCTGCCCCTGTTGCCACTTGTGCTGTACCTGCTGTCAGATGTGCTGCCACTAGTGCTGTGCCTGCTTTCAGACGTGATGCCCATGCTACTGCTACCAACATTGCTGTGCCTGCTGTCAGACATGCTCCCCCTGCTGCCACCAGTGCTGTGCCTGCTGCCAGTGCTGAATCTGCTGCTACCAGTGTTGAATCTGCTGCCACCAGTACTGTGCCTGCTGTCAGACGTGCTGCTCCTGCTGCCACTAGTGCTGAAGCTGCTGCTAGTGTGTCTTGTAATACTCAGGAGGGGGAGAAGGAGAAGATGATGCCAAGTGTGACTGCAAGGGACCCAAAGTCACACTTGCCATCGCCATGCAGTCCCACCAGTGCTAGTCCACATTTGAGAGCGTCCAGGCTAGCAGTCAAGGGAGCCCACACCCTTCATCTGACCCTGGGAGTCCTCCCCTTCCCTTCACTAAAGTGTCCAAGTGGAACAGGATCCTGAAGATTAGAGGCCAGAACTGGAAGGCACACAATTAATACCACCACCAACAGCAGGAACACAGATCAGCTGCCTGCTGCTACTGCTGCCAGTCTGCCTTCTTCAGGTCAAAAAGAAATGCCAAGTGTGACATTAGGGGACCCTCTGTGACATTTCTTGTCATCATCCCCTTCTCCAAGCAGCAGTGAGATGTCTAATAGAGCAGCAGCAGCACAAAGGGACTAGTGGTGGAGGTGATGATGATGCTGGAGAAGCTGAGGTTGAAGAGACATTGATGGCCTTTTTAGCAGAAACTGAGAAGGAATGGGAGACAGGGATAAGGATGCGCATCATCATCACCACTAGCAGTGAGATTTTGGAATTTGCAGAATTTGCAACTGCTCTAATTCCTGTTGCTGCTGAGATGCAAAGACATCAGGATACTGAGGAACAAGCTAGTGTGCCACAGACCACCGTGGACACAGTGGGAATGGGATAAAAAATTGGTGTGGGACTAGGACAGGTTCCACTTGATAGCTCCAGCAATACTCATGATACTAGTTGCAGTGCTGAATGTGAGGAAGAAGAAACAACAGCAGCAACATTATCCTCTGCCACAGACAGTAAAGGGGAATGTGGAGAACATGAACAAAGACAATTTTTCTCCACCTGTTCCTTTCCCCTGAAGTCATGGGTGTGGGACTATTTTTCTCTTGTGGCAGGCACAGTGCAGTCATCACCAGTGGCACTGTGTACAATTTGTGACAAGTCAGTGAGAAGAGGAAAGGAGGGAACACTCCTTGGCACAAGTGCTCTGATTTCACACGTGAATCACAGACACCATGACATTAATGTCAAACATGTTAAAGCCAAACACCCACCACAGAAATCAAGCACTGCTGTTACTGTACCACGTGACTCTTCATAAATGCAACAAGAGGCAAGGCAAAGATCAAAGAGGAGAAAGAGTGTGGGGGGGGTGACCGGAAGTCGTACCGGGTGGACGTGTCCCTGCTCTGCTCCATGATCAAGGAGATAATCTAGATGAATCTATTCATTGAATAAATTTGGATCTGTTTTCAAGGGGCACCACAATACTCTCCTCGCTGAGCAACACAGTTTGACACCGATATTCTGTGGATCAAATCCTGTATATACCAGATGATCATGCAGAGATGGATGTGGGCCTGATGTGCCGCGGATGCAGCCTTGCTGTGTGACGGAGATCCCTCGAGCTCATCGGGGGTGAATTTAATCTGCTTATGAACATCAGCCGTGCAACTTTGTGATACAACCGTGTGCCATCTGGCCTGATATAATCTCCTCCATGCTACCCTCGTGAGAGACTACCCTCAGACTAATTTAACTCGCTGGACCTGTGACGTGTGGTGGACATCGCCTTCCTCCATAGCGGAGGTGAGGCGGTATAGTGTATTCTAGATTTGGAGTGGGAAATGGGGCCCTGCGCCTTACCTTACAAAATACTAACAGTAGCAAGTGACATCCACCGTGGTGCGGGCTATCCTTGCAGCGTGGTGAGTGGCACATTCCTAGGCCCATTACCTATGCCTCCATTGCTGCAGTAAACCCCTGTCATGGCTTGCTTTCCTCTACACACTTCCTTAGAGCACCATCTTATTTTTTGACCCAGTTCCCCTTTCCTCCCCATAGGCATAGAACAGACTGATGTTTTATTTATAGTGTGTGAAAAGGTGACTACTGCTGGTTAATCCTTGAAGGTGGAGTGACCCTGTGCTATTTCTTCATACACAGTACTTTTGTCTGTCTTCTGGGAGCGACCAGATATTAGTAAATGTTTGTCTCTGTGTGAATCCCATCCTGAGAATCAGTGGTGAAGATTTGTTTCAACACATGACCTGGTGTCTCTGGCCCTGATCCGGGAGCTGCTGTGGGAACTACACTGCCTAGCACTCATTCAAAACCCTGTTTGTTTTCTTCTCCTGTACATGTAACCCCCATATCTCCCATGTGTGATTTGACTACCTGCCATTTCTCTACTGTTCCACTGTTATATTACTGAATCCCTGAAGTGTGAATTGCGGCAACACTGCCCTTAATACCATCTGAGGGCTGTGTGAATCCCATTCAGAGAATCAGAGGTGAAGATTTGTCTCAACGCATGACCTGATGTATCTGGCCCTGATCGGGGAGCTGCTGTGGGAACTACACTGCCCAGCATTCATTCAAACCTCTGTTTGTCTTCTCCTGTACATGTGACCCCTATCTCTCTCATGTATGATTCAAATTGCCTGCTGTTTCTCTACTGTTCCACCGCCACATCACTGAATCCCTGAGGTGTGAATTGCATTGCCTTTTAAATCATCTGAGGGTCATTATGTGCTGAGGACCTTGGATGCGAGTGGTGGAAACTACTAGTGTGGCTCCTGGTGCTCATTCTCCTGGCTCGAAGGCTACTGCCTGACGTATATAAGCCACCATACAATTCAACCCCTGTCTGTCCAGATATCCTGTATATGTGACCCAGTCTATCCTATGTTTATTTGAGGCCTCAGGACATTCCTATGCCAACTTACCACTCTGGTACTAAGAATTTAGGGAATGCCTCATGATAGAGCCGCCATCTGATAGTCTTAAACAGCACCCTTGTGTCAATCTTAACAGTATCCACCTTCATGAATTGTCATTAGAGGCTTCAGTAGCTATGAGGTAATCTTCTTCTTATGTCCTATGGTGTATAGCCTCTCACTGCATGGCCTTGACCTTATACACTACTTACCTCATTGTCGCTTTGTCCCTACCCATTGGCAGTATGGGTAAGAGGTCCAAAACAGGTGTTATTAAAAACAGCCTTAGCCAGTTTGCCAGGAGGCAGATGGAGGAGGACGAGGTTCAGGCTGTTATGGAACAGTCTTCGGCCCCCTCTTCACCTTCATTCATCTGACCCTGAGGAGACCTCTGATTCACACTTTACAGAATTAATGGCAGCCAATTCCAACTGTCAAAACATCCTAACCACTAAAATTGATTCTATACAAATGGAATTGAATTTGCTACAAGCTGATCACCAAAATATGAGAGAAAAGGTACTGTATACCCAAAGAAGGGTCTCTAAAGGGGAGGACTCTCTTTCCCCTATTAGTGAATCGCTTGAAGCATTGAAACAACAACTTAAGGTACCACAGAAAAAAGCTGATGATTTGGAAAACAGATCTCATTGCTGCAATATCTGTATCATTGGTCTACCAGAAAATTGTGAGGAACGAAACCCGGGAAAATTTCTGGAGTGTTGGGTGAGGGAGAAGTTGGGTGCAGAGGACCTCTCGGGCTAATTTGTGATGGAGAGAGCTCATAGGGTTCCCTCTGTGTGCCCGCATCCAGGGGCAAACCCGAGACCCATGATTGCCAAGCTCCTCAATTATAAAGACAGATGCCATACTGAGACTGGCTCGCCTTAATAGCCCTATTATGCACGGAAACACTCGCATCTCCATTTACCCAGATTTCTCAATGGAAGTGCAATGCCAAAGAATGAAATTCCAAGAGGAAAAACGCAAACTGCGTGAGAAGGATATCCAGTACGCCATGCTGTACCTAGCTAAACTTCATGTAGTTCACAATGGAAACACATCCTTCTTCACGTCTGAGGTCAAAGCCATAAATTGGGTCGAGGCTTTGTAGCTGTGTGCTATTTTCATGCATGGTGACTCAGACTCTACAATGTTAATTTACACACAGTGATGATCCTTAGATTCTCAGGTTATAGATCTCATAGGTATTGCTATGAGCGTGGGTGCCTGAATGAACAGTGTGGACAGTTCCTGTCTTGGGGTTGTCTTATATGCCCAACTACAACTCCGGTAATTATTCTTTATGTACATTTTGCTGGGGAGGAGTGGACTACGGCAACATGGGATTTTCTGCTGGTGTGATAAGTTTTAATGTGTAACCAATCCCATGTTTAAGCTTGTTAATGTTTAAGGGGCTGTGACACGTGCTCAATAGATATGAATCTCTTCCCCCTACATACTCATACCCATTGATCAAATGTGGGGGGTTAGTGGAAGCATCTGTGTTGATACAATATGTGAATAATTTCAAGTGTTTACCTATCAAAATACAAGGGGGTGTGGCCCATGCTCTGTAGATATAAGATTATATTCCTTAGATAAGCATGGCTATTGATATGCTATGGGGATCTATGGCAGTCTACAAGTAGGTGTCATGAGACTTTTTGATGTAGTGATAAGATTTAATATGCAATCAATCTCATGTTTGAACTTGTCAATGTATAAAGGGTCATGACACATGCTTAATTGATGTACGTCTCCGCCCCCCTGCACGCTCATACTTGATCCGATGCAGGAGTTTGTGGATGCATCTATATAGATATAATATGGGTATGGTCTCAAGTCTATAATTATCAATGTACAACGAGATGTGTCCTGCAATCTGTAGATGTAAGGTTACATTCTTTAGACATGCATGTCTAGTGACATACGGAGGGGATATGTGGTGATTAATATGACGGTGTGGCGGTGATCCCTGGGTCATACAAAGTAGGGGTGACTTTGGTGAGATATGTCAATTTCAACTGAAACGAGTCAAGAGACCATACGTTCAATTACCATCTACGCTATCTTGCATAATAGTGCCTTCCAATAGTGGTTACCCCATGGATGGTAAGATGACTTCTTTATAGTAAATGTGAGCTAGGGGTCATATGTTCTACCATCATCCCTATTATTTTGTATTACTGCTATATATGCGTGTGTTGGATGTGGTTGCTGGGGTGCATTGCCATCTATTGCCCCTCTGCCGTGCTGATATAAAGAGATCATCAACCTGCTTCAGGCCGCAATGAGCTGGGTGTGGGGGAATGTGCGGTGGGGAGTGGATGTGGGGGCACCGCGCACTGCCACTCTGGAACCTCACTCACCTGGGAGTTGGGTTATTTGGGGGAATTGTTCTTTCATTTATGTTAATTTCTACAAAACTGCTCCACCCTGGGCTAGCCTTTATATACCCTGGTATGTCTTTCCTAAGGCGCCCTTTCATGGTGTACGTGTTCCTGACAGTGTATCCGTGCTATCGCTTATTCGTGTATGACCTTGCCTGCCTGACTACGTTCCCGAGTTCCTGTTTCTGCTGCTCCGTTGCTGACCGTATCTGGCTGAGAACCCGCTCCATTGCTGGCCATATCTGGCTGAGAACCCACTCCATTGCTAACCGCTGGTGGCTCTAGTCCGCTCTGTTGCTGTCTCCTGTTGCCTATGATCCAGCTCCAGTACCGACCATGTCTGGTTGTACCCTGGGCAACCCCGTGTGGTCATCGTGATTACTGGGCCTTGTATTCCTTATCGTTGTGCGCCACGTGGCACTATTCCTTGTCGACCAAAGGCTAAAGCTTGTGCTTAAGCTGCTCTTATAACCGCTGCTGGCGGGGTGCACATTCGAAGTACCGGTACAGTGTTCTAACACTGACTTTGTTACTCTGATGTCTCTCTCTGTGGCCTCCCTACCTTTAACGCTTTGCTCACTCCTTCTGGGAGTTTCAGTTGTCTCTGGGCATTGACCATTAACCCTGTGGGTGCCTGGATAGTCCAGGCAAGGGCGTATACTGTTCTCTGCAGTAACCTCGAGCTACAGCCAGTGCTGTAGGTTGAGTGGGCACTGGTTGTGTTACAGCTTCCTTCTGTCGCCTCGATCCACCCCTAGCGTTCTAGGGTTTGTCTCTAGCAGCTGCCTTGGTCTCCGGTAACCCTTTCATAGGGTTAGTGTTGCCATTACACGGTTGCCCGTTATATTTGGTCTGAGCCTGGGTCAGAGTTGCCTCGTTGCCTGCGACCTACAGTCTGGGTCTAGTTGCCTCGTTACCTGTGACCTACAGTCTGGGTCCAAGTTGCCTCGTTACCATAACATACAGTCTGGGTCAGTGTTGCCTCACTCCTCTTGGTTCGGTGCCCAGGCGTCTGGGTTGTGCCAGTCTTCCTACATGTGCACCTCCGGTGTACGCTCTCCTGTGGTCAGCTCTCGTACAGGTTACCTCCAACCTTACTGATTCTGCCAGAATCTGCACTACCAGCTTGTATTCTGTTAATCCAGTCTATGTATTCTGGTCCTGCGGGTGGCATCCTATTGTGTATTGATCTATAGCTGTTCGATCTGCTTTGTGGGCCCCAGGGCCTAATTCCTTGTATGTTCTTGTTCTAATAAAGTCATTTTTAACCTTACCATCCTGTCTGAGTGTTCATGAAAAAACCATGACAGAAATATTCTGATGTGCTTGCTCCATAATTACTTAATACTATGTATGATGCCCTAGAGGTGGGAATGTTGCCACAGTCCATTAATGAAGCAACAATAGTTGTACTTCCCAAGCCGGGTAAAGATCTGACCAAATGTGACTCATATAGACCTTTCTCTTTGCTTACAGTATATGCTAAGATCCTTGCCAAGGTGTTGGAAACTAGACTCAGTGCAGTTGTTCCAGTTCTCACTCACCCGGATCAAAAAGGATTTATTCCCAGGAAATCTATATTTCATAACCTTCGAAGACTATTTTCCCATCTACATACAAAACATACCAATATTGGTAACAGAGTTGTGGTCTTACAAGACGCATGTAGGGCATTTGACTCTGTGGAATGGAGCTACCTTTAGTGCAAACTTCGTGGGTTTGGATTTGGACCTACATTCTTACGGTGGGTGCAGATTCTGTATAATAGTCCAAGTGCTAGGATCCTGACTGGATCCGTCAGGTCTAGGTCCTTCAAGCTGGGAAGGGGCATGAGACAGGGTTGCCTACTGTCACCCGGTTTGTTTGCCCTGGCTATCGTGCCTTTGGCTGTGAAGATTCGGAGTGATGCCTGTGTGGAGGAGTTTCTGGTGGGTGACAGGGAAGAAAAACTGGCATTATATGCCGATGATATCTTGTTGTTCCTGGTACAATCCACCAGATCTCTGCCCGGTGTTCTGGAATTGGTGAACTCCTTTGATGCTTATTCAGGCATGAAGATCAATTGGGAAAAGTCTTCCGTCCTTCCTGTGGACCCGGTTGGGGATGAGGGTCCCTTGTTATATGCTCCTTTGGGTTGTGATGACTCTGCGGAATATCTGGGCCTTACGGTGGCTGTCTCCTCAGGGTGCTTCTTGTGGGATAACTTGGAGCCTTTGATAGAAAAGTTTAAGTGTAAAACTACATCTTGGCTTGCACTCCTGTTAAATGTTATAGGCCATTCCAACTTGATAAAAATGGTGTTTCTTCTGTTCATTTATGTTTTTCAGGAATCGCCAGTGCCTATCCGTAGGCATTATTTTGAAATCATTGATTGCATAATTAGAGTCTTTATGTTGTTGGGTGGACACTCGAGAATCAAGCTATCTCTTCTTAATCCCTTAAGGACCGGGAAAATCTGAGGTATTTTTCCCTTAAGGACCGGAGCAATTCTGACCTTTTTGACTATGTCTTTGTTCAACAGTGTTTTCCCTCTTAGGCTTTTATCCCACCCCCATAAATTATATACTGTTTTTTAAAGCACAAATAGGGCTTTCATTTGATACCCTACTTATATGGATGACCCACCATTTACTTTATTAAAATTAAAAAAAAGTTAAAAAAATGTTAAAAAAACCACCATTTTTGTTTTTTCTCTTGGGATCAATCGGGCACAAAGGGTTAAATTTTTATGGTGACTGCACGGAAGGTATGACCTACAAAACGCACAGTTTAAAGTGGCCACTGTCCCCCCTGGGTGAAAATCCCCATGTCCATTTTTCCCACCTTATTTTGACACTTTTTTGTCCCTGGCATTTGGTGGTGTATATAAGTGTATTACATGGCTCCACAACAATCACACTGGCTGTGTCTGTCACTATGCCGGTACATGTGATCACTGCTACGGCCATCACATGAACTGGCACAAGCAGGAAGGGCTGAGACTGAATGCCTCGGTCTTGGAGCGCTCAGTCTCAGCCTGGAATTAATGATAGCAGCGTGCACGGAGGCACGCTGCTATCATTTAAGCCATGACGGTCCTGGACCGTCATAGGTCGTTAAGGGTATAACAACCCATGACGGTGCAGGACCATCATGGGTCCTTAAGGGGTTAAGCACCCACTGGAGGAGGGTGGAATTGCTCTCCAGACTTCCACTAATACTATTTGGCAGTGCAGGGGCAGTATGCGTTGGCATATATACTACCAGATACTCTACATATGTTTCATAAAATCGATGATCCCTTACTTAACCCTTTGAGTGCCAGAGTGGTACGCAACGCATTGCAAAGCAATGCGTTGCATACCACTCTGGCACTCAAAGGGTTAAGCTAGGGTATTCTTTTTCAAATGTTCCCCTACTTGGTCCGGGAGAGCTTAGGGATCCCCCTGCCACAACTCGACTGACCTGCAACTTATGGTCCACCATACAATCTGTTTCTGGACATAGGGGGAGGGACCCTGGAGTCCCCCTTTGGTTCCGGGAGGGTTGGCCCATCTTCGACAGCTTGAATTTGGAAGACTCTGGATGCGGCATGGCATATTTATGCTTGGTCAGCTATATCAGGATGATACCTTAAAATCATTTGAACAGCTTCGTGAGGAATATGACATTCCTTGCGCATTCTTTTACTCCTATTTGCATTTGAGACACGCCCTGGCTGCTTTATGGGGTGTTGAAAGTCCAAGTGTAAAAGAATTCCCACTGGTCGCTGTGGCCAGGAGCAGACAGGTAATTAAACCTGTTTTGCTAATTTATACATGGTTAGATAAGCATTCAAACATCGAGCATACTGGGCTACAGTCCAGATGGGAGACGGATCTGGGCATTCTTGAAGACCATGAGTGGCGGTGTATCACGGAGCCCGTGATTATGAGACATTCTGACAAGCTCATTTTACTGGTGCCTTCTCATTGGCTGCGCTGTACAGCTCCTCCCAGTGACAGCCTTTTTATACCCTGGGCTGTCACTTAGAGTTTGCCCTTTCATTGTGTACCTGATGCCTAGCTCTAGTTCTGTTTGTTTGATACCAGTGTATGACCCTGGACTGCCTGACTACGCTTTTGCTACTGTTCCTGCTTCTGTGTACCGATTCGGATTGGCTGACGTTCCTGCTTCCTGTTCTGACCCAGCCTGGCTGACATTCCTGCTCCATGTACCGACCCGGCGAGACCGACGTCCCTGCTCCGTGTACCGACTCGGCGAGACCGACGACCCTGCTCCGTGTACCGACCCGGCTTGGCTGACGTTCCTGTGCTGTGTACCAAATCGGCTTGGCTGTAGTTCCTGCTTCCTCCGTGCCCGTCTGGGCGAAAGACCTGTCAGTGCCTGCTGCTACCATCTGTGCAAATCTCTCACATTATTGTGAATCCCCGAGCTACGGTACTCCATTACCGTTTGTAGTCCAGTCCGTGGGTTTGTCTCCCAGTGAGTCAGTGCTCCTGCACACCGTTCACTTGATCGCTTGGTCTTCCGCTTTGGGTTCAGTTGGGAGCATCTGGTAGTCCCCTGTATCCTGACCATAGCGTTCATTAACCCCTTCGGGGGTGGTGCCTTGTGCCGCTACTTGTTTCACCAGTGTTGTTCTCATCTCCGGTATCTTGTGCGCTTGGTCTTCCACTTTAGGTTCAGTTGGGTGCTTCTGGTTGCCTTCCATCTTAAGACCTATATGCACATTAACCCCTACATATCATAATAAGCAAGTACAACAATACAAATGTACGGTTATTTGTACAATGAAAAATAATATAGATGAATGAGTAGGTGTGTAGAGCCAACCCGAGGTTTTTAAATTTAACCCCAAACAACTATAAACTAACCTAATCTATCCTAAATTAACAAATACCCCATTTCCCCAATTCCTCTCCCCAATGGGCTCGCAGGAACCCCCCTCCCCGCTCGTCCCACAGCCAATCAATCATGCCTGGTCATACCACAGGAAATATCAAGGCCAATTGTATTAGATATCTTTTTTTTTTTCCTCTTCCCTTTTCTCCCCCCTGTATATCACACCACAATACCTTCCGCTCCATTCGTACACCATTCTCGCAATTTTCCATAAATTTTGACAAACTTATTCGGCTTACCCTGATGCAGGAAAACCAATTTAAGGTGCGGGTCACACTGAGAAACCAATTGTATCCATGCCCAACAGCTAGGAGGTCTGTCTGACATCCAGTGTAAAGCCACCACCTTCCTCGCCATCACCAAGAGCTCACCCAATAAATTCCTATCATCAGCCCCCTCAATCTCGTCGGGAAAAATAGATAACAAATAGTGATGAGCGAGCATGCTCGGCCGAAGCTCGGTTCGGCTCGAGCATCGCTCTGCTCGGCACATGGCGGTACTCGTACGAGTACCGCATGTGCTCGCCCGCCATGTTCGGGTGTCCTCCCCGCACGTTTCGCGGCTGCTGCGCAGCCAATAAACGTGCGGGGAGGCTCTGACATCAGTGTAATGCCAGCAGCCATGTTGGCTGCTGGCATTACACTGATTGGCTGGCCAGAACCCGTGATCGGGTGCTGTATAGCACCTGACCAGCGAGTTCGGCTCAGTCTTAGCCAGGGAGAGATGAGGATAGGAAGGGAAAGTCAGTGTAGGGAGAAAAAAAGCGTGTTTGAACAACAAAAAGACCCAAAAGTCCTTTTTAGGACTACTGTGTGTGGGGGCAGCAGATATATTTTGTTTTGGGGGGCAGAGTTTAAAAAAAAAACGTCAGATATTCCGTTCACTGTGCCTAGCCGCAGATTAGCAGCACATTGTGTTTAGTGTGCAAAGTTGCAGATTAGCAGCACATTCTGTTTAGTGTGCAAAGTTGGAGATTAGCAGCACATTCTTTTTAGTGTGCAAAGTTGCAGATTAGCAGCACATTCTGTTTAGTGTGCAAAGTTGCAGATTAGCAGCACATTCTGTTCAGTGTGCAAAGTTGCAGATTAGCAGCACATTCTTTTTAGTGTGCAAAGTTGCAGATTAGCAGCACATTCTGTTCAGTGTGCAAAGTTGCAGATTAGCAGCACATTCTTTTTAGTGTGGAAAGTTGCAGATTATCAGCACATTCTTTTTAGTGTGCAAAGTTGCAGATTATCAGCACATTCTGTTTAGTGTGCAAAGTGTAAAAAATAAAAGTCACTTATTCCGTTCACTGTGCCTAGCCGCAGATAAGCAGCACATTGTGTTTAGTGTGCAAAGTTGCAGATTAGCAGAACATTCTGTTTAGTGTGCAAAGTGTAAAAAATAAAAGTCACATATTCCATTCACTGTGCCTAGCCGCAGATAAGCAGCATATTCTGTTTAGTGTGCAAAGTTGCAGATTATCAGCACATTCTGTTTAGTGTGCAAAGTGTAAAAAATAAAAGTCACATATTCCGTTCACTGTGCCTAGCCGCAGATAAGCAGCATATTCTGTTTAGTGTGCAAAGTTGCAGATTATCAGCACATTCTGTTTAGTGTGCAAAGTGTAAAAAATAAAAGTCACATATTCCATTCACTGTGCCTAGCCGCAGATAAGCAGCATATTCTGTTTAGTGTGCAAAGTTGCAGATTATCAGCACATTCTGTTTAGTGTGCAAAGTGTAAAAAATAAAAGTCACATATTCCATTCACTGTGCCTAGCCGCAGATAAGCAGCATATTCTGTTTAGTGTGCAAAGTTGCAGATTATCAGCACATTCTGTTTAGTGTGCAAAGTGTAAAAAATAAAAGTCACATATTCCATTCACTGTGCCTAGCCGCAGATAAGCAGCATATTCTGTTTAGTGTGCAAAGTTGCAGATTATCAGCACACTCTGTTTAGTGTGCAAAGTGTAAAAAATAAAAGTCACATATTCCATTCACTGTGCCTAGCCGCAGATAAGCAGCATATTCTGTTTAGTGTGCAAAGTTGCAGATTATCAGCACATTCTGTTTAGTGTGCAAAGTGTAAAAAATAAAAGTCACATATTCCATTCACTGTGCCTAGCCGCAGATAAGCAGCATATTCTGTTTAGTGTGCAAAGTTGCAGATTATCAGCACATTCTGTTTAGTGTGCAAAGTGTAAAAAATAAAAGTCACTTATTCCGTTCACTGTGCCTAGCCGCAGATAAGCAGCATATTCTGTTTAGTGTGCAAAGTTGCAGATTATCAGCACATTCTGTTTAGTGTGCAAAGTGTAAAAAATAAAAGTCACATATTCCATTCACTGTGCCTAGCCGCAGATAAGCAGCATATTCTGTTTAGTGTGCAAAGTTGCAGATTATCAGCACATTCTGTTTAGTGTGCAAAGTGTAAAAAATAAAAGTCACATATTCCATTCACTGTGCCTAGCCGCAGATAAGCAGCACATTCTGTTTAGTGTGCAAAGTGTTAAAAATAAAAGTCATATATTCTGTTCACTGTGCCTAGCCGCAGATAAGCAGCACATTCTGTTTAGTGTGCAAAGTTGCAGATTTGCAGCACATATTCCGTGTAATATGAAGAAGGCGGGTAAAAAGGGACGGGGAAGTGGACGTGATCCTGATAGTTCAGGGTGCGGGTCAGGACGCGTAGAAACTGTGCCTGGTGCCAGAGCACAAGAAAGAAAGACATCCACCATACCTAGCTTCATGTCTCAGTTTACAGGGCGTCGCAGGACATCACTCTCGAGGTCAGACCACTGCGAACAGGTGGTCGGTTGGATTTCAGGTGATACTGCTTCCAGTCGGTTAAGCACCACCCTGTCTTCCACCAAGTCCACTCTCAGTAGCCAAGAGTCTGGTCAACATAATCCTCACCATGATCATCCTTCCTCCCACCATAGAGGGTCTGGTCAAAGAAGTGATCCCACACTGGGATATAGTGAGGAGCTCGTCTCATCACCAATCCTTAATTTGAACCTCTCTCCAAGCACGCTTCCAGAGGAACATGAAATCTTGTGCCCTGATTCACAACCTCTAGAGGGTACCCAATCACAAGAAGATGACAGAGGTGAACGGCATTTAAGGTCAAAGGAAGTGGATGATGATGATGATGAGACACAGTTGCCATCAAATCAACCACTATTACTGTCTCAAGACCTTGATGAGGAGGATGATATACAGTTGTCAATGACTGAGTATGTGGTGGGATCAAGAAATGAGGAGGATGATCAGAGTGAGGAAGTGGAGGAGGACTTGGTGGACGATGAGGTGACTGACCCCACCTGGGAAGGTGGAGAGCCGAGCGATGACAGCAGTCCTGAGGGTGAGCCATCTGCAGCACCGCAACAGGCTGGTAGAGGCAGTGGTGTGGCTACAGAAAGAAGGCGGACCGCACCAAACCGGCCCGCAAATGTTCCACGGAGCACCCCCTTGCGTAAATCTCCCTTGCCAAGGGCTAGGTGTTCCACGGTATGGCGTTTTTTTAAGGAAAGTGCGGACGACAAAAAAATTGTAGTTTGCAACCTGTGCCACACCAGAATGAGCCGAGGCATGAACACTAGAAACCTCACCACCACCAGCATGATCCGACACATGGCATCCAAGCACCGTAATAAGTGGGAGGAACGCCCGGATCGCCAATCTGTGTCTGCAGGCCACACCACTGCCTCCTCTTCCCCTGTTTTCGGTGCCGGCCAATCGCCTGTCGAAGGCGCAGGCCCGCATACCTCCCGCCCTGCACCTGTACCATCTGAAGCACCATCAGCGACCACATCCACTTCCCTGTCCCAGCGCAGCGTCCAAATGTCGTTACCCCAGGCATTTGAGCGCAAGCGAAAATACCCAGCCACCCACCCACAGGCCATAGCACTAACCTCACACCTTTCCAAATTACTGGCCATCGAAATGCTACCATTTAGGCTTGTGGAGACTGAGTCCTTCCGCAGCCTGATGGCAGCAGCTGTCCCTCGGTACGCAGTCCCCAGCCGCCACTACTTTTCCCGGTGTGCCGTCCCCGCATTACACCACCATGTGTCCCGTAACATCACCCGTGCCCTGACCAACGCAGTTACTGGAAAGGTCCACTTAACGACTGACACATGGACAAGTGCTTGTGGCCAGGGACGCTACATTTCCCTGACGGCACACTGGGTGAATGTCGTGGAGGCTGGGAGCGACTCGGACCCTGGGATGGCACAGTTGCTACCCACGCCGAGGATTGCAGGCCCTACCTCCATCAGGGTTTCCGCCAGCACCTACGTTATTGGCTCCTCCTCCTCCGTTTCCACCTCCGAATTCTCTGCGCGCAGCGCCACTCACCCATCAGCCGGTAGCTGGAAGCAGTGTAGCACTGCAGTGGGGAAGCGTCAACAGGCCGTGCTGAAGTTGATCTGCCTTGGGGACAAACAGCACACGGCCTCAGAGCTGTTGCAAGGGATTAGTCACCAAACCGAGCAGTGGCTCTCGCCACTCAACCTGTAACCAGGCATGGTTGTGTGTGATAATGGGCGTAACTTGGTGGCGGCTTTGGAGCTCGGCAAGCTCACACACGTACCATGCCTAGCGCATGTATTTAATTTAGTGGTTCAGCGATTTCTAAAAACCTACCCCAATTTGCATGATCTCTTGACCAAGGTGCGCCGCGTGTGTGCACATTTCCGTAAGTCATCAACAGCTTCAGCCGGCCTGTTGAAGCTGCAGCAGCACTTACAATTGCCAGCTCACCGGCTGCTGTGTGACGTGAGCACGCGCTGGAACTCCACCTTCCACATGTTGGCCCGGCTTTGTGAGCAGCAGAGGGCAGTAGTGGAGTACCAGCTGTTACACGGTCGTCGCCTCTCCGTTCAACTTCCTGTAATCAGAAGTGAGGAGTGGGAATGGATGTCAGACCTCTGTGAGGTTTTACGCAATTTTGAGGAATCGACACAGATGGTGAGCGGCGATAACGCTATTATCAGTGTAACCATCCCACTTCTGTGTCTACTGAAACGCTCGCTGCTCACAATTAAAACCGACGCTTTGCATGTGGAAGAGGTGGAAATGCGGGAGGAAGAGCTTACACAAGGTGATAGCCAGAGCACCCTCACTTCGTCTTCTCAGCGACAATTGGAGGAGGCGGAGGAGGAGGAGGAGGAAGACACGGTTGTCTCCGCTACAGAGGGTAGCCATGGAACTTTAGTTCCATCTCTTCAGCGTGGGTGGGCAGAAGAGGAGGAAGAGGATGAGGAGATTGAGAGTCATCCTCCTGGTGAGGACAGCGAAATCTTGCCTGTTGGTACTCTGGCACACATGGCTGACTTTATGTTAGGCTGCCTTTCCCGTGACCCACGCGTTATACGCATTTTAGACAACACGGATTACTGGGTGTTCACCCTTCTGGACCCCCGCTACAAAGAGAATTTCTCATCTCTCATTCCTCTGGTGGAGAGGACAAGCAAAATGGTGCAATACCAGAAGGTTCTTGTTGAAAAATTGCTCCAAAATTTTCCATCTGACAACGCTGGCGGCAGAGTACGTGCTACCTTGGCCAACCGAGAAGGGGAGAAAAGGGGAGCACACAGCAGTTCCGACAAAGGCAGGGCAACACTCTCCAAGGCGTGGGACACCTTCATGACACCCCGCCAGCACCCTCACCCTGATGCGCAGCCTAGTGTCACAAGAAGGGAAAAGTTTTGGAAGATGGTGAAGGAGTACGTAGCAGACAGTGTCAGCGTCCTCACTGATCCCTCTGTGCCTTACAACTACTGGGTGTCCAAGCTGGACACGTGGTATGAACTGGCACTCTACGCCTTGGAGGTGCTGGCCTGCCCTGCCGCCAGCGTTCTGTCTGAGCGGGTATTTAGTGCTGCTGGTGGCATCATAACAGATAAGCGTATCCGCCTTTCCACCGAAAATGCTGATAGGTTGACACTTATAAAAATGAACAAGGCCTGGATTTCCCCTGACTTCTCCACTCCACTGGAGGAAAGCCCCGGGGGAACATAAAGTCACTTTAGATATGTTATTTACAATGATGGGAATACTCTGTATTCCCATTCACCCCTTCCACCCAAAAAATGGGTATATGATTGACTCTTTTCCATATACCCTGGGATATAATTTTTATATAGGGCCAGCTCACCAGCGGGCCCTGTGATATAATTTTTATATAGGGCCAGCTCACCAGCGGGCGCTGTTTGACAATTTTTGTATAGGTCAGCTCACCAGCGGGCCTTCTCATATAATGTTTTATTGGGTCAGCTCTCTAGCGGGCCCTCTCATATAATGTTTTATAGCGTCAGCTCACTAACGGGCCTTCGCATATTATGTTTAGGATGGTCAGCTCCGCAGCAGACCCTCACCCATAATGTTTTAGATGGTCGGCTCAGCGCACGTTTCCCTCTTAATCATGGCCCCAGTTCAGAAAAATCGAGGAAATTTTTGGGAGAATTTGCCTCTGCGCACGTTTCCCTCTTAATCATGGCCCCAGTTCAGAAAAATCGAGGAAATTTTTTGCAGAATTTGCCTCTGCGCACGTTTCCCTCTTAATCATGGCCCCAGTTCCGAAAAATCGAGGACATTTTTTGCAGAATTTGCCTCTGCGCACGTTTCCTTCTTAATCATGGCCCCAGTTCCGAAAAATCGATGAAATTTTTTGCAGAATTTGCAGATGATATACAAGTAAATATACAGCAAATACTGTTTGGTAACAATTTTTCGCCTAAAGTCGTTTTTATCTTCCTTTTTGTGTGTTTTACGGTCAGTCTGTAAAAATGGCGTACTACGGGCGAAACATCGTTCCCAGCAGCGACATTGGAGTCCAAGATGCATCCAGACATCCTCCCTATGCTGTCCCTGAACCATTTCTGTGGTGTTTCCATCATTTTCTGCCCTTTTCCTATGGACCAGGCACCCTCCCCTCATCAGAGCAGGGGGTGCCTGGTGTAATGCTCGAGTCCTCCCATTGACTTCAATGGGGCTCGGGTGCTCGGCCGAGCACTCGAGCCTCCGGGGGCGCTTGGTCAGAGCACCCGAACACCCGAGCATTGGGGTGCTCGATCATCACTAATAATAAACAAAACCGTGGAGTCTAAGGAACAGGCCTCCCCAAAACCAAGGTTATGATACGCAGTACATCTCTCTAGAATGTTCTAACCCCGTTGTATTCCCATATCATATGCTTATATGTGCCCTGAATGCCAATACATCTAGGGCAGCGGTCAGTAAGAGAGTTTCCCATTCTAAATAACCTAACTGGCGTGTAGTAAATCATGTGTAGAATTTTTAACTGTAGCATTTGATGTCTGGTTGACGCTGCCACCAATGCTGGCCCCATCTTGACCATGTCCCACTCCCAAGCCTCCAAGGGACCAATATCCTACTTCCATCTAGTGCCCGCAGGGACATCACAGTCTTCCAGATGAGATTCAACCCACTTGTATATAAAAGATAGAGGCCTCATCGGTTCAATAAGAAGCAATCTACTAAGAAGCGGGAATGTAGCAATCTCTGGAGTTCGATCACCCCACTGAGCATAAAGAGCATGTCTAATACATAAATATGAATAGAAAAGATTATTCGGTATGTGATACTCATCGTGCAATTGTGCAAAAGATTTCAGTTGGTTATCTTGATACAGTTGACCCAAAGTGGAAACACCAAATTTAGAACATAAAAGGCCAAAATCACTACCAAGCAGGTGTGGTAACCCTGCAGGTCCCCACAATGGAGTATCAGGATCCATAGCAAGGAATCCTGGCAATTTTTTTTAACTCCACCCACGCCTCATACATCATTAGACTCTAAAAATCATTGGACCACTATGAAGAAACTGTGATAAGACATAAGTGGGCCGTAGCAAAAGTTTGTCTACCAGGGTAGTCTGATAATGAGGCTGTGAAGAAACAAAGTCCAATACATATCGACTCTGTGCCGCTAAGTAGTACCTATAAAAATTGGGTAAAGCAATTCCTCCCTCTCGTTTGGGTTTCATAAGAGTATGTAGACTGATCCTAGCCCTACCACCCCGCCATATAAAATGAAGATAATCTTATCAATTTGTTTAAAATATTTCTTGGGAACAGGAACTGGAGAGTTCTGAAAAACATATAGAAATTTAGGAAGAAAAATTATTTTAATAAGATTGGATCTGCCAATTACATTTAAAGGTAAATGAAGCCAAGCAGTTGTTTTAGCACCAAAATTCTGAATCGTGGGCAAGAGATTTAATGCCAAAAAAGAATTTGTCGATGCCGTAACTCTGATTCCCAAGTAAGTGCATTCCTCCACATAAGACAGTGGGGTGGAAGGAGGTTGTGTCTCCTACGGAGGCCTGTCAATTGGCAGCAGACAAGACTTAGACCAATTTATTTGAAAGCCCGTGAATGTACCGAAAAAATCCACCAGCTGTAAGGTGGTCTGAAGGGAGTGTCCGATATCACCCAAGAAAAGCAAAATTTTCTCTTCCCTACCCTCAATACTAAGCCCTTGAATCATCTGGTTTGCTCTGATCAGAATGGCTAGAGGCTCTAGGGCCAAGGCAAATAAGCCAGGTGAAAGTGGGCAACACCGCCGCGTGCTTCAATGTAGAGAAAAGGATGTCGAATGCATTCCATTCTTTACCACAATAGCTTTTGGATCTCTATATAAAATGCGTATCCAGTTAATAAAATAGGGGTCAAACCCAAAACCACAGAGTGCATGCCAGAGATATGGCCATCCCACCGAATCAAATACCTTAGATGCATCAAGGGAGGCTACAGCCCGGGACCCACAGTTATCATTTGGAATTTGTAAATGCATAAATAATCTTCTAAGATTATGCGACGTGGACTTTCCGGGCATAAATCCGGTTTGGTCTTCAAGTCCCCAGTACAGTATTTAACCTGTTAGCCAGAATCTTCGCCACAATTTTAGCATCAGTGGTCAGCAAAGAAATGGGTCTGTAAGAATCACAATTTGTCGGGTCCTTACCCGGTTTGGGAAGCACAATAATAGACGCCCTGTTTAAAGAGTCTGGAAGGCAACCTTCATCTATGGCTGCATAGTAAGTATGCAATAAATGAGGCGCAAGAACGTCAACAAATTCTTTGTACTACTCCACAGGGAGTCCATCCCCTCCCGCAGCTTTGCCCGACGGTAAACTGGCTTCTACCACTTCTCTCAACAAAATAGGGGCTTCTAACATCTGTCTTTAATCATGCGAAAGTTGAGGAAACTCACATTGGCTAAGGAATTCAGAAATCTGAGTTTCAGAACAAGTCAGGTGGGATTTGTAAAGACAAGAGAAAAATTGTTGGAATCTGGAGTTGATCAACTGTGGATCCACCACCATCTCGCCCCCAGGATCTCTAAGTGAAGAGACTGAAGGGGTCCCCCCATTCTGACGAATAAGATGAGCCATAAGTCTCCCTGCCTTGTCCCCATTTTCAAAAACATTCTGTTTCATAAAAAAACCTGACGAGCACTTAATTCAGACAATTTCAGTGAATATCACAAGGAGCAAGAAATAAAACTGGCATAGGAAGTCAAATCACTTTTATCTATAAATTGCCTTTCAGCCACAGCAGCCTCAGACTCCAATGTTTCAGCTTCACTACTTTTAAGTCAAGACTGCAAAGATATAATTGAGATCAAGGAACCCCTAGCAGCCGCCTTAGCCATCTCCCAGACTATACCTTGTGTAGCAGTATCAACATTGTTAATAAAGTAATCACGTAGATCATCTCTATGTTTAGTCACCAAGTGGGTGTTGGTCAACCACACCCTAGAGCTAGGTTTCCATCCCTGATCTACTGACAGTAACAGTGGTGAGGGATCTGAGGCCACTTTAGTAAAAAAAACAGCATTCTGTAACCATATTCAAAGTTAACTGGTTAGTGAACACATAATCTATCCTAGATAGAGTTTTATGCGAGGCCGAGTGACATGAGAACTCCCGAGTCAGTGGATGAAGGGTTCTCGAAGCATCAATGAGACCCATATCGCCAACATACTAAGGAAGGCATCCCTTTGCATCTTGGAGTCAACAGCTGTCCCACCCAACCTGTCCAAATCAGGATTAGCAACTATATTAAAGTTGCCCATACAGACTATATGATAGTTTGGCTTGTCCGATACATATATAAGAGCGTCCCTGAGAACCGATGGGTCAAAAGGTGGTGGAATATAAACATTCATTAGGACGAACAGAGCTCCCTGTAGTCTACATGTAAGAAATATGTATCTGCTTTGTGGGTCCGTCTTAAGGTCAATAAATTCAAATGGAACAAACTTAGCAATTAAGATGGAGACACCCCTGGCATACGTAGAGAATGTGGCGTGATAATGTCCCTGCATCCACTGCCGTCTAAGAGACATAACTCTACCCGCTGCAAGATGAGTCTCCTGTAGCATAACCACCCCTGGTGCTTGCTTTTTAATGTGGTTTAGGATTAAGGATTAAGGATACATTCCAGAAGAGAAACTTACAAGCCACCTTTGCCATTATAAAATAAATATAATACGTTAGGGCTATGGTCAGACCAAGAGGTCCACCAAAGGCGAGAGGCCCCCGGCCCAGGAGAGAGAGGAATCTCTAACCTAACTATGAAAACCCAAACCCTAACAACCCACCCTACCTCTATCACCCCCAACCTGACAGAGATTTTCTCCCCTAACAAACCCATTCCCGCGGCCTGGCAGCCACTCAGAGAAAAAAGAAAAAAAAAGTAAAAACTTCCCCTCACCTCCCCCCCAACACACACAACTCAACCAACAAGTGATCGGCTTGATAACACGATCCCACCCACACCCCCACCTCAAACAGCATATACACCCCCATCCCAACGCTTCCCGGAATGGGACAAATGTAACACATTAGAAATGAATCCAATACGGGAGCCACGAGACCCCCAGTAGCCTGGCTGCACGAGCACAACCCCAGACATTCAAATAAAATACAGAGGACATCAACATTGCAATATCAACAAAAAACAGCAATATTGTATTATGGCAGCCTAGAAAGAAAAAAAAAAATTATATACATACTGACACATGGAGACGCCACGAGGCAGCCCAGGTCCCCCCCAAGGACCCAGCTGCCGTGGGTAATCCCAAGGGGGGCCCCGACCACCCTGCACCACCCCAGCAATCCCCCAGCACCCCCGACTAAGTACATGATAACACTAGCAATAGCATAGTAAATATAAACATGTAAGGAAACAGTAGGCAATATCAGCGAAGTGTACCAACAATGCAGTACAATAGCATAACGACTATAAAAAAAAAAAGGACCAAATACATAAACAAAAGCATAATAAACATATCACACGAGTATGCTTAACCAGTATTGACGTGAGAATTTCCGCCATCTCCAACATCAAAGCAGATAATATAGGACAATCTTTTCACTCTATTAGTATAGTGTAGTGGAAAGGATGAAACCCAGCATCCAAGGTCCCCAGCATCAGAATTCAGCCGGAACCACACACTCGCATCTCTGAAGCCGTAGGATGCCCCCAAGTTCCATGTCCGGAGCAGAAAGAGTCCAGGCACCCTCCATGTCCACCAAAGTCTCTGCCAGGAAACAACAGCCATTTCTTTCAAAAAGAGTAAAGGAGAGGTCAAGCATATAGCAGATAATGGGTTGAATACTGCAGCTATATTAACAGGAAGCGGAGTTGAGGTATTAATGAGTGTCTGCCCATTCTCTAGCCTCCCACTCCGATGTAAAGAAGATAGTATTGCTGTCATGAACAACTCTCAATCTAGCCGGGAACATCATTGAGTAGGAGATATTTTTTTCCCTAAGCCTGCACTTCACTTCCACAAATTTGCATCTCTGACGTTGGACCTCTGACGAGAAATCAAGATCTGTTGATTTTCAAAAAGAACTTGGCCTTTTAGTCTGGCCGTACGGAGGATGGCATCCCGATCTCTATAATTCAGAAGTTTTATGATCATCTGATGGGGAGAGGATCCAGGAGGTCTCGGGCCCAATGGTAAGCGATGTGCCCGCTCGATCACGAAGGATGCCGAGAGGTTCTCTGTACCAATGTGTTCTTTCAGCCAAGACTCCATATAATGCTCAGGGTCACGGCCCTCCCGCAAACCAATTAAACGGACGTTATTGCGTCTTGACCTATTTTCCAGCTCATCTAATTTTGATTGTAGAGAGCGTACTTGACTCTGTAATGCATCCACCAAGATGACCACTGGGGGAAGCATGTCTTCAACAGTGGAGATGCGTTGTCGAACATTGGTGATACTTTCACGTAAGTTTTGTTGATCAGCACATAGAAGGTTGAGTTCCACCTGTACAGTGTCAATTTTGTTGAGGAATACTGCTTGACAGGTAGCAATTGCCGACATAATTTCCGCAAATTGGGATTTGGAGTCACCCTCCTAGGAGGCTGAGGACTGCACTGGCGAGGCCGACAAGGAAGGGTCTTCCATCATAGCCGTGACCTCCTCCACCGCCATAGCTCTTCTAGCAAATTTACTCAGTGTTTTTCTATATCCTGATGACTTTTTGACCATAATGAGCGTAATTGATAAGCGTGCGATCTTGAAGCGCACGCCAGGTTCAGGCTGGGCATAGCGGTACTCAGGGTGGGCTAGGCGTGAGCAGGATCCTTTAACTTTCAATAGGTATACATAACTCAGGATATCATGTATGGGTTGAAAGAAGCATAGAACAACCCAAATCCTGATTCTGGGTAATGAAATTTACATGGGGCAGAGTAGGGAAACATAAATAGTAGAGGAACAGACAGGGATAGTCGCAAGGCGTGAAGGAGTATCAGGCCTGCCAATGGCATCTAGAGATGATGGTCACATCCAAAAACCAATATTGCCTCTTCTGTAGCTGTAGTATATGTAGCTTATGATCAAAAATACACAATTATGATCCGGTGCTCAGGGCTTAGTTTGCCAATTATACATGGGGCAGAAGAGGGGAACAAATGTAGGGAAGGCAACAAACAGGGGGAATCCAGAGTCCAGAGCCAGGCAGCTGGGCCAACTGCAAAAATTGATAGTGATGATTAGATCCAGAAAACCATTCAGCAATGCTAGGCCCTCCAGTCACTCCCACAGCTCCAGAATATGATGTTATATTGTCAAAAAATATAATAGGTGCCTGTGCAAGACAACAAGCTTTCTAAAGGCACCAGCGTTGGGCAAATTCAGATAATTAAAGCTAGTGGCAAGGGAAGGGGTACTGGGAAAAAACAACAAAATGTAAGGTGCACTAAAAATTAAAGAAGGGCAGTGTCTGACAAGGCCCATGCCATCAGGGCCAAAGTCCATTAACAGAAACAGTCACCTACTGTACGTAGATTAAAGCCCTGAGGCAGATGATGAGAACTGCACGACCTCCACGTCCCCTCCGCACCGTCGCTCCACACAGCTTCCAGGGATCGAGACATTAACAAGAATCCATGGACATCAGTCACCAGATCCTCTAGAGACCACAGGCGCTGGCGAGCTAGATCACACAAGCGTTTCCTCCTGCCCCCACCCGATTCCCTGCCGGGTGGAAGCGGTATGCAAGGCCGCGGCTCTAGGCCCAAGTGTTCAAATGGTACCACAGTCTCCAAAATCAAAAATAAAGAATCCCCCAGGCTGCCCAAGGGTCAACAAGTGCAGCTGAAGTGGTAGCACGGCGAAAAAAAAAGCTGATGAATGCAATACACCAGCTACGGAGCCTCTCCAAAGCGTGACCACTCAGTATGGCTGCCAGGCCACACCCCCACCTCATTCATTGTTACCTCCCCTGCCAAATGATAGCCACTCTGTAGATGTTAGGATGTGGCAGTTCATCTCTACCCATTGCACACTGTGTGGTGCACTGATCACACATGGTAGTGTGGTGGAGGAGATCGCAAGCAGGGCATCAAGTTGCATCTGAGGAGATTCCATCCCACAGAATATGCTAAGATGCTGGCAGGGAGTGATCATCATTACTATTAAACTGTCAGCAAGCTGTCATGTGACCTTAGCGGGGTGTGGACAAGGGGTACAGTGACAGCGGCAGTGCTTGGCTTCGGGTGTCATGGAGTTTGAATGCAGTTGTACCCCCAGATGTTATTTACCACACACACACACACACACACACACACACACACATTGAGCACATTGCAGTTGACGATGAGAGCTACAACTCCTGCTCTCAAGGGAAACATTTCTATTCTAATAAGAAACCCATGATTCTGGAGGAGGGGCAGGTGGAGAAGAATTATTGGCCAACTTCTTCTTTTCTCCACATAGACTGGGAGCTACTTATTGTGCTGCTATTACCTCAGGCGCATCATTAGAGTATGTCATGGCAAGTGGAACCTTTATAATCCATCATCCATGTTACTGCTGTTGTTGATCCCATTCCCTTTCACCTGCCTAGTCATCCTGCTGCTTAAAAATCTCAGCAGCAGCAGCTGCACATTCCGCAATTATGGACTCAGGAGGACATTTGACAATAGCCAGTTGCCACTGGCCAACATGACAGGCATTTTTTTCCTTCAGGGCTTGTGCTTTAAAATAAATAAATAAAATAAATAAAAACATTGTCCTACAAAAAAAATTGGGGGGGGGGGTTGTTTCTAACAAACCTAAGTCCTACGAATCAATGTTTCCTTAGGGCTTGTGCTAAACAAGTCTAAGTCCTACAAATCAATGTTTTTTCAGGGCTTGACCTGTTGGCACTAGGCCAGTAGGGCATTTTTTTCTCAGGGCTTGTTCTTTAAAAAAAGATAAATAAAAAAATAAATAAAAACATAGTCCTACAAAAAAATACTCTATCAAGTCAAGTATCAGTCCACCCCAGTGGCAGCTTATGTGATGGGGTTCCTGTCTCTATCACTTTACATACACATTTCTTATTTTATTGTTTTTTTTTTATTAACTGTCTCCCCAATGCCAGTCAAGAACCCCCCAAAACAAATTCCCTGTTCAACTAATTAATTCCCCAGACTCCACCCATGAACACAAGCACCCTCCACAGACCCCTTTTATACCATATCTTATGGTTTTTATTATTTGTATTTAGGTTTTTTTATTAACTGTCCCCCAATCTCAGTTTACAGCCCCCCAAAAAACATTCCCTGTTCAACTGATTCTTTCCCCACACCCCGCCAACACAAGCACCCTCATGCCCCTTTTATACTATGCCTTTCTGAAATAAAAAAAATATTTGCTATGTGTTGTGTATAAATTAATTGTTCCCAATGATTTCAATGTAATGAGCTAGGGGAAAATTAGCACTTTTCTCTGGAAATTAATCACCAAGTGGGGCGTGCTATTATTCGCCGATTTCAGTTTGAGGCGAAAATGTTCACCCATCCCTAACTGGCAGTGGTGAAAATTGCATGTATTTTCTCAAAAAGAATGGAAAATTGTTATTGTTCTGTGAAGATTCCTGCTGATAATTTCTCTGACTTTTCACCTATCCTTACACACATTGTCATACACTCAGTGTCTCTCACACACGCACCCACCCAACTTAGCCTAGATTCACTAATGGTCCATGCTGTGCCTATATGATTTTGTTGATGTGTTCAAAACACTTTGATATTTCCATGTACACACACATCGACATTCACTAAGATTTTCAGACGTAAGATGAGTGGTGGAGAAAGTCCCTATTAGCATATAGGATTGTTGAAGTGCTGTTGATGGGGAAGAGAAGTCCTTCCTTCAAACATCACCAACACTACAACAATTCTGAAGTTGAAGAGCATTCTCTCTGCTTCCCTACTTAGTCATGTTCAGACCATGTACAGCATCACTCCCTTTTCCCTTTGAGTGCCATAGGGATGTGCATTGTTCACCCCTGTGTTACTCAAAGTACAAAAGTTCACCAAGCACTACATAATGATCCCCTTAGCTCTTTATCATATGATACATGTGCATTTCCAAAGGAAAAAGGCTGGTGGCCAAGCAGTGTATATGGGGTTCTATAGCTACCACCGGGAAAGGCAACAAGGCTGGGGGAAAGTGGTAGCCACAAATTCTCATAGATGCTGTCAGACCCCCAGCCCCAGTGTTGATTCACCTCTCCCTTTTATGTTAACTTTATTGGATTTTCTGGATTTTGACCCACCTCTCTCTCTCTGTTTTTTTCTTTGTCTGCTGCCTGCACTGGACCTTGGCCTTGTTTAGTGACCTTGCTTGTTCTCAGCCAGCCCTGACCTCATTATGTTCCTCTGTTTTTGACCCTTTTCAGACTGCCCTGACCTCGGCCTGTCCCTCACTCCACTTTTCGGCTTCTCCCTATTGGCTTTGATGTTTTTTGGTCTGTTTTGGTCCAACAGAAGTCACCTCTTGACTACCTTCTATTTATATTATTTTAAGCTGCTTGCTATTCTGTGTAGCTCACTCTTCACAGAATTAGTATTCAGGTAGCTAACAACCACACACACGCACACACACTAAGTCCCACACACTGCAAACATGCAGTGCAACACACCAGGAATCTGCATCATAGTCTCTGTACCCATCCCCATTATAAACACGCAAACGCCAAGAAATTCTCATAAGGTAGTATATGCCAGTCTCAAACAAAAGGCCTAGGCCCCCTTCCTATCCTAGGCTTGGACAAAAGTTCCCCCTATCCCTTTTTAATGGCAGTTGTCTGTAAGATCCCTGGTCTTTGAAAACCTTATAGAAACCTAGAATTTGACAGCAGATAAGAACCATTCGGCCCATCTAGTCTGCCCATTTTCCTACTGTAAAACCTCAAACCTTTTTTGGTCCTTGGTCTTTTCTTATGTTAAGGACAGCCTTATGCCTATCCCATGCATGCTTAAATTCTGTCACTGTATTAACTTCTACCACTTCTGCTCGTAGGCTATTCCACTTATCTACTACCCTCTCAGTGAAGTAAAATATATATTGTGGAGGAGTGAAGGGGATGGCCAGATGCGGGCAGTAATGGCTGTGAAGATAGGTAGTGGGAAGATGAGACAGTAGATTGTCCTTCCTATGGCCTGCATCCAGTAAATACTGTTCATGGTGTGTGTATGTGTGTGACAGTTATAAATCACTCTGCAAGCAGTCACATTTCAGCACCCCCAAAGCACCATTTGTTAAGCACTGTTGATTCTATCTATCTATCTTATTCTCTATAGACTATTTCATTGTTTTTTAATTAAATTTTATTTTAACATATCCTCACTTTTTTAGTCTTTAAAATGTATATTTTATTTATCAGCCTGTGTTTTATTGAAGTATCCAATGCTACTATTTAGTTTATGAAAAGGTAAAGACTTTGATCCTTATTTTCCATAGTTTTCTTTGTCAAATAATGTTCAATAATATAGATGTTATAGATTACATTAATGATGCATTGTTTATTTATTAGGATTGAGCTCTTTGATGTAACATATAGTACTTGGATTTATTCAGATACATCAAAGCATCAAGTAAAATGTATCTGATTACTTTCAGGTAATGCACAATGGAAATTTCATGAATATAAACCTAATTTTCATCGAAAATATGAAACATTAAACATGGAATAGATAAGAAATAAGTGATGAAGGGAGAATTAAATAGACATTAATACAACTTGATAGACCTACACTTAAAAAACCGATATCATTACATGGTTTATATAAAGTTGCAAACTGGACAAAAGACTGATACAATTTATAATTGAAATGCCTAGCTTGGAAGATAAAAGGGGAGTGGTACTTTAAGGGAGTTATTGAAATTCAAAATTGAAGCATTTTTCAGAAAAGAACATTCTAAAACTGAAGAGTTTGGGACAAAATGGAATGCTATTAATTTACAGATAAGTTAGAAGATACATAGAATAACTCTGTGGAATTGGTAAGGGCTAGGAATAAATCTTCAATTTTAAAAGACTTTGGACAAACATAAGTCTTTTGCTAATATTATTATGACTGGACTGGACTGGGTAAACTAATTGACACTTTTTTATCTGCTGTCATATTTGATCTGATTATGGCAGAGATTCCACTGCAACCCGAAATACTTGGTGATACTTGCTGATATTCCCAACCACTCAATTTTGCAGTCTAGAACTCAAGTACCCCATGTCATCCTGAGCAGCACAAATATAGAGAGAGATTCTCCTTCCAAGGACAGGAACACAATGCAGGAAATTTAAATTCTTCCCACCCCTATAAAGATTCCCTCCCACATGTCTAAGCATTGTTTTTCCTGTCCACCGACAGGTGCACAAGGTGATATTTTATTTTTTTTTCATTTGTCCTTACGGTGGGACATTCTTCACTGCCACTACGGCATTGTTCTGCCTTCCCGTGAGAAGGATAACACTTAGAGGAGCCAGGGCATTCCGGGATGCACATGTTCAACCAGGATGTTGAAACAGTCATGGAAAGCAAGCATGCATTCCAACTGCCAGAAGGCCAACCACATGGGTGGCAGATCAGGATTTAAGGTAGGATAGCCAGAGAGATTGAGAATACATCAGAGAGAATTCAAATATTTGCATTACTATTCTGCATCAGTCTCAGATATGGAGGACAAACTTCTGGGTGAAGACTACTCTTCTCAGGAGGAAGATGAGGTTTTTGATAATACCTACCTCTTTCCAGTTGAATAGGTAGATAGGCTGTTGACCGCAGTTTTGTCTGTCATGTTCCTGGAAAATGGAACAGAATCAGTCCACAAGAAGGATCAGCTTTTCAAAGACTTCTCCAGACTATCTAAAGCCTTCCCAGTTCACAAAGTCCTAGCTTCTTTTATTTCAGATGAATTGAAATTGCATGAGAGAAAACACGCAATTTCCAGGAGGGTGAGAAAATAACTTCCCTTTCAATCTGAAAAAAAAATGGGATATTCCTAAGGTTGACACAGGGCTCTCCAGGGTCATACGACATTCTTCCTTTCCAGTGGAGGATGGTTCCAGCTTTGACTACTCCATGGATAGGAAATCTGAAGCAGCCATGAATAAAGTATTTGAAGCATCTACTTCTGGATTCAATCATGTATTGCTGCTGTTTCTGTGGCTCTCAGAGTATGGTCAAATGTGCTTTACTCCGGTCTTTCTTCAAAGACACCTAGAGATACTCTGTTGAGTAAACTATCTGCTATATCTCTGGCAGTAGATTTTTATTGTGATGCCTCATTAGAATCAGTGAGGATAAATGCATAAGCTTCAGCCCAGGCGATTGCGACTAGGTGGGAAATTTGGCTGAAATAGTGGCGGGCAGATGCCACCTCAAAAATCATCTGTGCACAATTCTATTTCAAGAAGAGGCCTTGTTTAGACATGAGCTGGTAACATCATGTTTTTGGTACACGTACACATACGTACATTTGGTAAGTTTGTAGCAATTAAAAAATAGCAAAATACCTTTTGGTGTAGGCAAAAATTAGATATTTTTAAGGGTTTTGCTGGGGTGGATTTTCTAGTGAAAAAGTGCAAAACCACATGGGAACACAATTTAACCTTTGCCCATCCTAATTATTAAGCTATCCTCAGCATTGCCCACTACTTCTTCCCTACTTTTATATTTTAGAGGTCTCGAACAAATTATTTTTACTTTACTCTTTGGGGGATTTTCACAACATCCGCTATTACTTTTAGGACATGTGTTTCTGTGCTTGTTTGTCTCAATGTCAGATGCAGCAGTTGGTTGAGCTGCTATACATTCTTCCACTCTGCCATCAACATAGAAAATGACTCATTTTCATATTCAGTGTTTTTAGATGGTTTATTAATAATACTAGTGCTGGTGGAACTTTTGGTGGGACTTTGACAAACTGCATCCTCAGAGTCAAGAGGAGAGGGATCACCATAGTTTACTGAACATGCTACAGTGCCTGCCAGCACACATCCTGGATATTCTGGTGTTTGATACTTCTAAGTATTGATGCATATACCGACAAGTTTATTTCTATACTCTTTTATAGAGAGAGCACATTACCATGCTGCACTTGTCTGTAGAGTCACACTGATTGGTACAGATTCTGAATGATGGCCTGTAAGGGTTACTATCAGTGCATATAGACATTGGGAGTCCTTCCTTTCTTTTAGGAATACAAACATTTTACACCTATTATAGCACTTTTTCTGTAGCACAGCTGGGTACTATATATATTTTTATTATCATTTTATTTTTCTTATCTTTATTGTCTGTTTTTTGTTTTTATTACTAAATATTGTATTTTAGTAATATATACAGTCATTACATATCAATCAGTCTCTCTCTCTCTCTCTCTCTCCCTCTCTCTCTCTCCCTCTATAAATATATATATTTATTACTAAATATTGTATTTTAGTAATATATACAGTTATTACATATCAATCAGTCATCTCTCTCTCTCTCTCTCTCTCTCTCTCTCTCTCTATATATATATATATATATATATAAAAGAATAAGCCTCATTGCATAATTTATGGTACCACACAAACAGAACATAATTTATGTCTCCTCAGAAAACAAACACACATTGAACAGAATGCCTCATTACATAATTTATGTCTCATTAGGAGACACAACTCCTATTGGGTGATTGAATGGGGACTTTACTGCTCTCATTGGATGATTGAATGGGGGCGTGTTTATCATAGAGGGAGTTGGTCCGCCCCCTCCAGCCCGCCCACCACTATCCAACTGACAAAAAAAATATAACTGCCACTTTCTCCTAAAGTAATCGATATCAATAACTTCTCCTGGTCCACACACACTCACTCAGGATCATGACCTCACAAACACACTGTTTCACCTCCCACAGATAATTGTAACTCTGTTTCAGTACGAGGGTGTAATGTTCCCATAAAATATAAATTCAGGGATAAACTTAATAGCAACTCTTTTATTTAACTCTTCATCTCTTCAGTCACCTCACTAACTGTCTCAACTGTTACTCCTCCACTTCCTGCTTCCTGATTCCCGCCCTTTCTCCTTAAAGGGAGAGAGATGCTTTGCTGTATGTTACAGAGGGCAAGCCTCAAACACCACTTTCTATTTGTTCCCTCAGCATATTGCTATGCTGCCTCAACTGAAGACCCATCATGTGTTATATTGCTATGTTACCTCAACTTAACCCTTTGAGTGTCAGAGGGGTACACCAGGGGCGTTTCTAGGTTCCAAAACGATCTGGGGCTAGAGCCCACAGCAAAATTCAACAGAGTGCCTGCCACTAGTTTAAGTGATGATAACGCTATAGTGTGGAGTGAGTTATCCTTACACAACATACATGTTTATTTTACTAATCTATATGTAATGTAATGCAAAGAGTTAAGAAGTAAGCCATTTTATGTTCAACTCTTGCCATTGTATTTTGTTCTAACTAACTGAAGTTATTGTGGTGTAAACCAACTGTACCAAAATTCCTGTCACATTAAATAGGGATTTTAACTCCTTGAATGCTAGAGCGGTCTTCAATACATTGCAAAGCAATGCATTGGAGACTTCTCTAGCATTCAAGAGGTTAAAAACTCTATTCAAGTGCAGTGGATTTTAAGAACTTTTATTTGTCCCCTATTGTGCAGTTGGTTTACTCCAGAATAAAACCAGGTTGCTTTAATACATATGAGCCATTGATGTAACTGAATAAATTATCAAGAGCAACACCAAAGTATTTTATTTACACAGATAATGTATAAACAAATATAACGATGTTTAAACAAACATTAATGTGAGTTTTATTGCTGTGGAGCAATGTGATACACTTATATACCCATCACACAATCTGATGTCCTAAAAAGAGGGACACCAGAGTGTGAAAGAGGGACAGAGGGATTTGGGGCTCAAAGAGGGACGCTTGGGAGGTATGCTTATACCCATCATTGTTCCATTGCCCACTGGTAGCCTTAGAACCCCTCATACACTGCCTGATAACCTTGTGCTTCTAGCTCCTATTAGCCACACATCCACTGTCTGATACCCCAGTGGTTTGCCACTGGTAGCACCAGGCCCACACATGAACTGATATCTCAGTCTTCTTCTACTGGCAGCTGGCAGCCTTAGAACCATACATACACTGTCTGATTGCCAGCATTTTTCCATTGGCCACTGGTAGCCACAGAACAACGCACATAAACTTTATGATACCACAGCCTTGTTCCACTGGCCACTGGTAGTCACAGCCATGTTTCTCTGCCCAGATTCCCCACATACACTGATGATTTTGACTCATCAATCCAGAGCACCTGCTGCCATTTTTCTGCACCCCAGTTCCTGTATTTTTGTGTATAGTTGAGTCACTTGGCCTAGTTTCCAAGTAGGAAGTATGACTTTTTGGCCGCAAGTTTTCCATGAAGACCACTTCTGACTAGACTTTTCTAAACGGTAGATGGGTGTACTAGGATTCCACTGTTTTCTGCCAATTCAAAGTTGATGGTACTGCTGCACATCTTCTGATTGCGAAGGGAAGGAAGCATGCTGTGTCTTTCATCTGCTGCACTAAGTTTACTTGGCAGACCACTGCGTCTACGGTACTCAACGTTGCCTGTTTCTTTGTTTTTCAAAAGAGCTTGTACAGCACATCTGGAAACCACCTTGAAATTTCTGCCTGGTAGACACCTTGCTGATGCAGTATAACAACTACCTTGTGTCTTGTTGCTGTGTTCAGTCTTGCTATAGTGTATGATTTTTGAAATTAAACTTCAGCAACCTCACCTTGTTATCTGAGTTTGGATGTCCCTCACCAAGTTTTATTCCTCCTACACAGCTGTTTCTGTTTCAGTTAATGATTGTTTCAACCTCCATATTAAATTGATGATCATTAGTAGGGCTGGGTGAAAATTTTAGCCTCAAATTGAAATTGGCGAATAATGACACTTCCTGCTTGGTAGACTGATATTTGATGTGATCGAGTATTTTGTAGAGGATGTTGTTATAGGCCCAAGCCCTGAGGAAACATTGATTTGTATGACTTAGACTGGTCTGGCACAAGCCCTAAGGAAACACTGATTTGAAGGACTTAAGCTTATAAGAAACCAACCCCAAAAAATTGTTTATTTTTTATAGGATTATTTTCTTTGTAATTATTTTTTTTGTATTTTTTTAAAAGCACAAGCCCTGAGAAAAAAATGCCATACTGACCTAGTGCCAGCAGGTTCTGTTGTGTTGGCCAGGGGCCACTATAATTGTGGTATTTGCAACTGCTGTTCTTGCTGCTGCTGCTGAGTTGTTTAAGCAGCAGGATGATTAGACAACAGAAAGGGAATGGGATCAACAACAGCAGTAACATGGCTGATGGATGATGAAGATTCCACTTGCCACACCTAACTCCAGTGATGCACCTGAGACAATAGCAACACAATCAATAATTAGCCCCCGGTCTATGTGTACAAAAGAAGAAGTTGGCCAATAATTCTTCTCAACCTGACCCTCCTCCAAAATCATGGGTGTGTTGTTATATGAATATACATTTTTCCCTTGAGAGCAGGAACTGTGTCTCTCACTAGCAACTGCAATGTGTACAGTGTGTGGTAAATAACATCTGGGGCACAACTGTATCCAAACACCATGACACCAGAACCCAAGTACTGCCACTGTCACTATACCCCTTGTCCAGACCCCACTAAGGACACATGACAACTTGCTGAGAGTTTAATAATAATGAGGTACCCTCCCTGCCACCATCTTTGCATATTCTGCAGGATGGAATCTCCTCAGATGCTGCTTGATGCCCTGCTTGTGATTCTCCTCCAACATACTGGCATGTGTGGTCAGTGCACCACACAGTGTGCAATGGGTAGAGACAGACTGTCACAGCCTAACATCTACAGACTGGCTATCATTTGGCGGGAGAGGTAACAATGAACGAGGTGGATTTGCAGAAGATGTAGTTACCCTAGAGGAAGAAGGTGATGGCGAGCGAGTTGGTTCGCTCATAATGGAACTTTCAGTCTCTGCCTGGGTTTCTCTATTCTTCCTCCTCTTTGATCTCTGCCTTGCTTCTTGTTGCCTTTCGGGAGAGTCAGGGGGTACAGCAACAGCAGTGCTTGATTTCTGTGGTGGGTGTTTGGCATTAACATGTTCGAAGTAAATGTCACTGTGTCTGTGTTTCATGTGTGTTATCAGGGCAGTTGTACAAAGGTGTGTTCCCTCCTTTCCTCTTCTCACTGACTTGTCACAAATTGTGCACAGTGCCGTTGGTGAGTACTTCCCTGTGCCTGCCCCAAGAGAAAAATAGTCCCACACCACTGACTTCTGGGGCTAGGGATAGGGAACAGATGGAGAAGAATTACCTCTTTCTTCTTGTCCTCCAAATTCCCTTCATTGTCTGGGGCAGAGGATGATGTTGCTACTTTTGCTGCTACTACCTCAGAATCAGCACTTAACTAGGACCAGGAGTATTGCTGCAGCTGGCAAGTTAAACCTGTCCTAGTCCCTCATCACTTTGTTGACCACATTCCCACTGTGTCTGTGGCACACTAGTCTGCTCCTCATCATCATGTTGCCCTTGCAACTCAGCAGCAGCAGGTATTAGAGTAATAGCAAACTCTGCAAATTCCAAAAGCTCACTGATAGTGATGGTGGTGGTGATGCCCGTCCTCATCCTGTCTCCCATCCCTTCTCAGTTTCTGCTAAGAAGGCCTTCAATGTCTCTTCCACCTTAGCTTCTCCACCATCATCATCAACACCACCACCACTAGTCCCTCCATGCTGCTGCTGCTCTATTACAGACATCTCGCTGGCAGTTGGAGGAGGTGATGAGGAAAATGATAGAGGGTCCCCTAATGTCACACTTGCCATTTCTTGTGACCTGAAGAAGTCAGACTAGCAGCACTAGCAACAGGTACTGGTAGCTGATCTGTGCTCCTGGTGGCGGTGGAATTATTGCAGTGGTAACAATTTTGATTTCTTCAGGATCATGTTCCACATGGACAATGACGTGGGGGGAAGGGGACTCCCAATGTCAGGGTAATGGTGTGGACTTCCTTGACCGCTAATCTGGATGCTTTCAATTGCTTTCCCTACTGCACTCCTAACAGTAGTACCACCGACTGCTTCTCCATCACTGTTACTACTACTACTAATACTAACCACATCAATTTAAGCTCCTGAGTCTTTCTCCTCACAGTCACTAGTAATATGAGGATATTAATTTCACCCTTCTTTGCTCCAACACTAACAAGCTGCTGGACCTTCTTAGTAGTAATACTAGCTCTGGCGGGACTGCTTGGGGATGGCAAGTGTGACTTAGGGTGCCCTGCTGGCACCCTTGGCATCATCTACTCCTTCCCCCCTCCTGAGTATTATAATACACACTAGCAGCAGGTTCAGGACTGGTGGCAGCATAAGCAGCACTTCTGACAGTAGGCACCATACTGATGGCAGCAGGGGCAGCACTGGTAGCAGGCACAACACTGGTTGCAGCAGGTGTAGAACTGGCAGCAGGACCAGTACATCTGACAGTAGGCACAGCACATCTTACAGCATGTCTGGCAGCAGGCGCAGGACATCTGGCAGCAAGCACAGGCAGCTGTCACTCTCACTACTACTAACCATACCTTCCTCCCTTGACATTAATTTCCCCAAGATCCCTAGAGGTGATTTAGGGGGCCTGGACAGCATTGCTTCTGTAATGCTCACTTCCTTCTCAGACTCAGTGGACCTATAAGGGTCCTTCCAGTTCCTCCTTTTATTACTTTTATACTTTCTCATAGTGATAGCAGTCACTATGAGCCTCTCCTGCCTCAGTTTTGCTAAAAAAAAATCACAGTAGAACAGCACAGCACATCTACCTCACTCTGTAGCTGCTTCTATTATGTTTCACATCCTCAAATACATCATATTTTTATAGTGAAAAGGCAAAAAAGATGTAAATTAATGGGCAGAAACTTTCTAGCCATTGAAAAAGTGGTTAAGTTTAAATGCAAAGGTGAAGGTTAAATGTAAAGATTTTAATTACTGATTTTAAAGCGGATTTTCCTGTGAAAAAACAGACAACAGCATGGTTTTCTGTGAATTTCTCGCAGGAACACGGTGAGAGCTTACAATCAACCCTAATCATTAGCACCTGTTTGGTATAATTGTTTAATCATACACTTGTGCAGGTGTACCTAGAAGAATTAATACAGAAAAACCAAACTAGGAGAGCTGTACCGTTGGTTGTTAAATTGTATTCAAAACAACCTTACAAACAAATATAAGATACTCACACTTTGTATCTAAGTGGCTCCAAATGAATGGCAACCGGTTCTTAACCCTTTGAGTGCCAGAGGGGAATGGAACTCATTGCTCTGCAATACACTGCGTACCCCTCTGGCACTCAAAGGGTTAAGGCTGGCGGGGATTCTTAGATGCTGATTCTCCACGCTACGTAACCATTACAGCTGGCATCATATACCCGTTCAGAAAAAGCTCATCAGTGCATTCAGTTCTTGTTGGATTAAAAAAAACAGCAGACCAGTCAACTCGATAGAAAATTTATTTAAAAAGTAATTAAATATACTTAAACTCCCTCAACATGTTTTGTGACTGTCAAGTCACTTTATCAAGAGGATAATGCAAATACTCAATACAAACTGGTCTGCTATCTTGGTTTTCTCAGTTTTGCTAGAAGAATTAATGCTTTTTTGAAGCCAAAGGCTGGTCACACCAAATATTGATTTGATTTTGATTTTTATTCTCTAACTATAATTTTGTTAATTGATAAAAATAAACTATTTACTTGTTTATTTTTAAAGCATTCTTACTTAAAGGGATAGTAATACTTAAAATGTAAAAAAAAATATGTTGTAGGGTTTATCCCCCTGAGTAAAACAAGAGTACTCCCACTGCTGAAAGATGTTTCGTTCAAAAGTTATTAATTTTCAAAGTTGAATTTTTTAGGTGCAATATCACAGTGGCCTGAAATTGTACAGTGGCGCTGTTGCTACACCATCCTATGGACAGCTCTGGTCTCAGGACCATAAATCTCCATAGGATGGTGTAGCAGCAGCGCCACTGTAAAATTTCAGGCCACTGTGATATTGCACCTAAAAAATTCAACTTTGAAAATTAATAACTTTTGAATGAAACATCTTTCAGCAGTGGGAGTACTCTTGTTTTACTCAGGGGGATAAACCCTACAACATATTTTTTTTACATTTTAGGTATTACTATCCCTTTAACAGCATTTTTCAAACCTGCCTAAGACCTTTGCAAAATCCTATATAATAATTAGCTAGGATGTTTGTCAGAAGCCGTCATATGCAGTAGAGACTGCCTGAACGCACGGAATGCTGGGAGATGAAGGAATGATGGGAGTTCTGTGCTTGGAGCATTCTGTGCTTTTGGGCAGTCTCTACAGTGCATGACTGTGTCAGTGGCAGGATGCAGAATAGGACCGACCTCTTAACTCTTTGAATGCCAGAGGGGTATGCAAATGATTGCTTTGCGTACCCCTGTGGCACTCAAAGGGTTAACATCACCCGGACCTTGGCCCGTGTACACGGGCTTTTACACTTGTACTGTATAAATATATAGATATCTCCATAGATGGAGAGAGACAGATAGACAGACGGACAGATAGATGATAGATAGATAGATAGATAGATAGATAGATAGATAGATAGATAGATAGATAGATATGTTTGTATGTGTGTAGAGTTGGCAATATTTTACAATATTATATTTAATAACAACCTTTAATAAACTTTTTTGTAGTAGTTTTTAAGCATATCAGGCATTGACTAATATACTACTTAAGATCAAGATCCCTAGCCATTGACGTTTACCCTTGTCACCAGTAGATATCACTCCAGTCAAACCTTACAGTAACGTATAACAGGAAATAACTAGTGATGAGCGAGCACCCCAATGCTCGGATGTTCGGGTGCTCTGACCGAGCACCCCCTGAGGCTCGAGTGCTCGGCCGAGCACCCGAGCCCCATTGAAGTCAATGGGAGGACTCGAGCATTACACCAGGCACCCCCTGCTCTGATGAGGGGAGGGTGCCTGGTCCATAGGAAAAGGGCAGAAAAAGATGGAAACACTACAGAAATGGTTCAGGGACAGCATAGGGAGGATGTCTGGATGCACCTTGGACTCCAACATCGCTGCTGGGAACGATCTTTCGCCCGTAGTACGCCATTTTTACAGACTGACCATAAAACACACAAAAAGGAAAATAAAAACGACTTTAGGCGAAAAATTGTTACCAAACAATATTTGCTGTATATTTACTTGTATATCATCTGCAAATTATCCCAAAAATTTCCTTGATTTTCAGAACTGAGGCCATGATTAAGAGGGAAACGTGCGCAGAGGCAAATTCTCCCAAAAATTTCCTTGATTTTCAGAACTGAGGCCATGATTAAGAGGGAAACGTGCGCAGAGGCAAATTCTCCCAAAAATTTCCTTGATTTTCAGAACTGAGGCCATGATTAAGAGGGAAACATGCGCAGAGGCAAATTCTCCCAAAAATTTCCTTGATTTTCAGAACTGAGGCCATGATTAAGATGGAAACGTGCGCTGAGCTGACCATCTAAAACATTATGGGTGAGGGTCTGCTGCAGAGCTGACCATCCTAAACATTATATGCGAAGGCCCGCTAGTGAGCTGACGCTATAAAACATTATATGAGAGGGCCCGCTAGAGAGCTGACCCAATAAAACATTATATGAGAAGGCCCGCTGGTGAGCTGACCTATATAAAAATTGGCAAACAGGGCCCGCTGGTGAGCTGGCCCTATATAAAAATTATATCACAGGGCCCGCTGGTGAGCTGGCCCTATATAAAAATTATATCCCAGGGCACGCTGGTGAGCTGGCCCTATATAAAAATTATAGCACAGGGCATATGGAAGAGGAGGAGGAGGATGAGAAGATTAAGAGTCAACCATATACCCGTTTTTTGGGTGGAAGGGGTGAATGGGAATACAGAGTATTCCCATCATTGTAAATAACATATATAAAGTGAGTTTATGTTCCCCCGGGGCTTTCCTCCAGTGGAGTGGAGAAGTCAGGGGAAATCCAGGCCTTGTTCATTTTTATAAGTGTCAACCTATCAGCATTGTCGATGGAAAGGCGGATACGCTTATCTGTTATGATGCCACCAGCAGCACTAAATACCCGCTCAGACAGAACGCTGGCGGCAGGGCAGGCCAGCACCTCCAAGGCGTAGAGTGCCAGTTCATACCACGTGTCCAGCTTGGACACCCAGTAGTTGTAAGGCACAGAGGGATCATTGAGGACGCTGACACGGTCTGCTACGTACTCCTTCACCATCTTCCAAAACTTTTCCCTCCTTGTGACACTAGGCTGCGCATCAGGGTGAGGGTGCTGGCGGGGTGTCATGAAGGTGTCCCACGCCTTGGAGAGTGTTGCCCTGCCTTTCTCGGAACTGCTGTGTGCTCCCCTTTTCTCCCCTTCTCTGTTGGCCAAGGTAGCACGTACTCTGCCGCCAGCGTTGTCAGATGGAAAATTTTGGAGCAATTTTTCAACAAGAACCTTCTGGTATTGCACCATTTTGCTTGTCCTCTCCACCGGAGGAATGAGAGATGAGAAATTCTCTTTGTAGCGGGGGTCCAGAAGGGTGAACACCCAGTAATCCGTGTTGTCTAAAATGCGAACAACGCGTGGGTCACGGGAAAGGCAGCCTAACATAAAGTCAGCCATGTGTGCCAGAGTACCAACAGTCAAGATTTCGCTGTCCTCACCAGGAGGCTGACTCTCAATATCCTCATCCTCTTCCTCCTCTTCTGCCCACCCACGCTGAAGAGATGGAACTAAAGTTCCATGGCTACCCTCTGTAGCGGAGGCAACCGTGTCTTCCTCCTCCTCCTCCTCCTCCTCCTCCTCCTCCGCCTCCTCCAATTGTCGCTGAGAAGACGAAGTGAGGGTGCTCTGGCTATCACCTTGTGTAAGCTCTTCCTCCCCCATTTCCACCTCTTCCACATGCAAAGCGTCGGTTTTAATTGTGAGCAGCGAGCGTTTCAGTAGACACAGAAGTGGGATGGTTACACTGATAATAGCGTTATCGCCGCTCACCATCTGTGTCGATTCCTCAAAATTGCGTAAAACCTCGCAGAGGTCTGACATCCATTCCCACTCCTCACTTCTGATTACAGGAAGTTGAACGGAGAGGCGACGACCGTGTAACAGCTGGTACTCCACTACTGCCCTCTGCTGCTCACAAAGCCGGGCCAACATGTGGAAGGTGGAGTTCCAGCGCGTGCTCACGTCACACAGCAGCCGGTGAGCTGGCAATTGTAAGCGCTGCTGCAGCTTCAACAGGCCGGCCGAAGCTGTAGATGACTTACGGAAATGTGCACACACGCGGCGCACCTTGGTCAAGAGATCATGCACATTGGGGTAGGTTTTTAGAAATCGCTGCACCACTAAATTAAATACATGCGCTAGGCATGGTACGTGTGTGAGCTTGCCGAGCTCCAAAGCCGCCACCAAGTTACGCCCATTATCACACACAACCATGCCTGCTTGCAGGTTGAGTGGCGAGAGCCACTGCTCGGTCTGGTGACTAATCCCCTGCAACAGCTCTGAGGCCGTGTGCTGTTTGTCCCCAAGGCAGATCAGCTTCAGCACGGCCTGTTGACGCTTCCCCACTGCAGTGCTACACTGCTTCCAGCTACTGGCTGATGGGGGAGTGGCGGTGTGTGTAGAGAATTCGGAGGTGGAAACGGAGGAGGAGGAGCCAATAACGTAGGTGCTGGTGGAAACCCTGATGGAGGTAGGGCCCGCAATCCTCGGCGTGGGTAGCACCCGTGCCATCCCAGGGTCCGAGTCGCTCCCAGCCTCCACGACATTCACCCAGTGTGCCGTCAGGGAAATGTAGCGTCCCTGGCCACAAGCACTTGTCCATGTGTCAGTCGTTAAGTGGACCTTCCCAGTAACTGCGTTGGTCAGGGCACGGGTGATGTTACGGGACACATGGTGGTGTAATGCGGGGATGGCACACCGGGAAAAGTAGTGGCGGCTGGGGACCGCGTACCGAGGGACAGCTGCTGCCATCAGGCTGCGGAAGGACTCAGTGTCCACAAGCCTAAATGGCAGCATTTCGATGGCCAGTAATTTTGAAAGGTGTGAGGTTAGTGCTATGGCCTGTGGGTGGGTGGCTGGGTATTTTCTCTTGCGCTCAAATGCCTGGGGTAACGACATTTGGACGCTGTGCTGGGACAGGGAAGTGGATGTGGTCGCTGATGGTGCTTCAGATGCTACAGGTGCAGGGCGGGAGGTATGCGGGCCTGCGCCTTCGACAGGCGATTGGCCGGCACCGAAAACAGGGGAAGAGGAGGCAGTGGTGTGGCCTGCAGACACAGATGGGCGATCCAGGCGTTCCTCCCACTTACTACGGTGCTTGGATGCCATGTGTCGGATCATGCTGGTGGTGGTGAGGTTTCTAGTGTTCATGCCTCGGCTCATTCTGGTGTGGCACAGGTTGCAAACTACAAATCTTTTGTCGTCCGCACTTTCCTTAAAAAAACGCCATACCGCGGAACACCTACCCCTTGGCAAGGTAGATTTACGCAAGGGGGTGCTCCGTGGAACATTTGCGGGCCGGTTTGGTGCGGTCCGCCTTCTTTCTGTAGCCACACCACTGCCTCTTCCAGCCTGTTGCGGTGCTGCAGATGGCTCACCCTCAGGACTGCTGTCATCGCTCGGCTCTACACCTTCCCAGGTGGGGTCAGTCACCTCATCGTCCACCAAGTCCTCCTCCACTTCCTCACTCTGATCATCCTCCTCAAGTCTTGATCCCACCACATACTCGGTCATTGACAACTGTATAACATTCTCCTCAACAAGGTCTTGAGAAGGAAATAGTGGTTGATTTAATGGCAACTGTGTCTCATCATCATCATCATCATCCACTACTTCCTTTGACCTTAAATGCCGTTCACATCTGTCATCTTCTTGTGATTGGGTAGCCTCTAGAGGTTGTGAATCAGGGCACAAGATGTCATGTTCCTCTGCAAGCGTGCTTGGAGAGAGGGTCAAATGAAGGATTGGTGATGAGACGAGCTCATCACTATATCCCAGTGTGGGATCACTTCTTTGACCAGACCGTGTATGGTGGGAGGAAGGATGATCAGAGTGAGGATTATGTTGACCAGACTCTTGGCTACTGAGAGTGGACCAGTGAAATCAGACATGAAGCTAGGTATGGTGGATGTCTTTCTTTCTTGTGCTCTGGCACCAGGCACAGTTTCTCCGCGTCCTGACCCGCGCCCTGAACTTTCAGGATCACGTCCACTTCCCCGTCCCTTTTTACCCGCCTTCTTCATCTTACACGATATATATGACTTTAATATATATGAGTTTGAAAACTTAACAGTATTTCTTACTATTCTGCAACTCTGCAGAGTACACAGAATAGGCTGCTAAACTGCGGTGACACACACTGAATGGAATAAGTGACTTTAATATTTGAGTTTGAAAAATTAACAGTATTTCTTACTATTCTGCAACTCTGCAGAGTACACAGAATAGGCTGCTAAACTGCGGTGACACACACTGAATGGAATAAGTGACTTTAATATTTGAGTTTGAAAAATTAACAGTATTTCTTACTATTCTGCAACTCTGCAGAGTACACAGAATAGGCTGCTAAACGGCGGTGAAACACACTGAATGGAATATGTGACTTTAATATTTGAGTTTGAAAACTTAACAGTATTTCTTACTATTCTGCAACTGTTCAGAGTACACAGAATAGGCTGCTAAACTGCGGTGAAACACACTGAATGGAATATGTGACTTTAATATTTGAGTTTGAAAACTTAACAGTATTTCTTACTATTCTGCAACTCTGCAGAGTACACAGAATAGGCTGTTAAACGGCGTTGAAACACACTGAATGGAATATGTGACTTTAATATTTGAGTTTGAAAAATTAACAGTATTTCTTACTATTCTGCAACTCTGCAGAGTACACAGAATAGGCTGTTAAACGGCGTTGAAACACACTGAATGGAATATGTGACTTTAATATTTGAGTTTGAAAACTTAACAGTATTTCTTATAATTCTGGAACTGTACAGAGTACACAGAATAGGCTGTTAAACGGCGGTGAAACACACTGAATGGAATATGTGACTTTAATATTTGAGTTTGAAAACTTAACAGTATTTCTTACTATTCTGCAACTGTTCAGAGTACACAGAATAGGCTGCTAAACTGCGGTGAAACACACTGAATGGAATATGTGACTTTAATATTTGAGTTTGAAAACTTAACAGTATTTCTTACTATTCTGCAACTCTGCAGAGTACACAGAATAGGCTGTTAAACGGCGTTGAAACACACTGAATGGAATATGTGACTTTAATATTTGAGTTTGAAAACTTAACAGTATTTCTTATAATTCTGGAACTGTACAGAGTACACAGAATAGGCTGTTAAACGGCGGTGAAAGACACTGAATGGAATATGTGACTTTAATATTTGAGTTTGAAAACTTAACAGTATTTCTTATAATTCTGGAACTGTACAGAGTACACAGAATAGGCTGTTAAACGGCGGTGAAAGACACTGAATGGAATATGTGACTTTAATATTTGAGTTTGAAAAATTAACAGTATTTCTTACTATTCTGCAACTCTGCAGAGTACACAGAATAGGCTGTTAAACGGCGTTGAAACACACTGAATGGAATATGTGACTTTAATATTTGAGTTTGAAAACTTAACAGTATTTCTTATAATTCTGGAACTGTACAGAGTACACAGAATAGGCTGTTAAACGGCGGTGAAAGACACTGAATGGAATATGTGACTTTAATATTTGAGTTTGAAAACTTAACAGTATTTCTTACTATTCTGCAACTGTTCAGAGTACACAGAATAGGCTGCTAAACTGCGGTGAAACACACTGAATGGAATATGTGACTTTAATATTTGAGTTTGAAAACTTAACAGTATTTCTTACTATTCTGCAACTCTGCAGAGTACACAGAATAGGCTGTTAAACGGCGTTGAAACACACTGAATGGAATATGTGACTTTAATATTTGAGTTTGAAAACTTAACAGTATTTCTTATAATTCTGGAACTGTACAGAGTACACAGAATAGGCTGTTAAACGGCGGTGAAAGACACTGAATGGAATATGTGACTTTAATATTTGAGTTTGAAAACTTAACAGTATTTCTTATAATTCTGGAACTGTACAGAGTACACAGAATAGGCTGTTAAACGGCGGTGAAAGACACTGAATGGAATATGTGACTTTAATATTTGAGTTTGAAAAATTAACAGTATTTCTTACTATTCTGCAACTCTGCAGAGTACACAGAATAGGCTGTTAAACGGCGTTGAAACACACTGAATGGAATATGTGACTTTAATATTTGAGTTTGAAAACTTAACAGTATTTCTTATAATTCTGGAACTGTACAGAGTACACAGAATAGGCTGTTAAACGGCGGTGAAAGACACTGAATGGAATATGTGACTTTAATATTTGAGTTTGAAAACTTAACAGTATTTCTTATAATTCTGCAACTGTACAGAGTACACAGAATAGGCTGTTAAACGGCGGTGAAAGACACTGAATGGAATATGTGACTTTGATATTTGAGTTTGAAAAATTAACAGTATTTCTTACTATTCTGCAACTCTGTAGAGTACACAGAATAGGCTGTTAAACGGCGTTGAAACACACTGAATGGAATATGTGACTTTAATATTTGAGTTTGAAAACTTAACAGTATTTCTTCCTATTCTGCAACTCTGCACAGTACACAGAATGTGCTGCTAAACTGCGGCGAAGCACACTGAATGGAATATGTGACTTTGATATTTGAGTTTGAAGACTTAACAGTATTTCTTCCTATTCTGCAACTCTGCACAGTACACAGAATGTGCTGCTACACTGCGGCGAAGCACACTGAATGGAATATGTGACTTTGATATTTTAGTTTGAAGACTTAACAGTATTTCTTCCTATTCTGCAACTCTGCACAGTACACAGAATGTGCTGCTAAACTGCGGCGAAGCACACTGAATGGAATATGTGACTTTGATATTTGAGTTTGAAGACTTAACAGTATTTCTTCCTATTCTGCAACTCTGCACAGTACACAGAATGTGCTGCTAAACTGCGGCGAAGCACACTGAATGGAATATGTGACTTTGATATTTTAGTTTGAAGACTTAACAGTATTTCTTCCTATTCTGCAACTCTGCACAGTACTCAGAATGTGCTGCTAAACTGCGGCGACGCACACTGAATGGAATACGTGACTTTGATATTTTAGTTTGAAGACTTAACAGAATGTGCTCTAATCTGCAACTTTGCACACTAAACAGAATGTGCTCTAATCTGCAACTTTGCACACTAAACAGAATGTGCTCTAATCTGCAACTTTGCACACTAAACAGAATGTGCTCTAATCTGCAACTGTGCACACTAAACAGAATGTGCTCTAATCTGCAACTTTGCACACTAAACAGAATATATATATTTTTTTTTTTTTTTTTTTGTTTTTTTCCCCCCACACCAAATAACCTGCTGCCCCCACACACAGTAGTCCTAAAAAGGACTTTTGGTTCTTTTTTTTACACAATTTTTGTTTTTTTCCTCCCTACACTGCCTTTCCCTTCCTATCCTCAGCTCTCCCTGGCTCAGACTGAGCCGAACTCGCTGGTCAGGTGCTATACAGCACCTGACCACGGGTTCTGGCCAGCCAATCAGTGTAATGCCAGCAGCCAACATGGCTGCTGGCATTACACCGATGTCAGAGCCTCCCTGCACGTTTATTGGCTGCGCAGCAGCCGCAAAACGTGCGGGGAGGAGACCCGAACATGGCGGGCGAGCACATGCGGTACTCGTACGAGTACCGCCATGTGCCGAGCAGAGCGATGCTCGAGCCGATCCGAGCATCGGCCGAGCATGCTCGCTCAACACTAGAAATAACATATGTTACTTGGTTCGACAGCTGTCCAAATGTCACTAATTCATGATTGAAAGAAGGAATATTTGGCAGGAACATTAATTGTTCATTAACTGAACTGCGATAATGTTATGTTCAGCTATCATTTGGGGCTAAATTAGATACATCAATCTCTTGTGCAAACTATTTTAGTGCACTTTTTTAATCAAAATAGGGAAACTTTAACTTAATATTCCATAATATGTAGATGCAGAAATATTTAATAAACAAAATACATGTTTTACTTGGAGAATTGAAGAGCTGAATGTTTCCTCTTTCAGTTAAAACATTTCTAGCTATTCTGGTCTAGCAATTAAAAATATAAGATTTATTTCTTCAAGGTTGTAATTTGAGTAAATTATTGGTCCACTTTTCACATAAAAATGAATGTTTTTATTTATTTTACACATTTGTATCATTTATCTTTAGTACATGAAATACTACTACACAAGTAGATTAATGAAGGTTTCATCAGCAACCTCTGACTTAATTGTTCATCTTATTTGAGCCAAGATTTCCACTCATAAACTCTATGGGCCGCCTAGATTGACTTAACATTTTAGCACTTTCTTCCCAATCAGAAAGTATAGTATAAAATCTACAATCATATTTGAGTATGCATGGAATCAATCAAAACTACCTTTCTTCATTTTCTTGTTTCTCTCTCTCTCTCTCTCACATTTAGTTTGAGTTCTTCACAGACAACAGTGGGAACACATCAACATAACTTAAATTTTAGATCTTCTCATTCATCTCTTGCCTAAAATCAGCTCTTAGAATTTACTTTTGTAAGCATGTCTGCTCTCTCACAGTAGCACTATCCTCCATGATGTAGGGCTTTCCAGTCTAAGCTGGTGATGGGGCAACTGAGTCTGTTCTTGTATGGAATGGAATGCATAGTGAGTACTGAAGGACCAGGTGTCATGTGCACAGATTTTACTGGCAATATTTAGCATTTCTGTGACAGTTTTAGAATCTGTGAGTAATCAATTAACAGCTAGATTTAGGCCATGGGCAAAAGCAAGGTACATGCACCATATATTTTATTCAAGGCAAGCATTATATTGGAGCCATATTAGCAGACATTAAGCTATTTTTCAAAGAGTAGGGGTAAAGGCCATTTGTTTATCACCTGATGCAGATTATTTAACACAACTTCAGCTTTGTGGGATTTTTTTTTCAAAGCTCTGCATGCACAAAGTGACATGCTAAGAGTATTGGCTACACTGGTATGGATCTTTATTACTGGCTGTTACCTACTGCTGCTGCATGCTGCTGTCCACTGATAGAAAATATACCCAATGAACAATAATCATGGATAGTCTATACTCTTGACATTTGTTGACATATGGGTTGTTAGGTGAATTTTCTTGCCATATGATCTTTCCAGCACTTTATCCATCACTCTAACCTCCTGCCTCTATAAATATGGCATAGCCATATTTTGAAAAATAACTGCAGAATAGGTTATGCCAGTGAGGTGCAATACATGACATCAAGTTCTTTAACACTTCTGTTTTAATCATAAGAATAGGGCAGCATATCAACCTCCAATTTTGTAAATTTTGTCATTCCACAGGCATAATTTTTAATTACATTTTGTAATTTTTAGATGGTGGTATGGCAGCAGGTGTGGGCACTCTATGACTCATGTAATCTCCTCCAAATAACTTAGAGTCATACTTCTCAATGTTTTTTATTTGTATTACAGCAGCAGGAGACACTGGTGTTATTGTAACTGTAAAAAAATTAATCCCACTCTGAGACATATACAAAACTACTATGTACCTCTGAGCCCTGTGCACTTTTAAGGGGTGCATCTACTGCTGCTAGTTGTTGCACCTCTGCTGGTTTATCTCCCCAGATAAACCCATTGTTTGTGCTTCAGGTCTGATCTCAATGAGGATTTACCTTGATGTGATCCTGAGTTCCCCTGCTCACATGTTTTTACGTAGACAATAGACAGCAACATGTTTAGTTTTTAGATAATGAGGGGTTCCAAGGACTACAGGGCTAAATAGTGCACTATTACTGGCAGTAGTAGTACCAGCAGTCAGTTTCACATCACTTCAAACAGCAAAAGGAACAATTAAACAACAACACAAGCACATAACTAGATTTTTGAATGTTGATGACCTGAGTTTCTGCTTAGTGAACAGTAGTGTGTGTTACTGGGTGGGAGATGGACCTGATACTAATGATGACTGAGCAGATAACTGTGTATTTTTAGGAATCCTTACTTATCCAAAGTCAGACTTTCCAATTGATCTCTCAGAAGAGTTTATAAACAAGCACAGCACTCATTTTCACTGGTGGAAGACTGAGCCTTTTCTTTTCAGATGGGTTTTTGTCCTTATCATCATTGCTTTCACGCTACTTCATCTGTATCAGAAGAAAGGGAATGGTCTGGAAGGTTGTATTCTGAAGTAGTATCATCATCATCATCAATTAGGTCATCATCTGCTCCCTACCCCTTACTTTCACATTGCTATGGGCTTTTTAAAGTCTGAAAAAAGTTTACTTTTTACTTTTGCTTTTACAGGGATTTCTATAACATTGACCACTATTTTGTGGCAGGGTGTTATTGTCACTGACTGTTCTAGTAGTTGGACTCGGTGCTAAACCCTCCTCCACTATGGCATTAGCAACATTTCCAGAATGCCACTCACCATTATCTTTAGTGTTGTTAAACAGTTTATTACTACATAGTTTAGTACTTAATTAGATTGTAAGCTCTATGAGGCAGGGACCTCCTATTCCAATGTATGCTCACCTAGTGTTTCGCTTATAATAACTGTCTGTATAACTACTTAACTGCTGCACGTATTGTGTCCCCTCTATGCTAAATGTAAACTGAAAAGTGCTAAGTACACCCGCTGGCCTTATATATATACATAAACATTCTCCTCAGGAGGAGGAGGAGGAGGAGGAGGAAGGTCATCCTCATCATTTACTGCACAAGCTACAGCAACCATGAGCACAGTGAGTTTTTGTAGTATGAATTTACTACCACCCATAAACCCTTACACTTCTCTTACTCCCTTGCCCCTGACCCTAGCATGTTTATAATGAAATTCCCTCTGTGTTTGGGCAAATAGGGACATATTGACCAGAATCTACACATTTTAGGATCTATAAAAGTTTAATATCTCAGTCAAGGTTAGCTCATTAGCGAATTTCACAGGTATGGTTAATCAGATATCACATGTCAAGAAACTCCAATTCACTACATCAGGCTTCCCTCCTCCTGTCAGGTCCCAGTCCACTAAGTCTGTCTCCATTCTTCCTTATCTTCATTTCTCTTATTTTAGAACTTCTTTGGCTGTCCTCCATGTGAGTACTTTGTGTTTAGTGACTTAGCTACAATGCCATTTTGTTTATTGTGGATGTACATTGTTTGACCTGGATTTATTCATGTGAGTCTTCGTGCTCTTTATATCTTACTAACACTTTATTATGTAGCAAATAAGAAAATGTCCAAGTTCAGCAGATACTATATCACTCCTGCTAATCCAGAGGTATAAATACAATACATTGAAGCCATTTCCAATTAACTCTTTGAGTGCCAGAGGGGTATGCAACACATTGCTCTGCAATGTGTTGCATACCCCTCTGGTACTCAAATGGTTAAGCCCAAAGTGCTTAACAAATTTTCTTCCTAACTCAAATTGGCCGTCATATTTCTCTTCACCAGCATTCCATCTTTTTTGACAAGAGCAGTCATGATTTTGAATCCTACTCTGAGGTAGAAAAGTCTCAAAGATTGTTTGTAAGTAACTATAGCATCTTCAAGAGCAGCATACTGAGGCAGAGTATTTCATGATTTTAGAGCCCATAGTGTAGTTAATGAATACCATGCCTCGAAAGTAGCCTTCCTCGGGTCTTCATGAATTACATCTTTTTTAAAGGGATAGTAATACTTCATTTTAACTTTATTTTATTTTGTAGGCATTAAAAAAACATGAAGAATGATATAAGTCTTATCTCTGAAACCTTTATGGTTTAAGAGATATTCACAAACAAAGTATCCCCCCCCTGTTCAACCAGATCAGAAGGGAGATGCCCAGGTAGACTGCAGAGAGGGACAATCTTCAATTAAGATAATGGAAAAAGCTGAAAAACTTGTCAAGGGGGGAAGGGCTTTCATTGTTTTCATACAAAGAAAATTGTCCCCTTCTGTTATCTGTCCTGTCATACAACCTGATCCACCTCTGAGAAGAGATGGCTTACACTAGGTAAAAGGGGCGGGGAGGGGAACTTTGCTTGTGAATATCTCATAAACCATAAAAGTTTGAGAGGTAAGACTTATATCATTCTTCATGTTTTTTTAATGCCTACAAAATAAAATAAAGTTAAAACGAAGTATTACTATCCCTTTAAGGTACACTGCTATAAGTGAAACCCACAATAACCATGTTCCGTACTGAAATTGATTTACACTCCATAGCAATCTAGGTGCAGGACACTGGAAAGGAGGAAGAAGGAAGGGACATAGATATGGAGGAGGAGGAGGAGGAGGAGGATGCAGCAACTCAGGACACAGAAAGGGGAGATATCCACACACACTAAGGGCTCGATTAAAAGGCAGCCATTAGTAAAAAAAAAAATCACTAACGGGTGTGTTAAGTTTCATGTAGCAATTCAAAGATCCGTCTAAAGAACAGCTAACGGCAGTTGCAGAATCCTAATGGCCGATACACTTACGTGCATTCAGACGCATGGAACAACATACCCCAGAGCCATTCAAAGGCTTTCGGTACTGCTAACGGCTGAGAAAAAGACACACCTAACGGCAAAAAGTTAAGACCCACTTTTCTCACACGTTAGACACTTAACGGGCAAAATAAAACACCCGTTACATAGGAAAATACACAAAATGCTTACCGCACAAGCATGGAAAAATTAACCAGTGCAATGCCAAAACAAAACAAAAACATGGACACACAACACAAATCACTCCACACACAACAACAAGCAACACCACAGGGACAATGACACCCAAAAACACAACAACACAACATGACACGGAATAATGGGGGTTATCACACAAAGCGGAAACCTGCAAATATAAGCTCACCCGTGCAACATCAACACGCGACCTGCACCCCACAACTGTACACCCGCAAATGGCAGACACATAACAAGCACAACACACCACATCTTATAACACACACACACCTGCAAACACTTACCTGGACAAAAACAACTCTCCATTGGTCAGAACTCACCTCATTACCACACCTACACAATGTCCTATCAAGTACTTAAAGGGACAACTCACCACACTCACTTGTGGCTTGTTTTCCACTCAGGGAGGGAGGGAGAGAGAGAGAGAGATTGACAGAGAGATAGAGAGAGAGAGAGAGATAGAGAGAGATAGAGAGAGCAAACAGTATGTTGGGTTACATATTGTTGCGAAGACTGCGGAGAAGGCGTGCAAGGGAGAGAGCTAGGGAACATCAGCAACCTCCAGGCATGGCTGATCAACAGCCATCACCTGTTGCAAGTGAGGAGGCTCTGGCTCAGCAGCCACACAGGAGTCCATCCCCACCTGGAGGACAGCACCTGCCTGCAGATGCACAGCTGCAGCAACAGGATGCTCCACAGCAGCAGAGGATGTATATATGACCACCAAGGCCCAGGGTATACCGCCCAAGGGTCACCCTCTTTGGAATGACTGATGATGAGGTCATTGATCGCTACAGGTTGAGGCCTGACAGCATCATTGCCTTGTATGAGGTCATCAAAGATCAGGTGGATCCCATCTACATCCACAACCATGCCCTAACTGGCCTGCAGAAACTACAGTGTGTCATACACTTCATGGCAAGTGGGGCCTTCCAGTCCACTAAGGGTTACACATCTGGCATGTCACAGGCCACATTCTCCAGGGTGCTGGCCCAGGTCCTGCCAGCCCTCAAAAGCAAGGCCAGTACCTATATACATTTTCCCACCACTAACATGGACTGGATACATGTCAAGCAGGCCTTTTACGCCAGGGGAGGCATGCCGAGGGTCATGGGTGCTATAGATTGCACCCATGTCCGGATTAAGGCCCCAGTACATGACACACAGCTATTCATCAACAGGAAGAACTTCCACTCCATCAACGTGCAGATGGTGTATGACAGCAACATGAGGATAATGAATGTCTGTGCAAAATATCCTGGCAGCTCACATGATGCAAACATTCTACAAAACTCCTCAGTCCACAGATATTTTGAGAATGGAACCTTTACAGGGTTGATTTCACAAAACAAAATCACACCACATACACAGGCGTACACACCACTCTGCTCAGCATGCACCTGACCCACAGCTAGTATGTCCACCACACAAAACATCATTCACACAACATGTGCTCCCTGTCTCACCATGTCACTCACATTACACAGGTGATGCTGGCTATGAATGCAAGTCCTGGCTACTGACCCCTATGGCCAATCCCCAAACACATGCCCAGGAAAGGTACAACCAGGCTCATGCCAGAACGAGGAATGCTATTGAGCGGACCTTTGGGCTCTTCAAGTCAAGATTCAGATGTCTGAACCACTCTGGGGGAGCACTGCAGTATGCACCTGCTAAGGTGTGCAACATAATTGTGGCGTGCGCAATACTGCACAACATCGCAGTGGACACCAGGCTGCTGGATCACATCCAGGACCCCCCATACATGAAGTGGCCATGGACATCGGGCATGTGGAGGAGACCTTGAGAGGGGCACAGATCAGAGACAGGCTCATTACGGAACACTTCACCTGTGAGTATAACACAGGCATGCAAACAATCCATGCAAGTCTCCCATCAGTCCTGTGACACTAACCACACTGCACATTATGTTCTGTCTCACCCCACAGGAACAGTGACACAGCACTGCACTGGCAGTGGATGTGGCAAATTGTGTGTGGATTCAAAAACCATCCTCCATTCCACTCTCCACATTGACATACAGACACCAAGGATATCACGCACACCCCCAGGAGAAACAAGGTACAACATATTACTCATGTTCATCACCTTACAGGGCTTGATTGACAGCAACTAACTGGATATGCCATGATTGTAGCCTGAGCAACCACGCTAGCCCAGTAGCGAAAGAGTATTATCCAATGCTATGCATTGGATAATACTCAGCCATATCAGGAGTTAAAGGGACATTGGACTCAATATGGGACCTGTACTGTGCTAGAGCTGAGAAGAACAGCAGAGGGGTGGATGTACAGTGGTATTGTCACACAATGTAGAGGTCATGAAACGTAGATCAGATTACCAGGGACTCCATGCTGACCTGCGAGTGTGCAGACATATGTGCCCCCCGACATGAATACACACATCAACAAATATGTCCTAACAGTTCCATGGAACAGATGACGTTGGGCTGCCGCTGTCACTTTCACAGTGGCAGCACAATGTCATTACTTCCATGGAGCTATCAGAACACTTGTTAATGTGTGTATACATGTCAGGGGCACATATCCATAGGGCTGGTGCACATGTCCTTAGTTCTCCACAGAATTGGTTACAGATGAGTACACAACACATTGTTAAGCAATGGTTTGTGTACTCACCTGTAAATAAGAAAATTGAGGGGATTATAAAGACTAAATTGTTGTTGCTTGATGATCAGTTCAGGTCTACTGCTCCAAATCCTGTCCTCTTCTCCCACAGGCATCCGTAACATGATCCATCCTTGAACTGAAGATCTTCCATGTGACTGGTTTGATGTCTTGACAACACCTTCATGAAGATCACCCCTTGCTGTTTATGGTGACGTTGTTGGTGATGCAATATTTGACCTGAGGTTCACACAAACCTCTACTGTAACATTCTCATATAGACACAGAAAACACTAATTCTCGAGTGTTATAACCTGTACAGTTAGGATGCTCAGCTACAGAGTTGTCAAACCTTGTGGACAACACATGAGCAGGGCAGCAGTGTTACTGAAGTAGTACGATTTAGTTTCAAAGTACATTTAGTGTTCTCATACAAGTGTTAAATGCATATAGGCAATACACACAGAAAACACATGTACTTTCTAATGTACACAATAAAGATGAACCATCACCATTCTATCTGTGTCTGTATGAGGATATATTTGAGAACACATTTGTCAATGCGTAACCACACCCAGGAGTATCCCCCATACATGGAAAGACATCACCCACATCACAGGAGTTCACCACTTGTTTGCCAGTGAGTGGACTCTGTGATGTATCCATTAGTGTTGAGCGAGCACCCCGATGCTCGGGTGCTCGGGTGCTCTGACCGAGCACCCCCTGAGGCTCGAGTGCTCGGCCGAGCACCCGAGCCCCATTGAAATGAATGGGGCGACACCAGGCACCCCCTGCTCTGATGAGGGGAGGGTGCCTGGTCAATGCCCCCTTCATCTCCGCTATGCCCCCTTCATCTCCGAATGCCCCCTTCAGCTCCGCAATGTCCCCCTTCAGCTCCGCTATGCCCCTCTTCCACAATGTGCCCCTTCATCTCCGCTATGCCCCTCTTCCACAATGTGCCCCTTCATCTCCGCTATGCCCCTCTTCCACAATGTCCCCCTTCATCTCCTCTATGCCATAGAGGAGATGAAGGGGGACATTGTGGAAGAGGGGCATAGCGGAGATGAAGGGGCACATTGTGGAAGAGGGGCATAGCGGAGATGAAGGGGCACATTGTGGAAGACGGGCATAGCGGAGATGAAGGGGGACATTGTGGAAGAGGGGCATAGAGTCTATGCCCCTCTTCCACAATGTCCCCCTTCATCTCCGCAATGCCCCCTTCATCTCCGCAATGCCCCCGTACCTCCAGTCCCTGGTGGTCCAGCGGAGCGTCTTCGGATCTGTGCCTCTTCCGGCACAGATCCCCGCCACCCGAACATGGCGGGAGAGCACATGGCGGTACTCGACGAGTACCGCCATGTGCCGAGCAGAGCGATGCTCGAGCCGATCCGAGCATCGGCCGAGCACGCTCGCTCATCACTAGTATCCATGCAAACAGATGATGGTGGCAGTGATGCACTAATGTGTTGTGGCAGTGATAAAGAGGTGATACAGGGGACATACTTCCACAGTGAATACCTGTCCACAGTATCTGTATTGCTCAATATAATCAATGTTCTGAGATTTTGCTCCACTTTGACATATCTCAGTACAAGGGCTATATCAACGAACAACCAGACTAAGTGGACATGTGTTATCACTGGTGAAGTCTGTTACACCCTTGGGAAACAGCAACTCAACTTACTGGAGACACCAATGCTCACCCCAGGATATCAATGTGTGTGCTACACATTGAAATCCTAGGTTAAAAACATTGGCTTCCCCAGTAAGTCAGTTCCACAATGAGTGTGTGAATCCAAGACAATATTGATACATGTCCCATTTATCTGTCCTGCTTGTTATGTCCCCGCTAAGTCACATAGATGTTTGTCTGGTTATCCCATTAACCCACTGAGTGCAAGAGTGGTTCCCAAAGCATTTCTCTGCAATGCGTTGCCTACCACTCTGGCACTCAAAGGGTTAAACACAACATATGATGTAGAAGAATGTTCAATGTTGTACCATTTGTTGTGCTAAGGGGTATGTTTTGTTGTTCAAATTCAACACACAACATTGCCATATAACACAGTGGTGTAATATGGCTCCAGGGATGTATTTCCAGTTGAATTTGTACAACGGTGTGTGTGTGTTTTTGAACCCATGTTGTAGCATCCCACAAACATACCTAGGGGCATGCTGTGGAGCAATCCAGGAGGGTGGGTTGATCTGGGAGGCATATGGCCCATATTGGGTGGTGGCCACTGTCCCTGGCAGCCATTGCCTCCCTGGCAGTGGTGGTGCTGCTGCTGGAGGGTAGTAGCTGGTGGAGGTGGCTGGATACGTCCACCTCTCCTCCTGTGGCATCCAGCCACTGTACTGGGGAGGTGCAGCTTGAAGGGGTGCAGCCTGTGGTGGTCCAGCTTGTAAGGGTGAAGAAGGTGGTGGTCCAGCTTGAAGGGGTGCAGTAGGCGGTGGTGCAGCCTGTGTAGGAGGGGATGGTGATGGTGGGTACGGTGACCACCGGCTGGTCCCCTCCTCTGTGTACTCTTCACTGGGGGGTGACATTGCCTCCTCCACTGGCTCCCGCTGGGCTTGAGGGCCGTAAGCTGTGTGGAGAAATAAGATGTGATTAGTGACCTTAGCCATATGTTTGTGGAGACAGTTATATTTTGATATGTTGTGAATAAATATATATGTGTTTGGGTTAATCCCCCTGGGTAAACAAGGGTAATCCCACTGCTGAAAGGTGTTGTTTGAGTTATTACGGGTGAAGGTTTCATTTTGAGGTGCAATATCACAGTGTCCCGAAATAGTACAGTGGGGCTGTTGCAACACCCTCCCATGTAGATATCTGCTCCCTGTACCAGAGCTGTCCATATGATTGTGTAGTAACAGCACCACTATACAATTTCAGGCCACTGGGAAAATGGCCCTTGACATATCCATGTCTGAGCTGTGATCCCTTTTGAATCAACACACCTTTCAGCAGTAGGAATACCATTGTTTAACTAGGGGGGGGGGGATCCAACAACATATATTTGTCTTCACAACTTGTAGGGATGGCTATCCCTCCAGAGGGATGGCAAAGGTTAAGTCCACCTTGATGTCAGATTGTAGACATTGTGAAAACAGATGTTTTCCTATCCTCATTGTTGTTCAGATATTGCTCTGTGTGACAGATGTAGATTTCAGTCATTTGTCCACATGAGGGCTTTTCAGCAGAGCCCAAATTGCACCATTTAGAGAACAATACATAATTGGAATGTTGTACAGAGTGTGCATGGTTTGCAAGCACACTCTGTGGACCATTCCAAAGAGGTATTTATCTCGAAATGTTGAGACTTTGGCTCTGCTGAAGAGCCTTCGTGTGGTCAAATGATAAATATCTCCACCTTTCACATAGAGCAATATCTGTATAACCATGAGTGTTGGAGGGATGGGACTTACATCGAGAAACATCTTTACAGTAATATCCTTCGAAGATGTGAAGCCAGAGAACAGTTCAGTAGATGTGATTGCCTTACTGGCTATATATGTGCACCCATCCAACAATACATTGGATTGATATGATGGATATGAACATACCTCGTATATTCCATCTACGTAGAGTGTGATATACTATGTATGTGTATTTGGATGTTAGCAATGTAGGTTGATTTGTGATAGGTGCACATATCTGGCCAGTAAGGCAATCACATCCAGTGAACTGATCCCTGTGTTCACATCGTGTTGGGACATATTTAGAAACATTTGAATCCTAAGGGCAACAATCCAGCCAGTAGTGAGGGATATCTTTGATAGAGGCCTGTTTTTCTCTGTGTATGAGCCCATCTATCCTTCTGTGTGAGGCAACCGTACTCAATCCTAGATATCCATCAGTCATGGCCTGTTGGTGACCAAGGTACAATGTTTGCTATTTGTTTCCCATGTGTATCCTGCAAAGAGTGGCTGGTGTACCATCCATCCATGGCATCAGCACCCCTGTGGATCCATGTGGGAATCAGATATGGGATATGTCATTTCAAGTCAGAGTAAATGATTGCAGCCACAACACCAGTGCCTACTTTTTCCAGCTTGAATTCTGTGGAATAGTTTTCATCCTGTGTGTTTCACATACAAGCATTTATTCTGTGGGACACTGTGATGTGTGACCTGATGCCCCCTTTTTGTGATTCAGTAAGTGGTGATGTTGAACTGATGAAGTGAACATGATGGTGACTTCTCCAGTGATCTCCTTTCCCCATTTCCAGTGTTTTCCATGGAGTCTGTACAATGGGACCTTATAAACTTGATTCTTGTTTTTGCATATTCTCCATGGACTAACACTGGTATTGGTGAAGTGAGGGTGTGTGAGGGTTACTTTGTGTCCACCATCTCTTTGTCACCACTTAGTGAATGTCCCCTGTGTAGCATGTGATCGTTGGAAAATTGACTTGTTTGTTGTCTGGTTAACCCCTTGAGTACCAGAGGGGTCGCCAACGCATTGTTTATCGATGCATTGATGATCCCTCTAGCACTCAAGGGGTTAGGGTGGGGGTGGGGACATGGGTGACATTGTGTATGAACAGTGATGATCTATGACAGACGACATTTTGAACATAACGGTTTGTGTATTGTGTGTGATGAGCACAGCGACAGGAGGGTTGAAGTAGGACTTTGACAGGTTTGTTCCAAGTTGGACCTCGCCATTTGTCCTGGTGTTGTGTCCTTTTTTTAACCCTCAGGGTGCTGTGTTGGTGCAGTTGTATGGCTGAGTGATGGACATGTGTTGAGGTGTGACTGTGTGTGCAGCTGGTGTCGGTTGCTGTAGTGTGTTGTTCTGTAGTGTTGCACTTACCAGTAGTGTGGAGGCTCCTCTCATCCCCAGTGTCAGTTCCTCCAATGACCCCCTCGATCAGGGTCGGGCACATGGTCTGCCGCACCATCTCCTCCCAGCCGCAGAAGGTGATAGGGACGGCTGGTCCACCTCCAGTGCCTCGGGTGTGCTTGGCGAGCTCTGTCATTTTATTCTTGACCACCCTCCGGCAGTTTCCCCATCTCTTTTTGATGGACTCCACATCCTGCCTACATGGAGCCACCGCATTGACCCAGCTGCAGATCTGGTTCCAGGCTGCCTTCCTCCTCGCTGACAGGCCAGGGACCTTCGCTGTCGGGTGGAGAACACTCTGCCTCTCCAGGACAGCTTCCACAAGAGCCGTGTTCTCCTCCTCTGTGTATTTGGGGTCCCTGATCCTGCCCTTGTCACCTCCGGCATGGGATGACTCAGAGCCGGAGTGCCCTGCCTGGTCTGCCCCTGCCTGTGTGAGGTGGTCCCCAGCAACTACCCCTCATCCCACTGCAGGTTCTGTCCCTGTCCTGCGTGTGCCTGCTCTCATTGGCCGGGTCCCCCTCCGCCCTGCGGATCTCTCTCCCACCCCTGCTCTGCTGAGGGATACCCTCCTGACCTTCCTCCTCCTCCACTAGTCTCCCCATCCCTCTCTCCTGTCCTCCTCTCCTTGCCATCATTCACCCACTCACACCCAGGCACTCCCACACTCGATCCACTCACTCTCTGTCACACACTTTCACTCACAGATTCACACTGTCAAAATAAAAGGTAAAATGTGTAAGGTGTTATAAAATAAAAGGACTATGTGTATGTATGTGTATGTGTTTGTATGTGTGTATGTAATATGTGCAAAAGTGTGATATGTGTATATTTAGTGCACCTCTCTCCAAACTCCAAACTCCCAAACTCCTCTACCTCCAATGTAGGCTCCTGTCTCCCACTCTCTAATCACTATCCTCCGCTCCTGAGTCCTGATATCTGGCTCTGAAGAACTCGATAACAGACAGTGTATGACGGTTATTTTTGGGTATATATAGGTGTATTTGAAGTTTTTTGATACATTGGGGCTTTGCAATTGGCTGTGTGTTTGAATTTGTTTTTGCATCAATCATGGTTGCTAGACAACGGCAGCCTTTATGTTACATGTTGTTTTGAGTGATGTTATCGTGTGCTTTGGCCACCCGTTGTGCATTAACATGAGTGACAATGGCTTTTGTGTTACATGTTTTGTGTGTGCCTACGCTCGATAGCTATTCTCGTAGAGTACCTATTGAATCTGCCGTAACTCATGTTTTATTTGCGAGCGATGTGCCTTTTTCACTTAGCGGCTGGATTAACGGGAGCCTTTAAATCTAGCCCTAAGGAACTTGTGGAGTAAGAGGAGGAAATTATAGTGGTCTTTTACAAAAGATCATTTTATTGTTCCTGTCTTCAGAGAACCTACTACAACTTAATAAAATGTGTTAGTTCATCTGTACAGTACAGGTAAACAAGAAAGTGTAGAAGCAGGAATACAAATATTTTCTGTTCACTGTCAATATCTTTTAGTTTATGTATTTTTCTTTCTAATTTTTTCCTCTCCCCTCAGACCTCTGTTTGGCATAATTGCTTCTGCTTATTCTCTCTAAATGTAACTTTCATTTTTACAGTGTGCACCATGAGAAGGCATAAAATAATGAATATGCATTGTATACTTTTAGTAATACTGCATTCAGTTGATATCCCCTTACTCTTTAAACATCACTTGCTGAATTAACACCTTAAGGACCCACGACGGTCCTGTTCCGTCATGGGTTGTTATACCCTTAACGACCCATGATGGAACTGGACCGTCATGGAATTCCGGGCTCCCCTCGCGGCTGCACGCCGTTCGGGGAGTCCGGAACGCAGCCGCAATAAAAAAAAAAAATGCTCCGTGGTCCTTTACGGACCACAAGGTGCGCGCCCGGCCCGTCATTAAGGGGTTAAAGAACTGTACAGTCCTAAAGGGATAGTCCTAAACAAATGCAGCTCCAACTGATCCTCCTATAAAGAGGATCATGTAATACTTTGTTTATTGCAGCATGTGCAATAAATGATGATGATCCTTCTCCTCCTAGGGTGGATGCAGTTTGTCAAGGTCTCGCCAATCATACCCACCAGTCCCCCACCACCATTAACATACACATTGTCACACTGTAGGTTGTACTTTATTTTTTAATCACTTGACATCATCATGTATATGTACCAGTGTCGCATAAGCAGGGTATGTGTTGTGGGGAAAGGACAAATGCACTTTGCATGCTGTAGGACTCACAACTTTGGCTTCCAGCTACTTATTTCTACACTACAGTCCTCATTGTAACATTGTGCTGGGAAAAGTTGTACCATATTAAACATAGGAGAAAAATGTTTGTAATGGGAAAAAGTTTATTGGAATAGGAGAAAAATGTGTTAGAATAGGCGATTAGTGTGTTGGAATAGGCAAAAAGGAGGAAAATGTTGCACTGGAGAAAAGCAAAAACAGAAAAATCGTCAGTTTTTCGCAAAAAGTCATGCAGGAAATTTTTCCTTCCTTTCGCCCACCCCTATTAATGATCTCTTCTTCTCACCCATACCCAGAAAACAACCGTCATTGTCTCCCCAACATTCCCCTAATACAACCTTAAACAAACAGCTTACTCTGTTTTTTTTTTTGCCACCAGCAATCACAATATGCTCCTTTCCCTCTTGCTGTGGGATGCTGACATTCTTTAACACTAGCATAACAGGAATACTTGCAGTACTGAGGAAAGTTTAGTTCTGCCTTTTACTTCAGTATAATACACAGGGTAAAAAAAATGGAAAATCTATGCTTTTTGCAGGAAATGCCATGTTTGCCTGCTTCCTTTTGAGGAAAAATGTTTTGCCTATCGCTAGTCATATCCCTGATTAAAAAAATATCACCCATGTTATGAGCTTGACATATTCTGCAGGGTTGAGAGTTTGCAGATGCTCCCTTATTCCTTGCATTCTGTTGGCCTCAACAACTCTACCACTCAGTGTGATATGTGTGAAGACATATTTCCAGATCCTAACGTATGTAGATTCACTTTCTTCTGGTGGCACTACTGGCAGCAGCTGAAGCTAGATGAAGCAAGACAGTGGCACAGTGTAGTTAGATGAGCAGAGAGCAGTACAGTGACACAGGTGATTTGGAGGACTACAGAGTGCAAGATGTTTGCTCTGGCAAACAAGATTAGTACAGAGGAGTAATGAAGAGACACATATGAGAAAAAGGGGCATAGAAGAATGAGATAATAGCGCAACTGAGCAAGAGAAACGCAGTTACCAAGAAAAGCAAGAGAATGACAAAGCATGGCAAGGGGGTTATAGAGAAGTTAGGTCACTTCTCAAAAATTACATTTAGGTGCAAAGAGGAGCAAGGGAAATTAATCCCCATATATATGCAAATCAAAAAAAGAAAAGAGCAAATGTATAGGACCTTGTTAGGCACTCATCCTCCATATATTTATAAATAAAACATACTAAATGTAACAAAAATGTAAAGCAAATTTCTAATATATAGTAAAAACCCAAGGTAGAAAACACAGTGTCCAACTCCACATACAAATAGACCCACATGTCAAAAAAAGTGAAGGGGACACACAATGAATACCCATACATACAAATCCAGCCACACACACATATATATATATATATATATATATATATATATATATATATATATATAAAACCAAAGCTAACACTGTCGCCAGTGAGTATCTAGAAAAAATTATGGATCCACAGATAAATATAGTAAAAAACACTTTGTAGAGTGATTATTAATTGGCCATGTAGAAGACAAAGTTGCATGAAAAGTAAAGTCACTGATGGAGAAATTGACTGTAAAAAACTGTTAATTATTAGTAGATTCCCATATCAATCATGATGGAATTATACATGGATGGAAATTATGACTTATATCACATATTCATCTGTTCACTGGCCATATAGAGAAAACAAATGTGTATGAAGCATGAATATGGAATGAATCAGCTGATGAAGATGACACATAAATGATGAGCAATGAGAGTTAGTTAGCGACAGTCTATGAGTAAGCACAACACACACAGTGAATCAAGGTGTGTTGTAATTAGTAACTTTTCTCAAACATATTCTTTCACTGTAATGGATTATATTTTGATTGAAGCATAGACAACTGAGTCTGGCCGGTATGTATAGAACAGCGGGGAGGCCAACATTAGCTGCCTTATCTCCACAACCCGCTCATTTTCTTCATTACAACCACTCACAAGTTGCCAAATCTTCTCTCCTCAATTGCCCTAGATGCCATGTGATGTACTCATCGCTCCATACACATCAGACTGATCGTAAATAGGGATGGGTGAAAATTTTCACCTCAAACTGAAATCGATGAATAATGGCACTTTCCGCTTGAATAATTTCCTTTGAAAAGTGCAGTCTTTCTGCTTTCCCCCCCTTTTTTCACCCATTGAAATCAACGGAAAGAAAAATATTTCTCCACCACACAAAAGTTTTCCACAGCCATATAAAAGGCTGTCAGGCTGTCACAGCATGCCATTTTGTGTTTGTGAGAGGAGAGAGCAATGTGTTCTTTGAGCTAGAAAACAGAGAGGGAATTGAAGTTTAGTTTAGGGATTATTTTAGGTAGGACATTTGTTCTGTTAGGAGAGTCAGTGGGGCACTCTGGAGAGAAGAAGGGAGGAAGGAGGTTGACTGCAAATACTCCAAAATTCCATGTGACTGACTGGCAAGACAAAGGCTGCTAGGGACCTATTTGCTTGGTAATCTTGCTGTTATTGTCTCTGTGCTGGGTGGAGAAATCAGGGGAAAGAAGTTGTTGATTTTGTTTTTGAATTATATTTTTTTTTGGCCAGACTGTGAAGTGAAGCTTTAAATGTCTCTTTACCGGGGAGTCTACAAAAATTAGCTTTGAATTTTGATTTACGCTGGTGCAAAACCTCTTTGTCTTCTCTAGGCATTAATCTTACACCTACATATTCCTCCCTTTATAGTGCAAACTTTACCCCTTTACTTAAATCCCTTCATGTTGACCTGGACAAGTGTCATACTTATCGTATCGTTTGGCAGGATTTATGCTGTGAAAATGTCATTACTACTTAAGTTTTTATACTTTTTTCGTTCTTTGGCTATTTCTATTCTGCGTAGAGTCTAAACTCACTTCAACATCAAATCATCCGTTTTATATGGCCCTCGAGGCACCCTAGACTTGGGTCTGGTTTGCTGTTGAAATCCCGATATGAAGGTGGGTTATCGGTTCCGGATTTATGATCTTATTATAAAGCTGCGCAAAGCACTTCCAATGCATCTTTCCTGTCACAAACCTCGTTGGGTCGATTTGGAGGTGGCGATCTGTGGATCCCCCACCCGCTAATGTGTTATTGTGGATCTCTTCTTTGCCACTGGAAACTTCCTCTCGCAGGCCTACGCTTTCACTTCTGCTAACAGTTTGGCGTCGCTATCGGTACAACGACCGACTGTCTATGCTAAAAACTAAGATGTGTTCCCTCTTCTATAACCCTCTTGTGAGCTATTCAGCTTTGTTCAGGTTCAACATTTTGCTTTCTCCTACTTTGGAAAAGCCTCCCCCCATCCAGTACTCTCTTTGAACATTTATGCTTTTCACCACAATCCGCTAGAGAAGCTATATCTAAGATTTATGCCCACATTGTCTGCAGGTTGTTTTCGCAACCTCCTTTGTATCGTGCACTTTGGGAGTCGGATCTTGGCGAGACCCTGGAGCCTGAGGAATGGAGGGACACTACGAATAACGTTGGTTGCTTAACTCCATGTACTCTGGTGAAAGAAAATGCTTGTACAGTCCTTGCTAGATGGTATTATAGTCCTGTCCGGTTACATCGCATTTTTCCTTCCACGTCTCAGCGATGTTTTTGTGGCTGTGGCTTTGAAGGCACTTATTTGCACATGTGGTAGTCCTGTCCCTCAGTAAGCAACCTTTGGGACTATGTATTCGGCCTCTTGAGCTCAGCTCTGAGGACTGTTGTGATACCTGACCCATGGACTGCTCTGCTTAACAGGTCATCCCGAACCCCTATACTTTCCCGTTCTGCTAATAAGCTGATTTTTAGAGTCTGTGCCATGACCTGATGTCACACCTCTCAGTACTGGAGGTCCCCACCGCTAAGTCGGGCACTTGAATGACCGCATATGGGGGCTGCTTTGGATGGAGAACTTGGCAGAGTATATTTGCAACTCTTCATCTAGCTACCTACGGATCTGGTCCTCCTGGGTGGATGCGGTGGCTCCCCCGGAGTTCCACCGAGATTTATTTCTCCATTGATGACTCAGGTTGGGTGCTCTTTACGGGGTGAGTTGTGAGCTCCACACAGATACAAATGAAACAAGTGCCACTGCCTCAGACACTTCTAAGAAATTGCAGATGGACTACAGTAGGTTCTGGAAGGGTAAGAGTTGTAGACAAGAGGCATGTCCCACAGTCTGTTCCTCTTCATAATTCTTTTGCTGCACTTTCAGAACACTGCCTTAATATTGGAACAACTCCAGAAGCAGAGACTACTGGTTCACCAGCCTGTAATCCACAGGTAAACCAGACTGCAACCATGACAAACTGTCAGCTCCCTGCGAAGAGCGGAGAAAGCGAGACAAGGTTCCAGTACTGGTTTAACTCAGGAGCTAGCGAGCGGTGCTATAGAGCGGTGTTCGGGAGCGTTGGAGCCCTATTGGAATATCCTTGCTGCAGCCACGGCTGGAGTAAAGGTGCTGGCTGCGAAGCCAGATGTCTGACCCCAGTTGAGCCGGGGCCGGGACCAGGATAGATACTCCTCAGACTTGGAAACCGAAAAACCAGTACCAGAGATAGAAGGACCTGAGAGGCAGACCAGAGGGACTGGAAACCAAGAACCACCACGTCCCCGGGAGCCCTGAAAGCCGAAAAAGGCGACCCGCCGGAATTCACCCTAGATATGCCGACTCCTCAGCGCAGAGTGCAAAACAATACTGGACCTATTTCCTACCATGAGCCCACGGTTAGATCCAGCAAAAGAAACATTGAACCCCAAAGATGGAGAGGAGAATGGGGGCCCCCAAGGAAGGAAAGTATTCTCCGAGATGGAAAGTAAGATGCAGTCTATCTACTGCCAGCTCCAAAGGGAGCCAAGAAAAATCCCAGAGGAGAAGACCAGCAGGGTAGGAGTACAAGGCAGGGGTGTCCTCAAAATCCATGCTCCTGCTGTCTATCTACGGCTAAGATGCTGAAGGAGCAGAAAGGACCTCCCTGAGGAATAGGCAGAGCTGGAGAGTCAGGCAAGGTGACCGCACAGAGATCGGCGAGAACCACAGAAGCTGACCTCCTGTCTAACTACGGGGATCGATATCCCAGGCACTTTAAGAGAAACAAAATAGCAGCCGCAGCAGAGGAAGCAAACAGAGCAAACAGAGAATACTGGCAGACGCGACCTGGAGGGGTCTGTGGAAGCTGGCACTAAGCCCCAGTGGCCTCCCATCTAACTATGGGCAGAGAAGGTGGCAGAAGGAGAAGAAGAACGGAGCAGCCACAACCGGGCTGGATGAAAGTGCCAGGATGAAGAAAAACAATTGGCGCTTCAGCCGCAGTCAGCTACAGGACTCGCCGAGACTAACAGCCAGACCAGAAAGAGCAGGAACGTACAGCCAGACCAGAAAGAGCAGGAGCATACCCCTACCTATGCACAGGCAGTGGACTACCGAGGCAAAAAGGAAAAACACTAATAAGCAAAAGAGGACTTGGGGCTGCTTTCTGGGCAGAGGCAGAGCAGAGGAGAGCACGGGAATACACAGGAGCAGAGTCACGGCCAGGTCTAGGTCAGCAACAATCCGAAGGTAAGGTATCTGAGGGAATAAGACTGGAGAGAGGTCAGTGAACTGAGCCAGGGTCAGGAGCCAGATGGACACAATAACTAACACAGTGCACGAGGAAGATCCAACGGAGTAGTCAGGGATTCAGGCAGAAGTCAGCAGACCAAATACAGGAACACAGCCAAATGACCACAAAGCTTGATAAACAGGCATCTAGGCAATAGGGAAGAGCACCTATAAACTTCCTCTAGCCAATACAAATCCAGGGTCAGAGGTCGGAGGAGTAACACAAACTGACAAAGGTAAGAAGTGAAAACTACTTTGAGAGGAAGCAACTATTATTGGAAGATTCTATATTAAGAGGCGTGACTCTGGAGGAATTTCATGGTGATTGTAAACAAGTCAGATGTCTTCCTAGTGCTACAGCTCACAGAGATAGAAGACGAGTTTTAAAAATTGTTAAGGAAGCAAGACAAAATGGAGAGTTGGATGTCTGCAGGAACTGAACATTCTTTCTTAAAATACAGGGAGTGCAACAAAGATTGCAAAAAGGTAATTAGGGTAGCAAAAATAGAAAATTAAAGTAGAATTGCAAGGGAAAGTAAGACTAATCCAAAAAAATTTGTCAAATATATAAACAGCAAAAAACTAAAGGGGAGTGCATTGGACCATTCAAAAATGAGATGGGTAAGTTGATTAGTGAGGATAAGGAAAAGGCCGATGTTCTAAACACTTTCATTGCATCAGTATATACAAGGGAGCAAGGAATGGTAGAAGAGCCTCAACAAGTAACTAATAAAACAATACAATTATCAGATTTTGGGTTAACTCAAGAAGATGTCAGGGGTAGACTGAACAAAATTAAGACTGACAAAGCACTGGGTCCTGATGGTATACATCCAAGGGTTCGTAAGGAACACAGTGCAGTGTTGGCAAAACCCCTATATTTACTCTTTAAAGATTCTCTCACCACAGGCTCAGTGCCACAAGATTGGTGAAGAGCCAATGTAGTGCCTCTATTTAAGAAGGGAACTAAAACAAAACCTGGAAACTATAAACCTGTGAGTTTGACCTCTGTAGTGGGAAAACTGCTAAAAATGGACTACATTCAGGATTACAACACAAAAAATAAGATCATTAGCAGGCATCAACATGGTTTTATGAAGAATAGATCATGCCAAACTAACCTTTTCAGCTTCTATGAGGAAGTAAGCAGCAACCTTGATAATGGCAAGGCAGTTGATGTAGTATATCTAGACATCACAAAGACATGTGATACAGCGCCACACAGAAGGCTGGTGTATAAAATAAGGTAATCAGGGCTAAGAGATTACCTTTGCAATTGGACACAAAACTGGTTGAAGGATAGGGAACAGTGTGTGGTTGTAAATGGACAAATTTCCAATACAGTTAAAGTGGAGAGTGGAGTACCTCAGGGTTCAGTATCAGGTCCGCAGCTTTTTAACATGTTTATAAATGCCCTAGAAATAGATATAGAAAGCAAATTATCAATATTTGCAGATGACACTAAATTATGCAGGTTAATTAATTCAGAACAGGATAATTGCTCTCTACAGAGGGATTTATATAAAATGGCAGATTGGGCAAACAAATGGAGTATGAAGTTTAATGTGGGGAAGTGTAAAGTCATGCATTTGGGAGGAAGTAATCCCAAAGCTACTAATAAACTTAATGGAATAATTTTAGGGGACTCGTTGCTAGAGAAAGACCTCGGTATCCTTGTCAACTACAAACTTGGAAACAGTGACCAGTGTCAAACAGCAGTAGCAAAGACAAACAAAACCATGTCTTGCATAAAAAATGGTATTGAAGCAAGAATGGATAACATTATTTTGCCATTGTACAAATCATTGGTAAGACCTCACCTTGAGTATGCAGTTCAGTTTTGGGCACCAGTTCTGAAAAATTATATACTAGAACTAGAGAGGGTACAGCAAAGTGCAACAAAATTAATTAAGGGAATGGAGAACTTGACATATGAGGAAGACTAGACAAACTTGGTTTATTTATTCTATAGAAAAGATGACTAAGTGGAGACCTTATCACACTGTACAAATAAATGAGAGGTCAATACAAGGATCTCTGCGGTGAGCTATTTATTCTAAGGCCTGATCAGATGACCAGGGGACACCCCTTGAGATTAGAGGAAAGGAGGTTTAGACTTCAGCAGAGGAAGGGTTTTTTAACAGTCTGTTAAATTGTGGAATTCTTTGCCCAAAGAGGTGGTTATGGCAGATACAATGGATACATTCAAAAGAAGATTAGATATATTTATTTCCAAAGGGAACATACCGAGTTATACTGTTTATTAGTAGACAGACCAGGAACGTCTAATAAAGACTACCTTATTTGGTAGCAGGAAAGCTATAATATTACTGGGGTATGAGGAGAAGGTTGAACTTGATGGACTTGTGTCTTTATTCAACCAAATTTACTATGTTACTATGTCATAGTCCATTTAGGGACAAATGATTTGGCTTGTAATGAGGTGAGTGTGGTAAAATATTTTTTTAAGAAGCTATGTAAGGATATGGAGCAAGTTGCTTCCACTGTATCTGTTTCAGAGGTTCTGCCAGTGTATAAGGAACACGAAATTAGGATGCAGCGAATTAGAGATTTTAATTCATGGCTAGGGAAGTGGGGCCAAAAACATGGATATGGCTTTGTTTCTCACACCAACCCTATTTGGTGTAACAAGAAATTGTACAAAAAGGATGGTTTGCATCTTTGTCAAAAGGGGAAATGAGTTTCTCAGCAAGCAATTCAGAAGTTTTGTTAACAGGTATTTAAACTAGTAGGGGGCAATGGAATGATACAGGATAAAACCAATTGCCCCCCACAGCATTGCACAGGTGATTTTGATCAAGGTATGTCTGTGAAACACAGGTCACAAACCAGTAGACTTCGAGCCGAAATGGCAAATATAGTAAAGGAGGAAAAAGAAGCATTTAAGAAATATAAGCAAACGCAGAAGGAAGAAGATAGGTATCGGTACAAGACTAGGCTGAAGGAGGCCAAAAGCAGTATTAGATGTGCCAAAACACAGACAGAGGAAAAAATTTCCCAGTCAATAAAAAAGGAGGATAAAACATTTTTGATATATATAAGTGAAAGGAGGAAAATGAAACAAGTTAGACTGAAAACAAAAAAAGGAAACTATGTAAATGAGAATAAAGGGCTAGCTGACTGTCTCAATTAATATTTCTGTTCAGTTTTTGCAAAGGAAGATGAAGGGAAGGGACCTCTGTCAGAAAAAAATAAATGGCAAGACAGAAAAAACTAAATGGCAAGACATGGGAAACATGCATGTTTACAGAGGAAGAAGTTCTACTTGAAATTTCTAAGGCAAAAACAGATAAATCAATGGGACCAGATGGGATACACCCAAAGTTATTAAAAGAACTTGTGTGTTCTGGCAAAACATTTAACAGAAGTATTCAATCAGTCACTAACGACAGGAATAGTTCCAGAAGATTGGAAGTTAGCAAATGTAGTACCGCTTCACAAAAAATGTAGTAGGTAAGAGTCTGGTAACTACAGACCAGTATGTCTTACATCAGTAGTGGGAAAATTAATGGAGACTATGTTATAGGAAAGAATTGTTGAATATCTGAATTTAAATGGCTTTCAAGATTCCATACAGCATGGGTTTACAGCAGGGAGATCTTGTCAATCTAACCTCATAGTTTTTTTTGATTGGGTAACTAAAATAATAGACCAAGGCCTTGAATTGGATGTCAGACAGGGCTCCCAATTGTAGAACATGGATTAACCTGGTTTCACACTGTTTTCCACATTATAAATTGGTTTACTTACACCAAGGTACTCCAGCTAAGTTTGATAAGATCTGGGGACGGTGGCAGACCTGGTGGACAGCTAGGGCAAGTACTACTGTAGCTCCCGGCGATGTGTAACTTGTTGGAGCTGGTTGAATGAGTTCATATCTGCTTGTCGTGTGGATGCTTGTGACATATACTTGTTGTACGTCTTTGTGTCTGACCCCTATCTATGACGGGATTTTGTGGTGACACTGGCTGATGGGTGGGGGTTGGGGGGTGCTGCGGGCTCGGGGGAGAGAGGAACTGGGATCGGGGGTATAGTTTTAGATCAGTTTGGTTAGGTGTTTGAAGTTTGGGTTGAATTTCTATAAAAAACCTCAGGTTGACTCTGTACGCCCTACTGATATGCATCTGTTCCTTTTACCTGTTATACATGTCTGCATACTCTTGCTGTACTTGACAGATATTATATGTACCCTTTTTCTTTGTATGTGTATGGAGTGATCTGATAATAAAATATATTTAAAAAAAAAAAAAAAAATAATAGACCAAGAGATATAGCTTATCTAGATTTCATTAAAGCATTTGACACTGTCCCTCATAGAAGGCTTATAAATAAACTACAGTGCCTGGGTCAAGATGTAAAAATAGTTAAATGGATAAGGCAATGGTTGAGGAGACAGAGGGTGATAGTCAATGGAGAATATTCAGACGAAATGAGTGTTACAAATGGAGTACCTCAGGGATCTGTAGTGGGGCCCATTCTTTTAAATATTTTTATTAGTGATATTGCAAAAGGTCTTCAAGGAAAGTATGCTTTTTGCAGATGATACCAATATCGCCAATAGGGTAGACATTCCAGGGGGAATAGGCCAAATGACAAAGGATTTAGGTAAATTAGAAGAATGGAGAAGAGTGTGGCACGATAATTGTAAAATAATGCACTTCGGACATAAAAATCCAAAGGAAAAATATACTATTAAGGGTACTTTGCTGTCAGAGACAACAGAGGAAAGGGATTTGGGAGTAATTATTTCTAATGACAAAGGCAGGCAGGCAATGCAAGCAGGGTACTGGGTTGTATAGCTAGGGGTATTAGTAGCAGAAAAAGGGAAGTGGTCATGCCACTTTACAGATTTCTTGTTAGACCTCCCCTAGAGTATTGTGTACAGTACTGGATACCCCATCTCCAGAAGGATATAGATACTCTAGAGAAAATTCAAAGAAGGGCTACTAAAATGGTGACTGCTCTACAGGAAAATAAATATCAGGATAGACTAAAGGATTTGAACATGTATAGCTTGGAGGAGAGAAGAGAGAGAAGGGATATGATTGAAACATTCAAATACATGAAGGGATTCAACAAAGTGCAGGATGGAAGTTTATTTCAAAGGAGTAAAAATGTTAGGACAAGAGGCCATGGTCTAAAACTAGAGGGACACAGGTTTAGATGCAATGTAAGAAAGTTTTACTTCACTGAGAGGGTAGTAGATAAGTGGAATAGCCTACCAGCAGAAGTGGCAGAAGATAATAAAGTGACAGAATTTAAGCATGCATGGGATAGGCAAAAGGTGGTTCTTAACATAAGAAAAGACCAAAGACCAAAAAGGGTTTGAGGTTTTTACAGTAGGAAAATGGGCAGACCAGATGGGCCGAATGGTTCTTATCTGCCGTCAAATTCTATCAGCATCATCGACTCTTCAAAGTCCAAGTCCCACTCAGCCACACACACCTGTTTTGAGTACCAAGCAACAGCAACACAGGTTAACATCCACAGTGTTAGATATGACGAGTGCCTCTGCTGCTGCTGTAAGTGCTGCACCTTTGACACCTAGTAGTAGTGGCAGTAGAATTGCATCAACATCTAGCCCCAGTAGTAGTAATAGCAGCAGCACCACCACCACCTCAGGAACCCCTCATTCCATGAAGTCCACAGTATGGAGATACTTCTCTCAGGATCCTCAAGCTAAGCATGTTGCTATCTGTTGTCTGTGCAAAAAGCACATGAGCAGGAGGAAAGCAGGCTCACACCTAGGCACCTCCTCTATGAGATCCCACTTGAAGCACAACCACAGGTCTGACTGGGAGACACACTATCAGCAGGCCAAACTTGCCACAACTAGAAGCAGCAGAAACACTTTAAAAAGTTCCCAGGGCTCTAGGGCAGAAAAATGAAGTAGTGAAGTTATTTATGTGTCAGAGAGTGGGCTACTACCAGTGTCAACAGTTAGTTCAGTCCAAATAACACCTATGGATCTTGCTGCAGAGGAGTATGACAGACAAAGCCAGGGCAAATATATTAACAGCAGCACAGATGAGGAAGTGGAGGAGGGATGTGAAGACGGGCTTCCACTATTTACCCCACTTGGGACCACTGCTATGAGGGATAAGTAATGTGTGTCAATAATCCGAGAAGGAGGATAGCAAATGACAATGGTAAAAATACATATACCAGTCACACCATGCTAGTACCCCACCACTACCACTACTCTACACATTTGCCACATTGTAGGTTGTACTTCATTTTTTTTATTACTTGACATCATCATGAATATGTGCCAGTGTCATTTAAGCAGGAAGTTAGTGTTGTGGGCAAAAGACAAATGCATTATGCATTCTAATACATTTTTAAGCCATATGTTGCTGTAAAACGCACAACTTTGACTTTCAGCCACTTGTTTCTAAACTTCAGCCATAAGAAGAAGTAATATTACAGTAGGAAATATAGTACCTATAGGAAATATGGGCACAAAATGTGTTCAAATAGGCAAAACATTTGTTAAAATAGCCGAAAAGGAAGACATTTTTGCATAAGCGGAAAGATGAAATATTTCACGGGAAAAGCAAAAACTCTGCAAGTTTTCGTGAAAAGTCACGCAGGAAGTTTTTCACACTTTTTGCCCACCCCTAATCCTGAATGAAAAAAATGCTGGAAATGTATCGTACATAACAAGCCAGATCACATTGTGCAAATGATTCCTTTCTGATTCATTGTGGAACAACATCCAAAAGCGCCAGTGTAGTTATCAATAAAAAGTTATTGTCTCAGTTTTAACCTCCTCAGCCAACATGTTTCATCCACATAGCCATGGACTTTATTAAGGCCAATATACACAAACAGAGTCACTTCCGGGATGAGCTTATATCCTTCTTGATTGGATGTACATCTTCTCGTTACCGTAGTAACACATCACAACTCAATATTTTATTACTCAGATTCTTTACTTCCTATTCTTAGTTACATATCCTAATCACCATGGCACACATTTTATATGGATATCCATTATATGGTATCAACACCGGAATGGCTCACAAATTTCCACTTATCATATAATTATACCTAAAGTTTACAAATAATATAGAGTATTTATTCTGATATAATCTTACTTCCAAATGTATTAACACTTGATCCCACCTCCAGTGATATCCAGACCCACCTCCACATACAGCTCCTGGGGCAGAATAGAATCCCCCACAACCATATGATCTAATGGATCCGAATTCACCCCAGAAGACCCACACGGGGATCAGTCCTAGACTCACATTGAGATTGATCAAAAAACCACAATGCACACATAATTCGATAACATAAGTCAGTGTCATCAGATGGACACATTTCTGCCATATAAAATGTGAGTCTGGATAACATTTTGACCCAATCCATGTCTTCCAAAAAATCCTTAATATCCATACACCCAAGGGACTCTATCTCATAGTCATCTCCCAGACTCACATATGCTTATGCAGTAAACCTTTCCACCTATCAATAAAATCCTTTAACATTATAAACAGAAACATTAATCCACATATTCAACATATGGATATAGGCAAGGAGTCTACATAAATACACCAAACTGCAAAAGCTCATTTAGTCCATTTGGATACAGAGAGCCCAAGGTGTATATCCACTTCACCTCACAGTTCAACAATTCAGAAATTGTTCAAAATGTGTGCTATAACTACAGTTTTAAGTTCACTAGCATTTTCATTATGAAACTCTAAAAAATGTCTTGCTATAGGACTTTCTAACCTTACTCTCTCTATGTCTCCTTATTGCTCTAGTATCCTTTCTCTAAATTCTCTAATTGTCTTGCCAACATAGATTTTCTTTCATGGACAGAACAAATGGTAGATTACTCCTCTTGTTCTGCAGTTTATCATGGTTCAAATTTTAAACCTTTTTGACCCATCAAAATTGTAAAATGCATCTGATTTATATATGTACTTACATGCCACACAAGAACCACAGCAAAAAGTACCTTCACATTTATTCTTTGCTAGCCAAACTTTACCTGATTTAGAGGGATCATAGTAGCTTCTAACTAAATCATCCTTCAAATGCAGTGCTCTCCTCACTACCAAAGCTGGTGAGTCACCTTCAATTTCCCTAAATGCAACATTTTGAGTGTTTTATTAATATATTCTCTAATAACTGCTGGTATGTACCAAATAATAAAATGTACACGGTTATCCAATTAAGCCACTCTATGCCAACTTCCAAAAATTTACATGTCATGATCTTGTTGTAGTGGCTTAACATATCCTCTTTTCAAGCTCTTAAAAGAGTAAATCCTATCCAAAAATCTCTTTGTTAGATCTTTGGCCTGAGCTTTAAATTAATCTATATTGCTGCAGTTCCTACACAGTCTTAGGTATTGCCTGTATGGAATGCCCTTGTTCTGAGTTGGAAGATGATGACTTGTTGCATGAAATGAGGTATTGCATGCTGTCAGTTTATGATAAGTAGTGGTCTTTAAAACTCCTTCTTTATACATTTTTAAATGGACAAAATCTACCTTAGTGGGGTTACTATGTTGATTTAATTTAATATTAACTCATTAGTGTTACGATCCAAAACAAATTGATCTAATTCTGATTTTGAGCCCACTCCAATTTATACCTAAATGTATGTTGTATATCTACTGTAGGATCATTTGCCAAAGGTTCATAACAATCTTTGTCACTAAGTGATTTCTTTCAGGTAATATTCCTCACCAAGGAAGATCCCATTCCCCCACTTATCTTCACAAAAATTTCTGAGTGACATTTAAGTTCTTGTAAGACATTCCTCTCATCAATCGATAAACTGTCGTGTTACTTCTTAAATCAATTGTTTTCAAATCTTTTTGGACAGCCTCAGTAAAGGCTTGTATATATGGATTTAAAGATAAAGGGGGTAGTTTTAGATTTTACCTTTAGATCTGTAAATTGTCTATCACTTATTTCCTCAGATAGTTCAATCGCCAATTCAATCTCCTCCAAAACATTTAAAACCTTCTTGTCTTGGTCTTCCAATGTTTTATTTTCACAATCTTGATATGATTTGCATAAAATAATTTTTCTGCAAACTGGTGAGAAGGACAAACCCTTCAACAATACAGAAATATGTTCCTCCTTCAATTCAAAATTGGTGAGATTAATGATGACATTATCCTTAGTTCATACTGAACCTTTCTTACCAATATCTGATTTTGAAATAGATCGTATGTCCAGTCTCTGACTTCCAACAACTACCCCTCCTTGTCTTAGGCCTTGTTTCCACCTCCCCTCTTGGTTTTTTGCCTTCCTCTATTTCTCAAAAAAATACCAGCCACATTTACTACACATTGTTTTTTTACTATATTTATCTGTAAATCCATAATTTTTTCTAGATACTAACTGACGGCATTGTTAGCTTTGGTTTTATATATTTGCTAGAATGTCAGAAGCCGCCATGCGCAGTACAGACTGTCCAAACGCACAAAATGCTGGGAGCATTCTGTGCTTTTGGGCAGTCTCTACAGTGCATGACTGCGTTGGCGGCAGGATGCAGCGCAGGACCGGCCTCTTAACCCTTTGAGTGCCAGAAGGGTACACAACAAGGTGTCGACTGTTCACTCGGCATCCACGTTGCAGTGTTCTTTCTTCCCCTGTTGGCGTCGCTAGGCAACAACGTCGTACGTCGTTGTCACGTAGATCTGACATCAGACACTACCTGTATTTAATGCGGCTCTTCGAGGATGCTGGTGCTCAGTCTCGAGTTACCTTTCTAGTGCTCTATTCTTGGTGTTCCTCTGTGTTGGTTCCCTACCTGCAAGGAACTCTGGAGCTTCATCCGACAGCCTGATACTGACCCTACCTGTCCATGGATACTGAGCCTGCCAGCCAATTTTGTACTGCTTTAGTCAGCCTTATATACTTACCCTGCCTGTCCCTGGATACTGAGCCTGCCAGTAAATTTTGTACTGCTTTTGCCAGTCTGATTCTGACCCTGCCTGCCCCTGGACTCTGATACTGTCTGACCTATTCTGCTCCTGTTTATCCTGGCCTTACTGTTCTAGTCATCTCCTAGATACCCTGTGCCCCTTCTAAGTGTGATACTCCAGTGTTGGTTTAGTGTCTGCCTTGACCCTTGCTCTGGACTTCTGGTTCTTTTCCCTGTGCGCTCCGGAGAGATTACCTGCTTGGTGTTCGGCTCCCAGAGGTCTCCAGCCAGTTCCACCCCCTGTGGACTCTAGGTACCCAGTGAGTTACTCTCTATATGTATATACATTTCCCTGTATGTGTATATGCATGTGGGTGCTTGTCTGGGTTCTCTCAGTCCTGCATTAGGGTATCCTACCTCGTGCTTGTAAGATATCTATTCCTCTGTCTGACTATAACTGATGCCTGCACAACCTCGCTGTAGCCCTCTCTACACCGAGTGGGGTTTCACACAGCAAACACCCCCCCTCTTTATAGGGTTGAGACGACACAAGGGTTAACATCACCCGGACGGGCTTTTACATTTATATATATGTGGGGGTGGATTTGTATGTTTGGGTATTCATTGTGTGCCCCCTTCACTTTTTTCTTTTGACGTGTGTGGCTAGAATATGCTGTTCAATTCTGGGCGCCCTTTCTGAAGAAGGACATTATGGAACTAGAGAGAGTGCAGAGGAGGGCTACAAAACTAGTAAGGGGAATGGAATGTTTTAGTTATGAAGAGAGGCTAAAAAAATTAAACTTGTACACACTAGAGAAACGGCGTCTTAGAGGGGATATGATAACACTATATAAATATGTTCAAGGCCCATATAAAGGGCTTTCAAAAGACCTGTTCATTAACAGAACAGTACACAGGACAAGGGGCCACCCGCTTAGACTTGAGGAAAGGAGATTTAGTCTACAACAGCGGAAGGGTTTCTTTACAGTAAGGATAATAAAGGTATGGAATGCACTTCCGGAGGAGGTGGTGCTATCAAATACATTAGTTGCCTTTAAAAGGGGCCTGGATACTTATTTAAAAGAGCATAATATAGAGGGCTATGCACGTTAGTATTGGGTTTAATATTTAGTTAGGGCTTGTTGATCCAGGGAGAAATCTGATTGCCATTTGGAGTCAGATGCCTTCTTTTGGGTCAGCGATGGTAAACAGGAATAGGAAAAGGGTTGAACTGGATGGACGCAAGTCTTTTTTCAACCTAAATTACTATGTAACTATGTAACTATATTCGTATGTGGAGTTGGACACTCAGTTTCTTACCTTGGGTTTATGCTATATATTAGAAATTTGTTTCAGATTACTAATAAATTATATAGTTTTTACATATAGTATGTTTTATTTATAGATATATGGAAGATGAGTGCAGAACAAGGTCCCATACTTTTTTCTTTTCTTTTTTTGATAATTATGGGAGAGGTATACTCATAGAACCGAAGGTAGTATAATTTCCTATTTTAGGACTCCATAGTGCAGGCAGCCTAACACCACAATATGTTTTCTTCTTCCCAAGAAGCTGATGTGTCCTGACAGCCCATAGTAGGCAATGTCCTTCCTGTCAGGCAATCATGTGGCTGTCCCACTAGCCAGGCACAAAGCCAGTAGCATGACTCAACTTGGAGACCCCATAAATACACTTTTTCGTTAAATGATACTGAGATTGATTACAGGGCTTTTATTAGTAATTAGCAATGATCGCATGCCACCTTACATCCTAAAATGTCATTTGATATACCTATAAGAATCTAAAAGAGAGTCTGATGATTGCCTTTTATTTTATTAGATTCTAATCTCTGACATTTAGGAGTGGGATTTATGTCAGTTACAGTCTTTTAAGACAAACTTTTATGTTCTGTGAAGGGGATGAATGGGTTAACAGATCAATGGAGCCATGGCAACCCTACCAATTATAAAGGAGACTGTCCCCTGTGTTTGGTTCCTGTTAAAGTCGACAAATAAAGATTGTTAATCAGTTATATTATATGCTAATATACTTAATCTTTTCTTACCAGTAATTCACTTTTTGCTGAAAGAAACCCAAGTCAATTTAAACTACTTCTTGGTACATTTTTTCATACTTAGAAAGTTAATTATCTCATTTATTGTCTGACACTTTTAGAGAAGTCAGCTAACATTAATATGTGAAAATGGATTTTGTACTCATGCAGACAGAGGAAAAATCTACTGAACCAACCATGGAGAAAACATTTTGAGTAAAAAGGAATTTCCTCTTTAGACTTTTTAAATAAAACCTACAAGACCAAATAAGTCACTTCTAGACTGTTCTTTGAAATTATCAAATTTCATATCTTAATTATAATATGTGGTTTTGAATGATGGCAAGTCAAGAATAGCATATAGGAAGCTACAACTCAATTAATTACCTTTTCACATTTAATTTCTTATCAAATAATGATAAAAGATGTGCTTGTTGTCTCATGCTAAAATTACTGAAATTGATGGCACATACACTTTTAGCCAAAAGACTTCTAGAAGTAAAAATACCTTCATATACACATTTATATATATAATATATTGTTATGTTAGCAACACAAAAAATGTGCACACATAAGGGCTTATGAAATAAGGATATAATGTTATATTTTGTGTGTGTATGTATATATATATATATATATATATATATATATATATATATATATATCCTATATAATAATTCGCTAGGATGTTTGTCACAATGCAGTCATGCGCAGTAGAGACTGCCCGCTTTTGGGCAGCCTCTACTGTGCATGATTGCATCGCGTGAGTGAGGCGACGCAAGTCTGCATCGCGTGGAGCAGTGAGGTAGCGGCCTCATAACCCCTCTGGCACGCAAAGGGATAACATTACACGGACCTTGGCCCATGTACACGGGCTTTTAAACTAGTATATATATATATATATATATATATATATATATATATATATATATATATATATATATATATAAATATATATATATGTACACATACATTTCATAACAACCATACACACTGGGCTTTCTTGAGGTAAAAAAAAACAGCAGTTTTGCTTATTTACCTCAAGAAAGTCCAGTGAGTTCAGTTGTTATCAAATGTGCAATTCTCTTTATTTGCACCCTGGTACCAACTATAATATATATATATATATATATATATATATATACACACACACACACACACACACACACATATCACTAGCATAGAAGAAATATATTACTGTAGGTTTCACATCAGTTGTATGATCTGGATGTTTGTGAATGAAGGGAGTTGTAGCTGGAGGTCCTACAATTGAGTCCCCCTGATCTAAAAGTTTATTCTATATAACACTGAACACAGTGTAAAGAAGAGTACATCATATTCACTCTTACTGTCTATACTAGTAACACAAATGGAGGTCACATACAGTGTGGATGTAAAAAAAAAGAGAAAAAAAAAAACTTTTTTGGCTGACAATTGGCAGATTGCTAGACAGGTGATCTAAGTTCTTAGAACTCCGGTTTTGCCCCGGAGACTCCGGATTTCACAGTGAATTACTGGGTCTCCGGGGCAGTCTCTCAATCTCCGGGTTGTTCTCCATCCCTCCCCACTCCCGCCCTCTTACCCTCATTCAACATATATTTTTTCCCCTTGTTTGTCCCACCCCCCTTGCGACTAAGCCCCTCCCCTTTTATGACACTAGTCGCGTCATTTCCTTCCCTGCTCACGCAGGTTCCCAGGTATGCAAATGACAGATATTTCACAGGCAGACAAAGTTACATCATACATTCAAGACAGACATTTACAAGGTAACTTACTGCATGTATGTATACATACTTACTCCTACATTCAACAAAAGGGCCAGCATATGCAGAAGGGTGGGGCTGCTGCACAGCTGCTGTATATTGTACATGCAGACAGGGTAAGAGTGGTTTCAAGGAGTGTGGTTATGAATAATATGATATCTTTGTAGATACTGACAAAAAGTTTAAAAAACCTTTGTCTGGCAGCACATCCTTAAACTGAGACTGAGACTAACAGTGACAGTCACTAGAGGCAAAGACTTACATCATACATTATTTTCAGATGGGCAAAACATTTCTCCACCAGCCTCACCATCACTGCTTCTAATTGCGAACACCACTGAACAACAAAAATTTACTTCACCTATGGTTACTGCAGATAGTGTTTTAGATGGTGATGACACTCCTCCTCCTGAGAAGACTGTTTGTAAAAGTGACATGAAAAATTCTACTACCACCAGGAATATTAATAAAAGTTTTAAAAACAATAAAGACAATGGCAAGTCACATTCTAGTTTTGTTTCCATGTAGGAGGGCTTAGCATGAGAGCATCTGCTGCATCAGACAGTGACAGTTACAAACCACAACAAACTAGTAATCATTCTATAAATCCCTTAAAGGGAAAAGTAAAAAAAGAAAGAAATGAATGGACAGAAAGGTGATGATGCTGTTGCTGATAACCTAAACATTGATGATGATTTCATTTACAATATGTCCCTCAACTGTCCTCCACTTCTTCCAATACAGATGAAGTAAACAATGAGAACACTGATGATATGGCAAGAAAAAAAAAATAGCTGAATGGAAAAGACTCAATCTTCCACCATTGTAAATTCGCAATGTGCCTGTTTATAAACTCTTTGAGAGAGCAAATGGAAAGTCTGACTCTGGACAAGCAGACATGCCTAAAAATACACAATTATAACATTGGTCATCATCTAAAGATTCACCTCTTCCAAGTCCAACCCCCAGCCAGTCACACTCACTGTTAATGACTAGGAAGAAACACCGGCCATCAACATCCACAACCCTAGCTATGAGTGCTTCTGCTGCTGTTCAAAGTGCAGTACCACTGACACATGCTGTTAGTAGAAATACAACATCTTGCCACTAGTAGTAGTAAAAGTAGTAGTAGTACTCTTAATGAGCCAAAAGCTAAACATGTTACTATCCGTTTTCTCTGGAAAAAAATGTGAGCAAGTGGACTGAAGCACAGCCGCAGGTCTGATTGGAAGGCAAACTAACAGCACATTAGATGTGTTACAACTAGTAGCAGCAGGAATACTACTAGCAGTGCACAGATCACATAATAGTAGTGTTGCAGGTGTCTCAGAGAATGGGACAATATTTTCTTCAGTAACAATAATGCCATTGTCCCCTACTCCTTTTGTGCAAATGACAAGAGTGAAGTCATAGGGCTCGATTTAAAGAGGTCTGATTTGCAAAAAATTATCCAATAGTCAGTTTTTCAAGCACAGTAAGCAATTTAAAGAACTGTGCTCTGAAGAACAACTGGCAGAAAATGCTAAACTTAATGGCCATTTCCCCTAATTAAACATAGTAAAAATGCTGTATACTCCAAATCAGAAAACTGCATTAGGTGCTAAGATTACTGGTGGGTGAAAAGTGTTAAAAAAGTTCCTGCGTGACTTTGCGTGAAATCGTGCCAATTTTTCTCTTTTCCAGCAAAACATTTCACCTTTCCGCCTATGCAAAAATGTCCTCCTTTTCGCCTATTTCAACAAATTTTCTGCCTATTTTAACACATTTTTCGCCTATATTTCCTATAGGTACTACATTTCCCACTGTAATATTACTTCTTCTGAGGGCTGAAGTTTAGAAATAAGTGGCTGAAAGTCAATGTTGTGAGTCCTACAGCAAAATATTGCTTGTAAAATGTGTTAACGTGCAGAATGCATTTGTCCTTTGCCCACAACATTTTCTTGCTTAAGTGACACTGGCACATATCCATGATGATATCAAGTAATAAAAAATTATCATGGTGCCCGTGCTCAGGCCGCAGGCGGCGACATTATTATGCCTGATTCACTGCCTCTCTCTTATTGGTCTTGCGATTCTGACTCCACCCAGGGCCAGCCTTTATATACTCTGTCATATCTATACTGAGGCGCCCTTTCGTGGTGTACCTGTTCCTGATGTTTGTTCCTGTTTTGCTGTGATAATGAATGACCTGGCCTGCCTGACGACATTCCTGCGCATCCTGTGTTGCTGCTCCGTTGCTGACTGATCTGGCTGAGAACCCGCTCCATTGCTGACTGATCTGGCTGAGAACCCACTCTGTTGCTGACTGATCTGGCTGAGAACCCGCTACGTTGCTGTCAGTATCTGGCTGAGAACTGCTCTGTTGCCAACTGTACCAGCTGTGCCCCGCTCCGTTGCTATCTGTGCCTGGCTGAACCTGCTCGGTTGCATCTATCTGGCTAACATTCCACTCTGCTGCCTTCCTGTTGCGCTTGTCAGTATAGCTACACGTGGCACTTCCATTCTCTTGCTGACCGCAGACTGAGCATTCGTGCTATAGCTGCATATGTATAACTGCCGCAGGCTGTGTTCACATGCGAACTACCAGTTCTTTGCTGTATAGCACTGACTGAGTTACTCTGATCTCCATCTGTGTCCCCCTCCGCTTTCATAGCTAGGCTCACTCCCTGTGGGAGTTGTAGACTTCTCTCTGGGCGTTTCCTAGTGTCCCTTTCAGTACCTAGATCTTCTAGGTAGAGTCAGTGCTCCATTCCCTTCTGCAGTAGCCTCCGAGCTCTAGAGCCAGCTGTTGCATTTCATCACACGTTCCTAGTGTGAGGGGACACCAGTTGCCTTCATATAGTGTGTCTAGATCCACCCCTAGCATTCTAGGGTTTATCTACTATGTGGTTGCCTTGGTCCTACTGTGACCCTAGTCCCTACGGTCAGTGTTGCCTCATTACCATTGAGTTCAGTACCTCCCAGGCATCTGGGTCTTGTGCCAATTACCTCTACTGGACTCCTAGTGTTCTAGGGTCCAGCTGCCAGTGCTTGGGCTGCATAGCCTCTGCTAGTCCCTAGTCCACTAGGGTTTGGTTGCCTATTGTCTCGTGTGTCTCCAGTCATTTGGCTTCAAGTCCTGAACTCTCTCCAGCCATCTGCTGCCTCCATCTCTGTCTATATATAAAGGGATTGGATTGTTATTGCTATATATGTTCTGTTATTGTGGGCTTGTGGGCCTAACCTACTGTATGTACTTTATCCTAATAAAGTTATTTTAACCTTACCAGTCGGGTCTGAGTGTTCATCAAAAAAACGTGACAAAAATATAAAGTACAATTTACAATGTGGCAGATATGTATTGTAGTGGTGGTGGTGGGGGACTGGCATTGTGTGATCTGTGTATATATTTTTACCATTGTCATACTGTATCCACCTTCTCAGATTATTGACACACATTACTTATCGGTCATAGCAGTGGTCCCATCTACCTCCTCATCTGTGCTGCTGTTAATATATTTGTCCTGGATTTGTCTGTCATGTGTGGGTTCTGCTACTACTACTACTGGAGATGGATGTTGATGTAATTCTACTGCCATTACTATTAGGTGTTAAAGGTGCAGCACTTACAGCAGCAGCACCAGAGGTACTTGTCATATCTAACACTGTGGATGTTAACCTGTGTTGCTGTTGCTGGGTACTCAAAACAGATGTGCGTGGCTGAGTGGGACTTGGACTTTGAAGAGGTGATGATGCCAATGATGACTGATAGGGTGACTTTGTGCTTTTTGACATCTGTGCTTTGACATCTTCTAAGCTTTTGGAGGTGTCAAACAATTTCTTTTTACTTGTACTGTAACATAGTTCTCTACTATTGGTGTTTTGGTGCTTGTTTGTCTCACTATCTGATGCAACAGGTGGTTCAGCTGCTACACCTTCCTCTATTATGCTATTGCCAGCATCATGAACACTTGAATGTGACTTCTTGTCGTCTTCAGTGTTCTTCGTATATGGTTCTTTATTTCTACTGGCACTGGTGGTGCTGGAACTAGTTTTCCTGGGACCTTGACAAACTGCATCCTCCCTTGGAGTAGAGGGATCATCATCATTGATTGGACACGCTGCAGCAACCATTGCTGCAGTCAGTTTTTGAACTACTACTTTACTCTCATGTCCCTGCACTGCTCTACCCCTTCCCCTTGTGCATTACACAACTACACTGTGTTTTTTTACTGTATGGTACACAACACAACACATGATGCCATGCCTAAGCCCAGTCAGCTGTCTGTCACTATCACCTAAGATATTTATTTCTTTATTCTGTTTTATTTATTTTTTTATTGTCTTTTTCTTTTAATTTTTTTTTAAGTTGTCCACCCTGTTGTGTTATCACAGTCTGTCCAAAAAAAAAAAATAAATAACTGAAAAACAAAATCAACAACATATTTCCCCAGACTTCCCCACCCAGCACAGAGATAATAACAGCAAGATCAGCCAGCAAGTAGGTCCCTAGCTGCCTGTGTCTTGCTAGTCAGTCACATGGAATTTTGGAGTATTTGGGGGTTAACCTCCTTCCTCCCTTCGTATCACCTAGAGTGCCCCCAAACTCCCCTAATACAGAGAACAAATGTCCTACCTAAATGACTCCCTAAGCTAAGCTTCAATTCCCCTTTATTTGCCTATCTCCTACCTCAAAAACATACTGCTCTCTCCTCTCACAAACACAAAATGGCTGCTGTGAGAGCCTGACACCCTTTTATATGGCTGTAGAAAACTTTTGTGTGGTGTAGAAATATTTTTCTTCCCATTTATTTCAATGGGCAGAAAAGGCACGAAAAAGTGGAAAAACTGCACTTTTCGCAGGAAATTATTTGCCAAGAGGAAAGTGCCATTATTCGCCGAGTTCAGTTTGAGGCGAAAATGTTCTCCCATCCCTAGCTAAGATGCGCTAACAGACCCATTTTACCACGGGAATTCTAGACAGTTTTCATGGGCATGGAATCCCTTAACGAATCTTTTAACACCCAATGCAGAAATTGCATGCGAAAACAAAGTTTAAAGGGATAGTAATACTTCGTTTTAACTTTATTTTATTTTGTAGGCATTAAAAAAACATGAAGAATGATATGTCTTATCTCTCAAACCTTTATGGTTTATGAGATATTCACAAGCAAAGTTCCCCTCCCCGCCCCTTTTACCTAGTGTAAGCCATCTCTTCTCAGATGTCAGTCTGGTTGTATGACAGTACAGATAACAGAAGGGGACAATTTTCTTTGTATGAAAACAATGAAAGCCCTTCCCCCCTTGACAAGTTTTTCAGCTTTTTCAATTATCTTAATTGAAGATTGTCCCTCTCTGCAGTCTACCTGGGCATCTCCCTTCTGATCTGGTTGAGGGGGGGGGGGATACTTTGTTTGTGAATATCTCTTAAACCATAAAGGTTTCAGAGATAAGACTTATATCATTCTTCATGTTTTTTTAATGCCTACAAAATAAAATAAAGTTAAAATGAAGTATTACTATCCCTTTAAAAAAACCTAAGTCCCCAGTGAATGTATTGATATGGGGACCTAAGCCCAATATCAATACTTCCAAACTACACCCAAAATGTGTCCAATATTAATAGAATTAACCCTATGAGTGCCAGTGAGATATGCTTACCCCACTGGCACTCACAGGGTTAACCCGACTAAGTAACGAAGCAGCAGCACATAAAAAGTAACACTTACAGTCATAGATGTGTGGGTTTTGTTCATGGAATATTTATTTATGGCTCTATTTTTTACAAATGTAATTAAAAGAAGACAGAAGAGAGAAGAAAGAAGTGAAGAAAAGAGAAAAAAGCAAGAAGATAAAAGGAGAAGGACAGTAAATGACAGGTAAGTCAGGCACCGATCGTTAGCTTTTTCCTTTGAATATTCCCATTATTGACACTATTTAGCAGTGTTTTGGGAACTTAACGCACAAAACGGACCTTTGGACACAAGCCTTTTTCTGTGGTCCAACATCCGTTGTACTTTCAATTGGTTGGGCCTTTGAATACCAATTTAGGCATTTTATTCTGCCAGTCAGTAGTCAGTTTGTCTCTACCGGCTGTTTCAACACACTCCTTTAAATCGAGCCCATAAAGTGTACACAACCACTGCCACCAATGCCTCCATCACCACCACTACTCTTGCTGTTAAAAAAATAAGTTACACAGTTCAGCATCTATATTTTGACAAACCTTCCCACACTAAGTTCTTAAGGCAAAGTCAAAATTTGCAGAAAAATAATCCAAATGTATTCATGTGGAATGGTAAACTTGCCAAAATGTTGGCTGTTGACATGCTGCCGTTTTCTTTTATAGTAGACAGAGTGTGTTTGTTGTATATTCATTTGTATCACACAGCCATATTACATTGCTGCCACTCACTCCATATTTGCCTTATTAAGGGGTTAATAAATGTGTAGGGGTTTATAAAATACCCCTTCCTGTCTCATTAAAGATTTAATACTATTTTAATGTATTTTTTATTTTTATTTGTTTAATTTTAATATTTTATTGAATATTTTAATGTTTTTTTTTTTAATTCGGCCAAATAATTCGGACTATTGCTGAACTTCATCTGAGTTGAACAGGTGTAGTCCAAAATTCGGATCCTCCGAACGGGGAAAAAAATTAATTCAAAATTGAATTTTACCTAGTAGTCGTGGCACTGCAACATTTCCACAAGACTTGCCACTAGGACATATGGGTAACTAATGCATATGATCCCCGTCTAGCTACAAAGAGTGGCCCCACTGCATAAGAGATGCTTACAGCATACTTACCAATGCCATGATTCAGTTCAGTACTGCAAATCAAAACTGTACGTGTGGCCAGCGCTTGTGTATACTGTTATGGAAACCCATAGTTGCCCACAAGCAAGCAAGCTGTCAGAGTAGGTTTTTGGTATAGCTCATTATATTCATAAACGACTGTAGGAATCATTTATTTTGCATCAGTGTAGGTAAGACTTACATTTAAAAAAAAAAAATTAACTCCATATGAGTATGTAACAAAAGCAGAAGAAAACACACACAGCAGAAAAGGAGAAGGAGGGATCTGCATAGTTACAAACATCTGTGACCAATACTGTATTAACATTGATGAATGATTGACAGATAATAATGTTTTTATATCCAAGTCATGACTGGGCTTAGGCAAGGCATCATACAGCTCCATCAGTTGTGTTGTGCACTGTACAGTAAAAAAACACAGTGTAGTTGCAGAATGTCCAGCAAACGCACAAGGGGAAGGGATGGGGTGGAGCAGTGTAGGGATGTTAGAGTAAAGTAGTAGTCCAAAAACCTACTGCAGCAGTGGTTGTTGCAGCATGTGCAGTCAATGATGATGATCCCTCTACTCCAAGGGAGGATGCAGTTTTTCAAGGTCCCAGCAAAACTAGGTCCAGCACCACCAGTGCCAGTAGAACCATATAAGAAGAACACTGAAAACGACAACAAGTCACAATCAAGTGTTGATGATGCTGGCAACAGCATACTAGAGGAAGGTATAGCAGCTGAACAACCTGCTGCATCAGACAGTCAGACACCAAAACACCTGTCCTCAAAGTAGCAGTGAAGTTTGTTATAGTAAAAGTAAAAAAATTGTTTGAGACCGCCAAAAGCTTAGAGGAATATAAGGGTAGTGGGCAAGAATTGTCAGGTGATGCTGATGCTGCTGAGGATGACCTAATGATGACTGATGATGATGCAGATCTATAATATATCCCTCAAGCATCCTTCTCTTGTTCAAATTCAGATGAAGTTGAAAGTGAGAATGATGACAGGGCTATAAGGCTAGCATAAAGTCAAAGGCTGTATCTTCCACCACTTTTAAGGAGCACTGTGCCTGTCTATAAACTGTTTGAGAAAGTCATTGGAAAGTCTGACCCTGGACAAGTACAGATGTCAAAAAGCACACAGTCACCCTATCAGTCATCCTCAGTATCATTGACTCTTCAAAGTCCAAGTCCCACTCAGCCACACACACCTGTTTTGAGTACCCAGCAACAGCAACACAGGTTAACAGCCACAGGGCTAGATTTAAAGGCAACCGTTAAACCAGCCGCTAAGTGAAAAAGGCACATCGCTCGCAAATAATACAGGATTTACGGCAGATTCAATAGCTACTCTACGAGAATAGCTATCGAGCGTAGGCACACAAAAAACACGTAACACAAAAGCCGTTGTCGCTCATGTTAATGCACAACGGGCGGCCAAATCACACGATAACTGCGCTTAAAACAACATCTAACATAACGGCTGCCGTTGTCAAGCAACCATGATTGATGCCAAAACAAATTCAAACACACAGCCAATCACAAAGCCCCAATGTATCAAATAACTTCAAATACACCTATATATACCCAAAAATAACCGGCACACACTGTCTGTTATCGAGTTCTTCAGAGCTAGATATCAGGACCCAGGAGCGGAGGATAGCGATCAGAGAGAGGGAGAAAGGAGCAGTCATTGGAGGTAGAAGGAGATTTTTGAGTTTGGAGTTTGGAGAGAGGTGCACTTACTAGACACATATTACACTTTTGCACATATTACATACACACATACAAACACAAACACATACATATACATACACATAGTCCTTTTATTTTATAACACCTTACACATTTTACTTTTTATTTTGACAGTGTGAATCTGGGAGTGAAAGTGTGTGACAGAGAGTGACTGGATCGAGTGTGTCTGTGAGGGCCTGTGGGAGTGCCTGGGTGTGACTGGGTGAGTGATGGCAAGGAGAGGAGGACAGGAGAGAGGGATGGGGAGAGTAGTGGAGGAGGAGGAAGCTCAGGAGGGGATCCCTCAGCAGAGCAGGGGTGGCAGAGGGAGATCTGAAGGGCGGAGGGGGACCCGGCCCACAAGAGCAGGCACGCGCAGGACAGGGACAGAACCTGCAGTGGGACGAGGGGTAGTTCCTGGGGAGCACCCCACACAGGCAGGGTCAGACCAGGCAGGGCACTCCGGATCTGAATCCTCCCATGCCGGAGCTGATGAGGGCAGGATCATGGATCCCAGATATAGTGAGGAGGAGAACACGGCTCTTGTGGAAGCTGTCCTGGAGAGGCAGAGTGTTCTCCACCCGACGGCAAAGGTCCCTGGCCTGGCAGCACGAAGGAAGGCAGCCTGGAATCAGATCTGCAGCCGGGTGAACGCGGTGGCAACATGCAGGTGGGACGTGGAGTCTGTGAAGAAGAGATGGGGCGAATGCCGGAGGGTGGTCAAGAACAAGATGTCTGACATGGCCAAGCAAGCCCGAGGCACCGGAGGTGGCCCATCTGTGCCCATCACATTCTGCGGCTGGGAGGAGATGGTGCGGCAGAACATGTCCCCGACCATGATCGAGGGGGTCGTGGGAGGAACTGACACTGGGGATGAGAGGAGCCTCCACACTACCGGTAAGTGCAACACTACAGAACAACACACTACAGCAACCAACACCAGCTGCACACACACTCACACCTCAACACATGTCCATCACTCAGCCATACAACTGCACCAACACAGCACCATGAGGGTTAAAAAAAGGACACAACACCTGGACAAATGGCAACGTCCAACTTGGGACAAACCTACTTGGGTCAAAGTCCTACTTCAATCCTCCTGTCGCTGTGCTCATTACACACAATACACAAACCATCATGTTCAAAATGTCGACTGTCATAGATCATCACTGTTCACACACAATGTCACCCATATCCCCACCCCCAGCCTAACCCCTTGAGTGCTAGAGGGATCATCAATGCATCGATCAACAATGCATTGGCAACCCCTCTGGTACTCAAGGGGTTAACCAGACAACAAACAAGTCAATAGGACAACGATCACATGCTACACAGGGGACATTCACTAAGTGGTGACAAACAGATGGTGGACACAAAGTAACTCTCACACACCTTCACTTCACCAATACCAGTGTTAGTCCATGGAGAACATGCAACAACAAGAATCAAGTTTATAAGATCCCATTGTACAGACTCCATGGAAAACACTGGAAATGGGGAAAGGAGATCACTGGAGAAGTCACCATCATGTCCACCCCATCAGTTCAACATCACCGCTTACTGAATCACAAAAAGGGGGCATCAGGTCACACATCACAGTGTCACACAGAATAAATGCTTGTAGGTGCAACACACAGGCCTAAAACTATTCCACAGATTTCAAGCTGGAAAAAGTAGGCATTGGTGTTGTGGCTGCAATCATTTACCCAGACTTGAAATTACATATCCCATATCTGATTCCCACATGGATCCACAGGGGTGCTGATGCCATGGATGGATGGTACACCAGCCACTCTTTGCAGGATACACATGGGAAACAAATAGCAAACATCATTATACCTTGGTCACCAACAGGCCATGACTGATGGATATCTAGGATTGAGTACGGTTGCCTCACACAGAAGGATGGATGGGCTCATACACAGAGAAAAACAGGCCTCACTCAAAGATATCCCTCACTACTGGCTGGATTGTTGCCCTTAGGATTCAAATGTTACCAAATATGTTACAACACGATGTGAACACAGAGATCACGTCACTGGATGTGATTGCCTTACTGGCCAGATGTGTGCACCCATCACAAATCAACCTACATTGCTACCATCCAAATACACATACATAGTATATCACACTCTACGTAGATGGGATATACGAGGTATGTTCATATCCATCATATCAATACAATGTCATGTTGGATGGGTGCACATGTATAGCCAGTACGACAATCACACCTACTGAACTGCTCTCTGGCTTCACATCTTGGAAGGTTATTACTCTATCCATATGAAGGGTACATATCCACATACATATATGACCATTTCTACTTGTGTGTCACTGTAATGGGATAGCAATGGGTAATGTCATCAAGATGTCATATCATTGCCATCGTGAACAGATGTGTCTTGATCTAAGTCCCATCCCTCCAACACTCATGGTTATACAGATATTGCTCTGTGTGACAGGTGGAGATATCTATCATTTGACCACACGGAGGCTCTTCAGCAGAGCCAAAGTCGCAACATTTAGCGATAAATACCTCTTTGGAATGGTCCACAGAGTGTGCTTGCAAACCAGGCACACTCTGTACACCATTCCAATTAAGTATTGTTCTCTAAATGGGGCGATTTGGGCTCTGCTGAAAAGCCCTCGTGTGGACAAATAATGACTGAAATCTCCATCTGTCACATACAGCAATATCTGAACAACCATGATGATAGGAGGGATAGGACTAACAGCGAACAACATCTGTTTTCACAATGTCTACAATATGACATCAAGGTGAACTTAACCTTTGCCATCCCCCTGGAGGGATAGCCATTCCTACAAGTTGTGAAGATAAATATATGTTGTTGGATTCACCCCCCTCCCCCGAGTTAAACAATGGTATTCCTACTGTTGAAAGGTGTGTTGATTCAAAAGGTATCACAGCTCAGAAATGGATATGTCAGGGCCAATACCCCAGTGGCCTGAAATTGTACAGTGGTGCTGTTACTACACAATCATGTGGACAGCTCTGGTACAGGGACCAGATATCAACATGGGAGGGTGTTGCAACAGCCCCACTGTACTATTTCGGCCCACTGTGATATTGCACCTCAAAATGAAACCTTCACCTGTAATAACTCAAAGAACACCTTTCAGCAGTGGGAGTACCCTTGTTTACCCAGGGGGATTAACCCAAGCACATATAATTTTCTTCACCACATATCAAAGTATAACTGTCTCCACAAACATATGGCTAAGGTCACTAATCACAACATCTTATTTCTCCACACAGCTTACGGCCCTCAAGCCCAGCGGGAGACAGTGGAGGAGGCAATGTCACCCCCCAGTGAGGAGGACACAGAGGAGGGGACCAGTCGGTGGTCACCTTACCCACCATCACCATCCCCTCCAACACAGGCTGCACCACCACCTACTGCACCCCTTCAAGCTGCACCACCACAGGCTGCACCCCTTCAAGCTGCACCACCACAGGCTGCACCCCTTCAAGCTGCACCACCACAGGCTGCACCCCTTCAAGCTGAACCACCACAGGCTGCACCCCTTCAAGCTAAGCTGCACCACCACAGGCTGTGCCCCTTCAAGCAGCACCTCCACAGTACAGTGGCTGGATGCCACAGGAGGAGAGGTGGACCTATCCAGCCACCTCCACCAGCTACTACCCTCCATCAGCAGCACCACCACCGCCAGGAAGGCAATGGCTGCCAGGGACAGTGGCCACCATCCAATATGGGCCATATGCCTCCCAGTTAAACCCACCCTCCTGGATGGCTCCACAGCATGCCCCAAGGTATGATCCCAGGTGGGGTCCAAGCACCTATCAGTGGCCACCATATGACCCATGGCCACTGGACTACCCACACCTGGGCCTGATTGGTGAGCCCCAGCGCCCCGTACCCAGGGACATTTTCACACCTCCCCCAGCACACATATCATTGGGCAGCTCGGAGTCACTTGATGTGGTGGGCATGTGCCCATCATCTGCACCAGCCACTCCAACAGCTGTCACAGCAGCCACAGCACCTCCAGCAGCACCGGCAGCCACAGCACCTCCAGCAGCACCAGAGCAAACAGCACCCTCAGCAGCAGAGGAAACACCACCCTCAGCAGCAGAAGACTCAGCACCCTCAGCAGCAGAGGAAACAGCACCCTCAGCAGCAGAAGACTCAGCACCCTCAGCAGCAGAGGAAACAGTAGCACCTGTGACACCGGCCACATCCACCTCCAGCACCGGACGCCTCACAGGGATGGAGGTGGAGTGTATGGCCCTGCAGAGGAGACTACTCCGGTCGAGCAGGAGTACTGACAACAACATTACAAGGAGCAGGAGGCAATCCAGAAGGAACATTGCTCAATTGGAGAGCAGGATCCAAGGTTTGGAGTCGGAGGTGTCCAGGGGGAATACACTACTCCAGCAGCTCAGGACTGGTGTGATGGACATGTTAACACAGGTCCTTGTGGAGTTGAGGGAGCTAAACCGCAGGGAGAACCTGAGGATGGAGAAGGAGAACTTGCATTCCACTGAGGGGTCTACTGCAACCACCACCCCCTCTAGTGTTACCCCTGAAGCCACACCTAGGGGGCAGAGGATTACCAGGAGTTCAACAAGGGCATCCACCTCTGGCACCCAGGCTAAGGCCCCCCACCCAAAAAGGAAAAAAATGAAAGGCCCAACCTGTCAACTTTCCCCTCAATAAAAAAACCTTTTTTTTGTATTCCTGTCTGATCTGTTGTGTCTTCAGTTATGGATTGGGTGGCAGGGTTGTCTCCAATGCATTGCCATACAATGCAGTGAACACAACCTCTGCCTGGGTGAAATGTTAGTGGGATGCTACAACATGGGTTCACACACACACACACCGTTGTACAAATTCAACTTGTAATACATCCCTGGAGCCATATTACACCACTGTGTTATATGGCGGTGTTGTGTGTTGAATTTGAACAACAAAACATACCCCTTAGCACAACAAATTGTACAACACTGAACATTTGTCTACATTATATGTTGTGTTTAACCCTTTGAGTGCCAGAGTGGTAGACAACGCATTGTAAAGAAATGCGTTGGGGACCACTCTTGCACTCAGTGGGTTAATGGGATAACCAGACAAACAGCTCTGTGACTTAGCAGGGACATTATAAGCAGGATAGATAAATGGGACATGTATCCATTTTGACTTGGATTCACACACTCATTGTGCAACTGACTTACTGGGGAAGCCAATGTTTTTAACCTAGGATTTCAATGTGTAGCACACACATTGATATCCTGGGATGAGCATTGGGGTCTCCTGTAAGTTGAGTTGCTGTTTCCCTAAGGGTGTAACAGACTTCACCAGTGATAACACATGTCCACTTAGTCTGGTTGTTCCTTGATATAGCCCATGTACTGAGATATGTCAAAGTGGAGCAAAATCTCAGAACATGGATTATACTGAGCAATACAGATACTGTGGACAGGTATTCACTGTGGAAGTATGTCCCCTGTATCACCTCTTCATCACTCCCACAACACATTGGTGCATCACTGCCACCATCATCTGTTTGCATGGATACATCACAGAGTCCAGTCACTGGCAAACAAGTGGTGGACTCCTGTGATGTGGGTGATGCCTTTCCATGTATGGGGCATACTCTACCCTGGGTGTGGTAACACATTGACATATGTGTTCTCAAATATATCCTCCTACAGACACAGATAGAATGGTGAAGGTTCATCTTTATTGTGTCTCAAAGTACATTAGAATGTACATGTGTTTTCTGTGTGTATTGCCTATATGCATTGAACACCTGTATGAGAACACTAAATGTACTTTGAAACTAAATCGTAATACTTCAGTAACACTGCTGCCCTGCTCATGTGTTGTCCATGAGGTTTGACAACTCTGTAGCTGAACATCCTGACTGTACAGGTTAAGACACTCAAGAATTAGTGTTTTCTGTGTCTCTATGAGAATGTTCCAGTAGAGGTTTGTGTGAACCTCAGGTCAAACTTTGCATCACCAACAACATCACCATAAACAGCAAGGGGTGATCTTCATGAAGGTGTTGTCAAGACATCAATCCAGTCACATGGAAGATCTTCAGTTCAAGGATGGATCATGTTACGGATGCCTGCGGGACAAGAGGACAGGATTTGGAGCAGTAGACCTGAACTGATCATCAAGCAACAACAATTTAGTCTTTTTCATCCCCTCAGTTTTCACAGTTACAGGTGAGTGCACAAACCATTGCTTGACAATGTGTTGTGTACTCATCTGTAACCAATTCTGTGGGGAACTAAGGACATGTGTATCAGTCCTAGGGATATGTGCCCCTGACATGTATACACACATTAACAAGTGTTCTGAGAGCTCCATGGAAGTAATGACATTGTGCTGCCACTGTGAAAGTGACAGTGGCAGCCCAATGTCATTTGTTCCATGGAACTGTTAGGACACATTTGTTGATGTGTGTATTCAAGTCAGGGGCACATATGTCTGCACACTCACAGGTCTGCATGTAGTCCCTGGTAATCTGATCTACGTCTCATGACCTCTACATTGTGTGCCCATACCACTGTACATCCACCCCTGTGCTGCTCTTCTCAGCTGTAGCACAGTACAGGTCCCATATTGAGTCTGATGTCCCTTCTAATGCATATCATTAGATAATACTCTTTCACTACTGGGCTAGCATGGTTGTTCAGGCTATAATCATGGCATATCCAGTTAGTTGCTGTCAATCAAGCCGTGGAAGGTGATGAACATGGGTAATATGTTGTACCTTGTTTATCCTGGGGGTGTGCGTGATATCCTTGGGGTCTGTATGTCAACGTGGAGAGTGGAATGGAGGATGGTTGTTGAGTCCACACACACAATTTTCCACGTCCACTGCCAGTGCAGTGCTGTGTCACTGTTCCTGTGGGATGAGACAGAACAAAATGTGCAGTGTGGTTAGTGTCACAGGACTGATGGGGGACTTGTATGGATTGTTTGCATGCATGTGTTATACTCACAGGTGAAGTGTTCCGTGATGAGCCTGTCTCTGATCTGTGCCCCTCTCATGGTCTCCTCCACATGCCCGATGTCCATGGCCACTTCCTGTAGGGGGGGGTCTTGGATGTGCTCCAGCAGCCTGGTGTCCACTGCGATGTTGTGCAGTATTGCGCACGCCACAATGATGTCACACACCTTAGCCGGTGCATACTGCAGTGCTCCCCCAGAGTGGTCCAGACATCGGAATCTTGACTTGAGGAGCCCAAATGTCCGCTCAATAGCATTCCTCGTTCTGGCATGAGCCTGGTTGTAGCTTTCCTGGGCATGTGTTTGGGGATTGGCCAGAGGGGTCAGTAGCCAGGACTTGCATCCATAGCCAGCATCACCTGTGTAATGTGAGTGACATGGTGAAACAGGGAGCACATGTTGTGTGAATGATGTTTTGTGTGGTGGACGTACTAGCTGTGGGTCAGGAGCATGCTAAGCAGCGTTGTGTGTACGCCTGTGTATGTGATGTGATTTTGTATTGTGAACTCACCCAAAAGCCATCCCCCTGTAAAAGTTCCATTCTCGAAATCTCTGTGGACTGAGGAGTTTTGGAGAATGTATGAATCATGTGAGCTGCCAGGATACTTTGCACAGACATTTATTATCCTCATATGGCTGTCACACACCATCTGCACGTTGATGGAGTGAAAGTTCTTCCTGTTGATGAATATCTGTGCGTCACGTGCTGGTGCCTTAATCCGGACATGGGTGCAATCTATAGCACCCATGACCCTGGGCATGCCTCCCCTGGCGTAAAAGGCCTGCTTGACATGTATCCAGTCCATGTCGGTGGTGGGGAAATGTATATAGGTACTGGCCTTGTTTTTGAGGGCTGGCAGGACCTGGGCCAGCACCCTGGAGAATGTGGCCTGTGACATGCCAGATGCGTAACCCTCAGTGGACTGGAAGGCCCCGCTTGCCATGAAGTGTATGGCACAGAGTCGTTTCTGCAGGCCAGTTAGGGCATGGTTGTGGATGTAGATGGGATCCACCTGCTCCTTGATGACCTCATACAAGGCAATGATGCTGTCAGGCCTCAACCTGTAGCGATCAATGACCTCGTCATCAGCCATTCCAAAGAGTGTGACCCTTGGGCGGTATACCCTGGGCCTTGGTGGTCGTCTATACATCCTGTGCCCTCCAGGTGGGGATGGACTCCTGTGTGGCTGCTGAGCCAGAGCCTCCTCACTTGCAACAGGTGAAGGCTGTTCATGAGGCGTGCTTGGAGTTTGCTGATGTTCCCTAGCTCTCTCCCTTGCACGCCTTCTCCGCAGTCTTCGCAACAATATGTAACCCAACATACTGGTTGCTCTCTCTATCTGTCTCTATCTCTCTCTCTCTCTCTCTCTCTCTCTAGCTCTCTCTCTCTCTCTCTCTCCCTCCCTGAGTGGAAAACAAGCCACAAGTGAGTGTGTTGAGTTGTCCCTTTAAGTACTTGCTAGGGCGTTGTGTAGGTGTGGTGATGAGGTGAGTGCTGACCAATGGTGAGTTGTTTGTGTCCAGGTAAGTGTTAGCAGGTGTGTGTGTGTTATAAGATGTGGTGTGTTGTGCTTGTTCTGTGTGTGCCATTTGCGGGCGTGCAGTTGTGGGGTGCAGGTCGCGTGTTGATGTTGCCCAGGTGAGCTTGTATTTGCAGGGTCCACTTTGTGTGATGACCCCCATTGTTCCGTGCCATGTTGTGTTGTTGTTTTTTTGTGTGTCATTGTTCCTGTGGTGTTGCTTGTTTTTGTGTGTGTAGTGATTTGTGTTGTGTGTGCATGTCTGTCGAGTGGCCATATCTTTGGCACGTGCTCAGGGGATTTGGGTTTGGCCCATCCTTTATCAAATAGATACATTTTATATAGCAATCCCAGGGCTTCTGTGGTGACAGGCAGACTGTGTTCACAGTCCTTCTCCTTGCATCGTGGCACCAGGCTGGGCTGCCCACTCTCGCCCGGCCTGTTTGCCTTGGCCTTGGAACCCCTGGCTGTTCTCATTCGTGCAAATCCATTGATTAGGGGACTCAGGGTAGAAGGCAGAGAGGAAAAGCTTGCACTATACGCTGATGATAGCCTGCTTTTTTTGGATGATGATGGGAACTCCTTGGAGACCACATTAAAATTGGTGGACGATTTTGGTACATACTCTACATTTCAAATAAATTGGACTAAGTCCTCTTTGCTTCCGATTGATAGTAAGTCGTGGGAATCTTGTCCGACTAACATCCTGCTTTCATATGTGGATGATGTACATACTTGGGGATTAGGGTGGCAGCAATGACAGACTCCTTTTTGGAGATGAATTTGATACCCAACATTCAATACTTTAACGACAAAACAATTGCATGGCTTCACCTACCCTTAAATGTTATTGGTAGATCGAATCTTATTAAAATGATTTTTTTGCCTACATTTTTGTATGTTTTTGAAAACACGCCGGTCCCTATTCCTAAAAAATATTTCCAACAAATAGACAAAATTATCTCGCATTTCATATGGCGGAGGGTTGGGCTAGACTTAGGCTGACTACCCTCATGAGACTTAAACGTGAGGGGGGGAATTGCTTTGCCCAATTTCTATAGGTACTACTTGGCGGCGCAGTGTCGATATGTGTTGGATTTTGTTTCTCCCCAACCTCTCTATCAGACTACTCAGATAGATACATTATTGTTGCAGCCTGCCTATATGCTGCCCCAGTTCTTGCATGGAGGCCCCGCAGTTTTTAAAACTCAGACTCCGCTGGAAACAACGCTATACGTGGTGTGGGTGGAGCTGAAAGGGCTGTTGGGATACACCGCAATGGACCCGGATACTCCCTTATGGGGTGCCGCGGGGTTACGTCATTTACTTGACATCGACTTTGGCCCCTTGTGGGCTAGATTTGGGATTACTAACCTTGGACAGTTATACCAAGATAGTCAGCTGAAATCCTTTGCACAATTGCATGACGAGTACCATATACCGCATAATCTCTTTTACTCATATTTATGTATTAGGTATGCTGTTTGTGCTCAGTGGGGTGAATGAGCCCCGATATTTCTACGTTCCCGCTTATTGCCAGATTGATGCTTCTTGAGCCTTCGAGACCTTTTTCTTTCATTTACCAGTGGCTGGAATCTCATGTGGGGTGTCAGGAGTTCCCTTCATGGAACAAATGGGAAATGGACGTGGGTCCATTAGAGAATTGGGAATGGGATTTGGCTAAGGCGGGACCAGCACTGGTGGCAATGTCGACTAGACACCAAATGATACAGTTGAATATTCTACATCGAATTTACTATACGCCGATCAGACTGTATCGAATGGGGAATTCTGGTATTGACTGTTGTCTCCGGTGTGATAATGTTCAGGGCACATACTTGCATATGATCTGGGAGTGTCCTGGAGTTGGGAGGTTTTGGAAAGAAATAATGCATATTGTGGTCCTGGTGCTGGGGAGACCTGTTCCTGTGACTCCAAAAATGTGTTTATTGTCTATTTTCCCCAATGAGATTGAGGATGCAACTGACAGATCTCTACTGAGTGAGCTCTTGGTGATGGCGAGAAAGGTGGTGGCCTTGAATTGGATGTCAAACAGAGTTCCCAATTGCAGGGCGTGGATAAATCTAGTTTTACAGTGCATTCCATACTATAGATTGGTTTATTTACACTGGGGTAATCCGAATAAGTTTGACAAGATCTGGGGAAGATGGCAGAACTGGTGGACGCATACAGCGGATAATAATATGGCGCGTGATGATGTGCAACTTGATGGTGATGGTTGATTGTGGTCACACCTGCTTGTTGGATGGCTGTGATGCATGATCGATGCATGACGTTGTGTATGAACCCTGTCCATATAGAGATCTTGTGGTATTGCTGGCTGGTGGGCGGGTGGGGGGGTGTGCTGAGGGTTCAGGAGAGAGAGGAATTGGAATTGGGGTAGGGGAGTATAGCAAACTTTAAGTTAGGTTAGATTCTGGGAGTTTTGGTTATTGAAGGTTGAAATAACAATAAAAACCTCAGGCTGGCTCTGTACTCCCTACTGATATGCATATGTTCTTTTCATTGTATGTCTACATATTTTGGCTGTATTTGAATGAATTTACATGTATTTTTCTGTATGTGAGATGTGTATGGAGCGATCTGATAATAAAATATATTTAAAAAAAAAAAAAAAATCCCCAAAATCCATTGGGTTGATTTACGGGAATTGGACAGCATTGGTTCAGTAGTGCTCACTTCCTCCTCCTCCTCAGACTCAGTGGACACATAAGGATCCTTCCAGTTCCTCCTTTTAATATTTACAACCTGCTTATAGTGATAGCAGCCACTATGAGTCTCTCCTGCCTCAATTTTGCCTCAAGATTGCAGCAGAATAACACAGCATGTCTACATCACTCTGTAGCGGCTTCTATTGTGTTTGAATTCTGCAAATATGTCACGTTTTTATAGTGAAAAGGCGAAAACCATGTAAGCCAATTGGCAGAAACTTTCTAGCCATTGAAAAAATGGCAAAGAATTTATGCATATTTTCCCATGAAAAGAAGACAAAAACGTGCTTTATTCTGAATTTCTCACGGGAACACGGTGAGAGATTTCACCCACCCCTAGTGATATGATTACATTTACAAATATATTCAAGGTCAATACAAAGAACTATCCAATTTATTATTTATATAAATAGTTGAGCTTAGAATGAGAGATCATTCATTAAGATTAGAGGAAAGTTGCTTTCGACTAAAACAAAAGCAGATTGTTTTTTTTACAATAAGGGGCAGTAAAGCTGTGGAATTCTTTGCCTCCAGATGTTGTGCTTTATCACGGTGCCTGTGATTCGTGCTGCTCTCTGTCTGTCACTTGCTGAGTATACGTGATTGGCTGTCTGTCTTTAGCCCTCTTCATACAGCCTTTTTAAACCCAGGGTGAGCACTTCCAGGTTGCCCTTTCGTGGTGTTTCTGACTCCACTCTGCCTGACCTGCTTGTCAGATCTCTGGGCCTGTTCCAGTGTTCCTGTATGCTACGTTCCGGTGTTCCAGTGTTCCAGTGTTCCTGTACGTTAATGTTCCGGTGTTCCAGAGTTCCAGCGTTCCTGTGTGCCTGTATTCCGGGGTTCCTGTGCTCCAGCACCGTGCGGGTTAACTAGTACGAGTTTCTGAGTCTCGTGCTCCAGCTGTCGCTTCGGCGACATTGTTCTCCTCGCTATTTGCATACACATTGATTGTTCCAGCGTGCTGACGCTGGTTTACTCCACTAAACCTGGTTGCGATATACATTGTTGGTCCCAGCGTGCGGACGCTAGTTTACTCCACTAAACCTGGTTGCTATATACATTGTTGGTCCCAGCGTGCGGACGCTGGTTTACTTCACTAAACCTGGTTGCTATATACATTGTTGGTCCCAGCGTGCGGACGCTGGTTTACTCCACTAGACTGGTTGCGAGATACATTGTTGGTTCCAGCGTGCGGACGCTGGTTTGCTCCACTACCTGGTTGCAATACACATTGATGGTTCCAGCGTGCGGACGCTGGTTTACTCCACTAAACCTGGTTGCGATATACATTGTTGGTCCCAGCGTGCTTACGCTGGTTTACTCCACTAAACCTGGTTGCTATATACATTGTTGGTCCCAGCGTGCGGACGCTGGTTTACTTCACTAAACCTGGTTGCTATATACATTGTTGGTCCCAGCGTGCGGACGCTGGTTTACTCCACTAGACTGGTTGCGAGATACATTGTTGGTTCCAGCGTGCGGACGCTGGTTTGCTCCACTACCTGGTTGCAATACACATTGATGGTTCCAGCGTGCGGACGCTGGTTTACTCCACTAAACCTGGTTGCGATATACATTGTTGGTCCCAGCGTGCGGACGCTGGTTTGCTCCATTAAACCTGGTTGCGATATACATCATTGGTCCCAGCGTGCGGACGCTGGTTTACTCCATTAAACTGGTTGCAATTTACACTGTTGGTTCCAGCGTACGGTCGCTGGTTTGCTCCATTAAACCTGGTTGTGCTATTTACCATTAGTCCCAACGTGCGGACATTGGTTTGCTCCTGTACATCCAGTACTGTGGTCAGTCGCTGTCCACTTCCTTGCAGTTGTCTGATTATCCTTGACAATAGACTTCTGCTGATTAGACCTCTTTACTTCTGCTCTCTGCTGTCTTAGTCACTTGACAGCTGGTCTACTTGCTCAGGCTGCCCTGCCCGGTATTGGTGAGGCCGGTAGAACCTTGACGACACCATCCTGTAGGTTGCCTCACCCGGTATTGGCAGGACCTGTAGAGCCTACTACAGTACTCCTTTGGGCTGCCCTGCCGGGTATTGGTAAGGCCGGTAGAACCTTGTATATCACCATCTTTAAGGTTGCCTTACCCGATATTGGTAGGGCCGGTAGAGCCTACATTTTGCATGCCATTGGGCTGCCTTGCCCGGTATTGGTAAGGCCAGTAGAACCGGTATACGTCATCTCACGGTTGCCTTACCCGGTATAGGCAAGGCCGGTAGAGCATGTCATTAAACTGTCACTTGGGTTGCATTGCCCGGTATTTAGGCAAGGCCGGTAGTACCTATTGTATGTTCTATTACTGTTGGTAGAACCTATTATATATTCTATTACTGTTGTATTGTTATGTATGTTTAACCTACGGGGACTGCCTTTAACTTTTAATAAAGTTAAGTCATTTTTCCAAACCTTAAGTCTGAGAGTCTTCAAAAACTGTGACATGCTTACAGATGCTGTAACTCATTTCATAAAAGCAATGGATACCTATCTAGCACAGAACAATACTGAGAACTATGACAGATGGCTTCATTGCATATAAGTTGTAGATCCAGGAAACCATCTGACTGCCATTTGAAGTCAGGAAGGAATTTTTTTTTACCCACTTGGGGCTTAATTGGAAATGGTTTCAGTGTTTGTATTTTTTTTCCTTCCTCTGGATCAACAGGGTGTTTTGGCATGAACTGGACTTGATGGATGGGTGTCTTTTTTGGCCTTGTCAACTTTGTTACTATGTTAAAATACCACATTGTATCTGAAGGTTAGTTTTTCAAAAACAATTTATAATACAAATTAATGGGTAGAACAACATACAAACAGTTTTGGTTCTCTTTAAAATGAAAAGTATTTCTTAGGGTACTTGGTCAAGTTTAACATCAATTTAGCCAAGAAGCATTGACTGCATTGGTGTAGGATTGTATTGATTTGTTTGTAGCTGTACTTGAATGTGAGCCAATTCACCCATAAGGAACCACAAAAAGAAAGCCCCTGCAACTTTTTAAACTGGCAGGTTCATCTTGAGACTAAACCAAAAGAGAAGTACTTGTTATGTGTGACGGTTTTCAATGATCAGTGTCTGGTGAGAAGTTATATTAAAAAAAATGCCTATTACTAGGTAAATTACGGAAAAATGTGGATGTTGATTGCCTTTATGCAATATATGTCTGCAAGGACAAATGAGAGCTTTTTGAGTAAGGTAGAGTTGAATCTACAGTATTTAGAAAGCTACCAACTTCTATTAATTTACTCCATGAAATCAGACATTATAAGGACTGAAGGTGAGTCCTAACATGGAGTTATTTTTAAATGTGGTAAATGTTTTTAAAATATGCCCAATGCATTATGTACAAGAAATCTCAGCTCATAAGAAATGCTTTGTCAGGGGTGTTTTTAATCTAGATAGGATGATTGTGTGAAGTTAGGTACTCGACTTATATTGGGGGACCTTGACTTGGCAGGCGGGCTTAAACATACTTTGGCCAAACTATGCAACAGAGACCCCAGATTTATTAAAGTGGTATACAATATGCTTTACACAGGGTTCACACTTGGATAGCTTATATGGAGGAGTGCAGATTTGGTTTGGTTTTGGGTTTCTGTTTAGGCTTCGGCCTAATCTTGATGAGCTTGGAGAACTCACTTATTTCTTGCTGCTATCTGTATTTATTCACTTAGGTTCTCTGTATCTATAGATTAATTGTATAAATTAATGTGAATTAGCTCTGTGAATTTTGTTTCTTCTGTCTTTGCAAATTCTATTTGTAGCTGTTGTAAAGTTTGAAGTTATTATTATTATTCTTTATATATATAGCACCATCTAATTTCTCAGCTCTTTACAAGTTCTTACCCATTGTAAAGCTGGACTATTATAAGAATGTCATACACAGTCCAAAGATTATCTTTTGCTGTGTAATTTCCAGTAGTTTGCGTACACGACCAAATCTTACAAACTACCTGAGTAGCAGTTGTGGGTGAAGTGCATGCCGTTCATGGGAGCCCTAAATCGGATTCTCAAAAAAAAAAAATGGTCCGTGGTCCTTAAGTGCCGGCTGCATGCGCGATTAGCAGGTCCTTAACAGGTTAATATGAATTCAGATTATATCACACTACTATTACATGACCAAGGAAACAATAATAACTACATAGTAATTCTAAAAACTCAAAGACATTTTGTAACCTTGTAGGAACAAAAGAAACAGTAAGAAAATTGAGAATACAAGAATAATATAAACTTTATGTTGCATTAGAATACTTAACTGGTGTTTCACCAATCAGTTATTAGTTATGAGACACAATGACAACCTGGTAAAATAAATGATCACACCTTTTCATGTAGGTTTGGTAACTGAAGAAATGTGATTAATTTTACAAGCAAAGAAAATAAAATGTGTTATATACTCTCAAACATTGGTATAAAACATTTTGTGATGAAAGAGAAACCAATTATTAATTTAAGGTACTCAAACTGAAGACCCACATAAGGATATAACATTTATTTTATGGCAATTATTCTTTGTGGATATTTCTAGTACAAAATGTATATTCATATCAATTATATTCTATGCAGAATAATATATTTTGATGTTAAATAACATTTGCTATGGGAAATAATATAAGGTTGAGTAGGGATCTTTTCCTATATTAAATTGTTTAGCATTGTTATAGTAATACTCAGCAACTTCTTGAATTAAACCAACTATGCCAGAAATGGTTTTCCCAATAGCCTGAGCCATTAAAGTTAATGTAGACCTGGTATCACCTGAATACAAGTTCAGATCATGCCAAATACAAAACAGAGATGAGATCAACATACAATTATTTGGAATTATGCATAAAGTAACATGTAGAATTACACATGACAATGAGATGTGAGCTGTGATGTCAAACATATTTCAAGTATGAAAGATGACTCTTGCCATAAGAATAGACCCTAAAGTACAGGTAATTAACATTAGTAGATGAGGAGGCAATGAGGGACTGTAATGCAGTCAGCCATAGGGAGGGGGAGAGGACTGCCTACTCAGGTCCCGAAAGCCCAGCAGAGCTAAGCAAAAGCAGGTGATGGAATCCATTCAGAATATAAGTAGAACCCTGTAAATCTAGGGCGGTTTACACACTCAGGAAGGGCCCCCTTTCCCCAAGGCTAAAAAGAACCTGTGTAAGTAATAGTAGAATTATGTGGATGGTATTTGAGGCCTAAACTTCAACCAAAGAGACCAGCTAGATAAATTTGTAGGAAGGGAGTCAGAGGTAATCACGTGCAGCCTCTCCAAATCTGTGTAGTAATCCACTTTCAGGAGCCAAGATGTCAAGGATGACATTCTGCCTTAGTCCAGTAAAGATCCACAGACTGTTACGGAGATGAGGTGCTAGTGGAAATTGAGAGGACTCAACGTAAAAAAAAAATAAGAGGATCTACTGGTAAAGATATAAGGAAGGCTTGATTGATCTTAGATAAGCTGTCCTAACAGTTTTACTCCTTTTATATGTATTTCCCTCTTCACTTTGTTTTGTTGAAACCCTTCATGTATTTGATGTTTCTATATATCCCCTCTATCTCTTCTCTCATCCAAGCTATACATGTTCAGATCCTTTAGTCTATCCTGATATTTATTTTCCTGTAAAACATTCACCATTTTAGCAGCCTTCTCTGAAATCTATTTAGAGTATCTTTATCCTTCTGAAGATGGGGTCTCCAGTATTGTACACAATAGTCTAGGTGATGTCTAACCAGAGACGTGTAGAGAGGCATGACCACTTCCTTTTCTTCTGTTACTAATGCCCCTAGCTATACAACCCAGTACCATGCTTGCATTTTCCACTGCCTAGGTTTAAATCATCAGAAAGAATTACTCCCAAATCACTTTCCTCTGTTGTCTCTAACAGCAGAGTACCCTTAATACTATATTCTGCCTCTGGATTTTACATCCCACTCCCAAGTGTATAATTTTACATTTATCAGCATTCAACTGCAGCTGCCACACTCTTGTTGATTCTTCTAATTTACCTAAATCATTTTTCATTTGGCTTATTCCTCAAGAATGTCTACCTTGTTGTAGATCATTGTATCATCTGCTAAAAGGCATACCTTACCTTTAAGGCATTTTGCAATATCACTAATAAAAATATTAAAGGGATAGTAATGGTTAATTTTAAGTTGATTTAATATTGTAGACATTAAAAAAAGATTAACATCAATGTAAATCCTATGTCTCAAACCTTTATGGTTTGAGAGCTATAACTTGCTAAAGTTACCTTATCCTGGCTGTTTTACTCAAGTGTGCCATCTAGCTGACCGCTGCAGAGTCCAATCATTTGACCAGACAGAGGCTCTTCATCAGAGCTGAAATCACGCTATTTAGAAAAAAAATACTTCATTGGAATGGTCTACAAAGTGTGCTTGCTAGCCAGGCTAGCCAGGCACTCTAAATTCTAAATTAAGTATTTATTTTTAGTTATCATTACATTGGCACCGCTGAAGAGCCACATCTGGTCAAGAGACCAGAATCTGCTTCTGACAGCTTTACAGCTCATCAAGCAGAAAGGGGAGGGACCAGAGAACTTCATTTTCCTATATCTCTCAAACCATAACAGTTTGAGAGATATGAATAAGTGCAAGTACTCTCTTTTAATTGTATATACCATATAGTTAATACTTTTTTTTTTGAGATTACTATCCCTTTAAAAAGAATGGGCCCCAGTATAGATCCCTGAGGTACCCCCATAGTAAGAATGGGCAAAATGTCCTGTGGTGTTCCTGCAAAAATATCCATGAAAACCACATGACTCTCTGCTTTCTTGCAGAAAAATCCATTTTAAATAAAGCAATTAAAATCTTCACTGTTTTTGCCCATTGGCAACAATTCTTTGCTTTTTTTAATGGCTAGAAAATGTCCACCCCTTCATTAATGGATTTTTCACATTTTCACTGTAAAAACGGGCCATTTTCCAGGAAGTGCAACACAATAGAAGCAGCTACAGAGTGAGAAAAAGGTGGTAGGCTGTTGTGCTGTGAATTAATAGCAAAACTGAGGCAGGAGAGGCTCATAGTGACTGCTAGCACTATAAACAATAAAAGGAGGACCTAGAAGGACCGTTATGTGTCCAGTGAATCTGAGTAGGAGGAAGTGACCAGCACCACCAACATGAAAGGGTCTGAATGCCTGTCACAGCTTACCTCACGGCCGGCAGCATGGCTGGCCGTGGTCCTGCTGCCCCGCAGCTCAGCTGCTCTAGCCACCTCGCTGCTCAGCTGTGTCCTGTGTTCTTGTGGCTTGGCCATTTCCGGTTTCTAGTGGCCCTGGCCGCATCCTCTTCCTGCAGTGGCTCTAGCCGCATTGCCAGGCAGTTCTCTACGGGCGCACGTCTTGAAGGAGGGATGTGCACACCGTATATATTTTTATTGGCCACTTTCTGATGCCCCTCCTTCCTCCTGGCTAGGACTATATTAACTGCCTGAACACAGGGCTTAGTCACCCTTACGTTGGTGTTCCTTGCAGTTCATTACTTGTGTCTCTTGCTTTCCGTGACCTAGGCTTGCATGACCATCCAGTCTGGTGCTGACCTGTGGCTCTATCTGATTACACTCTCTGTGTTGTCCTTTGTAGTGGACACCCAATCTGGTCTAGATCTGTGGCTCTGGCTGACTACCCGATCCATGTATGACCTAGATTTGTCTGACCATCCAATCTGGTGCTGACCTGTGGCTCTGTCCAACCTTCCTCGATGCGTTGCCTCCTTCCTGCAGGACATCCATCTGGTGCGGACCTGTGGCTCTGGTAGACTATCATCTATACTGACTGCAGGTGTAAGTCAAGTATCCACTTCCAGCTACACTGACTGCAGGCTTGAGTCAGGTATCTGCTTCCAGCTACACTGACTGCAGGAGTGAGTCAGGTATCCGCTTTCCAGCTACACTGACTGCAGGCATGAGTCAGATATCCACTTCCAGCTATACCGACTGCAGGCGTGAGTCAGGTATCTCCCTTGATTGTTCCTGGTTGGAGTTATCCTGTTTGTGTTTCAGCGAAGACTACCAGTGGCTTAGGCCTAGTCTCTAGCAGTGAGTTTTGAATAAAGGTGGTTTTACTATATACCGTACTGACTCTGGATTCATTCTTGGGTTCCGTGACAATGCCCTTGTTCCCCCTGCCCAATGGTGGCCAGTCCCCCTACATTATACCTAGGGATCTTGTGGAAATTTTTGTCAAGGACAGAGGATGAAGAGGGTAATAGAGTGAGCAGTCCAGGTCAGATACCTGTGCCTGCTGCCCCTGCTGCCAGTGCAGCACCAGTGATCATGAGTAAGCATTATCAATGTAAAATGAGTGGATCAATCTGAGATGCTTTTCTGCACACCTGACTGCTTGTACCCATAGCTTTCATTTCTCTCAATTTATCACAAGTGTTGACTGAGATTACTGTACAGGTATGCTTATCAGTATCAATAATGGTTGTTGGTTTTATTTATGGATCAATGTGAATTCATTCCAGTGGTAGTGCGTGATTTCCATGCCATTGTTCTTATTTAATAGAGCTTGAAGGGAGGCTATCTCACAGCACCCACTATTCAAATGGTCCTTTCTACTCTTCCTGGAATTCCCATATATGAGTGACAAGTTTGGCTCACAAGCTGAAATATTAAAATACTGAATTGATCTATGTAAGGTCTTGTAAAGATTAAAGTAAGAGCTGCTAAATTCACATTCTCTCTACATAGTGCAGCACCTGCTGCCAGTGCTGCACCTTCTGCCAGTTCTGAAGCTGCTGCCAGTGTGTCTTGTATTTCTTGGGGCGGGGAGGAGATGATGTCAAGTGTGACAGCATGGGACCCTAAGTCACAATTGCCATTCCAAAGCACTCCTGCCACTAGTACTACTAATAAGGTGCAGCAGCTTATACAGAGTGTTAGGAGTGAAGGAGGGGGTGATCATCAGATTACTAGTGAGGAGGAAGATTTAAGGACTAAAACTGATGTGGGTGCTATTAGTTATAACAGTGATGGTGAAGCAGCTGGTAGGACTAGTGTTAGGGGAGTGGTATAGGAAGTAATGCAGAGCATCCATACTAGTGTTCAAGGGAGCCCACACCATTCCCCTGACACTGGGATTCCCATTCTCACCCCACCACATTGTTCAAGTGGAACATGATTATGAAGAAGACAGACCTGTTGCCTAGCAGCAATAATATCACCACCACCAGGAGGACAGAGCAGTTGCCTGTGCCTGCAGCTAGTGCCCAAACAAGCCCTGAGGAAAACAATTCTTTGCTGGCCTAGTGCGACTGGCCATTGTCAAATGCCCTGATGTAGATGCTGAATTTGTCACCAGCTTAGCATATTCTGTGGGATGGAATCTCCTCAGATGTCGTTTGATGCCCTGCTTGCAATTCTCCTCCACCACACTGCCACGTGTGCTCAGTGCACCACACAGTGTGCAATGGTTGGACATGAAATGCCACATTCTGACATCTGAAGAATGACTATCACTTAGTGAGGGAGGTACCGATAAACAGAAGATGTAGTTACCCTAGAAGAAGGTGGTGATTGCAAGCTAGTTGTTTTGCTCATCATCAAACTTTCAGCCTCTGGCTGAGTTTCTCTATTCTCTTTGATCTCCTATCACTTACTGTTGCCTTTTGGAAGAGTCACAGGATACAGCAACAGTGATGCCCAATTTCTGTGGTGGGTGTTTGGCTTTAAAATGTTTTACATAAATGTCATGGTATGTGTTTCATGTGTGTTATCAGGGCAGTTGTGCCAAGGTGTGTTCCCTCCTTTCCTCTTCTTACTGATTTGTCACAAATTGTGCACAGTGCCATTGGTGATGACTGCACTATGCCTGCCTCAAGAGGGGATAGGGTACAGGTGGAGAAGAATGGCCTCTTTCTTCTTCTCTTCCACATTCCTCCTCACTGTCTGTGACAGCAGATGATGTTGCTGTTGTTGCTTCTACTGCCTAAGAATCAGCACTGCAACTATGACCAGGAGTATTGCTGCTGCTGCTGTTCGCAAGTGGAACCTGTGCTAATCCGGCATCACTTGTTGACCCTATTCCCACTGTGTTCATAGTGGTCTGTGGTACATTAGCCTGGTGGTGGTGATGCCCATTCTCATCCCTGTCTCCCATTCCTTGTCAGTTTGGGCTACAACGGCCATCAATGTCTCCTCCACTCCAGCTTCTCCACCATCATCACCACCAGTACCTCCCTGCTTCTGCTGCTCTATTACCAACATCTCACTGGTTGGAGGAGGTGATGAGAAAAGTGAGAGAGGATTCCCTAATGTCATACTTGCCATTTCTTGTAGACCTGAAGAAGGCAGCACAAGCAGCAGGCCCAGGCAGCTGATCTGTGCTCCTGGTGGTGGTGGTATTATTGCTGCTAGGCAACAATTCTGCCTTCTTCAGGATCATGTTACACTTGAACAATGCAGTGGGGGGAAGGGGAATCCTAGAGTCAGGGGAATGGTGTGGGCTCCCTTGACTGCTAATCTGGATGCTCTGCACTGCTTCCCCTACCACTCTCCTAATGCTTGTCCCACCAGCTGCTTCACCATCACTATTACTACAACTAACACCAACCACATCAGTTTCAGTCCCTGAGTCTTCCTCCTCATCACAGTCACTAGTAATATGATGATCACCCCCTCCTTCACTTCTAACACTAAAAAGCTGCTAGATCTTCTTAGTATTAGTAGTACGAGTAGTGGACTGCTTGGAGATGGCAAATGTGGCTTAGGGTCCCCTGCTGTCACACTTGGTATCATCTACTCACCCCCCGAGAATTAGAAGACACACTGGAAGCAGACACAGCACTGGTGGCAGCAGGGGCAGCACTGGCAGCAGGTGTAGCACTGGAAGCAGACATAGGCAGATGACCTGTCCTGATCTCATTACTACCCTCTTCTTCCTCCTATGAGATTAATTTCCACAAGAGCCCTAGGGCTGATTTTGGGGGACTGACCAGCATTGGGTCTGTAGTGTTTATTTCCTCCTCACACTCACTAGACACAAAGGTCATTACAGCTACTCCTTTTATTGTTTGTAAACCTGCTGATTGTGATAGCAGCCACTATGAGCCTCTTCTGCCTCAATTTTGCTATAAATATCACAGCACAACAGCACAATACCTCTTACTCTGTAGCTGCTTGTATTGTGTTTTCCTTCCTGGAAAATGGCACTTTTTTTATAGCGAGAAGGAAAAACCACGTTAATAAAGGAGCAAAAACTTTGTAGCCAGTGAAACAAAAGCAAAAAATTTTTGTCAATGGGTGAAAATGGGGAAGATTTTAATCCCTGTATCTAAAGTATATTTTCCCTCGAAAATGTGGACAACCATGTGGTTTTCGCTGATTTTTTGGCGGAACACAACGGGACCTTTTGCCCCCCCCCTACTTCTGAGTTGCAAGGGCAGCAGGATGCTGAGGAGCAGGCTCGTGTGCCACATACCATCGTGCACACAGTGAGAATGGGATCAACAAGTGATACTGGACTAAGACAGGTTTTACTTGACAGCAGCAATACTAATGGTCCTAGTTGCAGTGCTGATTCTGATGCAGTAGCAGCAACAGCAGCAAAATCATCCTCTGCTCCAGCCAGTGAAGGGGAATTTAGAGGAGAAGAAGAAAGAGGCCATTCTTCTCCATCCTTCCCCTATCCCCTGAAGTCCTGGATGTGCGATTATTTTTCTGTTTTCCTCAACAACGGCAATGTGCACAGTTTGTGAAAAGGGGAAATGAGGGAATGCGCCTTGGCACAACCTTCCTAATAACACACATGAAACACAGACACCATGACATTTATGTAAAACATGTTAAAGCCAAACACCCAACACAGAAATCAGGCACCACTGTTGCTGTACCACCTGACTATACCCCAAAGGCAACAAGATGTGAGGCGGACATCAAAGAGAAGGAAGAATAGAGAAACCCAGCTAGAGGATGAAAGTTTTCTGAAGAGCGAATACCTAGCTTACCATCACCTTCTTGCTTTAGGATAACTACATCTTCTGCCAATCCAACTCATTCATCATTACCTCCCCCACCAAGTGATAGCCATTTTGTAGATGTCATGATGTGGAAGTTCATGTCCACCCATTGTACACTGTGCAACCAGGGCATAAAACGGCAGGAGATTCCTTCCTGCAGAATATGTAAGCTGGTGGCCGAGAGGGTTCATAATTATTATTAAACTTTCTGCAAGTTGTCATGAGTCCTTAGAGTGAACAAAGAGCATAGTGATAGAAGCAGTACTTGGTTTTATGATGGATGTCACCTTGGGGACCCTAAGTGTAATGGTGTTTGGAGAGAGTTGTGCCAGGTGTTTGATGTGAGTGCAGATGTACCCATCGTTCCCAGTCCTTCCCTTATTTATCACACACTGTGCACATTGCATTTGCTGATGTGAGAGGCACAGTTCCTGCTCTCAAGTGAAACTTTTCTATTCTAGTAACAACACACCCATGATTTTGTAGGAAGGGCGGATGGAGAAGCATTATCGGCCAACTTCTTCTTTTCTCCACATATGCCTGAAATGATGGGGGCTAATTGTGGTGCTGCTACTGCCTCAGGCACATCACTGAATTTAGCAGTGGTAAGTGGGTCCATAATCATCCATTTCGGTGCTGTTAAAACCATTACCTTTGATCTGCCTAATCATCCTGCTATTTACTCAGCAGCAGCAAGAACATCATTTTTAAGTTCCACAATTACATCAGGCCATTTGACAATGGCCATTGAGTACTGTCCAACACAACATGACCTGCTGGAAATAGGCTTATTCTTTAAAAAAAAAAAAAAAAAAAAAACAGAGGCTTACAAAATATAAACAATTTTTCTGGGCTTGTTTCTAACAAGCCTAAGTCCTACAAATCAATGTTTCCTTAGGGCTTGTGCCATACAAGTCTAGGTTCTACAAATCAATGTTTCCTCAAGGCTTGGGCATAACACAAGTCAAATTTCCTACAACTAATCAATGTTTCCTTAGGGCTTGTGTCATTAGTTATAAGTCTAAGTCCTACAAATTAATGTTTCCTCAGGGATAGGGCCTACATATCTTCCTCTACAAAATGCTCTATACTGTCAAGTATCAGTTTATCCCAGTTGCAGCTTACGTCAGGGGTTCCCTGTCTCTGTCACGTTGTGTACCAATTTCTTATTTTATTTGTAATTGTATTTTTTTTATTAAAAACCCCTAATACCAGTCAACCCCCCCAAAACAAATTCCTTGTTCTACTGATTTTTTTTCCCCCAGACTCTGCCCACCAGCACAGTCAACCTTCTCAGACCCCTTTATACCATGACATTAAATGTTTTTTTTTTAATTTTATTTAGTTTTTATTTTCTATTAACTGTCCCCCCAATCCCATTAAACAGCCCCCCCAACAAACATTCCCTGTTCAACTGATTCTTTCCCCACATTCCACCAACACAATCACTCTCACTCCCCTTTTATACTTCGACTTTGGGAAATAAAATAACATTTGCTATGTGTTGTATGTAAATTCAGTGTTCTCATTGATTTCAATAGAATGAGCTAGGCGAAAAAAGTGAAAAAATTGCATTTTCGCTGGAAATTATTGGCCAAGCAGGAAGTACCATTATTAGTTGATTTTGGTTTGAGGCTCATCCATACTCATTAGTGACACAAACTTCATCTGAATATTCTCCATTGGCTACAACCCTTTTTCTCCTGTCATTTAGCCATTGACTTATCCATTTAACTATTTTTAGATCCAGACCCAAACACAGCAATGTATTAATGAGTCTTCTATGTGGGACAGTGTCAAATGCCTTACTAAAAACTTGATAAGCTATATCTACTGTTCCTATGAGGTTAGTTTGACAAGATCTCCCTGCTGTAAACCCTGGCTGTTTGGGATCTTGCAAGCCATTTAAAGCCATTTAACATGACTAAAATACATAACAAATTCTAACTGGCTACACACAATAATATGTTGAGCTGAAAATATCTTAAATATGGTTTAAGTTCTTTCCCACTGTTACATTTAAGCACTGGATACCTCTCTTAGTCCCACTCCAAGTAAAAAGAAACTTTCAGTCAGGCACTGCCATCTCAACCCCTGCCCTGCAGTAATCTCACATGGATAATAGAGGGTCTAGGGAGAGGGAGCTGAAGAGCTATGGAAGGTAGTGGGAGGAGATTTGAAGTAGAGAGAATGTCCTGCAGAACTGTGAAATACAGCTTGCACCACAGAAAAGAAAAATGGTGATGGCAATGGGAAATTTTAAAAGCCAATCTATATATATATATATACAAGGCCAGATGTATGTTTGTCCGATGCAGTCATGCACATTAGAGACTGCCCGGACGCAGTCATGCACAGTTGAGACTGCCCGAACGCAAGCCAGTTGTATGTTTGTCCAATGCAGTCATGCGCAGTAGACTCTGCCCAAATGCACAGAATGCTGGCCTGTGTACACGGGCTTTTACACTAGTATCTCATAAAAAACTAACAACCTATAGACAATTTAAATAGTTAGATCGAATGACATAAAGCATCTTCAGGGTGAAAGTTCCACTTTAAAATTTAATAAAAGACTTTTCAATGTTAGAAAATAGTAAAAAAATATATATTTTTGAAGCAAGTGTTTTAAAGTACCTAAGACTGATATCACTGGAGGATTTAAAAAGGGCCTGGATACTTATTTAAAAGAGCATAACATAGAGGGCTATGTACGTTAGTATTAGGATTAATATTTTACTTAGGGCTTGTTGATCCAGGGAGAAATCTGATTGCCATTTGGAATCAGGAGGGAATCCCCCCCCCCCCCCATTCGGTGCAGAATTTGAAATTGCTGTATTGTTGTGTTTTTTTGCCCTCTTTTGGATCAACGATGGTAAACAGGAATAGGAAAAGGGTTGAACTAGATGGACGCAAGTCTTTTTTCAACCTAAATTACTATGTTACTATGTTACTATATTTATTCTGGGACTCAAGACTGGAAATCTAGGAGACAAGTTAATTTAATTATTTCTTGGCTATCTTGTTTATAAATGTAGCCACTCTATAAACTCAACCCTGTCCACACATTTTAGAGTTTCCCATTTTGTAAGACTGGACTTGTCATCATTGTTGTCAAATTCTAAAAAAAAGTGTAATAGTTTTTCAATGTTTTAATATTTAAACAGTTGTATAAATTAAGTATCCAGGAGCATGGGAAAAATAATACATCTCCTGGATCAGACATATTTGTCTCTTACATTCTCTATATAAAATAGATCTTTACTGTAGGGAAGTTGGGCCATTTACATTGATTGATATCATTTTAATAAATGAATTAGCCATTTTCAAAACAGAAGAAGAATGATATGCAAATCTGAATAAGAGCATGAGAGTAGAGTTAGAGACCAATTTCAACAACATATAATAAGTAAAAAGAGAAAGACAAGTAACTAAGTAAACATCATGAACAATATAAATGTAATCCTTTTATTGAAAAAAATACAGTGTGGCAAGTAATATAATTAATAAATGTAAAATTTAGATAACCAATTCTTTTCATGGAGAGGCAGAAAAATCTGTGGGGATGGGCATTGGTTTATTTAAAAATGTAAAAAAAATTCATGATAATAATGCTCAAGACACAGCTAATTTAACATGGAACTAACAAGCCAATGAATAAAAGTATACAGAATGTTTCTTTTTTTTTTTCTCTCTCCTTTATATACACACACACACAAACACAAGGATTTACTTCTCTGTCTCTTTCTCAGAATCTCTCTCCCACTATCCCCAAGTGTGTATTTAGTTACAGTAAAATGTACAAATCCTATATAATAATTTGCTAAAACGTGTGTAACATCGCGACATGCGCAGTAGATACTGCTGCGCATGCTGCAGTCATGCACAGTAGAGACTGTCAGAGCCGCGGCTGATACAGAGGCTCAGCCGTGGTGGGGGCAGTCTCCACTGTGCGTGACTGCCCCGCAACTGGGTGGCAGTTGGACTGTCGCCCATCTAACGGGCTGTTCAACTAGTACCCACATAATACCCCAAACATACATAAGTTTAAACAGTACAGATGATGTCTCATCCATGGACACACAAGACCTTACCATCAATCGTAAAGCTTCCCATGAACAGTAATTCCTGAGGAAATACATCTCATAAAAATTGAAGTCCATCCCGGTCTCCTCTAGGAGGCCTTGAATGGTACCTAAAGATACCAAAAGGAACTGATGGCAATTAAGATGGATAATAGAACTATTGGTAAGCTTATTGCTAGATGGCTAATTATTGGGAGGTTTATTTGGGGTGATAATTCCCCTTTAAAAATGTGACACCTGAAGGATGCTTTCGGATTGTTTGGGCTGAGACCCACCTTTACCCTGTTAGATTACTCTCAGTGATGTTTACATCCTACTCAATGTTCTCCTGTGTTAGGTGTCTGTGCAATGACTGAAAGCTGGAGTTTGTTATGAACCTGGAGTTATTGGGTTATTGTGGTGTCATGTGTAGCACAGGGGGACTTATGTGGTTCAATATACATTCTGGATAACTGGTGAGTGGGGTCACTGTGTAAACCATTGTTTATTCTCAGTGAACCTTTGTGCATTTAGTGTGAGATAGTGTGAGTGTTAATGTGGAGATATACTGAGGTTTGTGGCTATGGCGGTACCAATCATATGGCTAAGCAGTCAGATCATTGTGTTTAAATCAGTGGACATTTTGGAATGTTTTTCTTATAATGCAACTGGTTTGGCTCCGAATTTAAACAAATTATTTTGAGCATATGACCAGCTGAGTATATAAGAGACTATGGAACATATTCATGATGCAGAAGTAGAACAATTCTGGGGAAACGAACTTCACCACAGGGAAAATAAATATTTACTAAATTCAGTTTAATCTGAAAGAAGCTTTAAACCCTATTGAAAGCTAGAAGTTTGCAGACTTCTAGCACTAAGGGGTCAAAGCCCCCATTTAAATCAACGTGAATTTTTATTTCTCCTCTTTGATACACCTGGCTTGACCCAGAATTACTCTGCTTTCTTTGAGCAAATTACCTATGTGTTTGTGAATAATTAGTTGTATGTGCAGAGTAGGGCTTTTTTACTTGAAACATTTTGCATGTACTGTTTAACAGTAATATATAATAGAGGACAATGATTTTTTTTATTTTTTAGATAAAGCTATCTGTACAGTAGCATTGCATACTCCCACTAAAAGAACCCTGGTGTATGCAGACTATAATAATTTTGAACAGCAATATAATAATAATGAGCATGTGATTATATTCCTATTTAATAATGAGGGCAATAATGAGTTAGACTTGTCCTTGGCTCCATGATATCTGGTGGTGTCCATGCAAGTAGAGTTTCTTCAAAGCTCTTAATGTGATCTGACGACATTGTAAATAATTGGGTCCAATAGGAGAATATAAAGTCTGTTTTGAATGTGCAGAACCTTCTTTTTATTATTATTTTTTGATAAGCTACTCTAGATGAGTTGTACATATGCCATTATCTGGCAATCAGCAGCATTTCAGCTAACCTAAAGTGTCAAGCATATTTTTCTCTGTATACGTCCATGTTCCTGGTTATACCATAATACATTGCTGTATTACTTTTTATGGGGTGAAAAGCAGAAATTTCCACTGGACATTTTATAACTCTTGTACCAGTGGAGCCTGGCTCTTAGATATATATGTGCACCAATACATCTTATATATTCAATATGCATAGCAAGCAGTGGTACAGCTAAAGTTTTGTTACCCAGAGTTGGTAGACATGATTATTGGATGACCTATATATCAGTTTCAGAGAATCAAAAAGCATATTTCTCTGTTTTATTTAAGGAACCATCTCTTATTTCTTTATGTTTTGGTTGACTGCACTTAGTTAGGAATAACAGTACGAGCTATTTTATATTCAATACACAACAGATATGTGAGCGGTTCAGATTGCAAACAGTTCTGGCTTTATCCTCAATGTGATTTAATACCAAAGAGGCTGTGTAAGTGCTGCATGTAGACATTCTTATTACATTGGGGCTGCTTTGCTTCACAGTGTGGGAGATGCATCACTGCACAGTCTTTGATGCTATGTTAAGGAGGCCAAGATGGCCTTTAAGTATTAATGTTGGACTAACATCAACTTAATTTAGTATCAGGAAGCTATCAAAGACAAAAGGATTATTCAGGTAGCCTAACATCAATGCCAGAAGCCTAAACATGTTTTCAAGATTATAGTGATACCCTTTCTTTTTAGATGATGTCCCTTTTAAAGAATATTACTATGTAAGTAAAAACTGGCAAGATGAATGCTAATCTGAAACATTTATCCCTGTGTTCCAACTGCATATAGAGGAGTGGACCAAATAACCCATTCATATTATTTTGTATTGATATTTGGATCTGTTTTTCATCTGGGATACATTGTGGTATTAAATAAAATATATGTGAACTTCAGAGAAAAGTGACTGCTATTAGAGGAACCATTATTTGCAAACTGCAAGCTTCATTTAGTAGTTTAATAGCAAAAGTACATAAATTCTACTTAATTCCTCTGTTTAGATGCTATATTCTGTAGGAAAAATGTATTAATGTAAAAAGCTATGTGTAAAACTAAATAATGACTAACATTTCATGTTTTCTTAATTAAAGTTATTATTCAGAATACTATTATTGTACAATTAAACCATAATTAACTAATTAAGTAAAAATTTTAATAAATTAGACATCATAATAATTGCCTACCTTTTTGCACTAATGTCTACATAAAGTGTTATGTATTGTATGAAAAAATAATTAGGTTATTTAATCTTCTTAATGCCATATGAATGTTAATAAAGATTTTGTGATGACAGAATAAAATACTATTTATTTCACTGATTAAAAAAGCTATTTTGCAATATGCCTTAACAGTGAAGTGAAAAGATAAACATTTCAAAGGTAAACATAGAAAGAGAAAACATTTACTTTGACGGTAGTAAAGAACCAACTGACCCATCTAGTCAGCCTATTTCTCTATGTAAAAAGCTCAGTGTTATTTTATCAAGATTCTGATATGTCATTTCTGCATATGCTTCACCTAAGAAGTGGTGGTTATTGGGACAAGACCTATTTGCAACAAGTAGTGAAGATAATTTTCCAGTTGCAGACACTTTTCTCAAAGGACTCACCTAGGATCGCAAACTGGGGTGTTTCATCTGATAATGCACAAGGTTTAAAGGCTGTCATGCTTCTATTATGGCTTAATGCAAATTATTTTATTTTTATATATGATAACACTTGAAATGATGTTTATAAGGTTAGAGCAACACCTTTTTTTCAATGTTTGGGAAATGGAGTATACGATTGTTACCCATGGCTATTACCACCTAGTCTTAATTCCAGTGCATGATTTATTTTGGAATGATATTCATACATCACCCCTCTTCCCTATTATCATTCTCCTATAAATTTATAATGCACACATAATTAAATTCTCCCTGTTTTTCTGTCTCTCCCTCTTCTCAACAATAGGTCCTCAACTACAAAAGAAATTATGTAATGGGCTAATATATGCAACAAATTATGTCAGAAATGAAGACACTGTGATTATATTAAAAATGGATGCATTAGATGCTGAATAAACACTAAAACTCTGACAGTATAACCTTGTCAAAGTATTCTGATCTATCCAAGAACACATATTTACTAGGGGTGGATAAAAGCTGAGAAAAATTTCCTGCAAGACTTTTACGAAAAACGCTTTTTTCTGTTTTTTTGTGGAGCACAAACTAAAAAGGTTATGGTAGGGAAAATAGTGAGTGAAAACCCCTTCCACCTGAATTTGGTGGGTGGTAGATACAATGTTAAACAAAAATTTGACACACCAGTCAAGCCATAAGACTTGCTTTTCCCACAGAAATCTCACATTTGCAGTGTTACTACTGCAAGGTATTCTGGGTAGGCATATGCAAATAAGTTTAAAAAGGAATCACATTTTTGCCTCAGATTCCACTCTATACATGGACTCATCTGTTTTTTTGTGAAACTTTTATCCTTTTCACCAAAACAAATTTTTGACTATGTTTTATGATGCAACATTTCCCACCACAGTAAGACTTTTTATGAGGGCTGCAGTGGAGAAATAAGTAGCTGAAAGTCAAAGTTGCGACACCAGCAGCACCATATGCCTTGAAAAATTTGTTAGCTTGCAAAGTGCCTTTGTCCTTTGCTCACAACACTAACTTCCTGCTTAAGTAACACTGGTACACATTCATGATGATGTCAAGAGATGAAAAAAACAAAAAAAGACAAACCCTCCAGGATTCAAAATACTGGAGGTAATCAGATTGAGTATGTAATTGTCTCTTCTCAGGTATATACCTGTAGTATTATTGACATTATGGACAACAATTCATTTGAGAAATAAAATATAGATTCTCACCCGTTGACTGAAAATCCACTAGGTACCCAATGCACTCTATATAGAATTGACTTCATAGGCAAAAAAGCATATAAACAACTACTTTGGTGCCACAATTTATAAATTGTTTAATATGAAACTGTTTAGTATTATAAGGGTGTTTTATGAATTTTATATTTATAGTAATATTGCACTGTGCACAATGTCCACATTTATAATTACGAATAGTTTTATTTTTTAACCACATAGTTTTGGGTCAAAGATCACTAAGTATAATTTTATCCTGTATTTTGGAATTATTTTTATAAATGAATCTAGGTCCTCCTCCTTCTATATATGAATTTATTTTTGGTTCTCCTTTTAAAATGTGCCAGATTTTAAGAACTACTTGATTTATTTTACCTGAAAAAGTTGTAAATTTACTTATAAAATTAATCTGCTTTTTATTTTTATTATTTTTATTTTTAGGTATAGGATTAAGAGTTTGTGTTCTAAGAATTTGATCCACTATATTCTTAGACTTTTATATAATGTCCTTAGGTTAACCTCTTTTTATAAATCTGTCATTTCAAATGCATTCTTTTGATATTCTGATTCTTCTGTACAGATTTTATTAATTCTTAGATGCTGTCCTTTCAGAATAATTTGTTTGATTTGTCTAGCATGTGGTGAATCATAATATAAATATTTAAACTATTTACTGCCATATGTTTTCTCTAAACTGTCGTACCTAACTTATTCTCTAGTCTATAGATTAGAAGATCTAAAATATTTGATTCTATTTAAGGACACCAAAGGAGTCATTTATATATTGCAAAAACCCATTTAAATTATCTAAATCTGATTTCCACAATATTATGACATCATCGATGTATCTATTCCAACTTAAAATATCCCTCTTAAAGGGGTTGTTTTTGGAACAGATATATCTTTCTTTTAATATCCTACATATACATTTGCTAAACTAGGTGCCATGGATGCTCCCATTGAGATACCTTTACATTGAATATAGAACTACCACGTTGCCTGTGATTCCTTGTTTATATTTTTTCTGTCAGTTATCCAAAGTGAGGTCCTCATTGGTTGCTCTGTGTTAAGCCCACCCAGTATAGCCTTTATATACTGGGCTCCTGCACCCACACATTGCCCTTTCGTGGTGTTCCTGTGCCACTGCTACGTTTGTTATTGAGGTTTCCAGTGTACTGTCTTGGCTTGCCTGACTACTCTCCTGCGCCTGTGTACCGACCCGGACTGCCTGACTATTCTTCAGTGATCGTTCCTGTGTATCGACCTGGCCTGGCTGATGTTCCTGCTACCGTGTACCGACCCGGATTGGCTGACATTCCTGCACCTGTATCCTGACCGGCTAGGCTGACGTTCCTGCTCCTGTATACCGACCCGGCCTGGCTGACGTTTCTGCTCCTGGATCCCGACTCAGCAGTTTCCCGTTGTGGTCCTGGTCGCCTCGGCGACATTCTGACTTCCTGTGTCTTACTTTGTTTGGCACCTCTGCATCCGCGGGCTTGCCTAGTATTCCCATTTGGCTCTACAGAGAGCCTCTGGCCTAGTCCTCCATTCCACATAAACCAGTTGCTAGTGTTGTCTCCGTGATGGCACCGGTATATTGCCATTGGTTACGCTCCACTCTTTCAAAACCGGTTGCTAGTGTTGCCTCCGTGATAGCACCGGTATATTGCCATTGGTTACGCTCCACTCTATCAAAACTGGTTGCAAGTGTTGCCTCCGTGATAGCACCGGTACAATACCACTGGTTACGTTCCATTCTGTCAAAACCGGTTTCAAGTGTTGCCTCCATGATAGCACCGGTACATCGCCATTGGTTACGCTCCACTCTGTCAAAACCGGTTGCAAGTGTTGCCTCCGTAATTGCACCGGTACATTGCTATTGGTTACGCTCCACTCTGTCAAAACCGGTTGCAAGTGTTGCCTCCGTGTCAGCACCGGTAGCGCTCCTGTTTACTTCAGTGGACTGGTACTCGCTGTGAACTCAGTCTTTGGTGTGTTCAAGAAGCAGCTTATTACCTGCACATATGGGACTGTTTTCCTTCCTTGATGAACGTTAACTCCTGCATTTCTGTAACCTGGAAACCTTATCATCTGCCTGACCCGTGTCAGCATAAACGGTTTGTCTCCTATATTTGTGCTGGACCTGTGTGGTCCTAATTAACCTGTCGTGTGTCTGTACTATAAGATTTATATTACAGGACCTGTGAGGGTTCTTTATGTATTATTGTATTTAATAAAACTGTGTTTTTAACCTAACTCTGTGTCTGTGAGTCAAACAAACCGTTACAAGAACAAAACAGCAAACATAAAATAATTATTTTGTAATACCAGTTCTAATAGTTCTCTAAGCATCTCTACATGTAAAATAATCATTACCTTTATTTTGCCAGATACAGCATATTATATACACTAGCTTATCTTGAGGTATGTTTGTATATAACAATTCTATATCATTGGGTAATTGTTGCAGTATTTAAATTGTATGTGTGGAATCTTTTATCTATGCCGGCAACATAGTCACTAATGATGCTATATAGTTGTTCAAAAATTGACACAGATGCTGTAAAATTGACCCCGTAGACGAAACAATGGATCTCCCTGGTAGGGGACTTAAACCTTTGGACAGGTATAAAAGACTGGTTTGATGGAGAATTCTCTTTTTAAATTACAATATTGTTTTTCAGAGATCCATCCCAGACTAAGAAATCTGTCCAAAGTAGTATCTATTTTAATTTTACTTTGATCAGTAGGATCATTTCTTAGTGGTACATAAAACTCTGTCTGAGATAGCTGTCTGATACATTCAGATATAGTATCACCATTATGTTTTTTTTTTTAATTCAAGATTTTGATCTTTCATTAATATATTTAATGCTTGTGCCTCCTTATTAGTCAAGATATCATATCTGTTTGTAGGACATTTTTTGAAAACAATTTATCTATGTCTGAAAAAACAACAGTTTGAAAGACATTAACAACCTGACTAATATTGTGAGGTGGTGAAAACGTAGATTTCTTATCATATTTTGGTATCTCTTTAATTTCAGTTTCTTCATCACCAAACATTTCAGTCTCAGAAGTGTACACATTCTGTAAACATCTGATTTTAAATCTGTTTTATCAGGTAATTGTGTTGGAATAAACGAACAGCCCATGTTCAGTAGATTAAGTTCATCTTGAGTGAATATTCTGGGGTAGATTTAAAGGTTTCCGTTAAAACAGCTGCTAAGTAAAAACGCCTATCGGCCGCAAATAATACATGATTTCCGGCGGATACGACAGGTAGTCTAAAAGAATAGCTAACGAGCGTAGGCATAACAAAAACACATAACACAAAAACCTGCATTGCACCTTTTTTCATATCACATTGCTTCCCAATCACCCATTAAAACACAACTTTAGTCAAAATGTAACATAATGGCTGGCATTGGCTAGCAACCCTGATTGATGCACCAACAAATTCAAACCCACAGCCAGTCCCAAGGCCCCAAAGTATACAAAAAGTTTAAATACACCTATATATTTATATACACCCAAAGATAACGGTCACACCCTGTCTGTGTTTCAAGTTTCAGCGAGCTAGACACAGGATCCAGGAGCAGAGGATAGTGTTTAGAGCGAGGGAGAGAGAAGCTGTCATTGGAGATAGAAGGAGTTTTTGGAGTTTGGAGAGAGGAGAGCATTGTACTTAAATATATACGTATTACACTTTTGCACATATTACATACACCCTTACAAACACAAACTAATACACACACATAGTATTTTTGTTTATAACACTTTACACTAATTTTTAACTTTATTTTCTCAGTGTGTATCTGTGAGTGACAGAGTGTTACAGAGAGTAAGTGGGTTAGAGTGTGTCTATGAGGGCCTGTAGGAGTGCCTGGGTGTGAGTGGGTGAGTGATGGTGAGGACAGGCGGACAGGAGAGAGGGATGTGGAGACTAGTGAAGGAGGAGGAGAAAGGTCAGGAGGGCATCCCTGAGAAGAGTAGGGGTGGGAGAGGGAGATCCACAGGGTTGAGGGGGACCAGGCCCAGAAGAATAGGCACATGGAGGCCAGGGACAGATATGTCAGTGGGAAAAGGAGTACCTGTTGCAGAGCACCATGTACAGGCAGGGGCAGAGCAGGCAGGACATTCTGGGCACAGCTCTGACACCTCCCAGGCTGGACCTGAGGAGGAGAGGATCAGGGATCCCCACTACATGGAAGACAAGAACAGTGCTCTCGTGGAGGCTGTTCTAGAGAGGGAGAGAGTCCTCTTTGCAAGGGAGCGGGTCCCTGGCCTGGCTGCGAGGAGGAAGGCTTCCTGGAATCAGATATGCAGCAAGCTGAACATGCTGGCCAGCTTCAGACAGGATGTGGAGTCCATAACAAAAAGATGGGGCCACTGCAAGAGGGTGGTCAAGAAGAAGTTGGGTGATGTCGCCATGTATGCTCGAGGCACTGGAGGTGGTCCACCTGTCCCAATTGCCTTCAGTGGATGGGAGGAGAGGCTGCTGCAGATCTTGTCATCCATGCTGATTGAGGGGGTCCCTGGAGGATCAGACACTAGAGATGAGAGGAGCCTGCACACTACCGGTAAGTACATCATTACATAAACATACACCACATCAACCAACACAAGCTGCACACTTAAACACAGTCACACCTCAACACATGCCCATCAATCATCCACACAACTGCACCAACACAGCAACCTGAGGGTTCAAACAGGACACAACACAAGGACAAATGGCAAGGTTCAACCAGGCCCAAACCTGTCCAAGTCCCAGGTCAACCCTCTTGTTGCTTTGCTGATCACACACAATCCACACCAACCATGCTTTTTAAATCGTTGTCTGTTAAACATCATTACTTCATCCACAATGTCACCCATGTACCCACAGTCAGCACATAACCCCTTGAGTGCTAGAGGGATTATCAATGCATTGCTCAACAATGCTTTGGCACTGTACTTAAAGGGTTAACCAATGACAAACACAATTTGACAGGGTTAGGATTACATGCTACACAGGGGACATTTACTAAATGGTGTAAAAGACATGAAGGAGTGAAGTTAACCCTTCCATGCCATCACTTCACCAATTCCCATATTTCTCTATGGAGACTATTCAATAAAGTTACTGAGGGCTCATTGCATAGACTTCACAGAAAAACACTGGAAATTATGGAGAAGTCATCATTTCCACTTTACCTCCACTCCATAAGGTCTCCATCACCGCTCACTGAATCTCAAGAGAGATGGATTAGGATGAACATCATAGTGCCAGTGATACTAACTGGGTGTATGTACAACACACAGGCCTTGAAACAACCAACACTATGGAATTAAAATACACATGGAAACCAAGTGTCAAGCACTGTAGGTAGCACAGTAACAGGCCATGATTAATGGATATCCCTGATTAAGCAAGGCTGGGTCACTCACAGAGATGGATCAAATGATACAAACAGCAACAGACCTTAATCAGAGAAATCCCTCAATACTGACCTGATTGGTGGCCTGGGGAATTAACTTGGATAGACCTCATGTATCTGTGATTGCAATGCATAGGATACCATCATGACAACCAGAGATCCACATGTCAATTAAATAATCTTGCATTCATTCTGTCATTGTCTACATTACTAATCACACCATTTCATTTCTCCACACAGCATATGGGCCTGCAGCACAGCTGGAGGCTGTAGAGGAGGCACACACATCCCCAGAAGAGATTCCTCTTGGGAAACAAGAGGATGGGACCAGCACATGGTCACCCTATCCAGCTGCAGCACCACCTCCAGTATCTTCAGCTGCACCACCACCACCTCCAGCATCTTGAGCTGCATCACCACCTCCAGCATCTGCTGTCCCACAGCTGCTCCCCCACACTACTAGGACTGGTTTTATTTTGAGAGGTCCATGCAGCCATCCTCTTCGGGACCTTACCACCCTGCTGCAGCACCACCACCACCCGGAAGATCCTGGCTGCCCGGGACTGTGGTCACCCCTACATATGGGCCATATGTCCATCCTCCTGACCTACCCTCCTGGATGGCACCCCAGCATTGGCCCAGTTACGACCTGAGTTGGGGCCAAGCAGATAACAGTGGCCAAGATATGACCCCTGGACACTGGAATACGAGCACCTGGGCCTGATTGTGGAGTCCCAGCTCCCTCACCCGAGGGAACACTTCACCCCACCACCACCATCACAGGGATCAGTGAGCAGCTTGGGTTACTGGATGTGGCGGACACATGGCCGGCATCTGCAGCAGCAACCCCACAGGCAGACACGGCACCGGCAGACATAGCAACCCCACCGGCAGACAGAGCACCAACAGAGTCTCCACCAGCAGCAACCCTCCTAGCACGCTCACCAGACACATGGATGGATGGGGGAGTGCCTGGAGTTACAGAGGAGGCAACTCAGGGAATCCCAGAGGAGCAACACATATGTCAGAAGGCTCCAAAGGGATTCCCTGAGGAACACTCAAATGCTATTATCCAGCATCCATGCCCTGGAGGTACAGCAAATGCTGATGACCACAGAACTCAGGTAGTACCATGCAGGGATGATGGACATGATGGGGCAGCTGCTGGTGGAGGTCAGAGACCACAACCACAGGGAGAACCTGCATGTGGAGAGGGAGCAGTGCTCCACAGAGGGTTCTACTGCACCCACCTCTCCCTCCAGGGCGAACCCTGAAGCAACCCCAAGGGCGCAAAGGGTGGCCAGGCAGTCAGCCAAGCCAACCATGACTGGAACCAAGCCCAAGGTCCCCCCCAAAAAGAAAAATAAAGATACCAACATGTTATTTTCCCCCCAAATAAAACACACACTTGTGCATTTCAATCCTGTCTGAGAAGGTTTGTGGTCACTGATAGATTAAGTGGCAAAGATGTCTCTAATGCATTGCAAAGCAAATGCAGTGAACACAACTTCTGCCAAGGTTACATGATTATAGAATGTTTGAACATAGGTTAGCACACACATCACACGCAACGTTGCCCAAATTCAACTTGCAATCCACCACTGGAGCCAAATAACATGACAGTGTTATATGGCCATGATGTGGGTTGAATTTGAACAGCAGATACCTACCCTTTAACACAACAACTGGTGCAACATAGTGAGCATTCATCTGCATCAATTGTTGTGGTTTAAGGGGTAAACAAACAGTTATTTGACTTAGCTGAGAAATAAGACAGGATAGATGATAGAACATGCAGCTAACTAGGCTCTGATTTACACCCTGATTGTGAAAATGACTAACTGGAGAACCCAATGTTCATCCTAGGATTTCAATGTGTGTGCTACATATTGAAATCCTAGGGTGAACATTGGGTTCTCCAGTAAGTCAGTTTCACAACCAGGGTGTAAATCACAGACTAACTTACTGGATAACCCAATGATCAGGCTAAGATTTCAATGTGTAGCACACACATTGAAACCTTAGGGTGAGCATTGGTTTATCCAGTAAGTTGTGCTGATAATTTACTAAGGTTGAAACAAACTTCACCAGTGATATCACTTCTCCACTTAGTCTGTTTGTTTGGTAATGTAGCCCATGTACTGAGAAAGGTCAAACCAAAGCAATGTCAGAAAATTGGTTACATTGATCACCATGTAAACCGTTGGCATGACATCACTGTGGATGTAATGTCCCCTGTATCACCTCTTTATCACTCACCACACACATTAGTGTATTACTGCCATCATCTCCTTGCATGAATACATCAAAAAGTCCTCTCATGGTCAAACAACTAGTGGACTCCTGTGATGTATGTAATTCCTTCCTATGTATGAGGGATACTCTAGCCTTCATTATGGTTCCAAATTGAGAGATGTCTAATACAACATTTATTCATACAGACACAGATTGAATAGTGATGGTTCTCCTTTATTGTGTCTCAAATTACAATAAGACATACATGTGTTTTCTGTGTATATTTCCTATATTTATTGAACACTTGTATGAGCACACAAAAGGTAAATTTAAACTAAATATGAATACTTTAGAAACACTGCTGAACTGCTCATGTGTTGTCTACAAGGTCTGGTAACTCTGTAGATGAACATTCTTACTGTACAGGTTTGATAACTGTATGTTAGTACACACATGTATTTGTGTCTTCTGTGTATATGTGAATGTTCCTGTAGAGGTTGCTGTGAACATCAGATCAAACATTTCATCACCAACACAATCACTTGAAACAACAAGGGGTGAGCTTCATGGAAGTGTTGTCACGGCTTCAGTCCAGTCACATGGAAACTCCTCTGCTTAAGGATGGATCATGCTATGGATGCCTGTGGGACAAGAGGACAGGATTTGGAACAGCACTCTTGAACTGATCATCTTTATTACCCCCTTAATCTTTTCAGTTACAGGGGAGTACACAGCCCATTTTTTTGTAATGTGTTGTCTACTCGTCTGTAACCCATTATGTGGAGAATTAAGGGGATAAGTCCAGCATGTGCTGGAGCTTTCATACGGACATGGGTGCATTCTATTGCACCCATGACCCTGGGCATGCCTCCCTTGCATAAAAGCACTGCTTCAAATGTATCCACACCATGTCGGTGGTGGGGAAATGTACTGGCCTTGCTTTTGAGGGCTGGCAAGACCTGGGCCAGCACCCTGGAGAATGTGGCCTTTGACATGTCAGATGCATAACCTTCTGTCGACTGGAAGGCGCCACTTGCTATAAAGTGTATGGCACAAAGGAGTTTTTGCAGGCCAGATAGGGCATGGTTGTGGATGTAAACCGGATCCACCTGATCATTGATGACCTCATATAGGGCAATGATGCTGGTCGGCCTCAACCTGTAGACATCAATCACCTCATCACGTCATTCCAAAGAGAGTGATCCTTGGGCTGTATACCCTGGGCCTTGGTGGATAGAGCATCCTCACTTGCAACAGGTGAAGGCTGTAGGGGTGGGTGAAAGTTGTTGCCGTGTTCCCGTGGGAAATTTCACAAAAACCACATTGTTATCTATTTTTTCGCTAGAAAATCCACTTTAAAACTAGCAGTTAAAATGTTTTCATTTTTTGCCCATTGGCCAAAATTTTTCTCCATTTTTTTAATGGCTAGAAAGTTTCCGCCCATTGATTTACGTTGTTTTCGCACTTCTGCTATAAAAATTTGATGTTTTCGCTGAAGGCACACACAATAGTAGCAGCTACAGAGCAAAATGGACGTGGCTCTGTGATATTTTGCAAAAAGTTAGGCAGGAGAGGCTCATAGTGACGCCTATCACCATGAGCAGAGTAAAAAATAATCAGTGGAGGAGCTGGAAGGACCATTATGTGTCCACAGAGTCTGAGGAGGAAGGGACCACTACTGTACCAATGCTGTCCAGCAGCACATAGGGACTAGTGGTGGTGGTGGTGTTGGGGAAGCTGGGGTGGAAGAGACATTGATGGTCTTTTTATCAGCAACTGAGAAGGAATGGGAGACAGTGATGATGAAGGGCATCACCACCACCACTAGAAGTCAGGTTTTAGAATTTGTGGAAATCGCAACTGCTCTAATCTCTGCTTCTGTTGAAAAGAAAGGGCAGCAGGGTACTGAGGAGCAGGCTAGTATGCCACAGACCTCCGTGGACACAGAGGGAACGGGGTCAACAAGTGATGAGGGTCTAGGACAGGTTCCACTTGCCAGCAGTAGCAATACTCCTCCTGATCCTAGTTGCAGTGCTAAATCTGAGGCAGTAGCAGCAACAGCAGAAACATTATCTGCTGCCACAGGAAGTGAAGGGGAATGTGGAGGACAAGAAGAAAGAGGCCATTCTTCTTCACCTGTTCCCTATCCCTCCCCCCAGAAGTCATGGGCGTAGGACTATTATTCTCTTCTGGCAGGCACAGTGCAGTCATCATGAACAACTGTACGGTGCAAAATTTGTGACAAGTTAGTAAAAAGGGGAAAGGAGGGAACACACCTTGGCACAACCTCCCTGATACCATACATTAAACACAGACATCATGACATTTATGTAAAACATGTTAAAGCCACACACCCATTACAGAAATCTAGCACCGCTGTTACCGTACCCCCTGACTCTCCAGAAAGGTGGAGACACTGGAAGTTCCATGACGAGCGAAACAATTAGCTCACCATCAACATCACCTTCTTCCTCTAGGGTAACAAGTACATCTCCTGCCAATCCACCTCGTTCATCATTACCTCCCTCGCCAAATCATAGCCACTCTGTTGCACACTGTATGGTGCACTGACCACACATGCCAGTGTGGTGGAGGAGAATCTATACCAGGTCATCGGGCGGCATCTGAGGAGATCCCATCCCGCAGAATATGCTAGGATTCTGGCAGGGAGGGTTTATAATTACTATTAACTATTAAACTGTCAGCAAGTTGTCCTTATCGGGGTCTGGACAAGGGGTACAGTGACAGCGGCAGTACTTGGTTTCGGGTGTCATAGTGTTTGGATACAGTTGTGCTCCCAGATGTTGTTTACCAAACACACACACTGTGCACATTGTGGTTGCTGATGAGAGTCACAGTTCCTGCTCTCAAGGGAAAAATGTATATTCCAATAACAACACACCCATGATTTTTTTCTTATATTTTCTCCATATAGACTGGGGGCTACTTATTGTGCTGCTATTGTCTCACTATAGATCACTGTAGATAGTCGTGGCAAGTGGAACTTTCATCATCCATCTTCCATGTTACTAGTATTGTTGATCCCATTCCCTTTCAGCTGTCTAATCATCCTGCTGCTTAAACAACTCAGCAGCAACAGTACAAACAGCAGCTGCAACTCAGGAGGACATTTGACAGTGGCCACTGGCCAACATGACCTGCTGGAATTAGGCCAGTAGGGCATTTTTATTTTTTCTCAGGGCTTGTGTTTTGAAAAAAAAAAATAAAAAAAAAACTAGCCCTACAAAAAAATAAACAATGTTGGGGTGTTTGCTTCTAACAAGCCTAAGTCCTACAAATCAATGTTTCCTTAGGGCTTGTGCCAAACTAGTTTAAGTCCTACAAATCAAGGTTTCCTTAGGGCTCGTGCCAAACAAGCTTTATTCCTACAAATCAATGTTTCTTCAGGGCTTGGGCCTCTAATAAGTCTAAGTCCTACAAAGGCCTCTAACAACAAATCAAACAAATCATCCTCTACAAAATACCCTATCAAGTCAAGTATAAGTCCATCCCAGTGGCAGCTTATGTCAGGGGGTTCCTGTCTCTGTCACTTAAATACAAATGTCTTATTTTATTTTATTGATTTATTGTTTTATTAACTGTCCCCCCAATAGCAGTCAAAACAAATTCCCTGTTCAAATGATTCATTCATTCAAGAACACAGGCACCCTCCTCAGACCCCTTTATACTATGTTTTATAGTTTTTATTTTATTTTATTTTATTTATGATTTCTATTTTATTAAGTGCCCCCCGAATCCTAGTAAACAACCCCCCAAAACATTCCCTGTTCAACTGATTCTTTCCCCACACCCCACCAACAAAGAGACCCTCATGCCCTTTTAAACTATACCTTTGGTAAATAAAATATTATTTGTAATGTGTTGTGTGTAACTTCAATGTTCCCATTGATTTCAATGGGCGAAAAAAGCGGAAACAAAACGGAAAATTGGCACTTTTCGTGGGAAATTTTTCGCCAAGCGGAAAGTGCCATTTTTCACCAATTTCAGTTTGAGGTGGAAAGTTTCACCCATCCCTATTAAAGGGATAGTAATACCTAAAATGTAAAAAAAAATATGTTGTAGGGTTTATCCCCCTGAGTAAAACAAGAGTACTCCCACTGCTGAAAGATGTTTCATTCAAAAGTTATTAATTTTCAAAGTTGAATTTTTTAGGTGCAATATCACAGTGGCCTGAAATTGTACAGTGGCGCTGTTGCTACACCATCCTATGGAGATTTATGGTCCTGAGACCAGAGCTGTCCATAGGATGGTGTAGCAACAGCGCCACTGTACAATTTCAGGCCACTGTGATATTGCACCTAAAAAATTCAACTTTGAAAATTAATAACTATTGAATGAAACATCTTTCAGCAGTGGGAGTACTCTTGTTTTACTCAGGGGGATAAACCCTACAACATATTTTTTTTTACCTTTTAGGTATTACTATCCCTTTAAGGAGTAAATATCCCCATTTAAGTCAATGGGAATTTTCTTTTATCCCATGTGATGCAGTTGGTGTGCTCCAAAATCTCTGACTTGCCTTTCTGAATATCGTCCTATTGCTAACAGTTATGTAGTATTTTTTAATATATTTCCTATATATAAAAAAGCAGCATTAACAATACTATTTGAATGAAACATTAAAAATATACACTTACAAATCCAACTGACAACTTTTTTCTCTTTTAGTGAAATCATTAATAAGCTAAAAGTTAGATTATACTTGTCAAATTATTTGTAAAAAGGCTTATTAAACATTCTTTATAGAATCACTTGGCTTTGATGCCACTACTGAGCTCCATAGACTCATTTTATGAATAGCTGCTATTCTTTTGCAAGAACAAACATCTGCACAAGTAAATCCTTCCTGCAAACAGTCATAAAATAAAGCCAATGTGCTGAAAAGAAGCTTTTTTGTTAATTTACCAGCCATTTTACAGCCAAGAATTCAATAAATGCATCAAACAACACTGCTTACACAATATACTTTTAATTTTCTCATTATGTAGATGACTTGTGGGGTTTGGTGATATACAGTAAACACTATTTTTGATTAAATAAAAAAATATTTTACTGAAACGCCATCTGTCGTCATAGGCATCATACAGAAATGTGTCCACTATTATAGAAAATTATTATTCCCCCACTTAATCTGTAAATATCACAATTTGTCCAGAGAGTAGGTAAAAGAATGGTTCAGATTAATCAATTAACACAGCTCTCAACATTATTTTACAGTGCTCATTTTATCACCCCTACAGGCTTATAACTGTTCTATCATTAGACTTAAGAATTAGCAACAGTAAAAAAGTGTGAAACTATTTGAATAATACCAATATTTATATTAAAAAATATAGAAATAATGACAAGATTTTAAACATTTTTCAATTAATCTCCGTAAACTAAATGTATGGGAAAACAGATTTATCTTGCGTACTCCAATTTAAAAGCCCAATTTAAATCTATGGGGATTTTTATTCCTCCCTATGGTGAGACAGGTTAGCTCCAGAATTGCTGTTCTTTTCATCTGTGCATAAGAGAGTGACTTTACAGGTTACCATTTGTTTGTTTGTTTTTTCATTTCTTTTTATTTAATATTTGTAAATATTTTAATCCCATCTGTGCATAAGACAGTAACTGTACATTTGTTTTTGTCTCAGTTCTTTTTATTTAATATTTGTAAAGTCTTTTAATCCATGTTGGGGGAAATAAACTATGTACGTTAATTAGCATCAGTATAATTATCCAGTACTGGGTCAATTAAATACTTGGGTCGTAATTTATCATGTTTAATCAAGGAACATTTCCCTTTTGTTATATCACTAGTATTTTACATTGTTTTGTTCAGTTACATTTTTTATATTGAGAGAATCCTTCTGGTGGGACATTTTTAAAAGAAGTGCAAAATGTAGAAAGGAGCTCTACACATTTATATCCCCCTGTAAACCACATAAATGCTAGCCCTGCTGTCATTCACTAATATGGAATTCATCAGAAAGGTGAATGTGCAATGGAGTGAAAGGGTCTCCAACACCAGTGAAAATTATCTTAGTAAATTATGTGAGAGAAGAAATGAGCAATGTACTCTCACTCATTTCCTTTATCATGGGTAGGGTTGGGAGAAAGTTTTTGCAGAGCAAGTCAAACACTTGAAGAAAGCCACTTTTCACTTTGGGCAGGAATCCCACAAAAGTACATTTTTCTTGCTATTTTATGCTTTTTGCATTTCATTCACACTGTGTGGAATTAACCCTATGTATTCCAGCTGTGATATTGATACAAGGAGTGTCAGTTTCCTGAATGATTTTAGTCTATGTTTAGGAAAGAGAAAACAGATGAACTTTGGATGGTAAAGGCTACTATAGGAACAGGGGGTGACTGGTGTCCCAGGTCTGGGCAAGACAGTGGGGTCAGCTTAGATTAACTTAAAAGGCACTCTGACATATTTTTCATATTGCTCCTTTTTGAACCTGTTCTCTTTTCCTCTTGAGAGTCTTGCCCCCACCCCAGCCTCTCATTGGTGCAACCACCTTTATAGGGCAACCTTCCCATTCAGCTTTGCCCGATAATTGAGTTTATTTAGTTTTGACTTGATTTACTTTCTCATCTTGACCTTGGCTTGTGTTTTTGTATTATCCTCTGGCTGTTAATTCCCTGGTTTAAGATTACTGGCTATGGATTTTCTTACCTCCTACACACTCCCGTTGACCTCAGCAGACATCCTCCTGCTTGATTTCATCCACACCATCAAGTACATTTGTTCCCAGTGGCTTCGAGTCTGGGGTGGTTCTGCTCACCTCCCAACCCATTGTCTCTGCTGTTGCCTTAGACCCTGGCTGTAGTCATTGTTCTCCTGGTAATGTTTACCCCAATTTCTGGCTTTGATTCAGTCTATTCAATCTGACAGTTAGTTCCTCACTGTCATGCAAGTCAAAGCTGGGCTGGCAGTGTTTGTCTATGGTCCCTTCTCCCTCTGTACTGGGCCATTTGACTTGTTTCCCTTTCCCTGTCCTTGTGGTCTGGGTAGGCTGGTGTATGCATGTTCCTCTCTCCTCACAAGAAAAAAACAACAGAAACAGAAACATACACACAGGGCAAGGGATATGTGTATAAAAATAAAACATAACTTTTATTATGGTATTAACATGAAAAAGGAAAAACAGAAAACTTAAAATTTCGCATCACCGCCTCAAAACGGTGAGATGTCTGTAATAGAGCAGCAGCAAGGAGGGACTGGTGGTGGTGTTGATAATAATGATGGTGGAGAAGCTGGGGTGGAAGAGACATTAATGACCTTTTTTTTTTTTTTAAATAAGTATAATAAAAGAATATAGGATGAAAGTTATCGTACATGACAACATGGTTACATGTGTTTGCGTGAAGTAACTTAACAATTAGTGCATAACAATTATGTGGGCATAAGTCCATATAGGTATCAACCTGATAAAATTTTTTATGACCAAGTATAGAAATACAAAGGCAACATAATTATATAATAAGTACAACGTACTCAAGGAAACAGTCTACTTTGGAATACTTCTCATTAGGTCAGGAAGCGGCCGTCACTAAGGGCTAGATAATATTTTACTTGTATATCATGGAATGGCCTTAACAGAGGAGAATGGAGGAGTGGGATGGGAGGAGGGTAGATAAGAGGGTAAGTAGGAAAAGGGAGAGAAAAAAAACGCTCTCTTTATCTCTCCATGGTCGACACTCCTAGTCAGCTAGTTGTAGGGATTCACTGAGTCCGTAAGTTTGAATGAGCTACTATGTGCCGCAGGGGAATGGAGCATGGTGGGGGAAGGGGAGGTAGTTGGTTAATAGAAGATATGAGCAAGGTATGTCTCTAAGGTAACGCTGAGATCCAATGTTACCATATATCAGTATGGGTTTGCAACCTGCTCATAGCTAGGGCATGATATCTTTCCATAGAGATGTGATATGTAACTCTAGTGATCCAAAGTTGTACTGTAGGGGGCTCTGGTTGCTTCCATTTGAGTGGAATGAGTGCTGAAGCTGAAGTAAGTAGAATAGGTAGAATTCGCCAAGTCGCAGGCGTTATTCAACGTGTTGCATGGTCATCAAAGGAAAAGAGACATAACAATGGGTCAGGGTTCAGATTAGATTTTAGACGTTGGTTTATCTCCTGAATAAACCCTTCCCAATATTTGACAATAAGTGGACAAGTCCACCATATGTGGAGAAAAGAACCCACTTGAGATTGGCATCACCAGAATGTAGAAGAAGCAGTTGTGGGATAAAAAAATCGCTAATTGGGCTGGAACCCTATACCAACGAGTGATAATTTTATAATTTAATTCTCTAGATTTAGTGTCCTTATGGAAGAGAAATAATCCTGTTCACTGAGACATATCAAAAGCGATCACTAGATCTTTTTCCCATTGAAGTAAAAAGGTGGTTTTGTCTGTGGCCACAGGGCTTTGAATCTGAGAGTATGTAAAGGAAAGAGGATGAAACCCTAGTGGAGGGGATGTGAACTTGCTTTCAAAGGTAGTCAGATTCCTATACACCTCTCCCAGTTTGGCAAGGGAGGTGTACCAATGATGGAGTTGGTGGTAAAGCCACCAAGGTACTGGTGTAGTGCCTACTATTGTTTGCAGATGACCTCTAGATAGCATGCCACTAAAGGAAGATAGAGAGGCTGACGAGGTAAGCTTTGCTTGGCTCCATTGCTTAAAAAGCTGCGGGCGAGACCCCGATGTAAATCCCGGGGATCCCAAAAATGATTGGAGTGGGGAAGGGCATGGTGATAGGGCGTACCTGGAATTACTGCTGTATATGTCCTAGTACACAATGAGAGAGACAAGAAGGGGGACAGCTAAATTGTTATGACCAGAATAGTTGTATGGGTTCATAATATCTAATAATGTGTGACAATGAGTGAGTCCAGTGTCTAACAGGTTTAGTTATGAAATCGAAAATCTTAGCTACTGCTGTTGCTTTGTAATATCTGTGGATATCTGGAAGTCCTAATCCTCCTCTGGATCTCTTCAAGGACAGGACTTGGAGGGGAAGCCTGGGTTTTTTGTAACCCCATATAAAACAAGAGATTAGTGTCTGGATGTGATCAATGAATTTTTTAGGGATCTCAATAGGTAACGAGTTGAGAACAAATAGCAGCTTAGGAAGTATCATCATTTTTATAATGTTGATTCTACCAAACCAAGAGAGGAATAGCAAGTTGCATGTTACAAGATCAGCCGAAATAATCTCAGTAAGGGGAAGGAGATTTAGTTCAGGTATATTCTTAATGTCCTTAGAGAGGACTATACCTAAGTATTTGATTGAGGAGTCCAACCATTTAAAGTCTTAAGAAGCTTTAAGTGCGTCCAAGGTGTCAGGGGACAGTGTTAGGTTCAATAGCTCCGATTTGGAGTAGTTTATCCGTGCGTTTGACAAAGTAGAGTATTCTTCCAGAACCTCTACCAGTTTGGGAAGAGATTTGTCAGGATATGTTAAGAATAGGAGAACGTTGTCTACAAACGCTGCTAGCTTATATGCCGTATTGCCCTAACACAGGCCAGTGATTTGATCCTCTTTCCTAACATGCACAATAGTGGTTCTAAGGTAAAGATGAAAATAATGGGGAACAGCGGCCATCCTTGCCTCATCCCGTTCCTAATATCAAATGGGTCAGATAAAGTGCCATTGACGAGAATCCTAGCAGATAGGGAAGAATATAAACTCATGATCGCAGCTTGCATCATAGTACCTAATCCCACATTTGATAGAGTTTCTTTGATGTAAAGCCAATCAACTCTATCTAAGGCCTTCTCGGTGTCCGTGGAGAGAAGTACCGTAGGTGTTCGAGTTCAGCTTGCCAAATCTATTAAATTTAATGCGACAATAACGTTGTGTCTGGCTTCCCTACCTGGGACAAACCCTGAATGATCCGGGTGGATCAGGTGAGGAAGAAATGGCTTAAGTCTCGTTGTCAGTATCTTCGCAAACAATTTTACTATCAACGTTTAGAAGTGATATAGGTCTATAGTTACAACAGAGCATAGGGTCCTTAGAAGGTTTAGGAATGACTATGATATGGGCCTCCAGAGTCTGCTTCAGGAATCCCTGTCCATTCAAAATGGTGTTGAAAGTGTCCCTAATATGCGGAAGGAGTGTAGATTGAAATGATTTATAATAGATAAGGGAAAGCCAATCCGGTCCTGGGCTTTTCCCTAGAGCCATGGATTGTATTGCTGCCGTTATTTCCTGTTCCTAAAGAGAAGTCTCCAGCATAGCACATTGTGAGGGAGAGAGTCTAGGTACATTTGGTTGCTGAAGTCATGATTGGATGTGAGCGTGTCTCTGATCTAGTGTGGGAGGATCCCCTTAGTGTAGCTGATAAAGATCTGGGTAAAAATTTCTAAAAGCCTTGAATATCTGGGGGTAGGACTGAAGAGTATGACCTGAGCTTGTAAGAATTTTTTAACACTAATTTTCCTATGTTTAATGCGAAGTAGCCTCACTAAGGGTTTCCCACATTTATTATCCGAAATATAATGTCTATATTTATGCCACATATAAGATTTTCAATGTCAGCCCGCATTAGAGAGTTTAGTTCCTCTTTAGCTAGATTGAGGTCATTAAGCACCTTGGGATCAGTAGATTTCTTGTGAGAGGAGTCTAGGGCTTTGATTTTATCTAACAGGGTGTCACGGACTCAATAATGACAAGTGGACCAGTACTGTAGGTAACACAATCTTTATTAAAATATGCACGTAAAGAAAGAACGGCAACAGCAAGAACACAATACAATATAGCAGACGTAAGGAAGGCTAGAGCTGCTATGGAGGTACTGTGCTGAGCTCCAGAAGACATATTGGAGATAAGCTGCCTCAGGTCCGCACCTTAGGATCTACACAGGTCCGCACCTGTACCGACAAGGTTCCTGAGAAAGGCTACAGCACTACAGGTCCGCACCTGAACAGCCAAGGATTCAGAAAAGGCTACTGCGCTACTGGTCCACACCTGAACACCGCAGTAAATGGACAGGGACAAGGAGATGTCTGCCAGAGCCACCAGGAGTACCCAACCAGTTATCCACTGGATCATTGGTATGCTGGGTGCGCAGTGGACAACCCCATGTCGCACCAAGGTGGGTAGTCAGACAAATAGGAACACCCATGGAGCAAATACATGAACTAGAGCCGAAGGTCATACCAGATAGGTATCGGACTAGCCAGGGTCATACATAGAGTGGGTAGTCGGATAGAACCACAGGTCAGTACCAAGATGGTTAGCCACGCCAAAGGTCATACACAGAAGAGTTAGTCTACCAGAGCCGCAGGTCCACACCAGAAGGAATGTCAGCCAAGCCGGGGTCATACACAGAGCGGGTAGTTAGACAAACCAAAGGTTGGCACCAGAACGGGTAGTCAGACAAACCAAGTATGCACAAATGCAAGCCAACTGCACTGGACACCATGAAAGGGAAAATTAATTAGTGTCCAGGCAGTTTAAGTACTCTAAGCTCCACCCCTGGAAGGTGGAACACTTTCTCTTTAAGACCCGCACACGTCACTCAAAGAGTCCCCAGTGATGCGCACCTGACTCAGCTGGCCAGCAGAGGGAGCCAAAGCAGTGCTCAGGAACCCACACTCACAGCCCAGGAACAGCATCCGGAACACCAAGGGGACCGTCTGCCGAACAGAGAACTAGAGCAGCTGGTTCCCTGTTAAAGGTAAGCGTGGATGCTTACACAGGGAAGAAAGTTTTTCCCAACTTCATGCATCTCTTATGTGACTTCATTTGATCAGATGCCCCCTGATAACAGCTTTGTGGGCCTCCCAGACCACTGGTTGTGGAACGTCAGCAGACGTGTTGAGCATAATGTAGTCTGTAAGATGATCAGTCCAAGCCTGGTGGTTTTCCTGATCTAGGAGTATATTCTCAGGCATTCGCCATAGTCGGGGAGTTTTGAGATCTCCAAGGTTGTAAAGTGTCATCATAGTCATAGAGTGGTATGACCAGGAGATGGGTTCTATATCTGCCTGGCATAAATGAGTCAGAAGGAATTGGGAGACGAAAAGATAGTCAATTAGACTATAGGAAGCATGAGGGAAATAGAAAAGAATAGTCCTTGTCGTTGGGGTGGAGAATACGCCATGAGTCAATGAAGTATCTATCAGCCAATTGTTTTCTGAGGTGAGAAAGTTTCAGACATGACTTACCATTGGAGCAGTCTACTGATGGATCAAATGCCAGGTTAAGGTCGCCCCCTAGTATTAGTCTGCCAGTGTCAATGGCATCAGTACGCACCAGTAAGTTTTTGATGTAAGTAATTTGATGCTTATTAGGTGCGTATATATTAACAATAGCCAGAGCTTTATTATGAAGTAACCCAGAGAGAATGATGTATCTACCTTCTGGGTCAAAGTGGGAATCTATGAGGTTCCAAGGGACAGTAGTGCAAGAATCCAACTCCTAATTTCTTCATTGGGGCTGAAGCAAAGTAAGAGGTGGAAAATGTCTGATTAAAGAATTTCGGTGGGGAAGCAGATGGGAAATGGGTTTCCTGTATTAGAGCAATGTCCACTTTAAGATGGTCAAGACCTCTGAGTACCATCAATCTTTTTTCAGGAGAGTTCAACCCCTTGGCATTAATGGAAACAATCCTCAGTTCATCCATTCAAGTATCCTGAGAAGAGACTGTGATTTGAGTGACCACCCTGGAGAGAGAAAGAAAAAAGAGGAAGGGGGGGAAGAGAGGGATGAAGAGAATGGGAGGAGTGAAGGTAAGAAGGAGGCAGCTGGATAAAGAAAACGAGAAACCATATCGCCATCGTAAGGTAACAATATAGTATGGTACAATGGGGGGAAGTACCGTAGCTCATAAGGAATGACTTCTGTGTAGATAAGTCAAAATAGCTACGGCAGTTGCCAGTAGGCCTAGGTAGCATTTGATATTGATGTGAAAGTGCACTAAGCAGCACACAAGGGGGTGGATATTCAAAGCCAGAAGTATTATCAGTGGCACGGGCGAGGGGGAGACGTGAGAAGTGGGAATGACAAGGATTGGGTCAAAAATTACTTGATTCATGAAATCAAGTGTCGGTTGAGATGTATGGGGATAGAAAGGGGTAATGGAAATTATGAAACCAGTTCCATACGACCTGAGGTTCTAAGAAAGACATGAGTGATGTAGTAAAAGTAACATGTCAATGAGCTACATACACATACATTTATTACTAAGTATATATAAGGAATAGGCTATTCAAAATTATTGAGCAAACTTTACAAAAAACACGAAATAATTTAAAAACACTAGATGTTATGAGCTGACCCTCCGATGTATATGTTGTCAGTAACAGAAGAGCACATGCTTCAAGGGTGGGAGTGAGTCATGCACTGCATGAACATTAGGCACAGCACAATGGTACCACATAGAGGCCTAATATTAAGTAGCATATAGTGGACAATAATACCTTTCCCAACCTTCCACCCTAACGTGAGATAATGAGAAACAGCACACAATATTGGTCATTAGGGGGTTATTAACGTGATAGCGGGGTCTGAAAAAGGGACCTAGAAAAAGGGGTCATACCACATCAAAATGGTAATTGGGTCAGGAGAAGCGGGGTTAGGCCCAGTGAATGGGGAATAGGACAAGAAAGTTAAGATCATTGGCATTTGCTCAGTAAATTCCGGAATGCATAGAGATATACTATATGCCCGGGAAAAACTACGGATAGCATGCTTGGGCACTAGGATCTGCTATAGTTGGGGATAAATCATCCAGTACATCTTATATATGTGCTGTGGTACAAATTGTAGAAATAAAACAGTGACCGAATTATAAGTGGGAAATATCTAAGCTAAATTCGTCAGACTAAAATTAAGAAACCATCTGGTGGGTACAGAATGATCATCAAAATGTTAACTCAGTCCAAGTCCCATGGTGAAACATGGGAACAGCTAGAGTGTTCATGATATGGTATGAAAGTCGTAGGGTCGTTGGACCAACCAATTAACTTACCAATGTACCATCCACGTGAAGGGGTCTACCCCAGCCGTAAGAAAGGTTGATTAAGCGTCCGGCTTGAGAGAGTAGGAATCGGCCTTAGACAAAGGGACCTACAAACAAAGTAATGGCTTCACATAGAGAAAGGAAAGTGCCAAACAGGATAAGACAACACCTAAAGGTGTAACAGTTCATCCTCAGGGTATCAGGTGGACAGCGTGTTCCACATCTGAAGGTTCAATCTTCTGTACCTTCTGTTTCTTCTCAGGGAGACCGGGGGACCATTCCAATCTCCTATGCGATTTCGGATGCTGTGGGCCTGATACAAATTGTCTACTAGGTGGGAGGGATATTCTGAGGGTAGCACAGAATATCTGCACATTGTCAATGGAGTAGAGAGTCGCCACCTTGCCATTGAGTGTAGCTGTTAGTGAAAAGGAGAAGCCCCAGCAATACTTAATTTGTATCTGGTGGAGATGGTCTGTAAGATGCTTAACCTCCCGTCTTTGCTATAAGGTATGTGGCCAGATGTTGTTGAATAGTGTAACTTGCGCATTGGCACATTGTATAGGCCCTGAGTCACTACTGAGGTTCATTATGCGGTCCTTCATTTCAAACCTGTCTAGGCAAAGAATCATATCTCGAGGGGTATTTGGATCTTTCACCCTCAGGGCCCTGTGAATCCTCCTAATTTGTATATCTTCCTGTTACATCTCCTACCTCTGTTGTTGAGGTCAGTAACTCTAGTAGTCATAGAGTAAAGGTGATCCCGTTGTTCATAAACAATCTGCTCCAAAGTATGGACCTGATCAGTAGAGGTAGCATTCATTTCTTCCAGACATGGCACTCTCTGGTTTAGCTGGGCACAATCAGCTTTAATTGGGGCCAGTTCAACCCTAAGTAGAGCTGTCATTCAGTCCATGGACTTCCAGGTCTCCCTTTGACAGGAGTTCAGCCAATAGCGCCTTGAGAGTCGCTGTTGTTAACGGAGCATCTTCCATAATCTCTGAGCGGTCAGTCATGGTCTGAGGTGAGGATGCCTCTGGCACATTTACAGGAGGACCTCGCCCTGAAATATGTGACACTTCAGATACGCCGTGATTCAGCTGAGGTAACGCTGAGTTGTTAGGCCACACCGACAAGTACAAAGATACAAGATTCTTTTGGTGTCTTTCTGATTTTTTCTTAACCTTCATTGGCTTAAAGGACATTAGTGAGGGTTTGGGGTGTTGATCGGAGTTCCCATTCCCATAGAAACCGAATTAAAGCTAGGATCAGAACAGAGCACACGGTCTATGCATCTGCTTCCGCTTCCATAAACCGGTAGGACACCCCCCCATTAATGACCTTTTTAGCCCTGAGAAGGAATAGGAGACAGGGATGGGGATGGGCATCACCACCACCACCAGCAGTGAACTTTGGAATTTTCGGAGTTTGCTACTGCTCTAATTCCTGCTGCTGAGTTGGAATGGCAGCAGGAAGCTGAGAAGCAGGCTAGTGTGCAACAGACCACCAGCGACACAGTGGGAATGGGGTAAACAAATGATGTGGGACTAGGATAGGTTCCACTTCCCAGCAGCATTACTCCTGGTCCTAGTTGCAGTGCTGATTCTGAGGCAGTTGCAGCAACAGCAGGAACATCATCCTCTGCCCGAACCAGTAAAGATGAATGTGGAGGAGATGAAAGAGGCCATTCTTCTCCACTTTTCCCCTCCCCCCCTGAAGTCACGGGCGTGGGACTATTTTTCTCTTGGGGCAGGCACATGCAGTCATGAGTGACAGCTCTGTGCACAATTTGTGATGTCAGTGGAAAGAGGAAAGGATGGAATGTGCCTCAGCTCAACCGCCATTATAACAAACATGTAACACAGACACCATGACATTTATTTGAAACATGTTAAAGCCAAACACCCACCAGATAAATCGGGCACCACTGTTGCTGTACCCCCTGACTCTCCCCAAAGGTATCAAGTGGAGGGGCAGAGATCAAAGAGGAAGGAGAATAGAGAAATCCTGGCAGAGATCAAAGGGGAGGAAAAATAGAGAAATCCAGCCAAAGACTGAAAGTTTGATGACGAGAGAAACACCTGGCTCTCCATCACCTTTTTGCTCTACGGTAATGACATCTGCTGCCAATCCACCTCATTCATCATTACCTCCCCCACCAAGTGATAGCCATTCTGTAGAAGTCAGGATGTGACATGTTCACCCATTGCACACTGTGTGGTGCACTGGTCACACATGGCAGTGTGGTGGAGGATAATCACAAACAGGCATAAAGCTGCATCTGAAGAGATTCCATCCCACAGTATATGCTAAGCTGGTGGCAGGGAGGGTTCATCATTACTATTAAACTGTCTGCAAGTTGTCATGTGTCTTTAGTAGGGAGTGGACAAGGAGCATAGTGACAGCAGCTGTACTTGGTTTCTGGGGGGGTGGATTTTACATTAGGGAACATAAGTGTTATGGTGTTTGGATAGAGTATATGCCAAGTGTACTATTTTTCCCAGTCCTTCCCTTATTTACTACACACACTGTGCACATTGCAGTTGCTGACTGTAGTAACAACACACCCATGCTTTTGTAGAAGGGGCAGATGGAGAAGCATTATTGCCAACTTCTTCTTTTCTCCACATATAATTGAAGTGGTGGGGGCTAGTTATGGTGCTTCTACTGCTTCAGGCACATTACTGGAGCTAGTCATGGAATGTGGAACCTTCATCATCCATCACACATGTTACTGCTGTTGTTGATCCCATTCCCTTTGAGCTGCCTAATTATCCTGCTGTTAAACAACTCAGTAGCAGCAGCCACTGACCAACACAACATGACTTAAGGGCACTAGGCTTGTTCTTTAATAAAAAAAAAATAAATAAAAAAATAAATAAATAAATAAAATAAACTTTTGGGGGGCTTGTTTCTAACAAGCCTAAATCCTACAAATCAATGCTTCCTTAGGGCTTGTGCCACACAAGTCTAAGTCCTACAAATCAATATTTCCTCAGTGCCTGGGCCTACTGCAAACCTAATTTCCTAAAACTAATCAATGTATCCTCAGGGCTTGTGTCATTAGTAAAAAGTCTAAGTCCTACAATTCAATGTTTTCTCAAGGCTTGTGCCTAACACAAGTCTAAGTCCTACAAATCTTCCTCTACAAAATGCTCTATCCCGTAAAGTATCAGTCTACCCTTGTCACAGCTTGAGGACATTGCCATTTCCTCCTTTGCTCAAGAATTCCCACATCTGTTCAGACTTAGCATGTGGGACTATGTCTACTAGTGCAGTTGGACAAGGGTGAGACTCCTGAGACAAAGGTTAGCACTTGTGGTTTTCTGGAAGCCAGTGCAGTGGACAAGGGTGGCAGGTCAGTGTGTCTACTATGGGACAAGGCTGGGAGGGTAGGGGGGTAAGCATATACTGTCCTATGACTACTATTTCAGTGGGAAAATTATAGGGGGGGCAGTATGGTTCTATGACTACTGTGGGACACTGCCAGGATGGTGGAAAACAGGAGACCTCCAGCTACTTTCAGTCTACAACTCCAGTCATTCTCTGTCAATCAAGGGCTGGTGGAGAATGATTAGAGTTGGGGTCTGGCAGCAGCTGGAATGCCTACAGTTTTCCATAATGCTCCAGGTTGGGGTCAGTAAATGTGGTAAGCCTCCTGGGACAATGCTGGGAATCAATGTGTGGTTCTATAGCTACATGTGTTATGGAACAAGGCTGGGGGGGTCAGTAGTTTGGTTTTATGACTACCAGTGTTGTGGGACATGGCTGGGGGGATTAGTATATGTTGAATGCCTGGTTACATGGCTACCAGTGCAGTGTAATGTTGAAACAAAAAAGAGAATAACATCACTTTTCACAGGAATTCCTACTGAAGGTGAAAAGAACCATTTTTCACATGTTTTTATTTTAGGGAGAAACATTTTGCCCATCTCTTACAGATGGTATCTTTCAGTGATAATGATCAATAGATCAGATACTCTGCTCTTCCCCACATAGTATCAGTAATAAATTAAATCTATATATTGAAGTAATGGCACTAAACATTCTCATAATCACATTTGTGTAAATTTAACTGAATAATAATAATAATAATCCAAAAATTATAAAGACATAATTGTAGTATCTATCTGAATCCCTTTTCCTCCTAAGCCATGGATAGCAGCATGGTTTCTTAAATTTAAGAGATTGATGATAATTTGACAGGGATACATGATCTCCAGCCATCCTCAGCCTCTGCAAAATGACTCCAACCATTCTAAACCTTCATCCATCCTTGACCTCCGCAAAATGACTCTAGCAATCCTTGTCTTTATCCTGTTTTGACCATGGGACATTACAGCTCTTTGCTTATTAGATATACATTATATATCAGATATAAAACTACTACTCTATCTTTAATTCCTCTGTATTATAAGTTTTAGCTAGATCTGATCTTCATATATTGGTGCAGTAAGTTTGTCTTCAGCTTCAGGATGAGCAGCATCACACATCATATTTCTTATCCCACTTATAATCTAGGGTAAGGAGCACCTACTCTATAAGTAAAATGGTTGTTAATAAAAATACAGAGAAAATTTTCACTCTGGAAATTATTTAAATAAAGGATAATAGGATTGGTTCCTGGTTTTTTAAAAAAATGCACATGTTGTTGCAAAAATGTCCAATATCCTCTTACATTTTAAAAGACAGTGATTGAAAGTAATGGTGATATTAAACTATTGGACATATATTTTATAACTCCCCCATTACCATCTTGAGACTTTGAACAATGTAATTTACTTTTAGAGGTTTATTATAAGTGAGTACAATATGAACATATTAATGCCATTATCTTATATATTTGATGATATACATTTTTTTGCTTTTTTAGGATTGTACTAAATGAAAAGAAAAAGCATTGTCTAGTGATTTTGGTATAATATTTACAAACATAATAAAAGGAAACATTAATATATTGCATTTTAGTTAGTTCATTTTTTAGTTACATAGTTGATTAATTAAAAAACATTGTACATCAAATTCAACTTTTGACTAATCTCCTATTGTCGAGCTAGAGAAATATAAAAGAAATAATTTTCCCTTCTGGCTGCAAAATGACAATCATTTTCTTCTGTAATAACACTATATCTTTGACTAAGGAAATTATCATAATTCTCTATGTTATATTTATCTAAAAGATACCCAATTATTTATTTATTTATTTGTTTATTTTATATATCTTAAAATTAAATCAAATGTTAATACTGGTACAAAAGCAAATAAAAAGAAAGCAACATACATCCAAGGAGATGCCATACAAGTTGGACAGAATTCTAAGAATACAGTCCATAGAGAGATCAAGAAGGCTAATAGACATCAGCAAAACATGGGGGTGTTAATTGCTGAGCTGGACCACCATATAGCTACTGTAGTTCCAAAAATAAATCCAGGGCACTATTGGTGAAGGAAGGGAAGGGATGAGGGGGGGATGAGAAGAGAACAAAGGACAGTACTGAGCCACATCCAGCGCTAGTATGGTTGATGCTCAGAGAGTCACTACATCGCGAGAGAGGCTCCTCATCACATCTCACATAGTCCAGCAAGAAATCATCCAATATTTGGAGGATATAGAAAGTGCCTGCTTCGGAGTAAAGCAGACTGTCATTCCCATCTCATGAAAGATAAATAATTTTGCTGGGTATTGTAAAGCAAATCAGATTCCCATTTCATACAAGACCTTGCACATAGTAGGGAACTCTTTTGCTTAGCAGAGACCGCTGCAGAGAAGTTTTGGAACAGGAGGAGTTTGCTGCCACCATGTTGGAAAGGCTGTTTTTCCAGTATTCTTTTGCATTTGAATAGTGAGAAAGTCCAATAAGTTATCACCCTTGACAGGTTCAGGCATCCCCACCAGTCTGATGCAATTCTCCAAATCCTTAAGTTTGTCTGTAAGAAAGCTATTGGATTCTGATAGGGTCACTAACTGTTGTCACAGAGTAACAAGGTCTTCTTCTATTGTGGACAATCTGCATTCCAGATCCCCAATCTTACTGTTATGGGTTTTGAGTTCTTCAAGGATCTCACTGACCGATAAATGTAGGTTATCAAATTTCCTCTCCATCATTGGCAACAACATTTTCATCACAGCCTTAGCCATGGTCTCTGCCAGGGACAAATCTATAGGTTCACTTGAGTCCTGTAAGTCTTCCATCACAAATGAGTCAATCTTCTGTTGATCAGCAGAAAAGGGAGCTACTAGGTGTTTGCATTTAGCTTCCCTCTTGGTAGGAACTGACAATGCTGTCCACACAACTCAGGCTGAAGTGTGACATAGAGGTAGTAGAGAAGGAGGGAGAAATAGCATATGTCAGGTGACAGATTTAAAGCTGGTGCCATTAATGTCACAGGAGTGGGAAATTTCTTAAGTGCACTTCACAGCAGGCAGGCAATAAATTGGCAGGGAAGGGGGGGGCATTACAGGGACAGCAGCATCATGTCACAGATAAATAGGCCAGGCATGGTAAAGCACAATTCCAACCCCAGAGTTGCAGGGAGTCCCAGAAGGCTGCAGGGTCACTCAAGCTCTCAATAGCCACCACAGCATGAGGTTGGGTTCTGCATCTCCACAGCAAGACAAGGATGACAAGGCAGTCTTTCAGGGGATGCGCACAAAAGTGGGCACAGTAGTAATAATCCCAAAGGCCCAAGAAGCTACAGTCAAGGCTGGGTCATAAATGCTCTCCATCCAAACCTCCACTCAAGATGTCAACCCCTGCCCAGCACTGTAGATATGTTGAAGCACCATCCCACTAACCTGGGCCTACTATGTCACAGTACCAACTCCTCAAGATGTAGATTCAGATGTAGCGATGCAGAGTCAGGCATCGCCGCATTGGTAGCAGCCCTCAAAAGGCGAGGTAGGTAACAGAGAGCAGAGATAGGAATCTATGCAATAAGAAACTCTGCAGAAACACTGTAGTTAGATGCACCGTGGCAGCTTTCAGAGAAGACCATGGCCATGATCCTCCACTTAGGCCTCTACATGCTGGTAGCCTCTGGTCTTTGTAAACCTCCAAGATTGATATGGTTAGAAGACAGTCACAGTAAGAAGAGGTCAGGTTGTGGCAATAAAAGGTAGCTTTACCCTTCCTCACCATTGTTTTTTAAATTGATAATAATGCTTAACCCCTTAAGGACCGGCCACACACACATGCGGCCGTCACTTAAGGACCAGGGACCTTTTTTTTTTTTCAGAATCCGATTCCGGACTCCCCGAACAGTGTGCAGCCACAAGGGGAGCCCGGAATTCCATGACGGTCCTGGACCGTCATGGGTCCTTAAAGTGTTAATATTGAAAAAAGAAAATATTGCAGGTTTCAGCCTACTGAGTAAAACTTCAGTAATCTAATAGATGTTTTATTCAAAAGTTATTGAAGCTCATGGACAACTATGGGCAGATGACCATATATTTCTGTAGTATGCTGTTGCAACAGCACCATTGTAAAATTTCAGGCCGTGGTGGTATTACACCCAAAAAATTAAAGTTTGAGCTGAAGTAACTTTTAAATGAAACATCTCTCAGCAGTTTTAGTTTCCTAGTTTTACTCAGGAGAAATCCTGTGTAACCCACATGCCCTTACAGTAAAATATATTTTAATTTGCTGCAGTCAAAATTATATTTATTTTAATCCTAAAGAGATAGTAATGCTTTAGAATTATTTTCATAAAGGGAAAGTTTTGTGTAATATGGTATGTTTTTAACAAGGGTACTTTTTTTCTTTCACATACAATATACTTCCATAGACGTCTGTAACAGCATCACCCTGAAATTGCAGGACATCAAAATAGTGTAGCCAAAAAAAATGCAAGCTGGAGCTATAATATTTTTAAGGAAATGTTTCCCAGCAGTTTGAGTATGTTGTTGTACTCAACAAGAAAAATGCTCCAAAACAAATGTTCTGTACCATCAATAACTTCCATTTAAATGAATTCTAGAGTATTAAAGTGTGTGACCATTATACATAGCTAAATATTTATTCTGACCACCTCCCACCTCTGTCCTTGTTGTCATCCCTTTCTCCAGTGTAAAGCTGCTTGGTTGCCATGGCAATCCAGTTCATTTATCCCCATGTGACATATTTCAATTCATCCTGAGCACCATCATTGCTAAGGACTAAAGATGACCAAAACAACTCTGTGAATCAATTTCATGGTAAAGAGGATGTTTTGCAAGAACCAAAACATGTCTTTTGAAACAGATGTTTTGGTTCTATATTTCATTAAAAAACAAGAAAAAAAAGGTTTCCTATCTTTTAACTCCTTAGTGACAGCCGCGTTCGCACGCGGCTGTCACGTTAACGCCCGCCGAACATTTTTTTTTTTTTTTTCAAAGAAGTCCTGAGTCTCCGGGTACCAGGTACGTCCTCTGTCACTAAGTGACAGTTTCTGCGGGACGTACCTGGTAAGTCATCTGTCGTTAAGGGGTTAACCACTTAGTTGCTAAAAAATTGGTTGTCCACATCCTCAGCAAATAATTAATACTGTTAAGGATGTGGAAAGCCACATATTCTAGACTGTAGCATTGAATGGGTTAATACTAGGGACTGTGTGACTATCCAGAAGTCTGTATGATAAACAGATGATTTTGGTAAGGATAGTTTTGTTGTTCTGGCACCCCCTATGATATGTCATTCTTACCAACAGTGTGCAATTTCTCTCATGAGAAGAGCTTTTAATGCATACGGTAGAAAATCCATTCCACAGTTTTCAAAGATGTTGGTATATTTGAAGGGCAACTTCATAGCAAACCAGTCTTGGGGTAGAAATGCAAATGACCAGTCACTGAAACTGAAATGTTGTGTTTTTTTTTCAATATATATAATTTAAGGTTACATGGTTTATTTCTTGCAATTTTGTTCTAGGAAGGCAAAGTGATGCAAAATGTAAAATAGTATGTATGAATAAATATGTATATATGAATAAAGCTATGGATGTTCATGCTTTCATGTTTCATTTTCAACTATAAACAGTTGTAATTCACTTTACTGGAATTTTTATTAAAAAAAGCTATTTTTTTTTGTATTCTAGGTAAAGTTTTTTGCTAAAAGTAGGAATTACATTACACATATTGACATTTTTATCAATTTATTTATAGGCTATGGACTGCTCTGGTCCCGGGACCATAAATCTCCATAGGATGGTGTAGCAACAGCACCACTGTACAATTTCAGGCCACTGTGATATTGCACCTAAAAAATTCAACTTTGAAAATTAATAACTTTTGAATAAAACACCTTTCAGCAGTAGGAGTACTCTTGTTTTACTCAGGGGGATAAACCCTACAACATATTTTTTTTTTACATTTGAAGTATTACTATCCCTTTAAGCACACTAATGTGCACACAACTAAACACATACCTTGCTGATATTTTTCACTACTAAATATTTTGTAACTACTTTTTATCCTATTACTACATGTGACAAATGTAATTACTAGATGTAATTACTTTGCATATTGTGTTAATATCCTATGAGTTTCTGTACAAGTCACACCTTAACATTTTATCAAAAGGTATGGTCTTCAAAAGTACTGCCTTTAACAAATATAATTACTAGATGTAATTACTTTGCATATTGTGTTCATGTCCTTGGAGTTAAGTCACACCTTAAGATTTTATTAAAAGCTCTGGTCCTCAAAAGGACAACATGTAACCAATGCAAATACTAGATGACACACCCGACATGTAATTAGTATGCACATTTTCTTTCTTGCTTGGAGTCACACATTCATATTTTACTAAATACACACCCTCACATTGGGGGAGCTGTTAAAAAATAGTGTTTGAGTATTTTTAAAGATGGCCACTAAAAGGATTTAAAAAAAAATCTAAGAATATTTTTTACATCTTCCCCAAATGTGTACGGTGTATATGTCTATTGGGTTTGTGAGTGTATGTGTATTGGGTTTGTGAGTGTATGTGTACTGCTTATGTTTATATTGGGTATATTGACATGGTTTGAAATTCAAATATTTCCATTTTGTATTCTAGATTTTCCAAAAGAACCCACCACCTCTTCCCCTCAACCTCCCCAGCATCCTCACCAGGAAGCACTTCAGGGTGCAGTCTCTAAGTAGGGAGTTGTACAATGTCAAAACATATTTGCATGCCCTAAGGCACATAGTTTTTTTCAAATTAAAATTAATATTTTTATATTGTTAAACGTTATGTATTAGTCATTATTTTATCCTGCCACTTCAAGGGTTAAAAGATATGCTGCATAGACTGAAACTGAGCTGTAAGAGAAAAATAGAGAAGCAGAGAACAGACAGATTATAGAACAAAGTATTTTATTTGCACACACTAATTTAGACATACATCGACTGAAGTTTAAACAAACATTAATGTAAGATTTACTGTTGTAGAGCAATGTAGTATCTTATCTTATGTACCAAAAAGTGGGTAAAAATATATCAAAACAGTAAAGTCTGCCATCTAGCTGTCAGATTTGGAATCCGGTCCATGGACTGGCCGTGGCTCTAGAGCTGAGAATGTGAGATTTAAGAAGAACTACTTCATTCAAGTAGTCTACAAAGTGTGGCTGGTTTGCAAGCACACTTTTTAGACCCTTCCAATAAAATAGTTATTTTTATATCTCGCGATCTTGGCTCTGCTGAAAAGCCACTGGTTGATCTCTGGACCGGATTCCAAATCTGACAGCTAGATGGCAGACTTGACTGTTTTGGTCAGTGAGGGGAAACTTTGCTTGTGAATAGCTCTCAAACCATAAAGGTTTGAGAGAAAAGACTTATATCGTTCTTCATATTTTTTTAATGACTACAAAATAAAATAAAGATGAAACAAAGTATTACTATCCCTTTAAACAAATATTAATGTAAGATTCACTGTTGTAGAGCAATGTAATATTATATCTTCTGTACCAAAAAGTGGGTAAAAATATATCAACATTAGATGACTACAACAGCTTTGGCATACTTTTCTTTTTTTTTAATCCAGTAACAATATAGAACAAGAGCTATGTATTTTATTTGCACACACTAATTTAGACATACATTTACTGAAGTTTAAACAAATATTAATGTAAGATTTACTGTTGAAGAGCAATGTAATATCATATCTTATGTACCAAAAAATGGGTGAAAATATATCAATATTAGACAACCACAACCTTCCTTTTTTTAATCCAGTAACGATGTAGAACAAGGATTAAAAGAAGAAAGTGTTATAGCCACATCAAAATCTACATAACAATGTCATCTGTGCCGGGCATCAAATGGGCAGAGTTTAATATCACAGCCACATCACTGTGTATAAATTCTCCTGTATAAATGAAGTGAAGCTCCATTGCCTATTTTGAAGTTTTAGTGGCTGTACTGCAATATCACAATGTCTTTGGAATTCATTAAAAGCAATAAGGGACCAAAATTGCTGGTGATGGAAGGATACACATTCCGCCAAGAGAGAATCATCAACGGAAAGCATATATGGAAATGCACTGAGTACAGCAGTGGACACTGCAGTTGAAGACGCCATACCAAGGATGGTGTAATTTGCAAGGGCCCAGGCAAACACAGCCATGTACCAGACATTGCCAAAGTTGAGGCAAAGAGATTAGCTGGAGATCTAAAAGAAATGACAGCTAATACACAATATAGCACACACAAACTGGTGGCCGTGACTTCACAAACAGCCACACCTGCTGTTGATAGACAATTGCCTGCAATTACTAACTTAAAGCTGGTCACCAGAAGAGAGAGGTGAGGTGCCATGGCTCCACTTCCAAACCCAACCAATTTGGAAGAGCTGAGGATTGGTGGGGAATATGTAAAGACTGCAAAGGGTGAGAACTTTATGCTTCATGACAGCGGACCTGGATTAATATGATTTATAATTTTTTTCCACCCTGTCCAATTTAACTGTCTTATCAAACAGACAGAACTGTTATGCTGATGGAACTTTTAAAAGCTGTCAAGTGCTATTTCAGCAAATATATAAGATACATGCTCTACAGTTTGGGAGTGTTATCCAACTTGTGTTTGTCCTTATGAGTGACAACAAACATGTACATGCGTGTACTAACTGAGTTGAAGATGCTTTGCCCTTTGTTGAACCCTCGGACTTTGATAACAGACTTTGAAAGTGCAAGCATAGCCGCAATTAAATGGGTCTTTCCCGACTGCACATAGCAAGGATGCCTGTTCCATTTCAGCCAGTGTGTTTGGTGAAAAATGCAACAATTACCAGATGTGGATAAAAAATACATGGAGAATGCTGAGTATGCACTGCAAGTAAGGAACCTGCTTGCACTGGCCTTTGTACCAACACAGGATGTGGTAGATAGTTTTGAAACCATAATGCGCTCTACCATTTTTATTGAAAATGTGGATAAATTACAATTGAAATTAATTGCTATAAACTATGCAAGCACACTGTTGTCTGACTACCTTAGGGCTATGTGCAAAAAATTAGGATTTTAATAAATAGACATCCTAACTTAAATTGTTCCTACTCCTCAATGCTGTTTTTTGTAAATTGTTATGCTGTATTAAAAATATTTTTTTTCAATAAAGTTTGCTACAATGGTTAATTTGTTATACATACACTAGTTAAAGAGCCAGTGTACATGGGCCACAGTGCCACCAAGCAACGACCATGGTGCAAGCATGCACAGTACAGACTGCCCGCTCTGTTATCATCCGTGGCACGGGCAGTCTGTACTGCGCATGACTGCAGCACGCAGCCGACTGTACTGCACATGAAAGTTTCTGACAAACATACATTTAGTGTATAGGGTACATATTCCCTGTTATGCTGCATTACAATTATGTTTTTTTTTTTCAATAAAGATTGCTACACAGTTCAAACCTTTACTAATCTTTGTATTTTATTGTAAATGTTTTTTTTTCAATAAAGATTGCTACAAACTTCATAAATTTATTAGTATTTTTACATTATTCGTAAATTTTCATTTTTTAAATATATATTCTATGTTATCTATTAAATGTGCCCTTATTGTGCTCTAAATGCACCCTTTTTGGATCCTTAACGCGTCCTTTAGTGAAGATGTGATTGACATTTTGATGCAGCTGATATATAGAAGGCGATATGTCATGCAAGGTGGAATATTGAATGTGCAAATGTTTAATATGCAACATTGTGAATGTGTCATTCGCAAGCAAGTGAACAAATAAATGCAACATTTTGAGACACGCGATGCAGCATGCAACATTTCAAAAGTGAACCGTAGACAACAGCAGGGAGTAAACAATAATGAGGAAGCAGGAGCAGGGTGCCTGGGGATAGAAGAGGTGGCAGTGGTGACCATGGGGAAGACTGAAGTCGAGAATGGGTCAGCAGTCCTGCTACCCACCATTTGTTATCTTATCTTGCTCATTTGAGTGACTTAGGCATGTACCTCTTTGACATCTCAAGGTCAGATAACCTGCTTTTTATTTTGTGAACACCATATGGTTGCTCTTTCTTCTGTGTTTTTGGTAAAAGTGAAAAATAAAATATAAAATTGGACACTAAATTTGGTAAATGCGTTTCATGTCTTGTGAAACAGCATATTTCAATTGAATTATTATTTTGCAGAATAATGATGCTCATTCCCACATGTGAGTGAGCCCCCACCTGAGTGGGTCAGTTGGCCCACATGAGAAGGGATTTGTATTAGAGAACGGAGTTGGGTTATTATTTAATTTTGCATCACTATTTAAAAATCACTGTAATTTTGCAATGTTAGCGTTATAAGCCAGTGGTTATTATAATGCAATCAAAAAGCAGTGATACAAGCTTACCTCTTCTCTGAACAAAACCCTTGTGAGGGATATAAGCTATCACCTAATACAGGAAGATACCAACCAAGAGGCAAGGAGCCAAAACCTGCAAAAAATACATATTTTGTTCCTAACATGGAACATACTTATCTCCATCTCCTGAACACTAAGGAGAGCTGGGGTGGGATGTTTAAATAATGAATAGCATAATGTAGATTGGGGGTAATTGGGATGGACAGGATAATGGAGGTACATAGGTGGGGTTTGACACCTAAAGTCACCAGAATAGGTGGAAAAATGAAAGGATTGGGTCAGGAAATGGGTGTGGTTACCAACAGACTTAGCAACAGGGGAAAGGGTCTCTGTCGTCTGACATTCAGTACTAAAAACTAAAGTCAACAGGGCAGATCCTGACAAGACCACATGTAAGCAATCCCTCTTTGCTTCTTTGTAGTTTTATTCAAGGAGGTTTACATGAATCAGCTTAAAGGGATAGTAATGTTTCATAATAAAAGCATCTCAGATTATTCTTCATAGTATTTGGACCATGAAGAGTGTTATTTCAATACTGTCAGAGCTGTAGTTCAAGAGTAAATGAATGATAAAGTATCCCCCTCCGGCCTCTTTTACTGATGTAACACTGCTCACCTCAGAGCAGCAAGGTGGTGTCCAGGTTGATCGCAGACAGGAACAATCTTCATTTAGCATAAGGGAAAAACTTGAAAAACCTGTCAAGGGGGCAAGGTTTTCATTGTTCTTACTGTAAGAAGATTGTTCCTTGCTGTGAGCTGTCTAGTCTCAAGATCAGATTCCACAATTGAGGGGAGGAGGCTTACACAAGGTAAAAGGGATGGGATGTATGATACTTTATCATTCAATTACTCTTGAACCACAACTCTGACAGTATTGAAATAACACTCTCTATGGCTCAAATACTATGAAGATTAATTGGAGCTGCTGTTTTTGTGCTGCTGTTTTTAAGTATCTCTAAGTAGATTTCTGTGTGGACCCCTATTTCATATGACTTAACCCTTTGAGTGCCAGGCGGATACAGTACACATTGAAAACCTATGGCACTCAAAGAGTTAATCTTCAAACAATCTGCCCAACCAGTTTCAATATTTTGTACATTTTTAACCTTATTTCTTGATCTTGTTAAATTATTTATAAATAACTGTCAATTTACTGTCATTTTTTATTACTTTTTGTGCACATGCCTAATAGCAGAATTGCACAGATTTTGCTGTTTTGTTACACTGTTTTGAAGCACTGCCATCTTGGAAATTAACTTTGCAAATGCAAATTTATTTTGATTTGTAAAGCTTGTAAATAAGCATAGGCATTCTTTGTTAGATACTAAAATGTATTTAGATTATAGAAATAATGTTTTGTTTAATACATTCATCCTGCTAAGATGAACAATGGATAAGAAAATTGAAAAGGCTAGTGTCAAATAATTAAATTATCTACTACATTCCATGAATTTTCCAAATTACCTTTGTTCTCCAATGTTTCATCTTTTTCTTCTTATTCTATGTCCAAATGAAATAATGTAGACAAATTCAGGACACATTATATTACAAGTTATATTATTTTTTCTATCACATTTTCTATCTGTGAAGAAAGAAAAACTAATAGTGTTGCAATTCAAATTACTAATCCCTTTTTATATAGCAGGACAAGAGACACAATACAGAAAATATCAATAGGGAAAGTATTAATAGCATGTGCAAACAACTACCGTTAAATAAATAAAATAAGTAATGAAAAAATCCAAATCACAGAACTCTCATTTAGGTGAATTTGTATTAAGGTTGCTGTAAAACAGGTGTATGCACTTGGGAATCTGGTTTTGCTCATTGAAAAAAAAATAAAATACACAAATAAAGGGAACAGATAAAGATATCTTAAATAAGCATTGAATAGGAATGGGAGAAAAGTCTCATATTTTTCCGGAAGGAAATTTTGACAGCTTGCCACTTTTTCCAAGAAAATTTCAAATCAGCACCTAGAAAGCCCTCAAATGTACTCCTTTTCACTAACCCTAAGAATTTCCTGCATGAGGTTTGCCTATTCCAGCTTAGGGGAGAGGGTAGACTCAGTATGTGTGGTTCTCGCTATAACAGCATAGTTGGATAATGCTGGTACTCAGAGGTAAGTTAAATATGTAGTTCTGTATAACCATCACAGTGGTACAAGGCTAGGGGTCACTATTTGTGGTTCTGTGGCTACCATGGGACAAGATTGTGGGAGGTTAGTGTGTGTGTGTTTCTATGGTTACTATTGCAGTGGGACAAGCTTTGGAGTAAGTATGCATGGTTCTATAGATACCCTGCAACAAATCTGGAGTTTAAAATGTGTAGTTCTATGGCTACCAAAAGAAAAGGCTGCGGGAGGTCATATGTTGGGGTCTCTGGCTACCATTGCAGTTGGACAAGGCTGGGTATCAGTATGTGTTGTCTATGCCTGCTGTAGGACATGGCTGTGGAGTAATATCTGTGGTATTATGGTTACCACTGAAATGAGACAAGGCTGGGGGTCAGTATGTTTATGTTTCTATGGCTACAGTTGAACAAGGCAAAGAGGGTTGTGCGTGGTTCTATGTCTTCTAATGCAGTGACACAAGGTTGGGGTTCCATATGTGTGGTTATGTGGTTATGATATACACAAATATTATCTCCAAATAACAAAAAAGTCTAAAATTAAGACTAAACCTCCAATGTAGGCTACCTAAACACTGGAAAAAAATCAGTGCATGAAAATATACATCAATTGCAATAAAAAGCAAAGTATAAAAAATTGAATGATTAATTACAAAATATCAAAATATTAAAAGAAGACTCAAAATGGGATACATAATTAAAATGTAGTTAATTAAAAAATGCTAGATCAGTGTCTATATTCATGCTACTAGGGGCCAACATATGCAACTCTCACATGTTTCTCCCTGCCTCAGCCTCAGCAGTCTATTACCAGCCCTATAACCAACAGCGACCCTTTTAATGGCATGAATACAGACATCATCCAGTTTATTTTCATGAACTATGGTAAAATGATTTGGTACACTATGGATCATTAATCCTAGCCTAATATTTCTAAGATGTTCAGAAATTCTGTTCGTAAGTTTCCTTTTTGTCATACTTGTTGCCCTTACCTGGGATGGCTACCACTTCGCGCAGGCACACGTGAATGATTGCGTCTATTTCCGGGTTTAGCCAATGTCACACACTGTGATGTCAGACACACTCGAAGCCTGCCCCTGACCGTGTTTTTGTCCAGTCCAAGCCCTGACTTTCAGTTCTCCTTAATGATTTTTGAACCTTTGCTGCTGGCCCTTGACCATTTTGCCTGTTCCTGACTCTTCTCTGGTTTTTCCCCTTTTCGGTACCTTGTTTTCGGTTGTTTCGCTTGCCCAGGCTTCCATCTGTTTTTTTGCTGGCCCACTGGCTTCTTCCTTCTCCTATATAGTTGGCTGCAGGCATAAGTAATAAGATATACAACATAAGTACTGTCACAATTAATACAATATTTGATCACATATTCTTATCCTGTTTTAAAACTCTTAAACTTGTTTTTCTTAGATTTGGGCAAAGCGAGGCAAAAGACAAATACTGTAATGTGACACCACTTTATTAGAAATAAGCACACATAATGGAAAATATCACAGAGCACAATGAAACGTAGGAGAGCAGCACAAACTCAGAGCAAGAGGCTCCTGCTAGGAATAGAAGACTGCTCTGGAGGGTCCCACCTATGGGAGTCTGGAGCTGGGGATATGATCCAGCCACATGCTAGTACCAGATGGGGTAGCGACAATGCCCACAAGTGATAGAGTAGTACTAGGCCGGAGCCACAGGTAGCACCATGATGGGTGGTCAGACAAGCCAGGGGTCAAGCACAAAGCGGGTAGTCAGCCAGAGCCACAGGTCTGCACCAGATTGGATTGTCAGACTAAGCCAGGGGTCATGCATGGAGCGGATAGTCAAACAGAGCCACAGGTCAACACCAGAATGGATGGGCAGACAAGCCAAGGGCCAAGCACGGAGCACATAGTCAGCCAGAGCCACAGGTCTGCACCAGATTGGATTGTCAGACTAAGCCAGTGGTCATACACGGAGCCAGGGGTCATACATGGTGCGGATAGTCACACACAGCCACAGGTCAGCACCAGGTTGGATGATCAGACAAGCCAAGGGTCAATCACAGAGACAACAGAGATAAGGATACTACTGCACTGGACACCAACACAAGGGCGAATGACCCAGGTGTACAGACAGCCTTATATACTGCCAATAGGTAGAGGAAGTGGAGCACACAATAGGGACCATGTCCCTTTAAGAGAGGTGCCCGCATCCCTGGAGGATTCCCCCACACAGACTGGTGGCCAGGAGGAGGAAACAAGATGCAGAGTGGCCAGCCGCGAGGAGGCATCGATGCAGCCAGCTCCCAGATGCCAGCTGGAAGGTAAGTATTGACTGTGATAAATACAGACAATACTACAATTTTTTCTACCACATTTAAAAATTCCCTGAGTCGCTTGCAACCAATTAGTATTCTGTACCTCTTTACTCCTTTGAGAAATATCACTAGGTGCTAGAATATTCTTGATATTTTTATTTTTCTTGAACACATTATTAGGCTTAAGACCCAACTCCCTAGCCAAAACTGAATCCTGCATAAGGATTGACCAATACTTGTTGAAAATCCTATAGATCTGAGGAGCAAAACTATTATAAGTAGTATTAAGTGCTGGTGGTCTCTTCCTTCTGCCCAAGAGATTCTCATGATATTCTAATAATTAACTTCTATCTAATCCTTTGGCCTTGTTAAGTACCTGGTCAACAATCATCACTTTTCAAAGATATTTTCCTTCATAATTTGAGCCTCTAGCAAAGGACAGAAAAAGCTTACAGCGCTAAACTAACCACAGTGAATACATGTAGTATATAAATTAGAAGAGATTGATTAATTGACATAAGTGCCAGCAAGGAAAAAAAATTAGGGTTCTCCATAACTCCTGATTATCAGGCCAAAACCCAAAGTGCAAGTGCAAAGAAAAAGATCAGTCCTGCGCTCTATATCAATATGTAAATGTGTGACCTAGCTTAGGCATATATAATAATCATTGCTAAATCTGAAAATAAACATGAGGATTTTGTTCCCATTTTGGCCAAAGTGAATCCTGCATAAGGTTTGACCAATGCTTGTTGAAAATCCTATTATAAGTAGTATCAAGTGCTGGTGGTCTCTCCCTTTTGCCCAAGAGGTTCTCATGATATTATAGTATTGAACTTCTATCTAATCCTTTGGCCGTGTTAAGTACCTGGTCATCAATCAGCACTTTTCAAAGATATTTTCCTTCATAATTTGAGCCTAGAACAACTTTGAATTCTTTGGGACTAGCCAAAGGGGATATTGTTGACCCAGATTTTGAGATGACCACTATTAACATGTAAGTAGATATTTGAATCTACCTGTTTCCTATAGTTTTTGCTATTATTATAATTGTCAATAGTAGAAAGAACTATATCTAAAAATTCTATTTGTGTTTGACTATATGAACTGGGGAATTTAAATCCCATATCGTTATCATTTATGTATAGAATGAACTTCTTAAAGATGTTCTGTTTGCCATTCAAAATGAAGAACATTTCATCGATATATCACTTATATAGGATAATATGCCCCTTAAAAGGATTAGAGTTGTTTAAGAAAGGGTTTTCCCATAAACTCATATACAAATTCTCAAAAGACAGGGCAAAAGTAGAGTCCATTACCACTCCTCTCTTCTGCAAATAAAACTGATCATCAAAGCAACAGTAGTTATTCTCCAAGACAAAATTGATACTGTTTATGATACACTCCTGTTGTCTATGAGGGAGTGCATCTGACAGCCTCAAGAAGTGACAAACAGCCTCAAGTCCATGGTCATGCGGTATGCAGGTATACTTTTCTATCAGTGGGTTGATGGATACAGCAGCAGGTGGTCACCACAAATGCTGCCTTAAGCTTTGGCACTAGTAGTAAAGACTGAAAGATAGCCCACACTATTGACATGACAAGTTATGTATGCAAAGCTTTGAATACTTCCCCATTAAGATGTAGGTGTTAGAGAAACTGCAGCAGATAAAAGACAGTGGTTTGTATCCTGCTTCTTGTAATCTGGCCTTCTGCGCACCTTTAAGTGAGTATTATAGTGCATGTAATGCATTACATGCCTTGCAAAAGCATGACCTCCTGACACTTCACATCTAAAAAGGAGATCTTTATCTTGGATCATACTGAAGCATTTGTATGAGCAGAAATAGGCCATTAGCAAGTATAAAATGCAAAACTGGAAGGCTTTAGATGGAGTACCTTTGTCACCTGGTCAGTGTTAACTAATGTGTGACATATGTGAGCTGCCGAAGCCATTTAAGCAGAACTTCCATGCCAGTGCAGGAATTAGTAAGAAACATCCACTAATATATTTATTATAGAAAAAAAATTAACAGCATGGCTGAAAATTCTTACGATAATGACAACACAGACATGAGCCGGCTTGTGAATAAAATATTTGGTACTTGAAGTAAAGGCCAGTTGAAGGGTAGCCCATAACACCATCATGCCACCTTACAAATGCAAAGCTATGAGAGGCAACCCCACAAAGCTGTAGATTATAAAGAAACTGAATTAGGTTATAGAGGAATGTTTTGTACTCTAATCCTTGAATTCTTGCTTTACATCTGCTGACAATAGCTCCAATATAAAAGCTGCTGTGAGACAGCATATATGGTGCATATACCCTGCTTTACCCCTGTCCTAAATGTAATTCTCACTTTATTTATTTCTGAATCTTAAACCCTAAAATAAATGCTAAATATCACTTACAAAATTGGTGCATGTTTTAGCTAGTCTTAAAGTTTGATCAATGCAGTACATGATCCCTCCCCATTACCAATTCCAAGTGGAATTCCACATTGTACATGCTGGTAAGTTTATATGAGCATACAATGCTTAACTAGAAGGCTTTGGAGGAGGCTTCTTTGTTACCGTGACCATTGCAGCTAATGTGAAATGTATGATTTTAGAGGAACCCACTGTGCTTTTTAGCTGTCATCAGTGTAAGAATCAGGGAGACATTTCTATTAGTATATTCATTACAAAAAAAATGAAGAGCATAGTAGAAGAGTCTTACAATATCAGCATGAACCAGTTGGTGAATTACATGTTAGCATGTTTTGAGCAGGATCCTTGCATAGTCTCCATTAAAACAATGATGAATACATACTTGCTACATTACTGGATCTCCACTTTAAACATAACATTTCTGAATCTGTGCCAAGCTGTAAGCAGCAGCATTATGAGGAACATTCACAGATCAAATGGAAGATTGCACTGTGGAGAAAAAGAGAGGGAAAATTAGGGTCAACAAAACTAGAAAACACAGTGAAAAGCAAATAAGAGGAAGGATTATACCTTATATTCTAGGCCAAAACAATTACTCACTTTTGTACTGCAGGCAAAAAAGAGAAGAGGAGAACGCAAAGGCACCCCTAGTGCAAGCAAACTTTGATAAACTTCCAACACCCCCGGTGAGGTTCCCTATGAATCAATGCTCACAAAAAAGGTGTCTGAGATCTCACATATCTGAATCACAGCTTAAAGCACCCTAACTGCCACAGCTATAGGGAACACCAATTTAAGACTCTGCTGAAAACCACATAAAAATGACAAAAGAGAGAGAGGGCACCCATACAGTGTAGTAATAGGGAAAAAGAATTAGATATAAATTAATCCAAAATATCTACTCACTAATGTGATGGTCAGTTATCAGTGAGCCTGAAAACAGCACCGGTCTCTCCTCGGGATCACAGGTAATTTTCTTTCCCAATCTTAATAGTAGTGGAACAAGTGCATGAGAAGGCTGTGAGTTGATTTCTTAGCTGGATGAGCACCTGAACACACAGTATACACAGAGAAGAGGCTGCAGGCAGCAGATTCATTAGGAAATAGCTTTACCCTATTACACTATATGGGAACCCTCTCTTTTGTTTCTTTTGATGTTACTTGAGTACTGGAAAGCAAGACAGTATGTATGTGGCCAGCACTTGTGTACTTTTGTGAAAACCCTTAGTTGCCACCAGCAAAATGTGTAGCATTTCAAGTGTTAGTTGGATCATCAGTAAAGTTGTTCTGAAAAGCATTTATCACCACCCTAAGGCAGAAAAGATTAATACACTGTAAAAAATGAGTACCCTTACATGCTAAAATGTAGGCTGATGAGTAATTGAGCACTCACCTTCTTTTTTCCTACCATCTGAAAACAGGAAGTCTAAAAATAAAAACATTCTAAATTAAATAAAAAGAAATGTTGATATCCAGCTTGCAGGGGTTTATCACCTCCTATACTGATGCAAAAGTCCTATCTAAGCCCTGATTGACTAAAATTAAATGTTTGGCCAATCAAAATATAGCTGTGTTTGACTAAAATTAGGCAAAATCATTATACGCTATGATTGACTAAATGGGAAACAATAATACACATTGTTAAGAATGTCATACAATACAAATAAGAAATCAGTCAGAAAATATATTTCCTGCTTGAAACTTAGGCCTTGATTTAAACATCCCCGCTAAAACAGCCAGTAGGGCAAAACTGGATAAAGTTCCATTAGCAAAAAAATGCTAGTGGAGCTTTTTGGTTGCCCTATGGCCAAATGTCCGTTTTGTATGTTAATTGCCGAAACACCACTAAATAGCTGCAACATCAAAGGAAAAAACTAACGATCGGTGCCTGACACATTGTCTAGCACCAGCTGATAGCTCAAGTACAGTCACCCTCCCAAACACTAACCCTACACTTTCCCTAATAGTAAAGTGCATCAATACTACCCTTAACATTAGTGTAGCACCCAGATCTGTGTTACAACTGTCATCCACTGTCCTCTTCTATCTTCATTCTTTTTTTCTGCAATCTTCTTCTGCTTTTATCTTCTCTCTTTCCTGTTCGCTCTTCCTTTCCATCTTCTTTCTTCTTCTGTTCCATCTTCTTCTGTTCCTACTCTCATTCCCATAATATAAAGAAAAATATAAATTTGAAATGTGTGCCACAAAAATAACTCAGACATATATTCATAGTTTAACCCCTTGAGTGCCAGTGGGGTACACAACACAATGCGTTGTGTACCTCTCTGACACTCAAAGAGTTAGGCATTTCACATATGTCCGAGTTACAATTGTAGAAGATACCAAATGAGCAAAAAATGTATCCCCATATATCCAGTCAGAAGGAATGTATGTTTTGAATTCATAAAATACATTTTTGTGTGAAAAATCAATCATTATAAAAATGCCCCCATTGTGTTCTATGCCGCTGTTGGCGGAAGCAGATTGTTTGGAATCTTCTACTATTGTAACTGCAATGCTTAAACTATGCACATATGTCCAAGTTACAATAGTAGAAGATACGAAATGATTTGCCGCTGCCGCCAAGAGTACACATTGATATCTCTCTTTGTTTTTTTACAGGACTGTGATTGGAAGACAGATGAAATAAGATGGAACAGAAGTAGAATGAAGATGGGGCTGACGACCCCGCTGCACATCAGGATTATTGGTAAGTGTTTCTTTTCTGGTGCTGGTGTTTTGTAACTTAGTCGTATTAACCCTGTGAGTACCAGTGGGGTAAGAATACCCCACTGGCACTCATAGGGTTAATTCTACTAATGATGGACACCTTTTGGGTATGCTTTGTATCTATTGATATTGGGAAAATTAGTTTTCTTTAACTTATTTGCACATTCATTTCATGTGTTGGTTGTTTAAAGATGTGTTCAGTGACTCTGCGCCCAAAAAAAATGGGTGCAGATTTTTCCATGTTAAAGTGAATCCCTTAAAGCATCTTACCACTAACACATTGAATTAAATGGCCTCCATATTGTAGTATGTTTCTATGGGGTCAAATGGGCAATATATTTAGTGCCGAAGGTGCTTATTTTTATGACTGCATTTCTTCATAGCCCAGGTAAATAAATTGCTTACTATGCTTGGAGTTGGAGTTGGGGACATTTAAATCAAGGCCTTAATTGGAAATTCTCTCCATTGGATTGTATGTGCTGCTCTCTGGTTCAACAAAATAGTTCTGGCACATGTTAAACATTGTCTCATGCCTTTTCAAGCTAATGAGCCATTTAACTTTCAATTACTTTTTTGCATTTCAATTCATTATAAACACATGAGCAATGAGTTAAATGATTTAAAAAGGAAATATTTGAAAGTGTTTCATTCAGACTAGAAACAAACCCTTATGAAGTTTATTTTCTTGTACTTCTGTCTGTTAAAAACTTTATATGTTGATATATGTCCCAGTGGTTTCTACTTTAACACCTTCTCACACCTGATGCATCGAATCCCCCAGGCTACCATCAGTTGTTAAGGAATGTGAGATCTGTCTTGCTGTAGGGAAAATACAGTGATATTTACTGAAACTTTAAACAGTAAAGCAGATTGTGAAACCCCAGGCTAGACATCATGTGAAGAGATGCAGTTGTCTTTAGGGCATTTTTATTCTACTTCACTTCATAAGTAGGATAAGGTAAGCATACTTTATGAGCAAATGCTGCTTAATACAAACCCAAAGGCTGTACATATTTATTCTGAAAGAACTTTTAGAAGAAGAACATAGAAATAAATTAACTATATTGAATTTCAGATGGTGTTTAGGACTTCATATTTATTGTAAATGTAAAAATTATATATATATATATATATATATATATATATATATATATATATATATATATATATATATAAATATATATATATATATAATATGAACAATGAATTGGGCAGCACCCGTGGGACTTTTTGAAAAGATTTATTAGGTAAACATCAAGGCAAAAAGTGGTCAACGTTTCGGTCCTTTAATGGACCTTTCTCAAGACAGTTACTGATGGCTGAATGCCAATTTAAAATACTCTGTCGCCTGCAAGCATCCCGCATGCCGCTGATGACGTCACTGGGGCTGAATCCCCCATTCTTACATTGCTCTACGTTGTGTTCTCTTGGCCATTAACGTGAGATATTCACCAGGAGCTCAATGAACTACATTACTCATGTTGGGTGTTTAATACATCAATTACAGTGCTTATACATCTATGATGTTCGGTCACCTTGTGATACATGTCCTGGCGAGTTGGATTATTTCTAACATGACTGATGAACATTTGGTCCTGTTCAGCTATGTACTATCTATATATCACTACTTTTGCATTGTGGACAGTAGTCCAACATTCATGCTGTGTGCTAAATTTACCATTTTTATAGTGCTAGCACATCAATGGTATTCAACCACCCTGAGTTTCATGGTGATACACGTCTGGACCACTTAGACTACTTCTCTTATGACTGATGAATACTTGGTTTTGTTCAGCAATGCACTAACTATCTTCCCTCGGTGGACATCGCTACTTTATGTAGTTTATTCACAATATGGACAGTATTACATTTCCTTCTAATCCATTGGCAACTTTGTGACATTATATGTTGTACCCAGATCGATTTAACACGGTTCTGTTTGTTATTTGAGATTATTGTTGTCCTCCCATTGGATTGCTCTGTATTTGACTGACGAGTCACACATACGAATTGTCTGATAAGTGAGTGAATGGCGACGGGCAGACCCTATCACATTGTCGCTTTCCCGACGCCCCATACGAGGGGCGGGGCATGGCGACCAGTGTTGGGAACGCTCGGTGCGCCCGCTCACTTAGACAATGTCAACTACATCCAGGTTAGTTCCAAGTATATTTTATTTTATTCTATTCCTTTATCTTTATACAGCTGTGTACTTTATAATTAAGGTGACCGGTTAGGGTCACGATAGTGGCAAGTAATGTGCATAGTGAAGTACTCGAATGCTATATGCCTGAATGGGGCCGGTCCGGCCCGCCGTCCAATTAATTGGAGTCGGCGGGCCGGTGACGTCATCAGCGGCATGCAGGATGCTTGCAGGCGACAGAGTATTTTAACTTGGCATTCAGCCATCAGTAACTGTCTTGAGAAAGGTCCATTAAAGGACCGAAACGTTGACCACTTTTTGCCTTGATGTTTACCTAATAAATCTTTTCAAAAAGTCCCACGGGTGCTGCCCAATTCATTGTTCATATTATATACCATTTGGGGAATGTGCACCTGGGCAATATTTATTTACTTTATGAGCGAGTGCTATCCAGCTGGTGATTTATATATATATATATATATATATATATATATATATATATATATATATATACTAGTTGAACAGCCCGTTACACGAGCCACAGTGCCGGCAGTAGCTATGTATCTTTTATGTTCTCTTTTTGTAATGTATCTTTAATAAACTGTAGTTATAGTTTTTCCTCCACTACCTTTGTGTGTATTTCTTTATCCTTTTGGAATTCCAGACCTCTAATGTAACACACCACCATCCTTGCTCCTCTGCCCACTGGTATACAGGAAAATCCCATGGTGTTGAACCATTTTAGCATCTTTGAAATAACTGATATGTAAAAAAACATGTTTTTTTCTGTAGTACCACACTCTGGAAACTAACTTAGGGATAGAAAGGTAAGTTACCTCTTATTCAATACCGCAGGTTATCTTCTTTTGAAATGGTATGGTTTGTCTACCTTTTCTTAATTTCTGTATCTGTTAACTTATAACCATTTTTGTACCAACAAGTCATGTTTGAGAAAATGTTAGAAAAATCAGAGGTAGTAGTAGGTGTAGTTTAGAACTTATAGCATCCCCTAAGGAATGTAAGCTCATACCAATGGGATACCATTGTTCTCCTAAGTTTTCACCGATTTCAGTACATATGAAGGGGTAACAAAAATATTTTTTTCCTGTAGCGCCACCTTCTGGAAACATTTGTGCACATCAGGTTTGGGGTAAGAAAGCAAGTGATGCATTAGGTTATATTCTTTCCAAAATGTTATGCTTTGTATAACTTTTCTTCATGTCTGTAGGTGTTATAACCATTTACAGAAGGCAAGTCATGCTTGAGAAAGTGTTAAAAAAATCATGCTGTAATAGGTGTTGTTTTGTACTTCTAGCACACCCTAAGGTATGTCAATTCATACAATGGGATGCCATTTCTCTCCTAAGAACACTAGCTAATAAATAGGGATGCTTATTGTTAGAGGCCCAAGCCCTGAGGAAACATCATTTTGTTGTACTTAGCCTTGTTTGGCACAAACTTCAAGGAAACATTAATTTGTTGTAGAACTTAGACTTGTGTTAGACCCTAGCCCCAAGGAAACATTGATTTGTAGGATTTAGACTTCTTAGGCCCAAACCCTGAGTAAAAATTGATTTGAAGGACTTTGGCTTGCTAGTATCACAATCCCTGAGGAATCACAGATCATTTTTATCAGTTTGGCTTAGTAGCGTCACACGCCCTGAGGGATCACATTTCCATATCTGTCTCCCATTCCTTCTCAGGTTTGGGCTAAAAAGGCCATTAATGTCTCTTCCACCCCAGCTTTTCCACCATCATCATCACCACCACTACCACTTTTGCTGCTGCTGCTCTATTATAGACATCTATAGACTGGCAGCACTAGCAGCAGGCAAAAGGAGCTGATCTGTGCTCATGGTCATAGTAGTATTATTGCTGCTAGCCACCACTTCTGCCTTGTTCAGGATCATGTTTCATAGGGACAATGTCATGGGGGGAAGGGAACTAACAGGCTCGGGGAAATGTTGTAGGCTCCCTTGACTGTGTCACAATCCTGTCATGCTTCCCTCCAGTTTTGACCAGATTTGTCTGAACTCCACCTCTTGTTTTTGATTGGTGTTATCTGCTATTTAGGGAGCTGCAGGGCTAGGGTCTGCTGCCCAATTATCAAGTTTGTTTGCATTCCTGATTTTTTTGCAGTTTGACCCTGTCTTGTGTATTCTTTGTATTGTCCTTCCATTCTTTTATTTCTGTCTTACGTTTACTGATTAAAGTTACTGCTTATCTCTTATACCCCATACGATCCTGGTGACCTCGACTTGTTTGACTCTTATACTCAGTGGTGTCTTCACACCATCAGGTTAATTTGTGTTTGGGCTTCCTGGCCCAGAAGGGATCTTATAATCACTGCTTTACCTGAGTTATTTGTGTATCGTCGACCCAGGCTCTTATTGTTATTCTCGGTATTCTCTTATTGGCACCCTATTATTAGCTTAGACTTGGCTTCCACATCCATCTATGTAGCCTTTGGATGATTTCACTTGACAGTGCATATCCACTGCAGTACAAAGAATAGATATTAAAGAAAAAGCGCTCCTGCGACCTAAAATTCCCACAGCAGGAAAAAAAAAAAAAAGGAAGGGAACAATAGCCAGGTAATAATAAACCCACAGAGAGATAAAAATAGAGAAAAATAAAAATAAGTAAAGTGAAATGGGTGACCAAAAACTGAATGTAATAACAATGAATGATACCAATAAGGTTACATAAAAATGACCAATGTAAACAAATTAGTCCCGAAGCATTGAAAAATACTGTGAACAGTTAATGGATGAAATTGAATGAAATGAGATGAAATGAGATGAGATGAAGTAGAATATAATGGCAGTAGAATATAATGGCAGTCTGGATGAGGGTGAGATGATAATGGGAAGATGCTTTTTTGACTTGTAAAGTGCAGGAGGCAGTAGAGCTGAAAAAGTGGCCTTGTCCACTTGGAAGTTAAGTCTGGATCTGTAACAACTCAAAAAACAGCTCAAAAAAACAAGTAAAAGGAGCAAATCTAAATGTAGCAGTTTAATGTAGAATAATAAACATAAAAAAGTAACAAATTTGCACTCACAATTGCCCTTCTTGGGCTAAATGCATATCATACGGTCCCTCTCATATATCGCCAACGTTCTGTGTCCTCACCACCTCCCGCTAACTCCTTTCCGTGTTTCCTTTGGGTATGCTCCTGGATGGTACAGCGTTGTTCCTGAATCGGTGAAGTCACCAGTCTCTTACAGAACCATGTAAGCCACCAATAGTACTCATAATGTAATGGTAATCTGAATCTGCTTCAATCCAGCTAAGTCAATCTCGTGGTGGATGCGACTCAGACGCCGAGAAGCTCCAACAAGCAGGATGCTGAAAAGGGGCGGGGTGGAGGAAACCTCACAGGGGGCTTGGAGAGGGACCATGAAACAATGTCCCAAGTGCTTTCGCAGACCTCCGTCTGCTTCTTCCCCAGAGATTGACTTAGCTGTAACTAGAAATTTACCAGCAGAAATCAAGCCTAAACAGAAGGATAGCAAAATGCTGAACATGTGTCTGGTCTAAAGGTTACAGGAAATGGCCCAAGCCCCTTGCACTGAAGAGTTTAAAACCTTTGAATGTTAGATATGTCTCTAACACATTGAAATTCAATACACTGGAGACCCCTATAACATTCAAAGGGTTAAAGTCCCATTTCAATGAAAGAGAATTGTAATTTTTACCCTATGGTGTATTTTGCTTCCACCAGAACTGCAAATATTGAATACTTGTGTAAAAGCCCGAGTACACGGGCCAAGGTCCGGGTGATGTTAACACTTTGAATGCCAGAGGGGTACACAATGCATTGCAAAGCAATACGTTGTGTACCTCTTTGACATTCAAAGGGTTAAGAGGCCGGTCCTGCTGTGGTACTGCCGCTGACGCAGTTATGCACTGTAGAGAGTGCTGAAAGCACAGAATGCTCCCAGTACAGAAATCCCAGCATTCTGAGCGTTCGGGCAGTCTCTACTGTGCATGACGGCTTCTGACAAACATCCTAGTGAATTATTATATAGGCTGTCCCATTATATATCTTTATGGGCAAGGACTAATTGTTATGCATCCCAGGATAATGTTATTCACATCTTAGTGTATCTAAAACAAAATTACATCAAAAGAAAAAAACTTTTGAGATGGGTATTTCTGAATATGTATAATTTTTCTGAAAAACCCACTCCACTCTGACATTGATGAAAAAGAAAATATGTCAACTTTGTCATCTTGTATTGTTTCAGAAGTATTCGTAATTACTGCATTTCCAAGTTATTTTTCACATTTTCAAAACTTAAGTATTTTCACTGAAGATGTACTTGCATGTTCTAGCTATCACTTTTTCCTACCTGCAAAATTAGGATAAAGCGATAGTAGTGGGTTTAGAGACATAGAAAGGACAAAATGAAATCAGATTACTGTTATTTTCATTTCATGGCCATGTGTCACCATTCACCAAAAGGTTAACTCTTGAAGAGCCAGAGGGGAGGGCACCCCTCTGACACTCAAAGAGTTAATCCTCTATATAGCTAATTGGATAGAAGTTCTTCCCACATCTTTAAAATACTCCTCTTCCTCTAAGTTTCCTTTTAGTCAGGAACAAAGAGCTGTATGTTAAAAAAGTGAAGGAATTCTGTAGCAAACTAGCTGCACCACAATGGACAAATTAACTATTTAAATTTATTTAAATGTTAATTTTAGCATTCTGAATCATTGAGGGATTTCCAGTGCATTGTAAAGCAATGCAGTGGAGACATCTCTAGCATACAAAGGGTGAAAAGCCCTATTTATATCAATGGGCATTTTAGTGCTTTTTATTTCTGCCCTGTGGTGCAGTTGGTTTGCTCCAGAATATCACTCATATTACAAAAGGGAGGGGAAATGGTGATTGCTGACATATGGCTAGGAAAAGGAAATAATGGTAAGCTGATATAGTACTCTTGACTATTTCTATGGTGGATGCCAGTATCTGCCAAAGGGTAGTACCCAAGCAATTACCCTAAAAAGAGGGAGGGAAGAAAACTAAAGACTAGTGATGAGCGAGCATGCTCGGCCGAAGCTCGGTTCGGCTCGAGCATCGCTCTGCTCGGCACATGGCGGTACTCGTACGAGTACCGCATGTGCTCGCCCGCCATGTTCGGGTCTCCTCCCCGCACGTTTCGCGGCTGCTGCGCAGCCAATAAACGTGCGGGGAGGCTCTGATATCAGTGTAATACCAGCAGCCATGTTGGCTGCTGGCATTACACTGATTGGCTGGCCAGAACCCGTGATCGGGTGCTGTATAGCACCTGACCAGCGAGTTCGTCTCAGTCTTAGCCAGGGAGAGATGAGGATAGGAAGGGAAAGTCAGTGTAGGGAGAAGAAAAGTGCGTTTGAACAACAAAAAAACCCAAAAGTCCTTTTTAGGACTATTGTGTGTGGGGGCAGCAGATATATTTTGTTTTGGGGGGCAGAGTTTAAAAAAAAAAACGTCACATATTCCGTTCACTGTGCCTAGCCGCAGATTAGCAGCACATTCTGTTAAGTTTGCAAAGTTGCAGATTAGCAGCACATTCTGTTTAGTGTGCAAAGTTGGAGATTAGTAGCACATTCTTTTTAGTGTGCAAAGTTGCAGATTAGCAGCACATTCTGTTTAGTGTGCAAAGTTGCAGATTAGCAGCACATTCTTTTTAGTGTGCAAAGTTGCAGATTAGCAGCACATTCTGTTTAGTGTGCAAAGTTGCAGATTAGCAGCACATTCTGTTTAGTGTGCAAAGTTGCAGATTAGAAGCACATTCTGTTTAGTGTGCAAAGTTGCAGATTAGCAGCACATTCTTTTTAGTGTGCAAAGTGTTAAAAATAAAAGTCACATATTCTGTTCACTGTGCCTAGCCGCAGACAAGCAGCACATTCTGTTTAGTGTGCAAAGTTGCAGATTAGCAGCACATTCTGTTTAGTGTGCAAAGTGTTAAAAATTAAAAGTCACTTATTCCGTTCACTGTGCCTAGCCGCAGATAAGCAGCACATTCTGTTTAGTGTGCAAAGTTGCAGATTAGCAGCACATTCTGTTTAGTGTGCAAAGTGTAAAAAATAAAAGTCACTTATTCCATTCACTGTGCCTAGCCGCAGATAAGCAGCACATTCTGTTTAGTGTGCAAAGTTGCAGATTAGCAGCACATTCTGTTTAGTGTGCAAAGTGTAAAAAATAAAAGTCACATATTCCGTTCACTGTGCCTAGCCGCAGATAAGCAGCACATTCTGTTTAGTGTGCAAAGTTGCAGATTAGCAGCACATTCTGTTTAGTGTGCAAAGTGTAAAAAATAAAAGTCACATATTCCGTTCACTGTGCCTAGCCGCAGATAAGCAGCACATTCTGTTTAGTGTACAAAGTTGCAGATTAGCAGCACATTCTGTTTAGTGTGCAAAGTGTAAAAAATAAAAGTCACATATTCCGTTCACTGTGCCTAGCCGCAGATAAGCAGCACATTCTGTTTAGTGTGCAAAGTTGCAGATTAGCAGCACATTCTGTTTAGTGTGCAAAGTGTAAAAAATAAAAGTCACTTATTCCGTTCACTGTGCCTAGCCGCAGATAAGCAGCACATTCTGTTTAGTGTGCAAAGTTGCAGATTAGCAGCACATTCTGTTTAGTGTGCAAAGTGTAAAAAATAAAAGTCACATATTCCGTTCACTGTGCCTAGCCGCAGATAAGCAGCACATTCTGTTTAATGTGCAAAGTTGCAGATTAGCAGCACATTCTTTTTAGTGTGCAAAGTGTAAAAAATAAAAGTCACATATTCCGTTCACTGTGCCTAGCCGCAGATAAGCAGCACATTCTGTTTAGTGTGCAAAGTTGCAGATTAGCAGCACATTCTGTTTAGTGTGCAAAGTGTAAAAAATAAAAGTCACATATTCCGTTCACTGTGCCTAGCCGCAGATAAGCAGCACATTCTGTTTAGTGTGCAAAGTTGCAGATTAGCAGCACATTCTGTTGAGTGTGCAAAGTGTAAAAAATAAAAGTCACTTATTCCGTTCACTGTGCCTAGCCGCAGATAAGCAGCACATTCTGTTTAGTGTGCAAAGTTGCAGATTAGCAGCACATTCTGTTTAGTGTGCAAACTGTTAAAAATAAAAGTCACATATTCTGTTCACTGTGCCTAGCCGCAGATAAGCAGCACATTCTGTTTAGTGTGCAAAGTGTTAAAAATAAAAGTCACATATTCTGTTCACTGTGCCTAGCCGCAGATAAGCAGCACATTCTGTTTAGTGTGCAAAGTTGCAGATTAGCAGCACATTCTGTTTAGTGTGCAAAGTGTAAAAAATAAAACTCACATATTCCATTCACTGTGCCTAGCCGCAGATAAGCAGCACATTCTGTTTAGTGTGCAAAGTTGCAGATTAGCAGCACATTCTGTTTAGTGTGCAAAGTGTAAAAAATAAAAGTCACATATTCCGTTCACTGTGCCTAGCCGCAGATAAGCAGCACATTCTGTTTAGTGTGCAAAGTTGCAGATTAGCAGCACATTCTTTTTAGTGTCTAAAGTGTAAAAAATAAAAGTCACATATTCCGTTCACTGTGCCTAGCCGCAGATAAGCAGCACATTCTGTTTAGTGTGCAAAGTTGCAGATTAGCAGCACATTCTGTTTAGTGTGCAAAGTGTAAAAAATAAAAGTCACATATTCCGTTCACTGTGCCTAGCCGCAGATAAGCAGCACATTCTGTTTAGTGTGCAAAGTTGCAGATTAGCAGCACATTCTGTTTAGTGTGCAAAGTGTAAAAAATAAAAGTCACATATTCCGTTCACTGTGCCTAGCCGCAGATAAGCAGCACATTCTGTTTAGTGTGCAAAGTTGCAGATTAGCAGCACATTCTTTTTAGTGTCTAAAGTGTAAAAAATAAAAGTCACATATTCCGTTCACTGTGCCTAGCCGCAGATAAGCAGCACATTCTGTTTAGTGTGCAAAGTTGCAGATTAGCAGCACATTCTGTTTAGTGTGCAAAGTGTAAAAAATAAACGTCACATATTCCGTTCACTGTGCCTAGCCGCAGATAAGCAGCACATTCTGTTTAGTGTGCAAAGTTGCAGTTTAGCAGCACATTCTGTTTAGTGTGCAAAGTGTAAAAAATAAAAGTCACATATTCCGTTCACTGTGCCTAGCCGCAGATAAGCAGCACATTCTGTTTAGTGTGCAAAGTTGCAGATTAGCAGCACATTCTTTTTAGTGTGCAAAGTGTAAAAAATAAAAGTCACATATTCCGTTCACTGTGCCTAGCCGCAGATAAGCAGCACATTCTGTTTAGTGTGCAAAGTTGCAGATTAGCAGCACATTCTGTTTAGTGTGCAAAGTGTAAAAAATAAACGTCACATATTCCGTTCACTGTGACTAGCCGCAGATAAGCAGCACATTCTGTTTAGTGTGCAAAGTTGCAGATTAGCAGCACATTCTGTTTAGTGTGCAAAGTGTAAAAAATAAAAGTCACTTATTCCGTTCACTGTGC